>CM068375.1:94769296-95449296 GCA_034769895.1 Magicicada septendecula | reverse complement strand
TCAACCAATAGAGTCCCGCACAATTATAAATAATAACACTGCCAAAATACTTCGAACCTCACTTGAATAAATTGCCACTTAAACTGACTTCTACGCACAAGTTTAAATAGATAGCACAAGTGTTCCAGAATAATCCATAATACGCGTCAACACTACTCGAAAACACTAGAGCGTAATTTTTTGCTGCCTTGCACACAATGCGCCGACCGATATGGTCTGGAATAGCCTCGTTTGTTGACGCATGTCAAGTGTCACGTACGCACACAAACATTACAACTGGGCTCTGTGAGATAGCCGAGAAACATGTAGTACGTTCTGTAACAATAACGGCGTAACAATATTATAAACGTAGAAGAAGAAGAACTACGCGTAGGCCAAGAAGACGATGGGCACCATAAAAAACCATGTACGATACCCATTACGTAATCAGAAGAGATCCCCTGTTGTTGGAAAATAAAAAATGTTGTAACCAATAACATTTTCATGTAGATAGTTCCGTAACCACTTTATTTCAGTATTGATAGTTATAATTGGTAAACAAAAAATCGCTTTCAATTTAATTTCAGAATCGTGGATTTCTGGATCTGCGTTAGTAGATTCGTATATTTGGAGTAAATATTCGAGTCCCAAGACTAATAGACAGGTAGACGGTTAAATTTATTATAAATAAAATGGGAAAAGAAGAGAAGTCGGATTTGTTGGTGAGTTTTAAAGCCTACTATGTACATTGGCGGATTCAAAACGTGATTGATTAATGAGGAGGATAAACTTTTTAAAAATCATGATATCGCTTGAGACTCGTCAAACAATTTCTGTTCACTATTCATTTATTATCAGACAAACTTGAATGTAGTCCAAAATATCGTTATTATGAATTTTTTTTCATTAATGTTCTGAAATATTTTATCCAAACAAAAAATTACAATGTTAATACACGAAAAGAATGGTACAGGGAATATCGTCAAGGAGAGTTATAGAATGGACCCCACCAGGAAGAAGGAAAAGAGGAAGACCATCAAGATACATTTACTCAATCCATGGTATTACAGAATTTCTTAGTAATCTGTACTGCGGTATGAATTTTTGCAGGCTCAGCTTGCGAGCGAAGGAGAGTGAGTGGGGAACTAGAACACAATAAGATGGAAGAGGTTAGGGGGGTGAGAAAGGAGGAAAAAGAGAGAGAGAGAGAGAGAGAGAGAGAGAGAGAGAGCACGCAAACGTTTGTAATTACAGCAAAACGATATTGCCAGTAGTCTGTTCACGTTGTAGTTGACTGTCGGCTCGGCCCCTCAAAGCTAAGCTGTTTGTTCGTCTCATTTGAATAGATCCACGCCACTCCAGAGTTGTCGGATTTCAGAATCTCTTGGCATTCCACTAAACATTCTCTTATATAGTTAATTCAAATCAACTGTAACTGAATTAGATAATTCCGCGTATGTGTGTTGATTACAAGGCGCATGATTGGATTAGCGTTCAGTGTCAGAAGTAAGGAGTAATTAGTGGAATGCTCAACTTTCAAAGTTGTAACTGTCAGTCATTTCAAACAAATTTAGAAGTACTATAAAAAATATTACAATAAAAGGCGAAATTAACACCAGTACATACATCATATACATGCTCAAAAATGTACGAAAATAGATAACTCGATTTAGACGTATTCGAAGGATATGTGTACATTTCCGATATCTCAAGAGTTCAGTGTACACGATCGGATAAGCGTTCAGTGTCAGAAGTACGGAGTAATTCAAGGAAGCTCGACTTTCAATGTTGTAACCGTCAGTCATTTCTAACAGATTTAGAAGCACTATAAAACTATTGCAATGAAACACGAAATGAGCGCCAGTACATATATCATATACATGCTCAATTGAGTATGAAAAATAGATGATTCGATTTAGACGTATTCAAAGGATATCCCAGGAGTGGCAGGTAAAACGTGATGCTACAGTAAAAAGTACAGATTTGCATGAGAAACACTCAGATTTCACGAGAAACGCTCGTAGCTCACTTAAATGGGAAGGTCGCTTAAAATTGTCTTTCCGTGGATTGGGCTACGATGTCAAACGGGATGCTGAGATTATATTATTCGCAAATATATTGTTACGATGGTCGCATGGATTGTCGTGTTGTGCAGTGGAAACGTAATAACTGACACCAGAAAAGTCACTAATTACAAGTTTAATCAGTAACAAACAACGTTCAAAAATCAACAAAACCAATCTTAGATAATAATTCAAGTTAAATTTGTCCAACACACAACGATGAATGTCACCTTATTACAGTTTCGCATTAAGTAAAACAATTCACTAAAACCGCAAGTCTCTATTGCGATCACTGGGAACTCCACAGTAATGTCGTTGGTCAGAAACTAAATTTGACCGCCCTCAGGATGCTTATATTTACGTCCCGCTGAGATTCCAGAACAATCTGTCACTTTCCGGACGACGCGTCAAGAAATAATTACGTAATTACAGGAGGTCTGGAACTCGCTAGAAACTGTGTCGATATCCGGCCTTGAACACACCGCGCCGACCGAATGCCGGTAGAATAATAGCCAAAAGTCTGGAACAGCCTCGAATGTAGCCGCGTATTACGTGTCACTTAGCTACGTTCGATATCTTAACATAGAAATATGCTGATGGGACAATAAAATTTTCACTTTGTTCAGTAACATTTAGTTCAAGTGTATCATCAAGTTTTCTCTTCTTTCTTCCAATATCTGTTAACAGCCTGTTCCATTTACAAGGTGCAAAGAATCTTTCCCTCTTCCCCTCGGTTGTCTAAACTTCCTTCTTCCTGCTGGCTTATTCGGCACACTCTTACTTTTCTATCGCCACCCGTCACTCGTTCTATCAACACGATAGTTTCGCTTTATCCTTCTTCTTGCCGTCCAATCGCCTATGCTGTCCACTCCGAAAATCCTCTTAGTATGTTCTCGTCCGTCTCTCTATCATTCTTTGCATACCTTCCTTGCTATCTCTTCAACGTCCTCACTTCTGACGCCTCCTTGTTTTTGCATAGTATATTTATATCGGTCCTATTACTGACTCGGTGTTCTATCAATCAAATGCGCATAAATTCTCGCACTTAAACAAACCGCAGAAGAATTCACTACAGAGTCAAGCGATTTATCCTCTTTTCAATTGTCCTTATCATGTACCAAAGGCTATACAAATTATTGCAAGATGAAGGCTTTTTAAAAATCTAAGAAAATAATTTTGTTCACTATGTATCATTTTTAAGATTTGTTTTCTCCATTTTTACATTTATATTTATGCACAGTTGTTAATATAAAAAAGTAATTTAAGGGTGACACCAATTCCAAATTGACTAACTGATTAATAAATAAAACCATTTCACGATACAAGAGGGCAAATCATTGGTTTGCTGGTGCTTTCAGAGAAAACTGTATGGTGGCTCAAATATTTCATACTGCAGAGGATTGCGTTGTCTCCTGATAAACTTCCGTTACCCTTCTTTATCTTTTTCTGGTACTATCAAGGTGGTACCTAGTCTATACGCGCGTCTAAGCCCTCTGGAGCTTATCTTCAAGCAAACGGATGGCCACCCTTGCAATGTCGTCTTCAACAGCGTACCACCATCTCATTATAGGGAAACCTTCCTTGTCTTGCCAAACAACTCCTTCTGAAAGACTGTCCTCAACTGTTATGCTTTGTGCGTTCTTCGTTATTGTGGCTATACCATTATGTTCCTTCATTTTAATATTTGCAGACAGTGGGAGTTTTCTGTATAGCTTATGTATTTCTTGAGTGTATTTTTGGCGTCATCATCTTCCACTGCCTTTCCTGACTGGCTTATTATTCTCTCAAAACTTCCTTTTCATACCTACCAAGCTTCGTTCCTGTCAGTGCATGTCTCATTGCCATGTATAACTGTAAGGCGAATTATATAGCTTTTCCTTACTAACTGCTTCTTAAAAGCTTCTTTAGCGAAAACTGAAAGTTATACGCCTATCTATCTGGTATGCTGCCCATTAAAATTTCCTCCACAACTTCCCCTGACATTTCACTGTAAATTCTAAATATTTAAAAGAGAAGATTCTTTTAAATTTACACTTTTCGAACACAAAGCTGCTGAAATAATCCTTTCTTCTTGTCACATCCATCTTTATGTTTTCATTTTTTGTCTTCTCATTTATTTAGATCTAAGAAGACTTTCCTCGTGGCCTAATGGCCTACCTCTATCATCCGCATATCCTGGGATCTGGATGATTATATTAATGAAATTGTCATTTAATTCTACCCTACTTTTTAATAGCTCTATCAAGGGTCAACTTGATATTTGGACCATTCTGCCTAAGACATCTTTGTGTGCCTATCATCATTGATCAATAGACCTTTTACTCTTACTCAACATGTATAATGTTTGCAACATCATCGAACAGAGAGAGAGAGAGAGAGAGAGAGAGAGAGAGAGAGAGAGAGAGAGAGAGAGAGTGAGAGTTTCAGGGACAAAGACGACTTCTCGTTTTGACAATGCCTAAAGGTTATATAAATCGTGGAAGTAAAATAATTGAAGCTTAGTACAAAATACAAGAATTTGATAAAATTAAATGGCAATCGGTCTAGCACTAGTAAAGTATTTAAGAAACAGTTAATTAAACATTGAAGGAGCAGTACTTTTTTCTTTGTTTTTAGATAAAAAATTGTTTTTGAACTCACTTTTGAATACCGTTTTTGAATTAAAAATGATTATGGTGTGCAAGTCTCGAGTAAACAATAAATAAAATGACAACTTGTTTTGTAACCTTTAACAGTCGTTTTGATCACAGAAAAGTATGCATAAAGTACTGAGCATATCGTTTGCGTGAATGAAAACAATTAGACAGCAGAACCGTGAATCGGCACTTTTAATAAATATTCGTGCAGTGTCCGTGTAGAAACTCGAATGCAACACAAAACGCGGTATATCACTCTCTTAAAGAGTCCGACGTTATAGCGTTTGCTATAACTTAATGCAAAACCACAGTTTGTAGATTATTGTTGTAGATTACTAAAATTTCATTTACATAACAAGGTATTTACACAGAACAAAACAAGCGTTCGTGCTAGTTAATCCACGCTCTTGATTAAATTTGTTTTTAATTATTTCAACTTATTTCGTTCTATAATCCGCATAGAGACAGTTACTGTGACAGCAATGTCTTAGCACCATTTTCTCCTACTTTTTACTACAGTTTCGCTACACAGATCATTCATTATTACTAGTCTCCCAATCCCGCCTTATTTGCTCTGTTTGCACGTTCTCACTGTACCCCCTTCGCTTAAGCTATAATCCAGTTATTTTTTGTAAAGTAACATTTTCCAGTACATACAATAGAAGGATGTTCTACAGCCACACCGTTTCCCCGTCACAGCACTCAAGTTTATCCATCTTGACACGTACTTTCTAGGCTTCGCTGTCGTAGTTTCATCTAAACCGTTTCTCCTCGGACTTCTCCTTTTCCTTCTTTCGGCAGCCATCCACTCTAAAATTCTCTTTTGCCATCTTGTGATTTTACGTGTCCACGTGTCATATTTTCTTTACGTGTTCACACCATCTTAACTGTTTCCCCACTAAAATTTCTAATGTCAGTTTTGTCGCACTCGTATTTTCCACACTGTCTCATTGCTAATTCGTAATTCCGATGCACACTTCAGCGCACGAGACGCTTTAGGCGTACTTGCCTCCCGACAAGAGCGGATTTCTTGCGTCCTTCACCGGTCTCAGGAACTGTTGTAGCTGCCTGGTCAGCTTGTAGATGGTCGTCACGCCCCACCTGTTCAACAGCTTGCCAATGCGGTCCGTCACCCAGTGAAGGTGGTGGCCTCCGGCGGTGGGGCCGAAACGGCTGTAAACACAAACGATGGACCGATCTCGGCCTAACAACCCGGCAACTAATGTTTTCAAATTTGTTGACGTCGGCGCGGCCTTGAAAGTCTTAGAAACTCTCATCTATTTCTATCGCTACCAGTTTAATTCTTTTCAACGTCGTCATATCCCAGGTCTCATCTGCACACGTGGATATAATTTAGACTGTATTTTTATATAACATTTTGTTTGGTTTCTTTTATAATTTTTCCCAAGAAATATAGCTTACTGATATAATTGTTTTATTTCTCTATTTATTCTTTTAAAGTAAAGAAGGGAAGACTTCCATTAGTTAATAATGCATATCTTCATTCGTACGTTAGTTCGTTTTCCTTCATATCCATAGAACAAATGTATTTTTTGTTGCATATCACTAAATTCTTAGTATTTATTTAACATTTCCCTTATTGTCCGACTATGCCGCTTATTGAGATGCATGGATCACCGTGTCCGAGCGAAGGGTACGTTGTTGTGCGGAATGCGTCGTCATTCTCATTAGCAGTGTTGTACCTAAATGGGGGATCAATCCTCTCCCCCCGTCAGAGCTCTTCCTGATGTCAGCCAAATTCCATTACCACTTAAAATAAATCTGTTTCTAAGAGAGTTGCTTCTGTTAAAATAAGGCTTACAAAATAATTGTAGAGATAAAATGAATTTCAATATTTATAAATATCGAGTTAGAGTTTGTTAAAATTGTTACTCCTTGGCAGGCCGTGGCAGTAGGCCGTGGTCTAATGCTGTTAATTACAACAGACGTTTTGGCCTCACAATTGGAGTTAATCTTCAGTGTCATAGGATTGAAACGTTCACTGGTAATGACAACCTTTACCACAGTACTGTGAGAACTGGTGAACATCTTACCAGTGAATCTTTCAATCGCATGACAATGAAGATGGCTTCCAATGGTGAACCCAAAACGTCTGTTATAATTAACAGCATTAGACCACGGCCTAAAATCTCGGCAAGGAGTAACAACTTTAACAAAGTTGACGCCGGCCGCGGGAGCATAAGGCCTCTATTACACTACGCAACCGATTGCAAGGCTACGTGAATCTAGTTGCTGTGTAGTAAAAACAGGCTGCAACTGTTCTTCAATCAGTTGCAGAGTAAGCATAGAGTCTCTACTACTATTATAAAGAGGTAAAATTTGTTTGTATCGTTGTCTGGGCTAACCTCAGAAACTACCGATCCCATAAAAAACTTCTTTCACCACCGTGTTCCTTGAACTCTGAGGACGGTTTTAGACATAAATTTGAAGCAATAACTTTAATAATTTTCTTGAACAATTTTCTTGAGATTTAAAACGGCTTTATGTCATGAAATTTTTGGTAATTTGCAAGTAGTGAAATTTTTGGCATGCGGTAAACTTTCGTTCTATAAGAGATAGCTATATTGTGTCAGTGAGTGAAATTGAGACAAAAATTACAAATTTTATATCGGTTGGTCCCACGTCATGAAATTTCTTTGTTGTCTACAAAATGCGCGCGCAGCAGAGTTGCATGCAATCGGTTGCATAGTGTAATAGGCTAGATTTGAATCTGTGCCCCACAACCCCTTTTATAATCAGTTGCGTAGTGTAATAAAGGCCTAAGACATGAAAGCTGGATTTTTATTAATAACGACAACCACCCAACATTTGACAAATAACGTTACGTGTTTGCCGCCATTACGTACATTTTACGTAATGCATTTATAAAATTATATGGGAAGAATTTTGAAATTGTCATTTTTTTCTGAGGAAATTTTGGAGGTCAAACTCCAACCTAGTTTCATATCCCCCCCCCCTCAAGGAGCAGCTCCTAGTTACGTTGCTGCTCATTAGTACAGAATCGAACTTTTTTCATACAGTAAACTCCCGATTATAGCTCATGTGGACTTTCGGCGGGTTCGTTCAGTCCAATTGACAAATTCTTTTGTGTAGCCTAATGAAACTATTTTTAACGCAAAATTAAGCAAAAGTGGCGATGTTCTAGAAAAAACACCAGAGGTACCAACACGTTCTGAGGCTCTTGTTATGTTAAAAGTCTTGTAGATTGCCCAGAATATTAAGGTAATTCACAGCTCGCCAAAAAATGTGGTTATGGCAAGTTCATTTTAAAATTAAAGAGTGTTTCAAAGGCAAACACAAACAAACCTTAATAAATATTCAAAAAACTATAAATATACTATATATAAATTTTTTGAATTTGAAAAAAACGTTTCTTACAAAATCGTTATTGAATTTTATGTTGTTTACTATTGTTTATATTTATTACTTTTTACAAATTTTAATGTTATTAGCTATGTTTTAAAAGTCTACTTAAGTGATTTAGTTTATATAGAAGTAAATCATTCAGGCTAATTAAATCTTCATAGTTTTTAAAAACCAAATATTTCAAATTAAATAACAGAAATTAAAGAGGCAACTGTGCTAATTTAATAATTTGTTTTCTGTGTTTGCAGAATATCGCTGATCGGCGAGCTAGACATTACTTTTGAAAATCGAGAGAGTACAGTAGTTTAAGAAATGAAAAAATTAAAAATTCTAAAATTAAAAGTTAACCAACATTAAAAAACCTTTTTTTCTAATTTTTGTCCGTTCGTTATTCTTCGTTACTAGTATTCTTTGTATTGCAAATAATACCCATTCTGGAAGTCGTATAAACAATTCAAAGAAAAATAATTAAATCTTTTACCTCCTGTAATGTTTTTATAATCTGTGATACATTCGCAGCCAGAACTCTTAGAATTAGCGGTTCGTCCTTTTTAGCAGAAACAAATATATCGTTATGACGGTCTCACTGATCGTGAAGGGAAAACAACATACAAGACGCCAATGAAGTCACTAATAACTAACTTTAATTATCAAAATTAATAATTCGTAATCAACTAGTACAATAATTCCAGTAGATTTGTCCACACGCAATAATAATGTCAATTAACAGAGTTCCATACAATTATTAACACAGTAACACTTCACGCAATACTTCGACAAACACTGGATCAGCACTAAGGAAAAGCGCTCATGTAACTAACTTAACAACGCCAGACGTTCTTGCTTTTATAGGTCGCGCAGAGGTCCAGTATAGCTTTCCCTCCTTACTGCACGCCGGCTTAATGCGTATCTCGAGTGTTCTTGAACATACTAGAATCTACTTGTGCGCGGCCTTGACTGAGAGAACACCTGCCACACTAGGCGGGAGGACGGGGCGAGAACTCTCTCGGATATTCTAGGTGGTTCCATTCGTAACAATATAATATCATTGTTAATGAGTTAATGACTCATGTTAAGGACTTGGTGTTATGTAGTGTCAAACTGTGCTTTTAGTATAAGGTTATATTCTTACCCTATAGAGTATGAATATTGCTTTCACTTTTTTATTTCTTGTAGTTTTATATTTTACTTTTCTTTTCTTGCTTTCTACTTATTAGATCTGCTTTATTTAGTTTTGTTTGGATCTAATTTTCTTAATTTTCACAAAAACAAATTTTGTAGACAAAAAACCATATAAGAGTGCCGTGGTTTGTTGAAGGTTGAAATTAAATTATGAAACAGTATTTAATAAAGACGAATCTGTTGAAAACTTTGGAAGAAAGTTTGCAACAGATTTTCTCGACTTAAAATCGAGAAAATATGACAGCGGTATTAATGTCATTTTGTTGTGAAGTTATTTCACGTTACAAAGGCAAGAAAACACGTTTTCTGTTATTTATTGACGTTAGCCTGTAGTGACTGATCTCAGCAGTAGGTATAGGAAAAATACGTAATTACTACAGTAACCATAGTCAATATTAGATTTCTGCACAAAACAGTCCAGACTCAAAGAGCAGAATTCTGAGTACAGAATATAGAAGCTAGAGCCGGGGAAAAGGAATGCCGAAAAAGTGGAGTTATGTTAACGAAGGAAACGGAGCGTTCTGAAAAAGTAGAAGTTTAAACTTTATAGGGTCTTAATGATGTTAACATATAGGATAATAATGATATCCAAAGTGTTTATGTTGTCTCGTAACTCTTCATGTATTAACTACTTGTACTACTTGTACTTGGGCTTGTACGTGTGCTTATATGTACACAAAGAAACACATAATATTTTTTATTGCGTTAAAGAGAAATTTAATGGATAGTGTCAGAGTAGTTGTCAAATGAATTTTTCAAGGTAAGCCGTTTTAATTTCTTATGTGTAGATTTTAATAACTCGTGTAATTGTCGTTTACATATGACTCTGCATCACTGGAGCGATATATTAATATTTGTTTTTTATGGTTTAGAATTATTGGCTTGTAGACAACTACTAATTTCTAGTTACCAAGTGGCGGCTGGTGGTTCTGACAGTTGGGGTTTCAATGTCTGAATGTTTCTACTAAAATACGAGCAATTATACCATTCCAAATAACACACGGGGTGAGTTACAACATGAATACATAACTATTAACAACTTTTAGTAGCCTAATATTAAATTTTGTTTATGCTATTTGTAAAATATTCTAAAAATATATAGTTAAAATAAAAGGATAGTTATAGGCTTATATTTCTGTTTAATATTTAAAACTGGAAGCGACCTACCGAATTCCTTAACTTTGCATTTATCTTTAATAGAGAGAAAAGAAAAATTTGTTTTTTAAAAAAGAATGGACACTATTAATTTTATCAAATCAATGGACTGAACTCAAAATAAGATATAGCCTACATGAATACTGAACACACCAAAATACCAGCAAACATTTTGGAGGTTATACACGCCTCTTTCAGCTTAACGTTACTATAATTATTTAGTGACTACATTAAACACACGTTATTTTCGGAATACAATTACTTCACAATTTTATTTGATTTTAAGACTTTACTGCACACATTTTCATTGCATTCTAAATGAAATAAAGAAATCTGACTCAAAACTGAAGATAAACGGACAAAGCATGTGGAAAAATCATAATAATGGCGAATGGCGATATTATAAAAATATTAAAATTCCTGGTCGTTGCGATTCGGCGCTCGTCGGAACTATTCGTCTCTGTTGCTAACACTCGGGATTAGCGAATGTTGAATGATTTTACCCTCCAAAGCTGTCTACACAGTCTAGGATGTGCTGAGAGCTGCTTTGCACCTCAAGCAATAGTAACGAGCAATTTACCTAATACGCGAATTCATTACTATTCATTCAACAAGATTAATATCACAAAACTTGTTATTTACATATGAAACAATTCTCTCAACAAATCCTTAAACATATTTAAATTATTTAGGGGGTTCACTGAACAATTGAACCTTATGGACGAGCACTGATGTGTACCCAAAACAATTTTTTCATATAAAACTAAATCAGTAATAACTAATGCCCTGTTAGTTTTTTAATTTAAATGCAAATAGCTTTAAGCTTTGAAAATAAACAACTTGTAATTTTCCTGCTACTGACGTTTCCGTCTCGCACCTTCTTTCTACAGTTACGCCATTCTCACTTGAAATCTTTGTATATTTTTATTTTTTTGTATCTTTTGTGTAAACGTTTATGTTAAAATGCTAGTCGGTACCAGTCAAATGAACGATTTAATAAATGTTTGGTTTTGCGAAAAAACATAGGAAGGAAAACGGGAAAGAAGTAGAAAAAATTAAAGAAGAGTTGTGTCGGTCTCTCTCTCTCTCTCTGCTGTATTTGGCCGAAGGCAGTGGTGTCTCTGGCGAGTTGGCGAAGGGGTGCGATAAACAGTTTATCATAAAAAACTTAAACTTCGTTAAAGAGGACAGTCACCCTCGTTAGGCTTTCGGGTTACATGCTAGTTTAGATTCTTACGACGCTCAGCTCGACGTAATTCTAATTATAACTGTGTTCTGTCTTTGTTTTTATCACAGTAGAAACTTGATTTGTAAAGTACAGGTACATATCAGTTTTGAAATTAAAGTTTTATTATTTAAAATAATTTTGATTAAAACAATTTAAGTACATTTAAAAGTAACTTTAATATAATGTTTAATTATTAAAAGCAAAATAAATTTTGGTTTATTTAAATAAGTACAAATTAATAATTTTTATATTATTATGTGTACTTTAATTATTAAATTTTTATAAAAAACTAATTTATTACTTATATTAATATTAATAATAATTTGTTTTAATAAATAAAATATTATTACGACGGTCTCCTCGATCGTCGTATGGTACAGTGCAAAACAAAATACAAGAGACCTATTAAGTCGCTAATCACCAGCTTTAATTAATCTCAATTAACAGTTTGAAATCAACAAGTTATTCGACAAGATTATATTTGTACAATAATAAATTAATCTGTCCACATAAATAATAACTCAACTATAAAGAATTCTGGACTGTAATCACTAATGCGGACTAATCACTTTCCACTTGAGACGCACTGTGTAAATCGCCCGACAATAACTCGAACCTCACTTGAATACATCGCCACTTAAACTGAACTCAAGCGTCGCTGAATGCTTATATTTATACCCCGCTGAGATTCCAGAATAATCCATAATACGCGTCAACACTACTAGAAAACACTAAAGCGTAATTGCTTGCGGCCTTGAGCATACTGTGGTCGGACCGGCAAAGTCTGGAAGAGCCTCGGTGCTTTTCACGCGTGAGAAGTATCACGTAATTGTCTTTCATCTCAAAGTAGTAGCAATATGTCCGCACACACACATTACAGCTGGGCTCTGCTGGGGTAGCCGAGAGACATTTTGTAATGGCGTAACAATGTAAACATTAAATATTTTCAATATAACCGTAAAAACAGCTGATTTCGTAAACAAAGATTACAACAAACAAAAATTTCAATCCAAATAAAATAGATTATTTGTTATTTTACATTGAAATCGAAACAAAATCGATTATTCCTTAATTAATTTAGAAACCTCTTATGATACAGATATATTCTGTGAAACGTAAGTCAGGTTGAAATAAAACGATTAAAAAGAAGGCTTGCAGAAGTAATTATAATTTGAATTTTTGCATATACATAAACGCATACACACACATATAATATTTATATCAATATATAATAATTAATATTTTAATTTAATATTGCGCATATTATTAATCTACAGATAATATTATTATAACATGATTATTGTTATTAATAATAATACAATTAATTAATATTAATGTTTTATGGCACTGATATTAATAATTAATTTTTCAGTCGTTTTATTTTTTATTTCATGTTTCTGTGTATTAGAAACTACAGTGCAATTATTTAGAGCCCATTCTTATGTCAGTGTGTGTGTGTGTGTGTGTGTGTGTGTGTGTGTGTGTGTGCGTGCGACTGCACTGAATTATTTTGCCAACTACTTTGACTAAAGTGTACGGGTTTTGTCTTGTAATTTACGTTACGTATCTTTATCTTGCACGTTTCGGGTAACCGGTTGATGGCTTTAACCCAAGTAAATACTGATTGTATAATGCGTGTATTTAACATTATCAAGGATGCTAACAGACATGAGTAGAATCTGACTGTGCGCCATGGCAATGTACAAAACGAGACTTGTCGTTAGGTTTGCTAGGTTATTATTTTTATGAAGAGGGTATATTAAAATTAGTGTCACTTTAGGACAAACGGTTAAACCGGTTTGGAGATTATATTGAAAAAATCAACAACAAATAATGTTTATTTTGGTGTGTAATCTGAAGTAGATTTAATCAAATTCCTATTTGTTTCTTTTAAGTGTAGCTTACTTTTTGAATTTCCTTTGTACTAAATTTTTAAGTATATTTATACTTCTGATAAAATGGCTCTACATCAGATAGAGATGTTCTTCGAGTGAGACTTACACTCTGCTCCTAACTTTCTACTAGTTTCATATATCGTTGGTATGATAAGTCCCTGTACCGCGCATACGTTCAAGCTACTAAACAAAAACTTATTACGATGTTAATTAAGGAAAGTTCCAGATCAAACGTTACGGCGGTCGTACGGATCGCCGTGTTGCACAGTGTAAACATTATAACTGACACCAGACGAAGACACTGATCACAAGTTTAATTACAATTAAAAATAAACAAGGAGCTATAAAAAATTTCTAAATTAATTCAATATCGAGAATAAATATAGGAAAGAATTTCTCACCAGGATTTCAAGTAACCAAAGGTTTACGCCAGGGATGTTGTCTATCACCCACGCTTTTCAAAATTTGTACGGAGAAAGCAATAGGAACTTCGAAAAAATGTGCAGGAACATGGGAATTCCACTTGATTGTGATATAGTTTATTCATTACAGTTTGCTGATGACCAATTATTTTTGGCTCAAGATTTTGAAGACATAGAGTACATGACTAGAAACTTGATACAGGAATATCAGAAATGGGGACTCAATGTAAATATGAATAAAACAAAATACATGGCAATAGGTGACCTTCATCAAAACTTGAAATTGGAGGAAGAGATGGGGAAAATTTCATGTACAAAGGAATACATGAATTTAGGAGTGAAAATTACGGCCAGTGGGAAGTAAGACAAAAAAATACAATTCAGAATTAACTTGGTAAAGATGGCTATATCTACATTAAATGGAATCTTGTGAGATAAGCAAATTACAGCAGAAACTAAAACCAAACTATTTAAAACCATTGTTAGAAGTATCATTACTTACGGTTCAGAAGTTTGGACTACTAATAAATACACAAGAACAAAAATAATGACAGAAGAGGTGGACTTGTGGAGACGTTTGGCTAGAGTATCCAAACGTGAAAAATTAGAAATGAAGTCATTAAGGACAGAATGAATGTGAAAAATTCAATTGGTGATTTTATCCAAACAAAAATTACAGTGGTATGGACACACGAAAATAATGGCACAGGAAAGATTGCCAAGGAGATTTATGGAACGGACCCCACCAGGAAGAAGGAAAAGAGGAAGATCACCTATCACTTGGTTAGAAGAAATTCAGACTATATTGAGGGAACGAGGAATTGAAGAAAATCTTTGGGTGGCCAAGCAGCAGTGGAAGACGAGAATTCAGTCACTTCTCTAATCTTTGGTTCCAGAAAATGTATAAACATTGTACAGTCGGAATAATAATAATAATAATAAAATAAACAAGGACACTCATATACAATTCAGTACTTTTAAATACTGTGATTGAAGCTAAAGATTGTTCAACACACAGCAATGTAACGAACAATTAATGTCGCCTTCTTAACAGCGCCGAGGTAAGTATTGGAATAACCGCAAATCACAATAACAATCACCCTGAAACGCATTGTAACATCGCCAGGTTCCAAAACTGAACTTGGCAGGCTACTCATTTATACCGCGCTGAGGTTCGAGAAAAACCTGTCACTTTCCGGATGACGTGTGGAGAAATTGCGTAGTTACCGGAACGCTCTCAAAACTATGTCAATGTGCGACCTTGTGTACACATTACGCAGCCCGAATGCTGGGACGAACGTCTGGAATCCGTGTCTGCAACAATCTCGAGCGTTACGTAATCAATGCGTATGAAGCGTCTCGTAGTCACGTTTGTCAACGTAGCAATACGATCTTAACGTAGCATATAATCTCTTGAAAGGTATTACTTATTAATTATTAATGCTTTAATTTTTGCCAGTTTAGCTGTGAATTTCGCGATGTACGAGGTGTGTTAAAAAAAGACCGAACTATTTGTATAACACGTCAACTAGCGCATAGAGCGAGCTGCACAATTAAGTGCTGCTAGCGACAGTGTTTTACGCCGGAATGCCGTTATCTCCGTCTCGTCATGATCATCAGTATTCGAGCTACACATGCTGTAGTGGGCACGAGCACACACCGTCCGTCGGATTCATAACGAAGTGAGAATGAAGAGCTGAACACAACGCGTCTGTATAAAATTTTACTGCTAACTTTGTAAAATCTTTACATAGCCATTTCCATTGCATTCCAAAGTTATCATTACCATTTGCATTGTAACGCAGTGGCTGATCGATTTCAAAACTGGTCTCTTTCTGATCCTCAGTATACAAACGCAGCAAGAATTTTTCAGTGACACGATACGTTTAAAGTTTTCTATTACAATTTAATTTTACGATCCTATATGGAGCTCTGTTAGGAAGTCTCGGCAGTTAAGCGATGATTTTCAATTACCACATCACGAGTTCTCTTGCCATGATCTTCGACATCGCTTTATCTGCACCGACCATTCATTGGGCTCATGAAGGTCTCCACACATGCTTAGTTGAATAACCAGAATATCTCTGTAAAGCTTTAGCCTAGTTTTGCCACAAAGTTTCATAAGCACACGTTGTTCTTCGAAGTCTTTCTTAATCATTTTGTCACTAATCCGACGGTCAGCGTCAGCACATACCCACTAAATCTGATATAGATAAAAGAGTAGTGCTAATAAGGAAACAGAATAAGTGGCAATTTGTTGTCAAAAACTGTCGCTAGGTGTGCCTAAAGACGCAGGGCGTTGTTTGTGCGAGTTGATGTGTTATTCAAAAACTTCGGTCTTTTTTTGAACACACCTCGTATAGTGACAGGTAATCGCCGCAGAGAAGATGTGAACGTGAGAAACACATTTTGTCCTACCATGTTTTTTGGAACTCTTGCAAACTTTAGCTGCTGAAAATTCATCCCACCCGAGACTTCTAAAATCATTTCCCCTTCGTTTCTTGTTTCGGTTTTTCTTCACTCTTGTACCTGAACGTTTATATTCTAATTGCGATCTTTTAGCGCAGGTGTGCAATAAGTCGCTTGCGAAAAATTAATTTCTTTTGTTACTTCTAGTAATGAAAGGTTTCGTAAGGTCTGGTCAGAACTGGTCTAGGCAAAATTTTAAAACACTTTTGTCGACATTTCAGCACTTTATTTTTAAGGTTGTAAATTTGCTGTAATCATCAGGATTACCGGCTATACACAGGATTGTAAGATTTACTGTACACAGGCGATATATAAATAATAAATACACATGTATGGTTAATATTTTTTTCCCATTTGTATCGCCCATCTGAAGACCACATGCCAATTTCAATTCTTTATTCCTTGTTCTTTTCTTTTTCTCTAATATTCTTTCATCTTTTCACTATTCTCGCTTCTTCAATTTTTAACTAATTTTTACTCGAAAAACGTCTCTTTCAATTGCTTCTTCTGCGTGTATGTTATTTTTTTCTAAATCCTTTTTGACTTCTTTAATCCAACTTGATGTTGAATTCCTTCCCCACAGATATTTGAAGATCTGTTTTGTTAACCTATTGTCGTCCATTCTATATAAATGTCCAAAAAATGCTAGTCTTCTTTTTTACGCTGTTTCTGTTACATTTTCTATACTTTGATATATTTCATCAATACTTCTGAATTTTTCAACCTTCTGAAGTTTTTCGTGGACCTAATATTTTTCTAATTATTCGTCTTTCCAATATTTCTAGTTTGTCTAAATTATAATTCAACTAATAAATTTTATTATTTATGGAATAATAAAATAATTCTTATTAAAATACGAATCATAATATACGTGGCACAGGTATTATAATTCTTTCCGTTACACACACACAAAATCATAGCAGGTGTATTATTACTGTATATGCAATACACTTATCCAGATGATGCCAATAAATTTTGTCAACACGAATGATTGAAAAGTGTGCGTACTTAAAGGCAGAATCTCGCTAAAACCTTTCATCTTTTATTAATTCTCATTCGCTACTAAACTACGTCAAGCTACTTACGGCGCACTCTGAAATATTTTCTTATAAAATACAAGTAGTAGCCTACGTCCAATCGTAGTTATTTTAGTTAAATCTGAGAAATACTGTTCCTGTAATAAGCTTGTAAATATCATATGACAGTAGTGTAAAGGTGTGCCGGATTGTACTGAGTTTGTTATGAGGTGTTGGAAACGAAGGAGTGAGCTGGATGTCATCTGGCTGTCGTGTACACTGACAGCTACACGGCACGTTCGATAGGTCGATAATTGCGGTGTCACTGCATTCATTTAGAACGTTTGTTCGGTAGCGCGACCCAATCTACATTCTTATGTTATCCGATAATTTTGCCAACATTGTTTGTATTTATTCTAACCAGCCTACAAATTTTGGGCCGCGTGTTCCCACCGTATCGTAGGGTGGGATTTATTTAATGAGATTTAGATGATATGAATACTAAGTCTCAACAGATATACAACTTTGGTTTCTATGCGAAGAAATGTTATTAAAGAAAGCAAAATATATTATAAGTATTAATAAAGAAAACCATCTTTTCCAACTTTTTTACTTCTTAAAACTTACTTACTTTAAAACTTGAAGACTTCAAATTATTTCTACTTGACCGATCACGGATTTCTGCATGACTTAAACTGTTATTTATTAAAAAGATTGAATTTGAATACATTTTTGAATGTCTCTTGGAAAAATATGTGGCAAACTCATTACCGTTGTCAAACAATTCCTTCCATTTTCTCTATGACCGATCTGATGGAATTCTCTGACCTTTAATTCTAACTGCATGTCCCTTCCATTATACGTGCTTAGCAATTAATTATAATACTTTCGTTTCAAAAAACAAAGGTTATGGCTTTTGTGGAAAATGCTGCATTCAGTTTAAAATTATGTAAAATGACCAGCTCGTAGAACAGGTCTCTACATTCAGTTACCTTGCTTGTAGTCTTTCTGATAGAGGTAGTGATGACCTCACCAATAAACTATGTAGGTTCTAAACTACATGTGGAATACTGAGAAGCACATCGAAAAGGAAAGCTAGACAAGAGACGTGTGTCAAATTCTATAAGACAATGACAGTACCATCACTGTTGTATGGATGCAATATCTGGACTATAAGGAAGAAGGACTGTTACCAATTACATGCTGCAGAAATGAGCTATTTGAGATCGGTAAAGGGATATACACAACACGATAAATAAGAAACGAGTATTCTTGATATAGTCTCCTTAAATGAGCTCATTCGGAATTATAGAAATTGCTGGAAACAACGTCGAGAAAGAATGAACAATACAACAATACCCGCTTTCTGAAGTTGTCTTATGAGTATGAGCCGGTTGGAAGAAGATCTGTAGGCAGCCCAGTCACTAGATAGCGGGAGTCATGAGGACGGAACAGGAGAAATCCTTTCCATGGAGTAATGATTATGATAACTGATGACTTTTGTTTTATGCTTTTTAATGCGTAAGCACATATTTAAAAAGTTTAATACTCTCTACAGTAGTGTGGATTCGTTAAGCCGACAACCAAGAACGAGAAATTCCATGTGTTCCTTCGCAAAGCACTGAATAAACTCGGAACAAATTAATATTAAAAATCAGTGAAGTATGAAACGGTGTGCAGGCGTTTCTCAAATGCCGTCTTGATACAAAACTTGACAGCACTCACAGACAGCCTGAGGTGCAGATATCGACAGTTGAGAGAATACACATCGATAACCGTACGTTGCGGGGTCTCAGGAGTGTTACAACTACAAGATGTTGAACGGATAAATATTTTACAACTCCTTTACTGGTTGTATACGACTCTTACACATTGTTTTATATATTTAATATTAAGAGGGAGCATATACTAGGGTGATGCTCCTGTTAACCAGTAATTTTTGGATGTTGTAGAGATATTTATTGATTTATCATTGGTCAGTAAAACGGAAGTAGGCCTATGTGGGTTACCATTACTAAGTGTTTTTATAGTAATGGTATTATTTTTCATACCCGTTGTCCATCTTTTGAACTTTCCAGAACTATTTCTATCTGTCACTGTCCTATACTGACAGTCCTTCAGTTTTCCCCGTTAATCTCTGTCCATTTTTGCATGTTTACAGTTTTGGAAATTTCTTCACATCTTTGTCTACCTTCTTTTGCTATTTTTTACTATGTTTTACTAAGGCCTAGTAACTATTTTTTCTATGTTGTACTTCTTTCCTGGTCTAATTCCTTTGCTTTTTTCTACAAATACTCCTTCGAAATTTTTTTATCTTAAATTCTAACCACATGAACCGCCCATTGCAGTCGTCAAATCTGAATGTAACCTACTAATAGACTAGTAGATTTGTTTGTTGTGTGTATTTTTGTATACACATTCATGTTGTATTTTATTGTGCACACTCCGTCTGCACTTATGGCAACCAAGTTGTGTTTATTATTTTGATTTTTAGAAAAGGCCAAACCGTTAAGACATATTTCCGCTGTCTATACTTTTTACCGTAATTCTTCAAGTTTGATCTTCAAAGTACACTTCTGTCACTATCAGAAGATAAGCGGAGTGCGTTATCTGGATCATCGCCCGGTATTGTGCAAGTTTCTTCCGGTATTAAACGTCCGGAATAAAACTTCATGAGTAGACGTAAAAGCGTGGAGTCGTACTCGCTTGGGCGCTGGATGTTGCCGCCGTGGGGTGATTGCCGCAAGCAGGCAATTGCACAGACCAGGCCTGCAAGACCAAGTCCAATCGCCTCGAGTATTTTCCGTGTGTGATACGGATGTTTGTAAGTGCGGAGATAGCCAAGTGTGGAATAGCGATTAATTGTTTGGTGCTTGGCATGTGCCAGGAAAACGGTTCATGAGAGACCCTGGGATTGAGGACAGGCATGTCATAGGTGTCATGAAGTGTCTGACTACTCTAAAATATGTGCATTGCCCCATGATTGCCAGTTGCGATAAGGTATAGCAAGGCTATGTGCCCGTTCGACTTCTGTTGATTTGCACCGTCCTCACTCATTTGGTGTGCGGTTTTGTGGCTCCCTTAACAGGGCGTATTTACGCGGGGGACGAATGAGACCAGACCCCCCCCCTTAGAGGTTCGAAAAAATTGACGAATTTTGTTAATCTCTTAATTTTTAAGCTATTTTATTATTTCTTTCTCGCTGATATAGTAGTAACTATTTTTTAATAATTATACAAACAAGTTTATTATACAGCATTTGCGTATACGTTTAAAACATGAAATATAAGGAAAATTGAATCAGTCAATAAATATCTTCTAAACAATGTTTCAATAACGCGTATTTTTATTGTGTTATTATCATTTACTTTAATGGGATTGATTTCAGGATGTTATCACATGTTTTCAACCACATTAAAGATAGTAATGATGATTAGTCTTGACTTATTTTTTGTTTTGGTGAAGCCGACTCGACCGAACCCCCTCCAAGGTGAAATTCGACATCGCCACTGTCCTTTAAGGGTTCACCCACAGGCAGACAGCTCTCGCAATGAGACACAGCCGAGGCGGTTAGAGCAATTGCTGTACTTACTGGTCTAGTAGATGGAGCGGTCTCCACGTCTGAGGCAGGGAAGGCTCCGCAGCTAACTTAAGAATTTAGTGTCAGGAACTTGCAAACTTTATGGAGTGGGCGTGGCCGGCATCGTCGTCAGCTGCCATTTCACGACGCTCTAGGATACCGGAACGTTTTAGCCGAAGAACTGATTAAACAGCACAAAGCACAACGAACGGGCGTGACCTTGAACAACCTGCTGTATTATCAGGAAGAACTGGACTTCTTCGGCAGTATTGTCACCAGGGATGAGACATGAATCTACCAAAATATCCCAGAATGAAAACGGGGCTCAGTGACATGGAATTATTCAGGATAGGCAGTTGCAAAAAGTTCAGACAACAACTTCTGCTAGGAAAGTTATGGCGACAGTGATTTAGGGCAGGAATTGAGTGTTATTCGTTAATTTCATTCGCAAAAAGAAACAATTAACGCTGATCGTCACATTGAAATTTCACCCAAATTATGGGAATCCATTTGTCGAAAACGTGTTGGAATGCTGACTCAAGGTGTTCAGCATTTTACAACTTTTGCATGACAATGCAACTTCCCATACTGCTGAGAAAACACTTCAAGAAATCAGAAGAATGAGGTGGGAAACTCTTGAGTGCCTGTCTTACAGCCCTGCCTTTTCTCCCTGTGATTTACACCTGTTCAGGAAGCTGAAAGAATATTTTTCAGAAAGACGAGTTTTGCCTGAGAAGAAGTGAAAAGTGTGGACAAACGTGGACATAAATTTTTATGAAAAGGGTATATTAAAATTAGTGTCACTTTAAGACAAACGATTAAGCAGGTTTGGGGATTATATTGAAAAAATTATATTGAAAGCAACAAATTATGTTTATGTAATATGTAATCTAAAGTAGAGTAGAATTCAAAATATGTAATCTGAAGTAGTTTTAATCAAATTTCTATTTGTTTCTTTCAAGTGTACCTTACATTTGGAATTATCTTTGTACTAAATTATCAAGTATATTTATATTAATTAGAAATCCATTAATTCAGAACTTTGGACTACTGATAAACACACAAGAACAAAATTAATGACAGCAGAGATGGACTTTTGGAGACGTTTGGCAAGAGTATCCAGACGTGAAAAATTAGAAATGAAGTCATTAAGGACAGAATTAATGTGAAAAATTCAATTGTTGATTTTATCCAAACAAAAATTATAATAGTATGGACACACAAAACGAATGAGCACAGGAATGATTGCCAAGGAGAGTTATGGAATGTATCCTACCAGGAAGAAGGAAAAGAGGAAGACCATCTGTCACCGGGATAGAAGAAATAATAGAAGATAGAAGAAAAATAGAAGTCTGTATTGAGGGAACGAGAAATTGAAAAAGATCTTTGGATGGACAAGCAGCAGTGGAAGACGAGAACCCAATCGCTTCTCGGAATCATTTTGGTTCCGGAAAATGTGTAAACATTGTACAGCCGGATTAAAAAAAAAGAAATCCATTAACAATACGACAAAAATTTAACAAATCCCCAAACTGTTTCGGAAGCATCGTGTCATGTTAACTTTCTATCACTGCTTTAGTACGAATAGTACGATGGCTGTCATAATGATAAGAAGAAATGTTATAATTTATGTAAACCAGTCTGTTTTAATTTCCCTTTACTGTAACACGTTCCGCCAGGTTTTCGTAAAGCATCCTTCACTACATCTTTGACCTTTCTCTTTCGTCACTGGTGTCTTTCCGTGACGCGCAACTTCATTATTTCTACATTTTTCAGCACCCTGCATTGTTTTTGAGAGCGGCAAGTCACAGCCTATTGTAGAATCCGACACTGCAGTGTGTGTGTAGTGTGTTACACATTATTATCAGCACGTAAATAGATTCATCGCCTAATCCTAATACGAGTGTGCGTGGCGTGTAGAGTGTACGTGAGTGATTACAGTTTCATATAATCCCCGGCATTGTGAAACGCGCACACATAAGCTATCGATAGCTGCAGGGATGTATCGATTTGAAATACAATAGAAATCTGTTTAATCGACAGTGCTCGAGAGCGGAGGTAACTTTGCAGCGCTTCGGTCACTGTGTAATCTGCTATCTCCTGACGTATTTTGTCATATAGCGCGCGCGCGCGCGCGTGTGTGTTCACGCCGATGCGGAACGATATTTATATATCATTGGCAGAAAGGAAATTGGTCTCCTATTTTTTCAACACTCGATCTTTACTAAAATATAAAGCCTCACTCTTAACCGTATTATTTCGTATAAGTCAAATGTTTTGTTAAATTATCGTTGAAATTCTATTTTGGGAAGACGTTATTTACATTTTAGTAACTGGCTAGTGTATTAGGAAAATTTAATATTTTGTAGAACAACGAAACCGGAACTGGGATCAGAGGTAGAAAGTTTTACTTTCGTTTGTATTTTTTAACTTAATTTTAGTTTTCCAATATATTAGAAGAACACTTAGTAACATTAAGCAAAACTACGAGCGAAAGTAAAGAAAATACATGTGATGCGGAAGGTGTTCCTCTGAGCACCTATAAAGGAAGAGGGAGAGAAAGAGAGAGAACGAATGAGAGAGAGAGAGAGAGAGAGAAGTGGAAAGGAAGATAGAGGGAGAGAGTAGAGAGAGACAGATAGGAAGGAAAAGAGCGAGAGAGAGAGAGAGAGAGAGAGAGACTCGTAAAAGGGCTTACTGTGAGACGTGTAATATATTTAGCCGAGGCTACGTGTAAGATCTCTTAGAATAGCACTGAGACGCATAGTTGGGATTCAGTGGTTTGTTGGAAATGAAGATATCCATGAAAATTTAAACATCGCTGTCATGGAAGACGAGATCTACAGGATGGTCATGAAGCACGAAGATACAGCGGGAGCGCGACGCAACAATTCCACGACAAAAGATTTACACACGGGATATCAAGAGAAAATTACCCCCAGAAATAGAAAGGTGGACATTAAAACGCAGTGCACATTGTAGTGTGTTCTGATTTGTTATAACTCCTCACGATGCCCACTGCGTGACTGTTATTTTACTTTGTAGGATTTTGATGACAAATAGTCTGATACGACCAGCTGCTGTAAAGTGCCGTCACGAGCACTTTCATAAAACAAACATTTAATATCAAATAACTCAGATTCCTGAATAATATGTTTTCTATCGTAAACAGTTTTCTCGCTTTAATATCTCGCTCACATTCTGTCGTCACGATTAGTCTACGCCTATTGTTTCGTATTGCGCTTGCTGTTTATTAGTGTGAAGTTATTATGCGCCCGGCGTTTTAATGTACTAGTTCACGTTTTCGCCTGGGCTGTAGTTAGTTGTTTTAATGTAGGTGCCTGACGTGTTCTTCGTTATTGCTACGTGTTTAGCCATACAAAGGTGGTATTACTGCCTTGTTCAAACCGTTAACGTCGGCATTCAAACCAACTGATATCGGCCATAATTAATTTTTACCTTGCATCACTGTAGTTATGTCATCATCATCTTCACCAAGGATTAAACCAAAAATGATTTGTTCCGGTCCCAAGCAGATAGACTAGAGCTGGTCACTCCAACCTTCTCAGGACGTCCCGCACCTATCCGTCCTTTCCGGTTATAGTTCAACAGTTGTTTGGGGATGCGGCAGTCATCTACTAGATTAAGATGTTTCTACAATTTTAGCCAGTATGGGGCAGTCCTATCGAGTATACTCATAATGTTCAGTTCTTACCGTACGTCGACATTCTTTTGCGATCTTGAAGAGTATATCCTCCCACGTGGCTGAGATATATCTCATTTTGGCCGCTTGAATACGACTGACCAGTGATTTCGTTACAGTCCAATTCTCAGACCCATAGAGAAGTGTAGGGAGGGCCGTCATCTTGTAGAACTTCAGCCGTGTTTCTTTACTCGTTGATTTTAGAGTCTGCTTGATGGTCCGGTTAGGGGGTACCCCCTCTACATGACTTACCCTGGTACCCTATAATTGGGGAAATTAATTTACTCAGAACTTTAAAACAACACAGATAATTGTCCCACACAATGTTATGTTAAATATGTAGTTAAGATGCTATGTTGAAATATGTAGTTACGTTGTTGATACAAATCTGCACATAACGGAAACAACAGCTACATCGACAGCAAAATGACAACGACACGATGGGCCTGTTTCATTGACGGTAATAGTCTACGGTTGACGAATATTAATTGTGACAACGCGGAGCCCACTTTGACTAAAAACTATAATGCGATTTTACCAACGGGACAGTCTGATTGGTGCGCTGAGACCGTGTCGGAACAGCATACTTTTAAGAACATATTATTATATCAAAGGCTTCCGACTGTCATCCTTTTGACTGAACCAGTATTACAGCAAACAGACTGTAGTTTATGAAGAACCAGTTATTGCGCGTATTTGTTACAATCATATTTGTATGTTCAAATAATTACGCTGTCAATTGTTTTTAATGAACAGTCTACGTTGCCTCGCGATGCTATCTCGTTTATAGAGCACAGGCCTAACGCGGGTTTATGTGTATCGCTATGTCGATGTGATATATGTATAGCAGCGTACGTGGCCGCTTGTCACGTAACAGGAGTCGACAACTAGATGCAGTTGTTTGAGGGAATAATTGTTGCAAGACTAGCTGACGTTACGAATTCCAATATACCGCGGAACTTGTGGAACCTTCTGGTCAACATTAAAAGGACCAGACAGTGAAATATTTTGTAAAAATCGATTGTTAGGTTATTGCTTTAAAAAATCCTTCTTCTTTTCTTCCTGTTAAAAATAACGTATACACTGTAGGCTACTGCCAAATATTTACCACACATGATAGTGACGTCACCCATTAAACCACTGAACCCACTTCACGTAAACAATTTCAATACTTCAACAGTTTTGAAAAAATAAGGATGTTAAGTGTAAATAAGGTAGTTTTGGAAAGGAGGAAGGAAAGCCGAGTAAGGAAAGGTAACTAAAAAATGAAAGAGACCAGACTAATAAGAAAATAAGTGTGTAGTGGAGGTGAATTTGAAAGAAGTATATACAAGTTTAGACGGAATTTTCTGTGAATGCATTTTTTTAATATTTAGCTACATGTTACTTTGTACTGAAACATGTTAGACACTTGGAGTTATTTTTTTATTGTTTTATGCTTGTAAAACCGTTCATACTGAACCAAAAAGTAAGGCTGAAAATTAATGTGGATGTTTAGTATATTTTGAAAAAGAAGTTGAAATTTTTTAAAAAATCACGCTTTATTGTTTTATCAATGTACATATTAATTAGGTTCACAGCAGGGGCGGTTCGTTCTTAGGGCGCTAAGGCGCGCGCCCCCCAGATCAAATCGTATCATTAAACAACCCATTATCACTACTTGTGGAAAGTCATTACATATTTCTTTAATACTTCGGACAAGAAAATGTTTTTGTATTACGTAATAGCAGAAATGTTTTCGGAACAGCATACATTACGGTGCACTGACAATCGCGCCCATTTCTCAGTTCCCCCACACTACCCAAAGTTGAACGAAGTTGTAAGCTTAAATACGGGATTTACACGGTTGCTCGGCGCGCCGGCTCTCGCGCCACGTTTAACAGAACGTGGCGTGATTCACTCAGTACAACTAATCGTCGCAGACTATTGATAATAATATGAACTAAGAAAATTATGAGAACATTAAAAATTGTGTACTTAAGTTAATGGACTGATATGTTATTATGACTTATTGTTATATAGTTGTTATATTTTGTTACTTAATGTTATATTTATTATATATATATATATATATATATTTAGTTATATTTATTTATGTGCAAGATGTGTATTTATATTGCTTGTGTTGTGGGGGGTTAATATTTCTCTTTTTATTTTGCATCAGGTATACTAATACTGTTATTTGTTAAATATTTTTATCTATATCATTTGTTAACACTATTTGGTATTTAAACAAATATTTACTATACGTTAATACATCTGTTTAAGAATCGGTACATATTCATTTTTGTGGTCGCTAATGACCATTGCTGTTGCAGCGACCTTATAAATAAATAAATAAAATATGAGATTTGCTCTTTTTAGTATTTATAGTTTCTCTGGCGTGGTTAATTCAGTGCGGGCATTTGTTTAGGTTTAGGTTTTGAGTTTGTGTGTTTTTTTAATAGCTTCACGAATAATTTACGGAAATATTGTAGTGTCGAATTATTAGGTTTTGTTTTAACATTTATCCAACACGGATAATTCAGTGCAGGCGCTTAAAACAATAACTTTTGCAAGATCAAAAAATTGAACTAAAGTCATTAGGTAGGCCAACTCCTGAATTCTGCATGATGCAAACAGAAAATAAGAAAAGTGGGAATCGTGTTTTCAGATGGCAACTGCTTTCGAAAGATGCATACAAAAAAAGTGACTGGATCTGGGTGGCTGCGACGTTCAGAAATCTTTATTGTTTTCCATGGATTTTATTGTCTCCCAGAGACAATGGTCCAATAATGTTGGATGCAGCATTAGAATAGGGGATGGAAAAGAAGTATGTGACATCATTATAACTCACGTAAAAGATAGATTTACTTACACGGGTCACCTAGAAGCAGCTTCATTGATGTCCAATGACTTATTTCCACTTTTTTCTACTAACTTTCCGGAAGAAAAATTCAGCTAGTGATTCGGCATTAACCTTTCTTACGAGAAAACAAACTCCGGAGTGAATTGCAACTATTATACAGACGGCATGATTATAATATTGAAGGCGCAATAAAAATTCTTAACTTTATAGAAGAAAACAATCTTACGTCAGTTTTCAAAGAAGTGTTGATACTTCTGAAAATTGTCGTAACTACCCCCATGACAACTGCTGAACCTGAGCGCTGCTTTCGACTCTGAAAAGACTAAAGACTTTCTTGAGAAATACAATGAAAAACGATAGACTGAATGCCCTTGCGATGTTATCTATCCACAAAGAACTTGTTAAAGAAATGAAGGACTTTGATGTTAGAAAAGTTCGTTAATTTAAAGGAAATGCGAATGGACTCTGTATATAAATAAATGGTGTGTTTAAAGTGTAGGTATCTTAAAAATAATATAATGTAAATATAGTGTATTACTGTTATTGTGGAAACTGCATAGACATTTTTGTGGACACTTTCGACAGTTTGTGGTTATGTTTATTAATAAAGTTGCTGACTCTCTACAAGAGATCACAATATTTGAGGTGAGATCAAATTTTTAAATAATCGTTGCATGCTGCACGTGTTACTATTCTTATTTTATTAATGAATTATGTGATTAAATATTGGCGACATTTCCATTGTGCGTTAACTTCAATATTGATAAATAATTAAGAAGCCTAAAGGCCGCGCCCTCCAGCCTCTCAAGTTACGAGCCGCCACTGGTTTACAGTATACTTTATGTATTTATTTTCAGAGGGAAAGTGTTTTATAGATGCGTGCTGAATAGATTAAGGAACGTAAACTCTCAGAACCGATATTATAAGTTGTCGATATTATTAAAATTATTATCCCGGCTGTCAGGACGTAGCCCATAAAATCCAAAACAAAATTCACCAGACGTTTCGGACGTGCCCACGGCGACCATCATGAGTGGTGCGGGAACAAAGATGTTTAAACGCCCGCGTAGATTAAGTTTAGATCCTACGCTTAGTTAGTCCTAAAAGAAGGAGTCCTTAGTCCTTAGTACCATGGGACGTTCTCAACTTAGTTCCACGGAGGCGTTTAAGAATCTTATTCCCGTGATAATGATCGTCACGGGAATAGCCGAAACCTCTGGTGACACTTCGGTTTGGACCACGGCCTAACATCATCATCATCTTCAAGGATTAAACCAATGATGCTTTTTCCGGTCTCAAATAGGCAAAGATTAGAGCTGGTCACTCCAGCGCTTCCTCGGACGTCCCACACCTCTCCGTCCCCTCGGCTTATAGTTCCATAGTTGTTTGGGAATGCGGGAGTCATCCATTCGGCAAAAATCAATTTAGCCGATACTGGGCGATCCTGTCGAGTATACTCATGATATTCAGTTCCTGGCGTATATCTGTGTTCCTTCTATGATCATGGAAAGAGTACCCTGCCACGTGCCTGAGAATCTAATTTGGGACTAGCCTGGCCTTTCGTTAAAGTCCAATTCTCAGCCCCATAAAGAAGTGTGGGAAGAGCCATCACCTTGTAGAATTTTAGGCGTGTTCCCTTACTTGCTGACTTAAGGGTTCGCCTAATGGTCCCGCACATAAGGTTGAACTTATGCAACTTATTCCTCACGTCGTTGCTCGCATTATAGGACACACTATAGCCCAGGTATTCAAAATTGCCAACTTGTTCCAGGACAGTAACGTCTATAACAATTTTTGCCGGTACGGAATCAGTTCCACGGAAAGCCAACACCTTAGTCTTACGTGTGGATATTTGCAATCCAGGGTCTTTGCAGATTCGATTTAACAAATGTATACCCATCTACGTCCTAACAGGGTAATAATTTTAATAATATATATTGTAACGTTACATAACCCATGCCCAAATATGATAACGCAATCACCATCGTTAAAACCAGTAATCACCCCATTCTAAAAGTCAGAAATGGGTATTAGGTACCAAGCTATAAAAAAAAAACTTTGTACTACAAAACACTGTAAACAATAACAAAGTGAAATATAGTGTACTTAGAGAAAGTGTAAACCTTTAAAAAGAGCATCTCACAGGTTGGTACTGGAGATGAAAAAACTATTAATATCGTAGCAGTGGACTATATTGCTGCTGACAAGTTTTGTATTTTTTGTATTTTGTGTAATTTTGTATTGTGTAGGCCACAAAGGTCTTGTACCTAGGAATAATCTTTGTGTTTAATATAATGATTTTGTTTAAATATAAGATAACCCAGGGTTAAATATAAAATAATAATAATATAAAATAATACTATGTTAGCAAGATGGCATAGAAAAAATAGTTTAGAGTAAGGATACATTAAGTAAATAATAAATCATAAATGAATCAAATTAAAAGGAATTAAAATATAAACTACCAATGTACAAGTTTAAGGAAAAATATGAAGAAAAACCTTAAATAAATTAAATTCGATTATAAATAAAATCTAAAAAGGATTATTTTTCTAAAAAGAAGAAATAAATTTATAATAATTAATAATAGCCTATATACTGAAAAGTATATAGATTCACCAATAAAAAAACCATAACAAATTCTTGGTTACTACGAGTAACCAATTAACAAGATTTGAATTAATTGTTAAAACGATTTGGAAGTGAACGTTTTGAAAAGTGTAATGCCTATAAAAATTTGAGAAATGAACGAATACCATTTGGAATAAGTAGAGCAAAATTAATAAAATTGACAAGTGATATCCACTACATATCAGAACTCTTTCGAATAGAACCATTCACGCCCGTAATTTGATGAAACTTCGATAAATCAATCTCCGAGATCCAGGCCTAGTCCACAAGACGTCGACATTTTTGGTGAGATCGTTACCAAGTAAAATTTAACTAAATTACATCTCAACTATAACTTCATAACACTAGAAACAGCACCATATCTTTAAACACTTCAGGAAAAGAGGTGAAAACAAACTTTATTATTTTGTTAACCAAAAAACCAGCAGACCGGATTCCTGTGAATTTCTTGCCGCCATTAAATAAATTTCGTGTTTTTAGTGAAGAAACGTAATCTGCGCTCTGGCGGATAACCAAGGAACTACATAATCTAAATACTACAAATTATAATAAATTAATGTATGTAAAGCTTGGTATTAACCAATATTCATTTCTGACCGTCTCATAGTACAAAGAACTCAAAAATAACCCTGGGAAATTAATAAATTATTTCTTTATTGTTTTTTGAAATAAAAAATAAAAATATTTGTTATACATTATATGTTTAAAAAATAAGATCGAACTAATGTTGTGTTGTCAGTAAGAATCGATTATACATTTCTGTTTTGGGAGAAGATAAAACAAAAAATTTGCTAAATAAATGCAATGAATACTTTGTTGTTTGAATAAAAATGTGTATTATTTTCAGTAGATGGTAGTTGGTTACAGATTGTCTGGAGACAGAGAAGAGAACGGACAACCAGAAAATATTACATACCATTTGGTGTTAATATAACCTCAAATGTGTTTGTAAATGTCACAATCAGCTGGTCTCATGAGCGGAGAAATTTAAATTAATTAATCGTATGCCAAGAGAGTAATTCTCTTTGCACTCTCTCTCCTAACTACGGTCAAACAACGGTATTGAATTCACCCAAATAAAATCTAAGGGAAATATTTGCATAATCACACACACTCGATTTTTGGAAACATTGAACATAAATTATAACAAATTCTGTGACCCTCATTAAAGCGAGATTTGAATTCACCCAAATAAAATCTAAGGGAAATATTTGCATAATCACACACACTCGATTTTTGGAAACATTGAACATAAATTATAACAAATTCTGTGACCCTCATTAAAGCGAGATTTTCGAAGAGCATAAATAGACGATAAGAAACCTTTTTAGGAAACGTATATTTTAAGACTCTGAGAGATAAATCGCGAGACGTTACAATATTGAATACGTTGGAAATAAGAGGACCCAACTGAGGAGCAACAGTTCATTTAATACAGACGGTATAGATCTGTTCACCTCAATCGTTCTTGTCTAGTTAGGAAACGTCGGCACCGGGCCGCCGTGTTGATCAGTTGAGTTTTCCTCAAATAATACCAGTGTTTCCAATGCGTTAGAGTTCATTTTAGTACAGACAGTATGCTGTACAATGCCATTAGTGTTTAATTTTTTATTTGTGTTGGGGGCTATAATAATTTATTCAACGTGGTGACTTTTATTATTGCGTACTAAGAACTGAATAATTGTGTGACACGAATAGAATTTATACAATTTTATTGCAATAGAAATGTGACTGTTTTAAAAATGTGTTAAGAAAAATTGTGAATATTGATTTCCTGCCATTCAGTTTTTTATTTTACTTTTTTATATTACGATTCACGCGATCTTTGTAATACGGTGTAGAGAATTAAGTCTACCAGAAGTTTTGAAATAACAGGATGGCGAAAACTAACGATTTCTGTATACTAGTTGAGCACAACCGCTCAAATGGTAGTTTAAGAAAACACCAAAAATAAGTAAAAATACGATTTTATTTATGTGGGGTTGGCTAATATCTTGTCTTATACTAGAGGTTTCTTGCAATTTGAGGCAGTAGTCGATAACATCGACAGAATGTCGTTAGTACGGCGCTAAACGTTCGTAGTGTCTAGTGCACGTTCTTAACGTATCTATTTATCATTTGTTCCTCGTTCAATAGTAATAAATGATCGATCCAACAACAATATTTGTGCTGAACACCAACAATTAGTCTTCGTCAGTCTGGTCGGCGGCAGCAGTAGTATGATATGGTACGAACTACGTCATCAATAACGTTATCAGCTCTGACCAACCAAATACGTACGTAGAACGTATGTCTCTACGTCGTCGTGCATTTTTTATTCGTTGCTGCTGTTTTTACTTGAACGAAATTAAAGTCGTCATTTGTACTATATATATTGTACTGATCTGGTTTACTGATTTGGGTCCTTTAATCTTAATTTTATTTTGTTTTATAGTGTGAATTAATAATTCATAGTTTTAGGTCTAAACTACAAGAAATAGTTAGAGTCCGTTTACTTTTAATTTTCACATATTACGTGATTTATCAATTTGTTATAATACAAAATTTGTTGATAAACTGTAGGTAAACTTGATTAGTTATTCACAAATAGGTTCTATTTATCTACGACCTTCTATCAAAACACGATTTGTAACTAAACTAATTTCAATATATTTAAACCAATTTCTTATTAATTTCAACTTATTATTGAGTTTTGTAAATAATTACAATGATTTTGGGGTTTTAAATAGCTTTTTACTCATCAAATGTTTATACCCAGCTAAAGCTTGGTCCTAGGCCTTTCACGTACATTCATGATGGCTGACAATATTATTCTGCAAATTATAAGTTTTCAATTTTACTAAGATTTAGGCCTTAGTATGTACTGGTGCATATTACATCAGTTATATATACAGTAACATAACAAGATTATGCCCTAGAGTAAATGTAATGTAATCATCAAAATTCGTTGTGAATTATGCCTAAACGCAATCTTTCTTATAAATGAAATACAAAGAAGTATAAAATCAATTTAACAAATAAAGAAATGAACATAAAATGTAACTATTTAAAGATAATTAATAATGTCAATGAATAAAAGATAATAACAACAAAAGTGAATTATCATAATAAACAAATATCCATTGGAAATGAAAACTTATTCATTAAATAGTTTAATGACTATGACATGATGATGACCATTACACCCAGGAGGGAAGATCGAATGATAATAAATATGTAAATAGTTGTAATAAATAAAAATATAGTGTATAAATGTTAACAAGCTAGGAAGTAAGTAAAAAAAACATTTGTTATTCCATAAGCCTATTAAACTATAGGGAGGTCTGCGAACCTCAAGCAGTTATTTCGTGTAATCGCACTACGAACTGAAAGTGATTTAAATATTACAATTAAAATAATATTAACAATAATCACAAACATTAGGTAGTTTAATAATGTAAGAAAGTGAAAATAACGGTGACTGACGTTAAAAAACAGTCTATAGTGAACGTGAATAGGAAATAGACCTGGTTATAAATAATAAGCAGTGAATAAAACATATAATTTATATAAAACAACAATATAGATAATATAGTAAGATCAAACAAAGTGTACAATAATTAAAAATAGTGGAATAGTGGACTAGAAACTAATTATATACATCAGTGACTAATAAAAAACAAGATTCAACTGAATCATGTTAATTAAAAAATACAAAAACAAACCTGTGACCCATAAACATGTCATAGCCAAGAGCATTAGGCCTACTAATTGAATCGAGAGTTTTTTAAAAGAAATGGTATTGTTAAAATAATTTTGAAATAAGTCAGAACACATTAATTTGAGGCTGGACTTTTTCTACCCAAAAATTTATGTTACACAATGAATTAATGAAGGAAGACTTAACAAATAATGAGAAGTATAATGGTTTAATATAATGCACGGAAAACTGAAGGCCAGAAGATAAATATCAAGAAATAATCTGTAGACTAAACTACAAATTTGGTGAGATTGTTCCATCATGTTAAAATATAACTTTGATCAAACATTAGTCAATTCAAAGCACAAGAACAGCGAAATGAAATAACATAAACACTATAAACATTATGATTATTAATTTTATTTGTTCATTGTAATTTTTTTTTTATTAGTTGTTCCTATTAAGGTTGTTTCTTTTGTATGATCCAAAGAACCCCTAACTCAACACACATATACAGCATCACTTTACTAAAACAGATTTATAATTATTATATTTTATTTCATATGTATGACTTTAACTGTACACAGACTTTAAGTAATTTTTTATTAACCCTGAGAAAGAGTTTTCATGTTATCGAACCTAAAGGAGCTACTAACTGAAGAGAAGGGCACTGTATGTTAGTGAATCTCAATATATGTTAAAGAGAAAAGAATAATAAAATTTATTGAAATTAAGACAAGACAGAATAAAAGAGTACAACATTTTTATTTCACATAGTTAGAAAATAATTAATTTACATAATTTGGCACCAACAACCTGGGGCTACAGGATATAGTTACATTGATGAAGGGTAAGGTTAAGATTTAAGACATATAAGACTTATTATAATACTATAAAACAAACGTAACAATAGAAATAAGAAGAAAATAACAAATGATGTAAGAATATTTAGATGTTTCTATATTTAGATTTGTAACTTAACAAATGGCATCGATCGCCCGTTTGATTAAAAATGATGGGCCATGTACTATCTTTCTCGGCATTGCAAACGTTTTTGTTTGTCATTCACGAAGTGGTCGACGAGAGTTTTAATCCGATTATCGGATAACGAGCGTTTGTTTGTTAATGATTACGCGTACAGTGAGAGATAATTTTGCAAACTGTAGAAATATTAATTGAAAGTGTGACGTCACTGAGTAACTTTAATTGTCTTGTAGTATTTCTGGGTCAGCTGATTCATCTCGTATGAGCTTCTATACTCTTACTATTATTTGTTTGCTCCTCCTCTATAAGGGGGTTTTGGAATCATTCTCCGTACGGCTTTTAGGTATGGCGGACAGAAAGTAATTCAAACATGGATATCCTGCATCGTTTCCACGCCATGTTACTGAGGAGAATGGTCATTGCAGCGTGGTATGTGCCAAATGACGTCGTACAGAAGTATGTTAAGATGTCTATAGAAATACGAGCTGAAGTTAAACATCTCTACATTAGATACAGGGGCACAAAAACTGAGCTTCCTAACGAACTGGCAAGAAAAGTGATGGATGACGCAGGACATAGAAGAGGATTAAAACGCCTCAGATATACCAAAGAGAATTTTTTACTTCATTTTATATTAAAGTAACTTTTGTTTCTTACACTTCGTTTGTTGGGGCATTTTCACTTGTCATGTATTGCATTTACTTTGCTTTCAACCATAACTTTTGCTTAATGTTACCTAGTGTTCTTGTAACACATTGTAAAAATAAAATAAAGCTTAAAACTATTATTTGTTTGAGTGTGACCATTTGTAAAACGCGTTTTCGAGTGTGTAATTTATAATTATTGGTTAAACTCTTCCAGAGTATAGGTTGAATACCATTTTACTGTCTGATTGTAAAGGATTAAATGTTTCGATAGGCATGTTTGAAATTGTGGTTAGGTTTTAAAATGTCGTGTATATACTATTTATTGTTTTTTTGTCACAATTAAAAAATTCTGAATACACCAACTTGTCGTTTTTTACGTCAAACCATTATTGACTTGCTTTGCGGTGTTTGCTTAGGTTCTGCCGTGTTCTCCTGTGACAATGACATTATTAGTTCCATCTAATACAATTGCAACTGCTTAAACCAGAGATTTCAAACTGGTCGCCGACGATAATTTTCATGCGACCCTTTTTCTAAACGTAGATCGAGTTTTTCAACAATGGGTTGCATTTGTTATATATAGTCAACGTGATTGTTTTATGAAGCGTGATCTGTTTAGAGATAGACCTGGGCTTGTAAAATACATTTTTCACAGCAGAAACGTGTCTATAATATTTTACCTGTTAGCAGATTCTTATACTTTGACTCCAAAATTATTTCGAAATACACTTTTAACATATACGTGCCAAAGTAATTGAAAATAAAATAAAACCCTTTTTATTTGTTTATTTATTCAAATTTATTTATTTATATTATGCTGTATTTGTTGAGTCGCACGGTTTTCCTACTTGATAACACATAATGCATTTATTTTGTATTTTCTGTTGTTGACACAGAATCAGATGGTCACGTGCCTCGCTAGTTATAACCTTTCCTATTGCATTACATTACTGTACAAAATACTGTTCCTATTCGTGTACAAATTTTTATTTATTAGTTACATTTTAACAAAACTAAAAAAATATTTATCTTACAAAAAGTTATACACCTCGTATTAATATTATTGGTTTATTTATTCATTATTTAGATATTATTAGCTTATTTATTCAGAAATGTGTTGTAGTATTTTGGCCATACAGTTTTCACGTTCAATGGTACGTTCAAGAAACGTAGTTCTTAATCCGATTTATTTGTTTTTTGCGCAAGGACTAACTCAGTAGGTTGTTTGTTTTTAATTGTTTACAAAAAATATAAATTGTACATAAACGTTAAACATAAATAATGCGAGATATATAATAACTGATAATATATGTTACATTTATGGATGTGAGGCGTGGACTCTCGGCAAAATAGAAAGGAGAAAGCTGGAAGTAATAGAAATGTGGGTCTGGAGGAGAATGACGAGGACGAGGTGGATGGATAAGATAAGTAATGCAGAAGTGAACGAAGATAGATCAGGTTTAAAAATTATTGAAAGAAGGGCAAAATTGATCGGGCACGTATTAAGACACAATCAATTCTTAAGTAACATTTCTGATGAAAAGTTGTTAGAGGAAAAACCAAGAGGACGACCAAGAGCAGCGTTACTCAGAGACATGGGAGAGGAGATGAACTTCGTATCGCACTGCGATTTAAAGAGGGCAATGATGTAGGGAGAGACGTGGCTATCTCGACAAGGGACGGCCTTTAGACAATGATGAATACGATGATGATAATACGTTACATGTTAATTTGTATAAAAATGAATAATAAATATTATAGGCAATAAATGTAAATAAAATAATACGCCTACATTAAGCCTATTCTTTGAAATTAACATTTTTTTCTAGTAGCATTAATGTAATCACTAGCTAACCCAAATTATCCATGGCGCCATCAGAAAAATTTACAGGCATTGCACAAATGCAATGCACAGAGAAGGGCATTAAAAATGCTTCAATAAATCTAAAAAAATATATATATTTATGTTCATTCACCAATCAATGAATTCGTTCTTCATTCACCAATCAATGAATTCATTCTTCATTCACCAATCAATGAATTCATTCTTCATTTACCAATGTACAGATTATAAGTTAAATGTAGTCGCATTCATAAGCGAAGTTTTATATGTGTACTACGTTATTGACAACAAAGAAGTAGTTTCTATGGAAACTCACCGGTTCCCATTTTCGATCACGCACTAGCGGTCGTTTTCAAATGTGCGACACGTCCTTATAAACATTTTCAATGTTAAAACAAGGTTGTTATTTCCACATATATAGTGAACGAATAAATACACGTAAAATACATTTTATGTACATGCGTGACTGCGCGAACAACATTTGCACAATGTGATGTCAATATTGTTTTTAGTGTAACAATTAAAAACATTTTTGTGGTTTTGTTCACAATTATTAGGTTTTGCAGTGGCAAAACGTTGTATGTAAAACGAAAGTACGTGTGAATTTATAATGTACAGTACAAAACTATAGTACGCATTTATGTTCGGCGAAAATAAACAAACCAGTATTTATTGTTTGCGAAACGACGTTTGCTCTGTTGCTAATAAAGTTACCTAACCGTTTGGAATTATACAGCAAATATTATTATTCGTCAAGCATACGTAATTCGATTATACGTCTCTATAACAGCTGTACGTACGTTATTTGTTACGTACAGCTGTACTTGTAAAATAATATTAGTCTGCAAGCCAAAACAATACTCAAACTATGGGAGCTGCTGTATAAACAGGAGTTATACAAAAGTTTGCCACCTCAATCTAATACACATATTTAAAACTACCGACAGTTATATGATATCGATACAGACACAGCGGTGTATATACGGTTGCATGTAGATACATGTTGCGGACGTATACTGTTCTAATCGCATCAAATTTAAATTAATGTGCTTAATTTAAAACAACTTGATTTCAAAACATATGGTTACGCAATTACGGAACACTCTAGTACAGTCGAGAGTGTTGTTCCACACGTTTCTCGACTAGCCCAGCGTGCCTTGTCTGTATCAAGGCCGACACACTCACGTAACACTCAAGCACCTTCCAGAATGTTCTACTACAACACTTGAAATGCCCATTATGCAGGCTGGCACGTTGCAGTAAGGATGGAAAGTTGTTCTCGAACACCTGTGCTACCTACAGTATATAAGCCACAGCCGCTGACTTTGCCAGCCAGTTTACAGCGAGCGACTTCTTTAGTGCGGATCGACTGGTTGTCGAAGTATTGTAAGAAGTGGTTACTGTGTAATATTTAATGCGGAACTCTATTACTTGACATTATTTTTACGTGTGTGCTTTAACTTGAAGTGTTGTAAGAGACTAACTTGTTGATTACAAATTTTTAATTGTGATTAATTGAAGCTGGTAATTAGTGATTTCATTGGTATCTGTATTTTGTTTTCCACTGTACCATACGATGATCAGTGAGACCGTCGTAACAATATATGCATTTAAAACATACAGATAGTATACCGTAGTATATGTGTATATTCGTAATGAGAATATTCATGTATAACTGTGGTCGATCAAGAAGGCCGTAACGTCGCGATATAACTTCGTCAAGCTAATGCTCTAAGGTTTACAGCTCCAGCAGGACTATGAGACATCGTAGGCAGTGGCTAATAAACCGATGACAGTGGCAAAAATGACGGAGGACATCTTACAAATAACATCTTGGGAGTGACGGGAACACAGGAGGCGGCGTATTCGAGATCTTCAGGCAACGTAAGTTACCTACGGAGATTCATCCTATAGGCCACGTACATCTTCATCACGTCTTCAACACCAGAGAAGTGAAAAAACTTTCATTACGTCACTGATATTTTATACAACAGTCTTATAAAGACATTCTTATAAGTTCCCACAGTCGTGAACACTATTAAAATACTATCTTTATTTCTCACTTCAAAGCATAATGCACAGAAGAAGGTTATTTAATTTAATTTTTTGATCAAATTAATAATATATTATTATTTAATCTTTAAATTCTCGTTCATCTTAAAGAGATACGTTTTTCTTTAATTCAAGTTAAAATAATAGCAAATTATTAAATTTATAAAAAGAACAATTAATAAATGTTTTGTGTACAGTACATTTTGGCAATACCAAAAATTGTAGTAATCCCCCCCTCATAATATACTTTTTAATTTATGTATAGAGTTAAACTTTATATGTAATATCTTCAAATAAAGGCACTGCAAGTAGGTTTATTTTTACCTGACGCACGTTTCACAGAAATTATTCTGTATCTTCAAAAGTTTGTTTGAATTGTAATTGAATGTTTCGCTTACAATAACGTATTACAATATTACAACATTACAATACAATAACGTATTGTAAGCGAAACATTCAATTACAATTCAAACAAGTCTCTGAAGATACAGAATAATTTCTGTGAAACGTGCGTCAGGTGAAAATACAGTATACCTACTTGCAGTGTATGTATTTGAAGATATTACATAGGAGACCTGCAGGAAACTCAACGAGTTACTTACAACGGAATAATAGACTTCAACTTGTAATGTTGCAATATACAGACTAAAAATAATTTAAGAGTTTATTGAAATCTGTCTTAATAAGAAAAAAAAATGACGTCAAAATTCAATCCACTGTTATTGTTTACCAAAGTAGTTACACGAAGAACAAGTAAGCTACAACAGTGAAAGCAGTCTGAGTAAGCTTCCTTCCGACCTTATCTCTACTAGCCGTAGTCTATTAATTAGTGTATTAATTATTTCACTAATTAGTGTGCCAATTAGTATTCGTAGACGGTGCGTTAATCCAGGGGTTACGTATGACACTGGTAGCACTGAGCCACGTTTTCATTGGCTCCCAGTCTAATTACAAGCCCAACGGCCCAAACATGTGGCCAATGATTATATTTTGAAAGACATGTTTGAATTGGTATCCAAGTCACTTATTGACAAAATCTGTAAAATATTTACCGTATTTCTTCCGTCGTGTGACTTCGTGTTGCGTTCGATTGATTTACGCGTTTCGAAACACATTTTTCGTCTTCAGAAATAAAAAAAATCACTCTTAGCGAGTCGTTAAATATTAAAATTGCAAATACTGAAAAACAATTACACACATATCCGCGTTACATGAGTGCGCACTCGAGTCGGACCGATCGGACACTGACTGTCAATAGCTATTGTGTAAACAGGTTTATTGCGGTATCGTAGAGCGGGTTTGATTTGAAATTTAAATGATCGTTTAGCAAGAAGTCACGACTGTGTACGTCATTGTACGCTCTATGTATCTCGAATTCTTCCAAGGCGTTCATGTAAGCGCCTTTATTACAAAAATATATGGGTTTCAAGTTGGTATTAAAGCTTGTATATTTATGATTTTCGTTTATCAAGTGACGTGCGTAGTTGGATATTGTTGTCTGACCCTTCAAATTGTGCTTTGATGTGTGTTCAATAAAAAGTTTTTGGAAACCCCTTTCCGTTTGGCCGATATAAAAGCATTCACAATCGTCGCACGATAATTTATACACCCCCGTTTTCTTTTATAAAGGGATAGTTATTTTATTACGGAGTATGTTCATAAGATTATTGTTGGTTTTAAATATTACGGTTCTATTGTTATTATTTAACACACTAGTTAAAATTTTTGGCATTATGTTGGTGTACGTCGTTGAAATAAAATTTTACAATTGATTATATTTTACAATTGAATGGACGGCCGCTGAAAAAGTCGAGTTCATGATAATAGTATACATATATGGAAGTAGGAAGAGGTTTTTTTTTTTTTGATAGAGGGTTAAAATTCACACCTGAAATATCTTACTCAGTTAAAAAACCGTAATTCATAATCCTGTTTTAAGGTAAGTTTAAATGTTATTTGTATTAAGTATTTTTGATTAGTTTTGTGCACGCACAAATATGCTATAAGGGGATGGGTGACCATAATATTTTACTTGTTCTCCACTTTTTGTTAACCCCGCCAAAATCAAAATTTTTCATGCATGTTAATATTCACATTTAACCAATATTCATTGGCACGGCACAGCAGATATGTGTAATGTATATTTAGTATTCCCCAACCCGCTAGCAAGCTAGTATATAAGCAATAAGTTACAATAAATGTGTCTGTGTGGTCTTCACTGCAGTGTAACACAGACAATAATGTTTGTGTTAGAAATGAATGTTCTGTTCGGTTAATTGCTGTAGCAGTAATAACACTGGCAGTATCGTCCGTTCGATATTCTGTTGTTTGATGTACACCTGCACGCCGACACAGTTTTTTATTTTAAATTACTTAATTTGTATTACTCTCTTCGATAAATAACACACAACTTTAGTGCAGTTCTGTATTACTTCCATATTCCTTAAGGAAATGGAAGTATGGTGATGGCAAAATATCGGTATGGAGAACCATACATGACTTCCGTATTCTAAGATTTATATTTAAAATCATTTTCGAAATGAAATATTACCATAGAAACTACTTCTTTCTACTTACTGCTTCAGCCTTAACCACAGTACTGTGGTCACTAACATATACCACCTCACGTTATCGCACTCGATTTTCACTGATGATGGAAGTCAATGGCATTGCCGAAACGTCTGGTTTTGTAGAAAACATTGGACTACGGCCAAATATCCCGGGAAGGAATTTTAACAAAAACTATTTCTTTGTTGCCGATAACGTTGTACACATATATATAAAATATATGCATAAAATTAATGGCTTGTATAAGTTAATGATTGATCTCCATTAAGTAGTGCTCAAGTTTCCAAAGTTTTAATATTATGATGTCCGTAATTAAAACATCAGAGCAGGTTTAGTGTGAATGAGGGTACACTGTGGACAAAAATTTTCAACATTTCCTATTGAGCGTTGCTTAGAGTAAAGCTGCGAATCTACAGTGTATGTTTCACAGAACAAACACGCGAAAAAGAAGGAGTGCTCCGAAGTCACTCATGGACCCTCAGCATCTTGCAGAGGGTTCATTCCCTAAAGACGAAAAGTCTGTCTATGAATCGTTCCTCTGTAAACACGTGCAGTTACATTGCCCAGCGATCCACAGGAAGCAAACTGATGTCCATTTTTTCGGCTTGCACGCGTTATGTTGGTATGGGTTTCGGGACTTTCCATTTAAAAAGCGTGCAAATGTAAGAAAATAAACATGAGTGAGGCCAGAAATAACACGAATTGTGTGTGTGTGTGTGTGTGTGTGTGTGTCTTACCTGCCTTTTTATTGCTGTAGGCATAATAATAAAATGGAAACGTAAACATTACATAACTGAGATATGCTTACCTGCCACGAACGATATATTATTTTATACATGGAGGAGTTCTGTACACACGTACAGAAGTCATCTTCAAAATATCGGTATGGAGAACCATACATGACTTCCATATTCTAAGATTTATATTTAAAATCATTTTCAGCCAAACAACCAGGCTGTGTCTTACCTGCCTTTTTATTGCTGTATTAAATGAAAAATATTATATTACATTAAAATGAAAAAATTATAATTTTATTGCCTGGCAACAAAATTATTTTATTTTTAACAATTACCATTGTTTCAAAAAGTTTAAATAAATTTTCAAGTACTTTACTCTTGTTAAAACGTAAAAGGTTGCAGGTAAACTACCCCTTCCCCTTAACCGATCTTCACCAAAATCGAAAGTCATTGAGACCTCTACAATTCAGGGACGTATGCAAAACATTATTTCATTCTGTTTGAATTTGCGGCTGTTATCGTTTGCCATAGAAAATACGCTTGATAAAAAAACGTTGCAGGTAAACTACCCCTTCCCCTTAACCGATATTCACCAAAAACAATAGGTCTTGAGTACTCTACAAATCAGGGCTGTATGCAAAACATTATTTGATTCTGTTTGAATTTGCGGCTGTTATCGTTTGCCATAGAAAATACCCTTGTTAAAAAAACGTTGCAGGTAAACTACCCCTTTCCCTCAACCGATCTTCACCAAAAACAATAGGTCTTGAGAAATCTACAATTCAGGGCTGTATGCGAAACATTATTTGATTCTGTTTGAATTTGCGGCTGTTATCGTTTGCCAAAAAAAAAAATTTCCCTTGATAAAAAAAACCGTTGCAGGTAAACTACCCCTTCCCCTCAACCGATCTTCACCAAAAACAATAGGTCGCGAGTACTCTACAAATCAGGGCTGTATGCAAAAAATTATTTGATTCTGTTTGAATTTGCGGCAGTTGTCGTTTGCCATAGAAAATACGCATGATAAAAAACGTTGCTGGTAAACTACCCCTTCCCCTCAACCGATCTTCACCAAAAACAATAGGTCTTGAGTACTCTACAAATCAGGGCTGTATGCAGAAAATTATTTGATTCTGTTTGAATTTGCGGCTGTTATCGTTTGCCATAGAAAATACCCTTGTTAAAAAAACGTTGTAGGTAAACTACCCCTTTCCCTTAACCGATCTTCACCAAAAACAAAAGGTCTTGAGAACTCTACAATTTAGGGCTGTATGCAAATAATCTTTTCATTCTGTTTGAATTTGCGGCTGTTATCGTTTGCCATAGGAAATACCCTTGTTAAAACATAAAACGTTACAGGTAAACTACCCCTTTCCCTTAACCGATCTTCACCAAAAACAATAGGTCTTGAGAACTCTACAATTCAGGGCTGTATGGAAAACATTATTTGATTCTGTTTGAATTTGCGGCTGTTATCGTTTGCCAAACAAACAAAATTTCCCTTGCTAAAAAAAAACCGTTGCCGGTAAACTACCCCTTTCCCTCAACCGATCTTCACCAAAAACAATAGGTCGCGAGAACTCTGCAAAACCGGGCTGTATGCAAAAAATTATTTGATTCTGTTTGAATTTGCGGCAGTTATCGTTTGCCATAGAAAAAAAATCTACAGACAGACAGACACACAGACACACAGACACACAGACACACAGACAGACAGACAGACAGACAGACAGACAGACACACAGACACTTTTCGGAAAACGACTTTTTTTATGTTTTGAGTGTAGTAGAATCAGAATCTGCAATAATCTCGAACACGATTTTTTTTGCCATCACCATACTTCCATTCCTTAAGGAATATGGAAGTAAAATACTAGAAGTCGTCCACGCTTTTATGTTGGCAGTGTAACTTACAGGAAGTTTTTTGATGTTTTTAAAACATCTAGGATGCAAAATTTTCCCGATAACTAAAAGTTTCCTTTTTTCGGTTCCCGTCATGTTCGCACAAACAAAAACTGTAACTCTTTGTTTAGAGAGCTTCCCACCAACGCACTTTTCATTTTTAAATTTGAAAGTCTTATCTGGAGTTAATTTATAAAAAATTCCGGCTTCATGTCCATTAAAGATGTCTTCATCTTTATATGATCGTCTAATTTCTGGCCAAGTGTTACGCACCCAATCGCCTGTAACGTTCAGATTTACGCATTTTGCCTCACCACAAATTTTTGCAAAGGAAATCGAGTGTCGGGCCTTAAATCGATCTAGCCATCCGTTGGAGCACGTAAAATGGCTGGCGCCGGCAGTCCTGTTACAGTGCTTATCGCTTGCATACAATGTATGTCTGTAGCCATGGGCTAGCGCGCGCGCGCGCACATATATACGTTTATATGAAATTTAGAGTAAAATATCTGAGAAATATTTGACGCTATAATAGAGTAGTACAATATTTAGTGACGTTAAAACCGGGAATTTTTATAATGTTAAAGATATCAGTTTGACCGGACTTATGACAAAATAACGCTACACCCGAGTTGACGTAACAGCCGAGGCCGTAATAACCAAGTTCCACTGTATATATAAAGATATTAACTCAAACATAATTTACATTAAAATGAAAAAATTATAATTTTATTGCCTGGCAACAAAATTATTTTATTTTTAACAATTACCATTGTTTCAAAAAGTTTAAATGAATTTTCAAGTACTTTACTCTTGTTAAAACGTAAAACGTTGCAGGTAAACTACCCCTTCCCCTTAACCGATCTTCACCAAAATCTAAAGGCATTGAGTCCTCTACAATTCACTGACGTATGCAAAATATTATTTGATTCTGTTTGAATTTGCGGCAGTTATCGTTTGCCATAGAAAATACGCTTGATAAAAAACGTTGCAGGTAAACTACCCCTTCCCCTCAACCGATCTTCACCAAAAACAATAGGTCTTGAGTACTCTACAAATCAGGGCTGTATGCAAAAAAATTATTTGATTCTGTTTGAATTTGCGGCTGTTATCGTTTGCCATAGAAAATACCCTTGTTAAAAAAACGTTGTAGGTAAACTACCCCTTTCCCTTAACCGATCTTCACCAAAAACAATAGGTCTTGAGAACTCTACAATTCAGGGCTGCATGCGAAACATTATTTGATTCTGTTTGAATTTGCGGCTGTTATCGTTTGCCAAAAAAAAAAATTTCCCTTGATAAAAAAAAACCGTTGCAGGTAAACTACCCCTTTCCCTCAACCGATCTTCACCAAAAACAGTAGGTTGTGAGTACTCTACAAATCAGGGCTGTATGCAAAAAATTATTTGATTCTGTTTGAATTTGCGGCAGTTATCGTTTGCCATAGAAAACAAATCTACACACAGACACACAGACAGACAGACACACAGACAAACAGACACACACACAGACACTTTTCGGAAAACGACTTTTTTTCATGTTTTGAGTGTAGTACAATCAGAATCTGCAATAATCTCGAACACGATTTTTTTTGCCATCACCATACTTCCATTCCTTAAGGAATATGGAAGTAAAATATCGGTATGGAGAACCATACATGACTTCCATATTCTAAGATTTATATTTAAAATCATTTTCAGCCAAACAGCCAGGGAAGGAATTTTAACAAAAAAATACTTCTTTCTTGCCAATAACGTAGTACACATATAAAAAATATTATCCCCTCCCCCTTCAATTATAATTTTGATTTATAGAAAATTACCCCCAGCCCGTTCAACTAGCCTCTTCATTTATAGATATTTCATCTACGTTTCTACAGTGGATTATTAAGATCTTATCAGGATACTTTATCAAAATTAAGTACTTTACTCATGTTACAACAAAAAATGTTTCAGGTAAACTGCCCTTTCCCCGTAACCGATCTTCACCAAAATCAACAGACATTGAGTTCTCTATAGCTCAGGCACATATGTAAAAAATTAATTGATTCTGTTTGAATGTACGGCAGTTATGGTTCGTCATATAAAAAATTACCCATGTTAAAACATAAAACATGAGATTTATAAAACATATCTAAGATTTATATTTAAAATCATTTTTGAAATAAAATATTTTCATAGAACCTACTAACGCTGGGGAAATCTGAGGAGCCAATCAGAGTTGGGCCTACCTGTCACTCTGCTGAATTTGGTGGAAAGCACTGTCACTGTCGTCAAAGTATCAGCCTTGACAGGGTCCTCTTTTTCTGCAAAATGGGAGAGGAGGCTTGAGATGGAGTGAGTGACATGGTCCCCACCTCAATGAAGAACCCATTGTTTTATAAAAATATATTTAAATTTTGAAAACTGAAAATTCTTTTCTTGTTGTAAATATTTATATTTTATAATCAAAATGACTTTATCAAAAAACAAACATTATTTTTTTATAATAAGTATTTACATAGTGTATGTTTCTTAATATGCTTACTTTTTCTTCAATGTTGATGATCATTTCCAAACATTCTGACAAAATTGTATCTACAGAACAGTTAAAATTCCCCAGGTTTCCATTTCTGCTAATTTCTCATTACACCTTCCACTGACGTATTATTAACCATTTCATAAACTATCGTATAATCTTTTCAGATTGCCTGGCAACAAAATTATTTTATTTTCAACAATTACCATTGTTTGAAAAAGTTTAAATGAATTTTCAAGTACTTTACTCTTGTTAAAACGTAAAAGGTTGCAGGTAAACTACCCCTTCCCCTTAACTGATCTTCACCAAAATCTAAAGGCCTTGAGTCCTCTACAATTCACTGAAGTATGCAAAAAATTATTTGATTCTGTTTGAATTTGCGGCAGTTATCGTTTGCCATAGAAAATACGCTTGATAAAAAACGTTGCAGGTAAACTACCCCTTCCCCTCAACCGATCTTCACCAAAAACAACACGTCTTGAGTACTCTACAAATCAGGGCTGTATACAGAAATTTATTTGATTCTGTTTGAATTTGCGGCTGTTATCGTTTGCCATAGAAAATACCCTTGTTAAAAAAACGTTGTAGGTAAACTACCCCTTTCCCTTAACCGATCTTCACCAAAAACAATAGGTCTTGAGAACTCTACAATTCAGGACTGTATGCGAAACATTATTTGATTCTGTTTGAATTTGCGGCTGTTATCGTTTGCCAAAAAAAAAATTTCCCTTGATAAAAAAAACCGTTGCAGGTAAACTACCCCTTCCCCTCAACCGATCTTCACCAAAAACAACAGGTCGCGAGTACTCTACACATCAGGGCTGTATGCAAAACATTTTTTGATTCTGTTTGAATTTGCGGCTGTTATCGTTTGCCATAGAAAATACCCTTGTTAAAAAAACGTTGCCGGTAAACTACCCCTTTCCCTCAACCGATCTTCACCAAAAACAATAGGTCTTGAGAACTCTACAATTTAGGGCTGTATGCAAATAATCTTTTGATTCTGTTTGAATTTGCGGCTGTTATCGTTTGCCATAACAGCCATAACGAAGAACCCTTGTTAAAACATAAAACGTTGTAGGTAAACTACCCCTTTCCCTTAACCGATCTTCACCAAAAACAACAGGTCTTGAGAACTCTACAAATCAGGGCTGTATACGAAACATTATTTAATTCTGTTTGAATTTGCGGCTGTTATCGTTTGCCAAAAAAAAAATTTCCCTTGATAAAAAAAAACCGTTGCCGGTAAACTACCCCTTTCCCTCAACCGATCTTCACCAAAAACAATAGGTCGCGAGTACTCTACAAATCAGGGCTGTATGCAAAAAATTATTTGATTCTGTTTTAATTTGCGGCAGTTATCGTTTGCCATAGAAAAAAAATCTACAGACAGACAGACACACAGACACATAGACACATAGACACACAGACACACAGACACACAGACAGACACACACACAGACACTTTTCGGAAAACGACTTTTTTCATGTTTTGAGTGTAGTAGAATCAGAATCTGCAATAATCTCGAACACGATTTTTTTTGCCATCACCATACTTCCATTCCTTAAGGAATATGGAAGTAAAAAATCGTGTTCGAGGTTATTGCAGATTCTGATTGTACTACACTCAAAACATGAAAAAAAGTCGTTTTCCGAAAAGTGTCTGTGTGTGTGTCTGTCTGTGTGTCTGTGCGTCTATCTGTGTGTCTGTCTGTCTGTGTGTAGATTTTTTACATCCATATTTCCTTAAGGAATGGAAGTATGGTGATGGCAAAAAAAATCGTGTTCGAGATTATTGCAGATTCTGATTCTACTACACTCAAAACATGAAAAAAAGTGGTTTTCCGAAAAGTGTCTGTGTGTGTGTCTGTGTGTCTGTGTGTCTGTAGATTTTTTTTCTATGGCAAACGATAACTGCCGCAAATTCAAACAGAATCAAATAATTTTTTGCATACAGCTCTGATTTGTAGAGGACTCGCGACCTATAGTTTTTGGTGAAGATCGGTTGAGGGAAAGGGGTAGTTTACCAGCAACGGTTTTTTTTTTATCAAGGGAAATTTTTTTTTTTTGGCAAACGATAACAGCCGCAAATTCAAACAGAATCAAATAATGTTTCGTATACAGCCCTGAATTGTAGAGTTCTCAAGACCTTTTGTTTTTGGTGAAGATCGGTTAAGGGAAAGGGGTAGTTTACTTGTAACGTTTTATGTTTTAACAAGGGTATTTCCTATGGCAAACGATAACAGCCGGAAATTCAAACAGAATCAAAAGATTATTTGCATACATCCCTAAATTGTAGAGTTCTCAAGACCTATTGTTTTTGGTGAAGATCGGTTAAGGGAAAGGGGTAGTTTACCTACAACGTTTTTTTAACAAGGGTATTTTTTATGGCAAACGATAACAGCCGCAAATTCAAACAGAATCAAATAATTTTCTGTATGCAGCCCTGATTTGTAGAGTACTCAAGACCTATTCTTTTTGGTGAAGATCAGTTGAGGGGAAGGGGTAGTTTACCTGCAACGTTTTTTATCAAGCGTATTTTTTATGGCAAACGATAACTGCCGCAAATTCAAACAGAATCAAATAATGTTTTGCATACAGCCCTGATTTGTAGAGTACTCGCGACCTATTGTTTTTGGTGAAGCTCGGTTGAGGGGAAGGGGTAGTTTACCTGCACGGTTTTTTTTTATCAAGGGAAATTTTTTTTTTTGGCAAACGATAACAGCCGCAAATTCAAACAGACTTAAATAATGTTTCGTATACAGCCCTGAATTGTAGAGTTCTCAAGACCTTTTGTTTTTGGTGAAGATCGGTTAAGGGAAATGGGTAGTTTACCTACAACGTTTTTTTAACAACGGTATTTTCTATGGCAAACGATAACAGCCGCAAATTCAAACAGAATCAAATAATTTTCTGCATACAGCCCTGATTTGTAGAGTACTCAAGACCTATTGTTTGTGGTGAAGATCAGTTGAGGGGAAGGGGTAGTTTACCTGCAACGTTTTTTATCAAGCGTATTTTCTATGGCAAACGATAACTGCCGCAAATTCAAACAGAATCAAATAATTTTTTGCATACAGCCCTGATTTGTAGAGTACTCGCGACCTATTGTTTTTGGTAAAGATCGGTTGAGGGGAAGGGGTAGTTTACCTGCACGGTTTTTTTTATCAAGGGAATTTTTTTTTTTTTGGCAAACGATAACAGCCGCAAATTCAAACAGACTTAAATAATGTTTCGTATACAGCCCTAAATTGTAGAGTTCTCAAGACCTATTGTTTTTGGTGAAGATCGGTTGAGGGAAAGGGGTTGTTTACTTGCAACGTTTTTTTAACAAGGGTATTTTCTATGGCAAACGATAACAGCCGCAAATTCAAACAGAATCAAATAATGTTTTGCATGCAGCCCTGATTTGTAGAGTACTCAAGACCTGTTGGTTTTGGTGAAGATCGGTTAAGGGGAAGGGGTAGTTTACCTGCACCGTTTTTTTATCAAGCGTATTTTCTATGGCAAACGATAACAGCCGCAAATTCGAACAGAATCAAATAATTTTTTGCATACATCCCTGAATTGTAGAGGTCTCAAGGACGTTCGATTTTGGTGAAGATCGGTTAAGGGGAAGGGGTAGTTTACCAGCAACCTTTTACGTTTTAACAAGAGTAAAGTACTTGCAAATTTATTTAAACTTTTTGAAACAATGGTAATTGTTAAAAATAAAATAATTTTTGTTGCCAGGCAATAAAATTAAAATTTTTTAATTTTAATGTAATATAATATTTTTCATTTAATACGGCAATAAAAAGGCAGGTAAGACACAAACACACAATTCACGTTATTTCTGGCCTCACTCATGTTTATTTTCTTACGTTTGCACGCTTTTTAAATGGAAAGTGCCGAAACCCACACCAACATAACGCGTGCAAGCCGAAAAAATGGACATCAATTTGCTTACTGGCGAAGCTAGTAGTTAATGAATGGGTAGGCAAAAATCTTATCTTAAATTTTTTTTAAAGAATCACTAAAAGGACGGTGGGTCAAATCGGACGCTGAGGTAGAGTTTGCTGTAACCGAATGGTTCCACAAACAGCCGTAAGAATTTTACTAGCAGGGAATCTACAGGTTAGCGCAACAGTGGAACTCATGTCTTAATGTTATTGGAGACTTCTTTTAAAATCGTTGAATAAAAATTGCTTTACAGCTCTATACGTGTGTCTATTGAACAATCCTTGTATTAGTCATACACGATAATACAACTGATTAAACTTCAAATTTTTAAACTTGGTTAGTTTCTATATATATGTTTAATGTTACAAATAATTCAAATAACAATCTTGATCATCTGTTAGTTCAGCGGAATAACAGTGACACTTTTAATAACCGCATAAAATAAACACTTAGAAACAACACAGGCGCTTTAACTTAACTGTTTGGACCACAGAAGTGAGGCATGCCTCAACGCTCTATGTGTACAGCGCGGGACAATCCCCCCTCCCTACACTTCCCTATCACACCACTACATTGCTTACATACGATGTATACAAAAAACGCTGAGGCAAGTTCAGGTTGCCTCATTCGCTTTAAACGAACTATGCCGAATCTCACCTGTCACCATCTAGCGGTCGCTCAATAAAGCACGTTTCGGTTTAATAAATTTGACAGTCACAGTAACAATGTATAATCTTTACGTTATGTAGTTCATACGTATTTATAATTTTTATTCTACAGAATTTGTTAGGGTAGGCATTGCCTCAATTGCCTCCATGTAACTTCACCACTGATATATATGTGTACAACGTTATCGGCAACAAAGAAGTAGTTTTTGTTAAAATTCCTTCCCGGGATATTTGGCCGTAGTCCAATGTTTTCTACAAAACCATACATTTCGGCAATGCCATCGACTTCCATCATCAGTGAAAATCGAGTGCGATAACGTGAGGTGGTATACGTTAGTGACCACAGTACTGTGGTTAAGGCTGAAGCAGTAAGTAGAAAGAAGTAGTTTCTATGGTAATATTTCATTTCGAAAATGATTTTAAATATAAATCTTAGAATATGGAAGTCATGTATGATTCTCCATACCGATATTTTTCTATGGCAAACGATAACTGCCGCAAATTCAAACAGAATCAAATAATTTTTTGCATACAGCTCTGATTTGTAGAGCACTCACGACCTATTGTTTTTGGTGAAGATCGGTTGAGGGAAAGGGGTAGTTTACCTGCAACGGTTTTTTTTTATCAAGGGAAATTTTTTTTTTTGGCAAACGATAACAGCCGCAAATTCAAACAGAATCAAATAATGTTTCACACACAGCCCTGAATTGTAGAGTTCTCAAGCCCTATTGTTTTTGGTGAAGATCGGTTAAGGGAAAGGGGTAATTTACCTGTAACGTTTTATGTTTTAACAAGGGTATTTCCTATGGCAAACGATAACAGCCGCAAATTCAAACAGAATCAAAAGATTGTTTGCATACAGCCCTAAATTGCAGAGTTCTCAAGACCTGTTGTTTTTGGTGAAGATCGGTTAAGGGAAAGGGGTAGTTTACCTGCAGCGTTTTTTTATCAAGGGTATTTTCTATGGCAAACGATAACAGCCGCAAATTCAAACAGAATCAAATAATTGTTTGCATACAGCCGTGATTTGTAGAGTACTCAAGACCTTTTGTTTTTTTGGTGAAGATCGGTTGAGGGGAAGGGGTAGTTTACCTGCAACGTTTTTTATCAAGCGTATTTTCTATGGAAAACGATAACTGCCGCAAATTCAAACAGAATCAAATATTTTTTGCATACGTCACTGAATTGTAGAGGACTCAAGGCCTTTTGATTTTGGTGAAGATCGGTTAAGGGGAAGGGGTAGTTTACCTGCAACCTTTTACGTTTTAACAAGAGTAAAGTACTTGAAAATTCATTTAAACTTTTTCAAACAATGGTAATTGTTAAAAATAAAATAATTTTGTTGCCAGGCAATAAAATTATAATTTTTTCATTTTAATGTAAATCTGTACATAGTATAAAGTAAAGTCGGTCCGTTTTCTCTCTGTGTTTGAAATCGCTAATCTCAGGAAGTACTGAACGGATTTTATTCAAGTTTTCGCCAATAGATAGAGTGTCTATCGAGGAACATTTATGTGTATAATTAATACATGTATGTTGTACATTAGCTTAGCTATCACGGTTTATGTCAAGTAAGTGGTATAGTTTACATCTTATATATAAAAATGAATGTTTCTTTGTTTGTCCCGTATGCGTTCCTATACCATTCATCCGATTGCGATGAAACTTCGGTGAGTTGTTGTGCGCACGTCCGCGAAGGTTTCTTCCACATCTCCTCCTAAACCACTGTACCGATTTCAACCAAACTTGGCACAAATATTTTACGCAACGGGTGAACCAACATAGGATAGGTGTTTTTTCGATGGGGTCCTTTTGGGGGTTCTTTGGGGTCTTCCACATCGCCTCCTAAACCACTGGACCGATTTCAACCAAACTTAGCACAAATATTTTACGCAAAGGGAGAACCAACATAGGACATGTGTTTTTTTCGATACGATCCTGTCTCCACCTAAACCATTGGACCGATTTCAACCAAACTTGGCACAAATATTTTACGCAACGGGAGAACCAACATAGGATAGGTGTTTTTTTCGATACGATCCTCTGGGGGGTCCTTTTCGGTCTTAAAAAACTATTAGATCTGGTTACTATGGCAACCCAATAGAATAGATTCTGTTCTAAATATATTATCGCATTAAATTGAAGACCACGCGAACGAAGTTGTGGGCAACAGCTATTTACTTTTAAGAAGCCTACTTTAATTAAACTTTATTAATTAAACTAACATTTTCATTACGTACAACGAGAAACTCCGTGGCGAAGCACGGGTATTCTGCTAGTCATGTATAAGAGAATATATATCGTGCGTGGCAGGCAATCATATCTCAGTTATGTACGGTTTACGTTTCCATTTTATTATTATCACTACCGCAATAAAAAGGCAGGGAAGACACACACACACACACACACACACACACACACACAATTCGTGTTATTTCTGGCCTCACTCATGTTTATTTTCTTACATTTGCACGCTTTTTAAATGGAAAGTGCCGAACCCATACCAACATAACGCATGCAAGCCGAAAAAGTGTCCAGCGTGGATAGCGATTTGCTTCCTGTGGATCGCTGGGCAGTGTAACTGCACGTGTTTACAGAGGAACGATTCATAGACAGACTTTTCGTCTTTAGGGAATGAACCCTCTGCAAGATGCTGAGGGTCCATGATTGACTTCGGAGCGCTCCTTCTTTTCCGCGTGTTTGTTCTGTGAAACGTACACTGTAGATTCGCAGATTTATTCTAAGCAACGCTCAATAGGAAATGTTGAAAATTTTTGTCCACGGTGAACCCTCATATACACTAAACCTGCTCTGATGTTTTAATTACGGACATCATAATATTAAAACTTTGGAAACTTGAGCACTACTTAATGGAGATCAATCATTAACTTATACAAGCCATTAATTTTATGCATATTTTTTATATATATGTGTACAACGTTATCGGCAACAAAGAAGTAGTTTTTCTTAAAGTTCCTTCCCGGGATATTTGGCCGTAGTCCAATGTTTTCTACAAAACCAGACGTTTCGGCAATGCCATTGACTTCCATCATCAGTGAAAATCGAGTGCGATAACGTGAGGCGGTATATGTTAGTGACCACAGTACTGTGGTTAAGGCTGAAGCAGTAAGTAGAAAGAAGTAGTTTATATGGTAATATTTCATTTCGAAAATGATTTTAAAAATAAATCTTAGAATATGGAAGTCATGTATGGTTCTCCATACCGATTTTTTTATTTTGATATGTTGTAATGATTTACTGTTGGCATAGCGATATGCTCATCATTTTCAAACTATCTGACTAAGAATCCATGTCCATTGGGTACTGCCAGAAGCTTTACTTCACATCTCACTCACCCTATCCGTTTCGGCTTCCCCGTTTTATCTACTTCCAGCGTCGAGACTTTGTTGTCGACTCCTCTTTAGTCGCTAGACGGTCAAGTGTTCCACACTTACCCCTTTCTGATCAGAGGCGGATTAGAAGCGCCGTGGTGCCTTATGCTGCCATCAGTAGGGTGCCCCCCCCCGATTCAAAATTCAACCTTATATTACTTATTTACACTGATAAATGGCATACGCAATTTCGAAAGTTAACAATTATTGTATGAAACTCTAAAATTGCAACAAATATTTAGCTACATACTGTAGTGATTACAATGGCCATAGTAGTATTTGAGCTTAGAAAGTACTAATCGAACCATTTTTTGTTGATTTCGCCTTAAAGAAGTCCTGTATAACTTGTTCTAAATCGAGCGATTCAAGTATCTCGCTTTCAATATTCACCCTTGCTAACGAAGATAATGTCTCATCTCCCATAGTTGAATTCAACATATCTTTAATGCGTTTTAATACAGAAAATGGTCTTTCAAATTCGCAGTTAGCTATTGGTATCGTCAAAAGCAGACGATAAGCAATGTATAGGCTATATTCGGAAATACATAAATCATTTTACAATCAATAATCCAGTTTAATACTTTAAGCGGACAGGCTGTAGTATTATGAACTCTATCAGCTTAATTCGAACATAAAAAACATAAAGACGAACTCGTCGAAAAGTGTGCACACATTTTATTATGATTGTGAATTGATGACTTTTTTTTTCCATATTTATTATCTTCAAAACGTTTTTGTGATTTAGGGCAGGATGCTGCCCCCTCTGACCCTGGTGCCCGTTGCTGCACCACACCCTACCGTTATGTAAAATCCGTCACTGTTTCTGATCAGTGTTCAAGGGATACGATCTTGGTCACCCGGAGATCCGACTTTGGATGCATGTGGTAAACTCACAGAAAATAATCCACAGTTTTTAATATCTCTCAATATGGGCGCGTACGAGATTGTACATATTTATCCCTGCAGTATTGTGCATGTTTTATTCCCATGTGGATATAGTGATATAATGAGTGTGAACGTAACGGTTGAATTTTATCGAGGTATAGAAAACGCTGCTGAATAAGCAGCTGTGATACACTCGGAGCTAGGTTCTGAGAAGGAGAAAAGTGTAGTGACGATCAACCTAATGTTATATCAATATTATACTCTTACAATGCTGGTCATCGAATCATCTTCCAAGCAAGTGAGGATAACTTACAAGTAGCTATCAACTGCTTAAGTAGAATATTTTCAAACTATTAAGTGAAGATTAATCTCTCTCTCTCTCTCTCTCTCTCTCTCTCTCTCTCTCTCTCTCTCTCTCTCTCTCTCCTCTGGCACTACAGTCCCTGTAGAACCTGGGCCTGCTCAATAATTCTCTTCCATTCTTCTCTGTCCAGTGCATTACTCCTCCAACCTGCCACTCGCATCTCTAACAAATCCCTTTTCACATTTTCACATCGTTTCCTCCTAGGACGTTCTCTCCTCCTTAGTCCCTACGGCTTCCTTTCCAATGCCATTTTTGGGCCAATGCCGATAATTCTCACCACGTGCCCCAACCACCTCAACCTTTGCGACTTCACTGTCGCAGCTATGTCCGCTTCTCCATAAAGGTCGCTTAGCTCACGATTCTTTCTTGTCCTCTACATCTCTCCGTCTCACACTGGTCCGTAAATTCTTTTCATAATTTTCCTCTCGAAAACACCGAGGTTTTTCATATCTTCCAACTTCAGCACCCATGTCTCGCGTACATATGTTACTACACGTCTGATTACCGTGGTGTATACTTTCATTTTGACATTAAATGAAAATGTATACAATTAACATTAAATCAGTTGCTTTTCAGGGATTTTGTAATACGTGAATTATGGAAATAATTCATCATAAGTAAATATTAAATGATATGCGGTACTTTTCCAGCTAGGCAAGGTAGTAAAAAGGAGACCAAATCACACGTTTTATAAAGTTATGACGGAGCCAGTCATAGTTATTGTACGTAGTGAGTGCCAGACAAACATAAACACGAACACCGTCTGCGCTCCACTGGGTTGAAGAGTATTTTTAGAAAGTCAAAGGTTGCACCGTAAAAAGTTGGATTAACAGTGAGCACGAAAGAAGAGATTAGGAATATTTTCTCTCAATGCTGAAATGTTAAGCAATATATATAAAATCAGCTGCAACTCGTAAGTAGAATGTTCAATAGATGGTTGTGGTCGTGCGTTATAAATAAACTGGAAGAAGAAACTTGGATAAGCAATAATAAAAATAGTATTTACTTCAAACAAGTGTATTTAAATTTATAGTTTGTGAATACGTTAATTTATAATTTTTTTTTGTAATTATTCGATCTTGGTTTCACTACGGGAATGAATTCGTAAATATTTATCTTACTATGTGCCAATATGTAATGAGATATCTGCTCCATGGTACTCGTGTGACAGTCCCATGCTTGATACTTGAAATTGTATTTATATTTATTTGTAACAGACAACGTAGATGGTCAACAATCGTGTCTGTCTTCCCTTTCCCTATCACTGAGATCTCGTATTGACATCGTTCACTTCATCTCTCCAAGACCTTCGAGTTCTCCTTCTTTCTCCTCCTCCTTCTCCTCCTCCTCCTCCTCCTCCTCCTCCTCATCCTCCTCCTCCTCCTCCTCCTCCTCCTCCTCCTCCTCCTCCTCCTTCTTCTTCTTCTTCTTCTTCTTCTTCTTCTTCTTCTTCTTCTTCTTCTTCTTCTTCTTCTTCTTCTTCCCAAAAGACTCCAGTTCGTAATCCTTGTTAACCATCTATCAGCTCCAATTCTTTTTATGTGCCCGTACACTGTTAGTCGTATCTTTAAAATAAAACTGAGTACATCTTTCTCTTTACCTTTATTCACTTTTTTATTTTATCGTTGATGATCCTGTCTATTCTTGAGAGTCTACAGCGTCGCCTTCAGTAGTCCATTTTCGTTGCTGTTTTTCTTTACTGTTTTTGTTTATGAACCAGATTTTAGTTTTAAACGTCGTAACACTGCACACCATAATACCGAATATCATTTGAGAAGTCTTGTAAGTATTCCCGTTCTCTTTAACTTATTGTTTATCAGCTACTTCAAAATCTGTTCTTCCTCTCCTGTTGTCGCCTTTCTCTACTCAAATTTATTTCGGGCTCATTTTCCGTACAATCGTCTTGTAATTTCGTTAACATCCAACTGAGGTCTTCCTTATCCTATGCGCTGAGCGTCTGTCAGTGGAAATCCTTTCCTATTTCCTTTTCCAGTGTCTCAACGTACGATTAAATCTTTTTATTTTTGGTATGTATTATGAATTATTGTTACTCCAAAGTATCAAATGTAATTTCTATAATAACAAATTTTGAATATTGTTTGCGTACAAATTCAGCATATACAGTATTGTACAATTAATTCATTTTGACGTTTGTGTGAAACGTGGAAGGGAACAAAGCAAGCGAAGAGAATATAACAAACCTTGTACTGCAACAGCTTGAAACAAAAACTGTGTATATCACAAGACAATCATAAGTCTTCAAGGAAACTACCGCACGTGTTTTATTCCATTTGGCAGTAGAATGCCATATGTAACAAGAAATGAATGTCCTGTGTGCACTACCGACAAGTGAATTCCGTATTTACCAATGACATTTTTTTAAATGTATTTTTCTATATAACCAGCTTAAGGCGCATTAAATAAAAAGCATGCAATATTTGTTTTCATATTCATAGTTGCGGTTGACCTTTGTTGGCAAATCAAAATGTTACAGCAGGCCTGAGCTCTCAAACAAAATAAAAAATTCCAATTTAAATTTAATAATTTTTAAACAAAATCTTTTTTTAATTATACCGTTATTTATAGAAAGCTACCAAACGTTTTGAATTGATGACTTTGTTTAATTGGCATGGAATGTTTGTATACCATTGCATGCCCCAGGCGTTCACGTGTTGCGATCACTATCTACAGGCTAAAGATATTTATTAAAACATCCCTTTTAACCACTTAATATCAGTAATTAAACAAATACAGAGCAGTAAAGATTGTCCGTGCCAGGACAAAGGTCAGTTACTGGATGGATCACTGGTGACGGAAAGCGAACGGTCCCCAGATATAGAGGGTTAGGTGTGAATAAAAAGTGTCCCTAATTATCAGCGCCTGACCGAAGCGGCAAGGCTACTAGAACGCAGGAGGGTAACTAGTGACATGTTTACGCTTGATGAAAACTGCGTAAACTCGATGACGGTTTTTTGACCTGGCGAATAAGCACCGTTAGTAAATAGGCCGTACCCCTTCTGCCTCGTGGGTAGAGTAAGGATTCCTAAAGGCTACGGGAAGGAAACACATGACAGAAAACCAAGGTATAGCGGAGCATCTTGAGATTGCGGCCCCATCGTCCGCCTACCTAACTACAGGCTGGTTGCTTGTGTTAGGGAATTTGTGCATACTCGACTGTTCGCCAGCGCATCCCCTTTGGTCAAAGAACCCACCCAGATACGCACTGCTTTCGAGCACAGAGGGTACCCCTTCCTTCGTTGGAATCGGGACTGATGGTTAGGAAATATACTCATCGTCGCGCGAACGATGAACGGGTTTTACTCCTAGATCCTAGTAGCGCCACGCGAACGGTAACTAGGGCTAAAACTTAATACCAACTTTGAAAATGAGAATACAGGCATGTATATTTAAAAACAATACTAGCAAGACCCGTAAGTCCATCATCAACTTAATAATAATAATAAATAAGAATTAGAGTATTAATGCATCTGGTCCATGAAATATAAAAATACATTTAATGAAATATGGAAAGGGAAGTGAGTGGCATATATTAAAAAGATATATTGGGAAAATAGGAAGTGAAAAATACATCCACAATGAATGAAACTTTGCAAATATCTCTTCTGTACACAAAAAAAGTGTACACAAATTAATTACTTGATATAGGCGGATCAGTGTCATACTTTCGATTGCACGACTGTATAAGTACATATAATATAATACAATATATACTGTATAAAATGTAAAATTGAAAAAATGATGGATAACTTCGGTGAAGAGCATAGTGTCTTCCGTAGTAGCATATAATGTCCAGATAATAGATTTTGCTTCTGGTAGGTTATAGAGGAAAACAGGTCAAATAATATTGTTATGACATTACAATTCAAATATGTGGGGGTTTGGTATTCAACAGAACGGTATACGTCCTAGAGATATTAAAATAAAGAGAGCACAGGGTCAATAAGTTACTGAGGCACTACATGGTATAATATGGAAAGTAAAAAAATAAGAAATTTCCAGATTATAGTAATGTTATCGTGTTTGGACAGTGAAAACACAATAATTGACACCAGATAAATCGCTTTTTTGAATTGACTATTAATGATTATAATTAATTATTGTTAAAATAAATAAAATGACAATACTCCTACGCAAGCAATTCTTTAAGCTTATAAAAACACAAACATACACATATTAATAGAATAAAGAATAAGTGTCACGTAATTAATACTGTCACATTGAATAATACAAGTCAACAATCACAGAAGTGAGTACACAATACTTCATAATTTTCACTTAGCACTAAAAGCACTCTCAATCGTTCCATCATGAACTGACTCTGGGCGATTCTGAACAACGTTCTCATAACCCGGCTGTATGGCGCAGTATGTGACAAAACTGACCTGCCCGCTGGTAGAATAATCGACCACAATCTGAAAGGTGCATCTAGAAAGTTCGAGAAGGGTCATGAGCGTTGCGTAATATTTCCGCTCACACGGCGCGTGCAAAACAATACGTAGCTACCACATGATGTTTAACAATACAATAAAGCGTAACACCACCTTAACGTAACAATACAATAAAGCGTTGTTTCATATATAGCTAAGTCTGGCCCCTGTTATATGGTTCAGTAGGAGTAAATTGGAAACCGTAGAACTATATTAAATGCAAAGATGTCTAGAAAGTAATAAACAATAATAATCGAAACACTATAAAGTAATATTCGGTATGAAGTAGGACTGATTAATGACACTAACATGTTCCATTACTAACATTATGGAAAACGACACACTGAAATGATACGCGCATGCACATAGAACAGATGAAGCATGTGAATATTAGAGTAGCTGCGTCGAGGAAAAACAAACAATAGGACATAGGAAACCTACATCAACAGGCCTGTGGAAGAATGGAAGTTGACGAACATTGCGCCGATTGGCACAATAGAAGGCTGTGGATAGCGAATACAGGAAGCGTCTGACGGGGGTAAACCCGAAGAAGAAGAGAAATAACGATGTCCCATAAGTATAGTTACGTTGTTAAAATCGTGACAATAAAGTTTCAAGTCGGCCGAAATATTTGGTCATAGCTATAAAAAATATATTAATGGTATTATAGTGACTTTATTTTATTATGAAAAATATTCATAGGTACCTGAAAAATAAAACACGGAAGGATACTCGAATGAAATTTTATAAAACTGTGGCTGTCCCCACATTCCTGTATGCTAGTCAGACAGGGACTCTTGGTAAAAGGGACGTGCAGAGGATTCAAGCAGCCGAAATAAAATTTCTAAGAGGGGTGCAAGGTTGTTCTCTCTTGGATAGAAGAAGGAGCGAGGGTATAGACGCGATTTAAACATTGTATCATTACACCATAATATTGAAGACCACAGAAGGAGATGGTGTGAACACTTGAATCGCATGCCTGATATCCGTCTATCTGTGGCTGCCTTGGGTTATCACCCTACGGGGAAGAGAGATGTCGGTAGATCGAGGAGGAGATGGGTTCCGGAACAGGTGTAAGACCTAGCAGTGGTGATGGTAATGATAATGGTGATAATGATATAATGACGGGTCTATGGGTCTATTAGTTGGAGAAGGTAAGTGCGGTCGAGGCGTAGTGCGACTCACAATACTCTTGTTAATTCCGCGCAGCGCCACGTTTGCGTGTGTACAAACTGTGAGTATATTAAGGCAGGCAGTGAGTAAACAAAACGACCGACTTTACCCGTAGTGTATTGATTGGCGGTAGTTATTTTGGATCCACCAGTGTTGTTGGTACTGCATTACATACCGCAGTGAAACTAGTTAATAAATGTGGCGAGCTGTGCTAGCTTTCGTGCTTTCTTCTCCCTTTACACTTTATCTACTTTATACGGAGATTTAGTTTCACGGCGTTTCGTGTTTCGTAGCGCACAGCCATTAGCGGGATGTTTTCTTATCAGTCGAAAAGAAAGAAATCAATGTTGCTGATGATATATATAGCTACCTTCGAGATTAATAACTAATAATTTGTACTTTGAGTAAAGTAAATATCAATGGTAGAGGTTAGCTTTCAGATGAAGGTAGATTTCTAACTAACACTAGCGGGATTAGAATAAACTGTGATTACAAGACGAAATCAACGAAATGTTTCACACCTGTGAGGGATAATTCTTAACTACTTGAAAACTCAGTACCCATTTGCCGTTGCATTTATCTCTACACAGTACAGGATACAGTTCCTGATGGTCTTCTGTCTGTTTGCAAAGGCTAATATCGAAAACCGATGGCCGGCTCTTGAGCATTCATAGACAATTAGTTGTGGAAGGTTTAGGTGTACCATATGTTACGTAATTTATAACCACAGAGTGCCAAGCAGTGACGGTATCGGTGAACCAATTCAGAGAAACGTCGGGTGTCCAAGCGCTTCCTTCCTTGCATTGCCTAAAGTTAAAGCTGTATAACAACCAGATAAGGACGAATTGTTGAGTATAAAAAATCTGCCACATGTGACAGTATGCACGCTTCTATAGTACGCTCTTTACATTACAGTCTGCAGAGAATTTGCAACTAACGAACCATTATCACCATCATAATCACTTCATGGATAGGATTTCTTCTGTTCCGGCCTGTGTGTCGTGTCCTAGTCAGTGACTTTCATCTACCAAGACCGCCACAAGTGAACATGGAATTTTTATTTAGGACCCAAACACTTAAACAAATACCCTTTAAAGATAAATGATGCCATTTGGTTTCAAGAACCTTCTACAAAGCTGTCATTCTCAAAAATGTTAGGGCAAATGTCTATGAGCCACCGGAGTTTCTACCAGTATCCCAAAGGGGAGCCGCCGAATAAATTTTGTCAGGTGAGAGGTCCTATGGGCTCAAAAAGATTGAAACCCGCTGGTTTACGTAGTCCGGTGGCAGACAAAACGTCCGTTCCAAGAACTTATATTTCTTTCATATCCACGTTTCAGCACTAGACGCCAACATTTGAACTACTGTCCTGTTGTAAAATTCAGGCTTATTTCTTCTGTGGCATCTTTTTTAAGCGTTTTTCAACAGCTGTCTAGTTTCTGAATAAATGTTGACTCTCATATAGTGTATATAAAGATCAGCGTTTTTAGCCTCTGGAGCTGTTCATAAGGAAACAAAGTAAAAGTTAACAATCGCGTTAAAGTAGACTATAACGCGATTATTTGCAGCGTCATAATGCTTGCCTTTTCGATAGAATTAAGGTTTCTAATTAAAGGGACCGGTGAAAACACTACAACACTCGAGTCTCCGGAATCAAAACAAATTAAAGGCTTTTAACGTTTCTGGCGAATCGTAAGAAAAATTGGACGCCACGTAATTGAAAACAGATAAGCCTGACGAAGCAATCGCGCAACCGTGACTGCGCTTTACCCGGGAAATGTACTAACAAAACTTAATTAAACTGTATTCTAACGGCGGCGTCTCCTCAAGGCTTAAAATGATAATACAATTAAACAAATTGTTATTAACCGACTGATTACGTTCGCTGAACAGAAGTACTAAATGTATTTTGTTAACTGCGTGTGAAGCAAAGTTGCCGGTACCGCACAGCGCGGCGGTGAGGATCGCGGCCTGTTAAACGTGGTAATTGAAAAAGTTGCTTTGAAATTCTTTTTGCGCGAAATGATAACGGTTAAATTAGCGAACGAGATTGCAGAGTTAAAAAGTGGCAAAGTTTTGTTTTTGCTGTATGTACGGTAAAGTTTCAGTTCTTGTTTCATTTTCACAATAATTGTAGCGTAAACAGAAGCTGTTGTTGTAAAGCTGTAGACGGGCCGGGAAAAAACCCGAGTGGTACAGCACACGGCGGTCCGCTGGCGTTCGTAGGCACAGGATACTTTGATTGAAACACGATCAGTTAAATTAAAGGTCTGCCCGTGTATGAGGAACATCACTTTTAGTTACGGTGTCGGACCATTTATAGCGGAGGTTGTTTATTTGGTAAACTTTGGTTACTTATGTACAAACACGCGATGCGATTATAAAATGTCATCCGTTTGTGGGCCTATAGTTGTTCGTTGCTTATCGTAACGTCGTACTGGTTCAGTTACCGTATGTTTAACTATCGTTTTAAAATATATTTTTACATTTAATTTGTTACATATTCTTCTTCTTCCTCTTTCTCTATCAGGGATTAGGCGAATCACCTGTTCCCGTAGCCACTTCACCAACGCTTCCTAGGTCTTGCTATACAACCATCCTGTTTGTTCCTTTGTGACTTTTGAGCAGGATAAATGTCCTGTAAAGAAGTTAACAGCGTCCTGTAGAGTAACATCAGTGGAAAGAGCGCTACCTTTGAACCTCTGGTCCTGCCCTGGGTTTCATTCGGAGACCCACCTCCTAGGTTCTTCCGCCCCTGGTTCCGCTGGAAAACCTTTCTCTTCCGCCTCAAGGTCTGTGGACGATTTATTATTATTGTTACGACGCTCTACTTGATCGTCGTAGGTACAGTGGAAAAAAAATACAAGACACCAATTAAGTCACTAATCGCCAGCTTTAATTTTCACAGTTAAACAGTTCGTAATTAACAACACAGTCTCTTACAACAAATCAAATAAAAATTGTTCACACGTAATAAAATGTCAACTAATATTAAACACAATTGTATTACAATATATCGCCATATTATAAATCACAACACTTCACTATTAACCACTTGAACGCACAGAGTAATATCGCTTGTAATCGCCCGACAATAACTAAAAACTAGGCAGCAGGTATGGGCTATTTATAGTCTACTGTGTTCCATAACATGCGTCCTTAATAAGCCATCGAAAATTCTAGAGCATCAGCTAGCAGTTCAGCACCTAAATACAACAAAGTTGCAGTGATGAAGACTGGTAAGAAGAAACACCTGACTTAAATTATTATTATTGTAGTAATTATACCTTATAAATGGGCTCCTTATCAAATTTGTTTTCAATGTGTAATTCGATATTACACATATTTTTAATATGTAGGCCTAATAATTAAAACGTTTTCTTGTTTTACGTTGCATTAATTACTTGACTTGTTTTCAGCGTTGTGAAACGAGGGATATTATTGTTAGAAACGTTTGTGAAGGGATACTTTTGGTTGCGAACTTCTGTGTAAACCTAAAAACCTACAAACTGTACACTAGAATCCTGGAGGTATGTATTCAACTCTCAGCGAATTTGTTTTAAATTAATTTGTAATAGTATGACAAGATGAAACATGAAAATAAAAATCTACTTTAACAAGGCAAACTACTATTTCCTCTGTTCGACTCGTATTAAAAATTCGTACATTCTAAATTTATAAAAATTAAATAAAATAAGCAATTCAAATAAACATTCAGCATTAACTTAGTTATTTAAAATGTAATAAATGTTAAAATTAACAATATTTTTTTTAAATTGAAACAGCTACAATAATACATTACGCCTGATGTGCTAAGGAGTCCCGTAAAGCTTATGGTACGATGGAACACAAGATTTCGACGACATTTGTATGCGAATTTGTTTTTTAAATTTGTAAGCACCAATCACATTCTGTCTTTGCTTCTACAGTCGTGTGAAACAAAACGACATATAGAAATATTATTTCTTGGATAAAATGCATTTTTAAACGTGTTAACAAAATGTTACCAAGCATTATTATTTATTTACTTTGCAGTGAAAAAAATTATATGATTAGTTTATAAAACATTTAAACGCACAGTGAAAAGAATGATAAAACGAGTGCATTGACATGAGACATAAGTGGAAGAACGAAAGTGTTAATAAATAGCAAAGTATATGTGTAAGCCAATATTGTAGAAATTATTAAAGATAAGAGGGCGTCATCAGCGTAACAGTGGAAGGAAGAGAGTTTGGGTTGTAACGAGCACCGTGATTTACTAACGCGATATACGCTATACGGTATTGTATGTCTCGTTGCGTCCCGTGCTGTTGAAGGGAGGGAGAACAGCAATTTGTTGTATATTTTTGACGTGAAATTGTAATCATTCATACAGTGGACTGTTTTATATGTCCATTAGTCAGTCTTGTGTTCCTGTTTCCTGTATCTTGACATGTGTCCGGTCTTTTCACTGACTTACTTGAAATGTTTTCTTATTGAAATTCTTTCCGTATCCGTCAATCCCTCTTGTTTACGAATTCTTCTGTTTTCTACTGTCGCTCAATAATACTTCTACATCTTTTTTTTTTGTAACGACAGTTTTCTTAGCCATAATTTTATTTTTGAATGTGAACCTATATCGTTTATTGATTTTACTTCCATGTTCCTTAAGGAAATGGAAGTATGGTGATGGCAAAAAAAATCGTGTTCGAGATTATTGCAGAATATGATTATACTACACTTAAAACATGAAAAAAAGTCATTTTTCGAAAAGTGTCTGTGTGTGTGTCTGTGTGTGTGTGTGTCTGTCTGTAGATTTTTTTCTATGGCAAACGATAACTGCCGCAAATTCAAACAGAATCAAATAATTTTTTGCATACAGCCCTGATTTGTAGAGTACTCACGACCTATTGTTTTTGGTGAAGATCGGTTGAGGGAAAGGGGTAGTTTACCTGCAACGGTTTTTTTTATCAAGGGAAATTTTTTTTTTTGGCAAACGATAACAGCCGCAAATTCAAACAGAATTAAATAATGTTTCGCATACAGCCCTGAATTGTAGAGTTCTCAAGACCTATGGTTTTTGGTGAAGATCAGTTAAGGGAAAGGGGTAGTTTACCAGCAACGTTTTATGTTTTAACAAGGGTGTTTCCTATGGCAAACGATAACAGCCGCAAATTCAAACAGAATCAAAAGATTATTTGCATACAGCCCTAAATTGTAGAGTTTTCAAGACCTATTGTTTTTGGTTAAGATCGGTTAAGGGAAAGGGGTAGTTTACCTGGAACGTTTTTTTAACAAGGGTATTTTCTATGGCAAACGATAACAGCCGCAAATTCAAACAGAATCAAATAATTTTTTGCATACGTCCCTGAATTGTAGAGGTCTCAAGGCCTTTTGATTTTGGTGAAGATCGGTTAAGGGGAAGGGGTAGTTTACCTGCAACCTTTTACGTTTTAACAAGAGTAAAGTACTTGAAAATTCATTTAAACTTTTGGAACAATGGTAATTGTTAAAAATAAAATAATTTTGTTGCCAGGCAATAAAATTATAATTTTTTCATTTTAATGTAAATCTGTACATAGTATAAAGTAAAGTCGGGCCGTTTTCTCTCTGTGTTTGAAATCGCTAATCTCAGGAAGTACTGAACGGATTTTATTCAAGTTTTCGCCAATAGATAGAATGTCTATGGAGGAACATTTATGTGTATAATTAATACATATATGTTGTACATTAGCTTAGCTATCACGGTTTATGTCAAGTAAGTGGTATAGTTTACATCTTATATATAAAAATGAATGTTTCTTTGTTTGTCCCGTATGCGTTCCTATACCACTCATCCGATTGCGATGAAACTTCGGTGAGTTGTGCGCACGTCCGCGAAGGTTTCTTCCACATCTCCTCCTAAACCACTGTACCGATTTCAACCAAACTTGGCACAAATATTTTACGCAATGGGAGAACCAACATAGGATAGGTGTTTTTTCGATGGGGTCCTTTTGGGGGTTCTTTGGGGTCTTCCACATCGCCTCCTAAACCACTGGACCGATTTCAACCAAACTTGGCACAAATATTTTACGCAAAGGGAGAACCAACATAGGACAAGTGTTTTTTTTTCGATACGATCCTTTGGGGGGTCCTTTGGGGTCTTCCACGTCTCCACCTAAACCATTGGACCGATTTCAACCAAACTTGGCACAAATATTTTACGCAACGGGAGAACCAACATAGGACAGGTGTTTTTTCGATACGATCCTCTGGGGGGTCCTTTGCGGTCTTAAAAAACTATTCGATCTGGTTACTATGGCAACCCAATAGAATAGATTCTGTTCTAAATATATTATCGCATTAAATTGAAGACCACGCGAACGAAGTTGTGGGCAACAGCTATTTATTTTTAAGAAGCCTACTTTAATTAAACTTTATTAATTAAACTAACATTTTCATTACGTACAACGTGAAACTCCGTAGCGAAGCACGGGTATTCTGCTTGTAATGTATAAGAGAAAATATATCGTGCGTGGCAGGCAAGCATATCTCAGTTATGTAGTGTTTACGTTTCCATTTTATTATTATCACTACCGCAATAAAAAGGCAGGGAACACACACACACACACACACACACACACACACACACACACACACACACACACACACACACACACACACACACACACACACACACACACACACACACACACACACACACACAATTCGCGTTATTTCTGGCCTCATTCACGTTTATTTTCTTACATTTGCACGGTTTTTAAATGGAAAGTGCCGAACCCATACCAACATAACGCATGCAAGCCGAAAAAGTGTCCAGCGTGGATAGCGATTTGCTTCCTGTGGATCGCTGTGCAGTGTAACTGCACGTGTTTACAGAGGAACGATTCATAGACAGACTTTTCGTCTTTAGGGAATGAACCCTCTGCAAGATGCTGAGGGTCCATGAGTGACTTCGGAGCGCTCCTTCTTTTCCTTTTTGTTGCCGATATTTGGCCATAGTCCAATGTTTTCTACAAAACCAGACGTTTCGGCAATGCCATCGACTTCCATCATCAGTGAAAATCGAGTGCGATAACGTGAGGTGGTATACGTTAGTGACCACAGTACTGTGGTTAAGGCTGAAGCAGTAAGTAGAAAGCAGTAGTTTCTATGGTAATATTTCATTTCGAAAATGATTTTAAATATAAATCTTAGAATATGGAAGTCATGTATGGTTCTCCATACCGATATTTTGTAATGCAGTACTATGTTTCTACCGAGATTTATCAGAGATGTACATATAGTATGGTTTTATACACTACGGTTTCTCTAACTCAGGAAGTAGGTCTAAAGACAAACTCATATAAAACAAAATAGTTTTGAAGCCAGAATGCCTATATGCAAGTGAATTATAATTTAGACAAACTACAAATATTGGAAAGACGAATTATTAGGAAAATATTAGGCCCACGAAAACTTCAGAAGGTTGGAAATTAAGAAGTAATGACGAAATATATCAAAGTATAGAAAATATAACAGAAACAATGAGAAAAATAAGACTATTATTTTCTGGAAATTTATATAGAATGGACGGCAATAGGTTGACAAAGCAGATCTTCAAATATCTGTGGGGGAAGAAGTCAACATCAAGTTGGACTAAAGAAGTCCAAAAGGATTTAGACAAAAATATTATACATGCAGAAGAAGCAACTGATGGAGAAGTTTTCGGACAAAAGTGTTAAAAATGGAGGGAATCCAGGGTAGGAGAGAGAAAAACGCAGGTTCAAAGTGGATTGAAGACAGGAAGAAGAGACGACACAGTGAGAAGATGAAGGAATATTGGAAAAAAAAGGAAAGAACAAAGAGTAAAGAACTGAAATTGGCATGTAGTCCTTAGATGGCCGATACGAAAAAAAAAACAAAATAGTTTTGCTTAAACACTTGAAATATTGAACAACATGCACGGACAGTCAGCTCATTGAGATTGTTACAGAGTTTGTTTACTTTGGCTGTCTCGTAGGTAAAGCTGGCAGCATTTATCGTGATGTTGAAGAAAGAATTCGGAAACTCACAAATTTGTTTGACATTTTAAAAAGCATATAGAAATCTATACTTTGCTCCAGGAATACTAATATTTCTACTTTTAACTGTAGCGTGAAATCGGCCTGCTTATTTGACTATGAGACTGGAAAATAACAAAAGGTTTATTCAAAGAAAAAAATTAATTGGCTGGGTCAAAGACTCAACAAACCTATGGATGACATTCCGCGACAAGTCACAAATGGAACCCTCGAGGTTCTCGTGACAGCGCTCGAATAAGGATTCCGTGGAGAAGAACAATTCTCGAGGGGGCAAAAAGCTGGGAAAATTCTGGGGAGAAATTTAAAAATTCCTTAATAAACGGATCAGTTGGGGACGACTTGCAGAGTCCCTATGTTTCTCGATGGAAGGATGAGCTATGGATTGGATTGGTCGATTTTTATAATTTCAATATGACTTTTATTTGACAAGATGATTTTACCCAAAGAACACTTTGTTCGATGCAAGTAATGCATAGATTTTACAATTACTGCACTACGCCAGTAATAATATTGGTATAAAATATTATACCAATTTTATCAGATTGGTAAAAAATGTGACATTTTTGTTTTATCAGATTGCGCAACTGAATTATACATCTTAGGATCAGGTCACGGATATTGTCACCAGAATGTAAGAAATGTCAACAGAAAACGTAGATTGATATAGCAAGAAAAATTATTTAACAAAACAAAAATATGAAGTTGTTAAGATGATTGTTACTACAACGGACTAAGATCATGACTATAACAATTTGAAACCGTTTAAAAATGAGAAGTGTTTGGAAAAATTGAGACACAACAGATTAGATGGGTCAAGCATGTGTGTGAAAACAGGAAAAGATAAAACGGAAATAGTGGTATGGAAAACTGGAAAGGGAAACGAATGCATGAACGCTCTAGAAAAGCGTGGAATAATGAGACAGCTTACATTTAGTTGTAATCTAACCTCTGTAGTTGATTTTAACAATGATCACGATGTGTCCTTAACTGTACGATCTTAAATAAAATAACGCAATATTATTACGATTTTCGTCACCATACTTCCCCTATCACCTTCCCTTCGCTCACTTTCTCTCACTCTCTCTCTCTCTCTCTCTCTCTCTCTCTCGCTCTCTCTCTCTGTCCGCCTTTTTTACACGCCCTTATTATTTGCGTCCTTGCGCCCTATTAAACTGTCTGTTGTACTAATTATGTTCCAGCTTTACATACATCATAATCTGATGTCGCCTAAGATTTCTTCATATTGTTACGACTATCTAGTTGAACGTCGTAGGTACAGTAGAAAACAAAATACAAGACACCAATTAAGTCACTAATCACCAGCTTTATAAGATTATAAAACACGTAAGACTTCGCCACAATAATTACTTTTCACTAATAACCACTTGAACGCACAGAGTAATCGCCCGACAATAACTGAAAACTAAGCAGCAGGTATGGACTATTTATAGTTTGCAGGGTTCCATACTGCGCGTTCTTAACAAGCCAACGAAAATTCTAGAGGACACTTCAGCGCGACCTTCGCAGAAACACTGTTGGGCTAATTGAGAAACTTCTCAAACAACGGTATCGAATATACGAGATTGTTCCGTATTACGTAACACTGCCTCGCGTGTTAAGCGTCACGTACACATTAGAGTTGCGGGAATAGAGTACAACAACGTTCTCCAATGTACCAGCACGTTCCGTAATGGCGTAAGGCTTTTTCTGCATTACGTAACAGTATTGGAAAGTGTAATACAATTCGCCTAAGCATTACGTAACAGTATTGGAAAGTGTAATACAATTCGCCTAAATTTTAGAAATGCAAACAATCAATTATTGCTTGTCAAAAGTTTATAAAATATATTTTAATGACTTATCAACTGAAGGAAATTCAAAGAGAGGCCGAAAAGTCACGCATCCTAAATTTTAAGATATTTAGAGGAATATGTAGGGAAATTAGAGGGTCTTCGTGCGTATTTGGTAACAATGAATCATTTCTAACTGTATTTAAATTGCATGAATTTCTAACTGTAGATTACAGTTGTTATATAGTGAGTATATTGTTTTGTAAAGAGCGCTGTTTACGTGTGAAATGAGTGGAACTCATTCGATAAATAAAACGTTTCTACTTATTTTTTAATTTAAGTTTATATATTTATATTATCTTGTAAATTTTGGACTGGGCAACGTTTTGACCAGCTTATATAATATAAAATAAATACCTAAAAATTCCCAAGACATACAAATTTATTATCAATTCATTTATTTTTTAAAGTGTAGCACTAAAGAAAGGTATCCACAATTTAAAGCACTTATGACTAAAATTACTGCCATTTGTTTACCCAATACATTGATGACGATAAATCAAACATCAACAGCTATTGAAAAATTAGTATAGGTTTTTAGGATTTCATACGAACAACAAATTTATACGTAACAATATAATGTTATGCTGAGGAGTTGAATAGCAGACTTGACGCATTGTGTGAGCAGCAGGATAACGCAACTCTCTCGCAAATTCTCAATCTATCTGGGCCTCACAGATGGTGCTCGATTATTCTACCGGTACCTAAAACATTCTGGTCGCGTGTCTACGACACACATACGACCTAGCTTAGTATAAATATTGGTATTCAGAAGCGGGCGGCCAGTTGTATGATGGGTATTCAGTGACCGTTGTTGGACAGCGGTAATTGTGAACTATTGTGTGCGGACGTTTTAATTGGTGATTTATATTGACTATTTGCGATTCCTTATATAGTATAATTTTAACTTGTAAAATTACTGTATATGATTGTTTTTTATTATTAAAAGTGTTACTAAAGATGTGGATGACAATTTCCTTGGTGTTCAATTGTTATATTCCACTTTTATAGACGACAATCCGTGTGATCTTTGTAACTATGTTTTGTTACTGTTCTCTCCTTTAAAGGTTGATTTGCCTATAAAAACAAGATAAAGTTTTACGTAAAACTCATGAGCTGTAGTCGTTCAGTTCAGTAAGTAATCATTATACCACTATCTCTTTGGACTGCGTTGCATAATTGAACACTGCAGTGCACTGTTCCTCCTGAGTGCAGTATTCTACATGAAAACATAATAAAACGGTAATATGTAACAAGTTGTACATTTTTCATAAACGCTGTTTCCATGAGCGAGCTTTTTATGGATTCCAGGGGACCACGAATAAGAAAAACTACCTCCGACAAGGGAATAATATTCAGTTTTCCCATGTGTAAAGAGAATTTTCATAAACGTCTAGTACTCCGACCTAGACAAATTGAATTTAATTTTTTAAGTTTTTGGTACTGAGTACTCAGTAAGAAGAATAATCAGAAGTTCTCTTCGACCCCGTAACTTTTATACTTACATGCGAGTATATTGGCTGAGACTGAAGAACAAAAAATTAAAGAATTTCGTTTCACGAACGTTAGTAGTTTCATATGTATCCTACAAAAAAAAGAGAAGTGAAAATTTATTTCGTCTGTGTTGTGTTTGAAATAAACCGTTCGTCTGTGCATCGAACTGCATCGAACAAGGTCACGGGCATGGCCGTCGCTGCAGTGCAATGCAGTGAAGCTAGCCAGGCGTCGCGGCGTCGACTCCCCCTCTTCCCACACATTTTCTTTTCATACCCCCGCTCATACTGACTGACTCTCTTTATCTGTCTGATTGTAGCTTCCGCGTTTCTCTCATCGCCGACGACTTAATGTCTCCTGAACTAATTCATTTCCTCTGAAACTTTTATACGGTTAAAAGAAATTAATTTATTTGTAGTATATAACGTTGGTAATAGCAGTTTGCCCTGAAGCCAAACGAGTACTCCAGTTAGTTAACAATAAATTTTGTTTCTCTTAATGACACATCATGTGCTTTTAGTAAATTACAGTTTATGCTGAAAGAAGTATTGTGCGGCATTGTTTTATTGTGATATTGTTTTGTTTATGTTAGAAATGACTATTTATTGTGGCGGGTGGCATCACTGTTGAAAATAAACTTTTTACCACTGTTATCGACCGTTCGTCTATTGTGTGAAACTCGAACGGACCAATAGATATTAATTTGTAGTTATGAAATTCTGGGCATATTACGGTTTCTTGTGTTGTTCCCCCCAAAAAAAGACAACTATTCACTGTAAGGTTAGAAGTATAATTAAAATGGAGGCTACTCAGTAAAAATAAGAATAAACCGTTTTATAGATTAGGAAGACCAGACTACCTGCATTAAAACATCAAGAGACATTGCGATTTCGTTACTTTTCCTCAGTAGGAATTTATTGTAACAAGAGTACAACAAAGTCCGTTGCCCAAGTTTTGTTAAGTTCACATCGATCCCGCGGTTTTTAATAAAACGCAGAATGTTTGACTCTTCATTCTCTTTCATCACGATCTTCATAAACTAACCTCACACCTTTACAGCCTTTGTCTGCGTCCGGGTCAACAAAATTTGTCGAATAGATAATATTTATTTATTCGGATACAATGTTGATATATGTTTAATCCACTTCTGTCGGATTTCCACATACATAAATAATGGTCGTGATTGCACTTAAAGGGATCGGGTTCGAGATTTTCATTTTTGGGTTTTAGGTTTAAAAAATTTTTCTTTAATTTCTATTCAAAGTAGGAATATACATAATATATGTAGGCCTATATATAGATTATATATATAATATATATACACTTATTTATTTATATTGTATTGCCAATATGTATTACCAAATATTTCCTACATATAATGTTCTTTTTGTATTCGTATGAGATCACCTATTTCATGTAAACATTTAATTATGTAAGGTTGTTGATACAGTAAGGATTTCGAAAGTAAATAGGAGTGTTTAGAAAGAATTAAGAAGAATAGAATTTAAAAAAACTGCAATAAAATAAAACCCTCATATAAATTAATAAAAAAAGGGATTTATAGTGCAGGTGTATTTTTAAAAACATACAAGCTTTAAACCGGAGTCTCCTCAAGTTTTTCAATTTAAGTACAAATAATTTGTAATGAAACATATCGGAGACATGGTGTCTTTTTTATCATTTTGTCATAAAATTTCTTTTGCTGAGCTGAAAAATTAAAAGTGATATTTCACGTAAACGTTTAACATACTTTCAAAAAAAGTAAAAATCATATTCTTTTTGTAACAGTTTTCTTGAAAAATTGCCTACATGATAATTTTTGTATTATTTAAATGGTCAGACTTGAAACTAGTTCAAGGCAAGTTTCCGAAGAACCGGAGGGCAGCTTGTCACTAGGGCAGCACTGAGGTTGGGCCCCGAAATCGTTCCGAGGAAATCGGGAGGTCCGATTTCTCTAGGCGTCAAACGGGCATGAGCCCAACCTCAGTGCTGCCCTAGTGGCAAGCTGCCCTATGATAATTTTTGTCAAAAATAATTTTTCTTCACAAAACATTCTATGTATTTATTTTGTAGTGTGAAATTGCAGTTACGAAACTAATTCATTACAGTTGTATCACTGGTACGTAGCCGAAAAAATCATTTTATCACGCTTGTTTGTTCCATACCGTATTATCGTACAATAAAAATACGCGTTATTGAAACATCGTTAACAATATACTTATTGACTGAACTGATTTTCCTATAATTCATATTTCAAACGTATGTTTATTGTTTATTCCATATGTTTTACTATGTTTTGTAAATATATCTTGAATGGTCTTCGATAGCAATGTTCCTTATCGAGAGGCGTTATTTTCGTTTCTTCGGATTGATTATTTCTTGCTGCTGTGGTTTTTACTTTCATGATTGTTATAAACTTCAACTGAGCAAGAAATATTTCTACAGTACCTTAAATCTCTGCTTTTGAATTCGAATTCGCTTTCCTGTATGTTGATTACGTTCAAAACAGTGGCCAAACAATTCAAGCAAACAGATTTCTAGATTCACATTTTTACATTAACAATTAGAAACAAAATAATTTTAAACTCGTTCACAGAGTTGTACCACTCGACTATCTATAGCCCAGGCACATGATCAATATTTGCAGTTTACCTGGTAATCGGATAAGCTATCATTCGAAACTTTGACATTTAAAAACAAATAATAAAAATACCTTGTGAGAACACATATTAAATATCGATTTAAATGTCAACGGTGTTTGTTAAATTTGAAATAATGACATGTGAAAGTCACAAAATTAATTAAAGATCATTCCCGTTTGCAAAAAAAAAATTAATTAACTGATGTCCGTTTATTAATTTACACATAAAAAAGTTGCTTTCAGTAAACCTTCAAAAATTCAATCCACAGCACATCCTACATACTCATAATTCCGTACATATCTGATATGGACCAATTATGAAATGATAACATTGAATGTAAAGTTCAAACCGATGTTGCGTTACAGATACTCTACAGTCTGAAGTACAATTAAAGATCCCCACCAACATTTCCTCCGTGAAAATTACTTTTTATGTAGTAACTATACTTTCCCTTTCTGATTGGCTCTACATTTATCATAGATGTTTATTCTGTTACTCTCGGTTTCATCGTACAAATCTAATTTTCTCCTAGGTCTTCTTTTATAACTGTAATCTTGATGGTTGGGTTTATATTCTGTAATATTTTAGATCCAAAGTTCTTATTATATTTTACTATAGGCGTAGGGAGTCATGAGTATGAGGTCGTACCATGACGCATTGTGTGGCGATGTGAGTAAGACGATATCAGTAGTGAACATACGCACTAGTGTTTGTAACTTATCAGGTCTGCAGTGGTGCTGCATATTGCTTGTATTCCCTGAGCAGCACCGGTCACCGACCCAAGTATTGGTGACTGCAGTGTTCACTTTCTGACCTCCGTGTTAGCACGAAACCATCTGTACCAATTGGTGAGATCTAACAGTATACGTCTATGCTTTCTATTCCATAGACCATTGTTACTCTTTCTGTTGACTTCCAGATTCTCATTTTCTTTATGTTCCTCCCAGATACATATTTTCTTTATGTGACCCCAAAGATATTTATGAAAAAAAAGCTATTTTTGTATGCGACGTTATTGTCACATTGGCTTCTTCTTTTGCAATAACCAACTGTTTGAATTTTCGAAACCGAAAGTCCAAGCCCCAAGATTCTTTATATGTAGCATAATTGAAATCCTGTTCGTCCAGTGCTACAAAACCTAATCAATCGACAACAGAACCGTCTAAAGACAATTGTAATTTATCGAAACCCCGTTTCGCGACACTTGTCTATTTCAAAGAATACACTTTCCTTAAATCTTTTGTGTTCCATCTGTCTAAGACTGCATTAATGTAAACTGTGAATAAATTAGTTGCTACGGAACACCCTTGCCTTGAAAGTTTTGTTACTGCAAACTTTAATACCTACTTTAACAACACTGACACACCTTTCATAAAAGCTACGTACTGCAGTAATATTAGTAGCGCTAACATCAGACTCACGCATGACTGCCAATGGAAAGCTACTTGTCGCACGTGTTTCTATGTTGCGGCAGGTAATAATTCACTTAACTAGGATTCATGTACGTAGGATTCGTAGGATTCATGTACTAAATTTATCAACAGATGACGATATTCCTCTTCATCATTGCTATTCTATCGTACTAAAAACTATTGAATGAAACACCATTTCATTTAGAATCTATTCATTTGACTCGAAACGACGCTCTCCACCGAGGTTTTGGGGGTCTTCGTTTGATCCCTGGCGGCTACTTTCTTAGAAAAGACTGGTGAATCTCCTACCCGCATCTCCGTCGACTCGACAGTATGGACAATGTTCCACCACCTCGCCGCGTCAGGCGTTGTTAGATGACCCCACATAGTAATTTCACAGGAACCCCTCTGAACCGTCCCCCCCACATTACTGAGCTCCTTGCATCCTGCCTGGAATAGGTGCCTTACAGGCTTGCCGGGGTTGAAAACAGCGCCTGCCATCGTAAGAGAGACAGCACAGTGTTCTTAACTCTCAGTCAGTACTTGCTCGGCTGGACTGTAACTCAGATCATGGAAAACCGCGCGGTATGTAAGTGCCTAATTGCGGGACCCATTCCCCCTGTAGTGGCAACCCATCGTTACGGATGACTCGCCTCCGGGTAGTCGAGCCTATCGACCATACCTGGACGCCTCTAAGCTCCTGCGGGCGATGCCTTAAGGAGACCACGGAGGCGCATCTCAGGCCTGGCGACTAGCTGGGGCAATACATTCACGAGGTGTACCATGTCATACACGCATATCGTTTATTCGTTTACCGCACCCTAAGACCTTGTGCCGAGCGAAAGACCGAGCTACACATTGTAAGTACCTTGCGTTCTTCAGACTCCGGCCTGGACAACGCAAACACATCAGGGCGCGAGACGCCCCGTGCATCTACTGCCTGTCCTGTCTGATACCTGTGGCTTACTTCGTTACCACAAAAGTAGGATCAAAAGTAGGATCAAAAGTAGGTTACTTCGATAATAACAAACTTACATCTTTGCTCTGTCAATCGGCAACGGGATCATGCTTTGGTGTTTGTACTGCTCAAAGTTATGACTTTGTGACTCTCGATTCCGAACAAAGACCCATACTAGGTCACATAACATTGGCGTCAGCGTTGACATGTACGTGGAACATAATCCGATAATGTTATGCCGTACTAAGGGCGGAACTTGACAGGCGACAGCGTGGAAGTCAGACCGACGAATAGCGTAGCAAGAGTTTAAAGAAAATAATTCAGGATGACGTTGACAAGGACGATGCGCCAAACCAGTAAGTGCATACGTAAATGACGCCAAAAGTAGGTGTCGGAAAAGTTGCTGACACCGAACCCTGTCACTGACGGTTACATGATCGTCAACACGTTAGAGCCTCTTGTGTTATTCATGCCTTGCCTTGAACCTTCTATGAAGTGCAAACGTAATTCAGAACAACGCCTCATGCACAAGTTTTTACTTCTAACGACGTTTCAGCAGTCTGTGCACAACACAGACAGAACGTTTCTTTTGATACAACAAGACAGAATAAACTAATTGTCTGGAATGCGCGGATCCACGGGAGTAGAAAATTCCCCCCCCCTCCAGGATGGACACTTCAGCCAAAATCTTTTTCGTCTTGTTTTTTTTTTTAATTTATTTATTTATTTTTATAACAACTGAGTAGGCCTACTACATAATTTAGATAAATTACCATCTACTAATTTACATTTCATAATTAAAGACACTAATCAAGAGATATAACCCATGGGCTATAATCTCCCCATTTAACTAATATCTATCAGATCAAGTGGTTTAGTTCGTGTCAGCCTCTGAGACCAAATAACCAAAGCTGCATTAGTTGTATCCAGCAGTCGCCGTATCCCAGGGTGTACATGCTGGAAGACGCGTTGCCCATTCTTCACTGCCTGCTTTTTTATTTCCTCAATGACAAGTTTTTATTTTTAAATCGCTGTGTAAGTTGTCGTTTCTTACATACCATGGTGCATCAACAATGCACCGAAGCACGTTATTTTGAAATGTTTGAATTATGTATAACGGAAAATTTGATCCATTGATAATTTTACTAAATAAACTATGCTGAAAGCAAAAAGAAGGGTGTGTTTTAGAAAGCGGGGAGGTAGTGAAACGCCAGAACCGTAAGGCGGCAATAGTTGAAAGAAAATTAACTTGTAAAAATCTGTAGAGTAAAGCGGTAAGTTAATAACGCCGGCGCTGGTGCTGACGAAAATAATGAATGTACTTTTATGTTAAGTCACGTTTTGGGACACCACTGTCATAAAATGTATTATTTGCTAAGATAGTAAGGGTGTTTGCCAAACGTTGTAAACTTAAGTGCATATTACAATAGTTACCGTTAGACGAGAGAGAGCGTTGTGTGACAGAGATGACGATAGACGCTAGTTTTTTAAGCACGTGGACACGCAAAAACGTTGGGCGAATCAGAAAAAGCGTCATATGTTGCGCGGGAGGTTTCAGTTAACCAGATTGGGCGAATTTGTATTTAGCGGTAGTTTGAACCTATAGGAAGGTTTTGCTGTAGATCGTAGGTAAGGGAGACTCGAGGCAAGTATATATTATGAACTTAGAGAGAAATAAAGTTAGTCTTCTTTATATTGGCGGAATTACACGAAGAGACTCGCGTACGTTGTTTTGCGTCAATTATGTATATTTTAATAAGTACGGTAAAGAATAAGTAAGTTCGCAGAAGCAGAGTACGGGAACGCGATAGTTACTAATACTAAAGTTACAAGGTTTTATAAATCGTAATAAGTCAAAGAGTGGATGATCGGAGTTATATCAAACAAGAAGAAGTAATAATACATATGAAGTTCTATTAATTCAATACATTGTAGTAAATCGCAGAAAAAGGCGAATGAGTTCGGAGTAAAATTACGACGGTGTGAATTAGTCGAGCCACACGCGACGCGACCTGAGTTAAATGCACTTAAGGTCATTCCAATAATCTTTGTGTCCAGAGTGTATAATTATACGACATAGTTATAGGTATAATCCATATGTCAGTGTAGTGCACCTGTGATAAAGTGAATTGTGCAGTTTTAACCAGGATTAACACACGACGACGGCTGCTGACGACTCACCGATCTACAACATCTCCATGACCACGCACTTTGGAAGGAATCTTACGCAAGTAACGAATAATGAACATTTAATTCTATGTGTTTGATAAAAATATATGTCTGTATGCAATATAGTGACTCAATCTGTCATAAAGGATTCATTGCTAATTAATAATATTCAATTTGTAAGATAAAACGATTTAAGTCATATAAAGAAATTTTGTAATGTATAAATGCAAATTGTTCATTAAAAGTTGATTAACATACTTTAATTTGTGTTTATTATTACTGGCGCCCTGAGGTAAAATCAAAGAGTCGTACACTGGAATAAGTACTATAAATTATTATATAAATTATTAATATCATATTTGATCAAGGTAGTTTGTAATCTTATTTCTCACATGCTCGTAGGCCAACATAATTTTCAAATAAATAATTTAACTCTTTTACCAAGGCCTATCTAGAAGTGTATTACAATGTTTATGTTTTATATCTTTGCACAGCCCCAGAGCTGTATCCCATAGGTCCAGATAAGCTTTAGCACATGCCTATACAACAGCAATTTATTATGGATTGACAGCTGGGATTGTCTTCCCAAGAGCCAATACATTTTCCTGAACTTTAGATTCAACTCTTGCTTTTTTCTTTTTGACGTGCTCCTTCCATTTAAGTTTTGCGTCTAATGTCATTCCTATATAACGTCGTCTTGTGGTTGTAAAATGGTTTTGTGATTGTGAACGTACTACAAAATTCATACCACTTTATGTAGATTCATAATTTTACTCTAAAATGGGGCCTACTTTAAATTGTAACTTTACCAGCATGTTAATTGTTGCTTGAAGCGTAACTTAGGTGAGTAGTGTATATTTTAAACAGTAAGTGAATACTATTAAAAGAACAATGAACGGACAAACACAGATATGACCGTATACTCGTACGTTAATAAACGTACTGCGTTGATAATAGCACACGGTATTTTTATCTTCACTCATTTCTATCGTTTCTACTGTAGAACTTTCAAGAATGGACAAATTTTTCATATTCCCCCAAAATTCAACTCACCAAAAAAAATTGTTTGGTGGATCCGCCCCTGTTGTCAGCTCATATGTACAGATATTAAAACAGTTACAAAGAAACAAATGAATCGAATAAACGGAGGCGGAGACTTCTGCTGTTTTGAACGAATTGGGTTTATCGTTTTAGGTTTATCGTTTATCGTTAGCTGTGATTATTTCCTCTTTCATTTGCAGACCGATAAGGTACATCATTATAACTAGAGCTAGGAATTTTAGGTGCTGCACCTTAATTTTTTTGCTATTAAAATGCCCAAATTAGCTTGTCTTGCGAAGAAAACATTAAAAAAACACTCCTAACTGTGTTTTGATTGCACCTTTTTGCACTTTTGCACCTTCAATGCAAGCACCTTTTTGCACCTATTCTCAATGTCATCACCTTTTTGCGCTTTGTTTTTACCTTTTTTTGGCTCCTTTGCCACATTTTATTCCTATAATAATTAAACAAGGAACACCGAACGTGTGCGGCATCACCGCATCTACTATATTTTATACTAGATGAAACCACTGATAGGCAGATGAGATATGTTCTAAACATTTTAGTAGCACCCCTAAATGGACAGCAAGTAAAGCCCATGCTGTTGAAAACATACTTTCTGAACAAAACAGACAATGCCAGTGTGATGCTAAGTTTCAACAACGCATGTATTGTGTTGTGGCCTGAAGGAATAGAATATGATCAAGTGTGGCTAGTACTTACGGACCAAGCACCTTACATGTTATTGGCTATTGCTAACACGAAACCTATATACTCTAATCCAAAACATGTGACCTGCATTGCACATGCATTGCATCGAGTTTGTGAGGCACTAAAAGATGAATATTCATATGCTAATGAATTTCTGTCTTCCATTAAGAAATTGCTGATAAAGGCAAAAGGCTGCTAGGATACAAAAGTATGTTGAAATTACAGGACTTTCTCTTCCAAATTCCCCAATTCTCACTTTCTGGACTTGTGACTTTAATAACATTGTGTTCTGGGACTTGTTTTAGGCAGACTTTTTAATACGTGAGTGAATTTTGAGTCCTGTAATTGGTTTTGGTACTGTTTGTATGAATATTTACATTTGAAATTTGCACCTTTTTGCACACTTTTTACCAAAAATTTGCACTTAAAATTCCTAGCTCTAATTATAACACTACAAAACTGGTGCGCGACAATTCGGTATTCGTTCAAGCTTACAAACGGTTTGTTTAATGGGCGCGGGAGGTATCCCTTCAGATGATATTCTGACCTCTGCCAACAGGTGCAGTCACCTCCACCTATCGCAATTACCTAATATTAGAAGTTCTATAGAATTCCTAAGGCTTTCACGGCCGATGTCAACATTGTCGGAATTATTATTTGCCATTGTCTACTGACAGACGTTTCGGCCCCACCATCTTCAGTGTCGGAAACAGTTGGAACGGTGTTCGCCAATTACTCCAGTACTGAGGTAGGCATCTAAATGGCTCTGGGGTAACTGACGGACACAGTGCCAACTGTTCCCGACGCTGAAGATGGTCTACGGTGGTGGGGCCGAAACGTCTGCCTGAACACAAGCAGTAGACCGTGGCAAATAATAATTCCGACAATCTTAAGTTGTCATTATAAAATCTCCATGCGCCATCTCTTAGAGAATCAAATACTATATACCTGACGATAGTTTTTTTTAACAGTGATCTTGAGATGCGCAGTGTGCAAACACCTCGTTGCGAGGCTAACAAAATTTTAATTCATTTCGCACTTGCGCAGATCAGGTTTGCAAATCAGTATTTCGTTTTGTGTAAACCGGCCGACGTGAACATCAGAAGCATGCAAGTGTCAAGAAACAGTATTATTTGACAGAAACAGATAGTGTGCGAGTGAGACAGCAAACTCGCTCGTAAACGTCCGTTAATAACAACAATGGTTTTACTTCCATGTTCCATAAGGAAATGGAAGTATGGTGATGGCGAAAAATATCGTGTTCGAGATAATTGCAGATTCTGATTGTAAGCAGAATGATCACTGTTGCACACCAGTATATAAAAATTATCCCGATATAATTTTTATATAGTGGTGTGCAACAGTGATCATTCTGCTTGTGATTTCAACCACTAACACAAATTTCTTCATTAAATATTCTGATTTTGCTAACCTCAAAACATGAAAAAAAGACATTTTTCGACAAGTGTGTGTGTGTGTGTGTTGTCTGTGTGTCTGTCTGCCTGTGTGTCTGTCTGTATGTAGATTTCTTCTATGGCAAACGATAAGAGCCGCAAATTTAAACAGACTCAAATAATTGTTTGCATACAGTCCTGAATTGTAGAGTTCTCAAGACCTATTGTTTCTGGTAGTTTGCCAGCAACGTTTTATGTTTTAACAAGGGTAATTTTTTTATGACGAATGATAACTGCCGTAAATTCAAACAGAATCAAATAATTATTTCCATACATGCCTGAATTATAGAAAACTCAAGGTCTGTTGATTTTGGTGAAGCTCGGTTAAGAGAAAAGGGTTGTTTACCGGCAACATTTTATATGACGAATGATACCTGCCGCACATTCAGAGAGAATCAAATAATTTTTTACATACAGCCTTGAATTGTAGAGTACTCAAGACCTGTTCTTTTTAGTGAAGATCAGTTAAGGGAAAGGGGTAGTTTACCTGCAACATTTTATGTTTTAACAAGGGTAATTTTTCTTATGACGAATGATAACTGCCGCACATTCAAACAGAATCAAATATTGTTTTGCATACGTTCCTGAATTGTTAAGTACTCAAGGTTTGTTCATTCTGGTGAAGATCGGTTAAGGGAAATGGGTAGTTTACTTGCCACCTTTAATGTTTTGACAAGAGTAATTGTTTCTATGACGAACGATAACTGCCGCACATTCAAACAGAATCAAATAATGTTTTGCATGCGTCCCTGAATTGTAGAGGACTCAAGACTTTTTGATTTTGGTGAAGATTAGTTAAGAGGAAGGGGTAGTTTACCTGCAACATTTTATGTGATAACAAGGTTAATTTTTTCTATGACGAACGATAACTGCCGTAAATTAAAACATAATCAAATCATTTTTGCATACGTCCCTAAATTGTAGAGAACTCAAGGTCTGTTGATTTTGGTGAAGATCGGTTAAGAGAAAAGGGTAGTTTACCTGCAACATTTTATGTTGTAACAAGAGAAATGTTTTCATGATGAACGATAACTGCCGCACATTCAAAGAGAATCAAATAATTTTTTGCATACGCTCGTGAATTGAAGAGTTTTCAAGACTTATTGTTTTTGGTGAAGATCGGTTAAGGGAAATGGGTAGTTTACCTGCCACCTTAAATGTGATAACAAGGTTAATTTTTTCTATGACGAACGATAACTGCCGTAAATTAAAACATAATCAAATAATTTTTGCATACGTCCCTAAATTGTAGAGAACTCAAGGTCTGTTGATTTTGGTGAAGATCGGTTAAGGGAAAGGGGTAGTTTACCTGCAACATTTTATGTTGTAACAAGAGAAATTTTTTCATGATGAACGATAACTGCCGTAAATTCAAACAATCAAATATTTTTTTACATAGGCCTATGTGCCTAAGTTGTAGAAGACTCAAGGCCTATTGATTTTGGTGAAGTCGGTTACGGGGAAAGGGTAGTTTACCAGAAACATTTTTTGTTGTAACAAGAGTAAAGTACTTAATTTTGATAAATAAATTATCCTGATAAGAAGATCTTAATAATCCACTGTAGAAACAGATGAAATATCTATAAATGAAGAGGCTAGTTGAACGGGGTGGGGGTAATTTTTTCTATAATTGAAAATTATAGTTGAAGGGGGAGGGGATAATTTTTATATGTGTACTACGTTATCGGGCGTTGGCTGAATTACTTGTAGCAGTGTAAACCTAGTTTATAGTCATATTTTTGCTTATATCGAATATTCCTCAAGCCTTTTTTTTTTTACGCTTGAACAACTAATTCTACTTAATTCTTGAACGCTTCTAATTAATTAATTCTTCTTAATTCTAACTAATTCTAATTCTTCTTGAAAGCTTAATTCTACTTAATGCTAAGTGTAATGGGTTTTTGAGAAACAGTAAGTAATTTTTCGAGCCAGACTTCGCGACCCACAAGATGCCTCCCCGAGACTCATAGGTTGAGAAGTGCTGGTCTAATCGATATTGATGGGAAATCATTGATTCTTTATTTTTCCTGGTAACACTTCAATGCAGTGTGTAACAAAATAAAACAATTGCAAGTGTAGTGTCGTTGTATACGGTATAATTGTAGAATGCACTGAAAAATTGTGGAATGGCGCGGGGAGGGGGTGAGTCTCCTTGAGTTGACCCTGTGATATCGAGCCACTACCGCCTTTGTTATTGCCGCATCGCGTGAACTCTCACTAACACTGCTGCTCAGTTATTAGATTCGTGCTGCTTGTTCTGCATAATACAGATATGTGCAATGAACATAGTGCTTTGCATCTGTCGGCAATAAGTGAGAAAGAAATGTCTTCTCCGTGAGTTGGAATATAGGACAGGATGTCCACATATAGTCATCCGGCACATGGACTTTCACTGACAACCACGTAGGAAAGGCACATAACTCAGTAGATTTAATCATAACAGAGTCATGAGTTTTTTAATGTTACCGAACTGTGGGTAGAGTAGGCCACAAATCGCTTGACAAAAATGCCTTTTATTATAACTTCTAGTGATTAAATGCTTTCTGAGGCTCCGTCAATAACTGGACACAATTTTAAAACATTTGTGCCTACGTTTCGACAATATGTATTCTCATCATCAGTACCTGTATAGGGACAATACACAAATAATTAATACACGTACCTTATAATGAACATTAATATATTGTATATATATATTATATATATTTTTTGTATTTATATAATGTCCATATTTACAAACACACTAATAACAATATACGGCAGGAACTGAATATTATGAGTATACTCGACAGGATCTCCCAGTATCGGCTAAACTGGTAGGAACATCTTTGTCGAATGAATGACTGCTGCGTCCAAAAACAACTATGGAACTATAGATAGGCCTAAGCCGTGGGGACGGAGAGGTGTGGACGTTCGAGGAAGCGCCGGAGTGACCAGCTCTAAACTTTGCCTGTTTGAGACCGGAACAAACCGTCCTTGGTTTAATCCTTGCGGATGATGATGTTGATGACTAATAAAAATTTGGTAATGAAAGGACAAATCCAAATGAAAACAAAAAATGAATTATTCAAAATTATGAATTTATTAAAATAAATAAAATATAAACGTTCAACATTTTCAATGTAACGGACAAAGCAGCTGACTACGTGAACAAGCATTTATAACAATGGAAAAATTAAGTCGAAATAAAATCGATTATTTGTTAACTTGCATAGAAACTTCTGATGATACAGATTGAAAGTGTAAAATGTGACTCAAGTATAAATACAGCGATAAAAATAGGCAAGGTGTATTTGCAGAAATAATTATTATTTGATAACATAATAATAATAATAATAATTGTAAATAAGCATTATCACAACAGAAACTTAAATCAAAATAAAATAGATTATTCGTTAACTTGCTTAGAAACGTCTGATGATACAGATTGAATGTGTAAAATGTGAGTCAGGTATAAATACAGCGATAAAAGTAGCAAGATATATTTGCAGAGGTAATGATAAAATAATAAAATGACAATAATAATAAAAATAATAATAACTTGTGTGTGTGTGTGTGTGTGTGTTCGCGCGCGCATGTAGGTGTTGAAAATAACGTTTTTTCAATTGTTTTTTTGTTTGTTGCAGTCTTTGCATTTTATTTTGTATAATAGAAAATGGAACATACATAAATACATTAAAAAAAAAACATTTATAATCCAATTTAGCCACGCATGCAATAAATACTGGCCACGAATTCCTAGACATCAGCAACATGATGCTAATAAATCACGTGTACTTGACACTTGAATATATGGGAAAACTTACGTACAAATATATGAACATAAAACACAAGAAAAGCTAATACAAGTACAAACAGAAATCAGGACACAATTTTTAAGACACTGCGTATTGGAAACATAAATAAACAAAACTATACACGACACCTGAACATAATTAACCAATGTAAACAACCAAGACCCAACAGGAACCCTTAGCAACTACCAATCTGGTCACTAAGTATTCAGCAAGACAAGAAACTAAGATGGCTGACGACGGGCAACACTCCTGAATGGCCGAAACATACACTAAGTAAAAAAGAAATCTTGAATGTAAAATACTATTAAATCTTTATATATATATTTCGTGTGTGCGTGTGTATGTCACTGAACTCCTCCTAGACGGCTGGACCGATTTTGATGAAATTTTGTGTGTGTGTTTGAGTGGGTCCCTGGATGGTTTAGATTCACAATTTGGTCCACTGGAAAATGTTTATTTAACTAATTTTTCATTTATAAGTAGTTGTTAATTTTGGAATGTTTTACATTGCGCTACCATCGCAGCATCAAATATTAAATATTATTGTATTTTAATTTCAGTTTGTCCCGACAGTTGGTGCTGCGATCAAATTGAGAAAAATATTTGAAATTTTGTGTTATTATTGTGTTCGTTCAAGTCGTGTGCTAATTAAAATATTAACTACGAATAGAAATTGATGTTTGAAGAGTTTTGAAGTGTGCCTAAAAAACGATACTTTTTGCGAATTTAGGGTGGAATCGAAGTAAGTATATTTTGTATAAATTTTTTATCAAATTTACACGTGAGTTTTATAACAACCAACCTAACCTAAAAATTTATTTGTGTAGCTCATTAATTTCATAATAAATTTTTTAAATTGTTTTTATTATTCATGTTCCGATTTTGATGAAATTTTGTGTGTGTGTTTGAGTGGGTCCCTGGATGGTTTAGATTCACAATTTGGTCCACTGGAAAATGTTTATTTAACTAATTTTATACTTTAAAAAAATTATTCATTTTCAAAATTAAGAAGCAAGAAAATAAAATTACACGTTTTTCATCTAAAATTTGTTACAATAAATCGTTTTCGGTGATAATTAAAAATTTTATTTTCAATAAATAACTCATATTCGTTGTGGATTATTTAAGTATATTTCGTATAAATTTTTCATCAAATTTACACGTGTGTTTGTTAACAACCATCCTAATCTCAAAATTATTTGGTAGCTTATTGACTTCATAACATATTTTTCAATTGTTTTTAATAAAAATTATTTATTTTTTAAATAAAAATAATTATTTAAAAGAAAACTATCAAGAAATTAAAAAAAAAATTCTATTAAAAATTATTTACTTCGAAAATAATTATTCACTTTGAATATTAAGAAGCAAAAAAATAAAATTACACCTTTTTCATCCGAAATTTGTTAGAATAAATCGTTTTCGGTGATAATTGAAAATTTCATTTTCAATAAATAACCCATATTCGTTGTGGATTACTTGAGTTTATTTCGTATAAATTTTTAACTTTGGAAAAAATTATTCATTTTAAATATTATCAAGCAAAAAAATAAAATTACACGTTTTTTATCTAAAATTTGTTACAATAAATCTTTTTTGTTAATTAATTAAAATTTCATTCTCAATAAAAAACTCACATTCGTTGCGTATTATATTACAGTATTTTTTTTTCTGCAGAAAAATGCCACGTCTTCGAGGAAGAGCCAGAAATATTGGTCGACGTACTCCGAACGCGCAATTGGTCCATGATCGTCGAATAAATAGAACAGATGAAGAACACTCGGCGGATAATGCAAATCTGAGAGATCAAGTTGCATCTACACGTGCAAATGAAAATTCAGTACAACGCACTCGACGTCTTCGTGCTAATGCAGTAAGACAACGAGAGGCACGTCAACAAGCGACGGATGCACATAGAGAACGTAACCAACGCCGGATGCAAAATGATCGAGCATTGACAAGAGCATCACTCAATCGCCTTGCGTTTGAATATGATCCTGAAATCAACTATTCGTCACATGCATTAATCTCGATTGGTAGTATGGACAAAGAATGTCAACATTGTCATGCTTTCAAGTACAAAGGTGAATCACCTGGTTTATGTTGCGCATCTGGAAAAATTTCACTGCCATCGCTAAATCCACCGCCGGAACCTTTAAAAACACTTTTAGCTGGCACCACATCTCAATCGAAATTGTTTTTGCGAAAAATTCGTAAATTCAATTCATGCTTCCAAATGACATCATTTGGAGCAACAAAAATTGTTCATAATGAAGATGGTCGTAATTTCGAATCTACATTCAAAATTCAAGGTCAAGTGTACCACCAAATTGGTTCATTGCTCCCAATGCTTGATGCCGATCCAAAATTTTTACAAATTTATTTTATGGGCAATGAGGAGCAACAATCACACACACGCTGCGCTTACAACTATATAGAGCAGATGGAGGAACGAGAAATTGTGGACATTTTGGAAACGTTTTTGCAAAACCATAACCAGTTGTTGCAATTGTTCAAGACTTTTTCTAACAGACTGCAAAACGACAACTACGCCATTATCATTAAAGCAGACAAAGTGCCCTACGGAGAGCACGCAGGCACATATAATGTTCCAACTATTAATGAAGTTGCAGTTGTTATGGCTGGTGACCCATGTGAACGTCGGGACATTCGCATTCAACGCAGAGATAATACGATGCAAATAATTCAAGACAATCATCGTTCTTACGATGCATTGCAGTATCCGTTGATATTTTGGGAAGGAGAAGATGGATACCATTTAAATATTAAACAAAGGAATCCAACTACAGGTACAACTTATAGACTATCTTACAGATTTTTTTTTTTCAAATAATTTCTGTATCTCTCATATATATATTTATTTGCAGGTGAAGAACTGATCAAGAAAGTTAGTGCTATGAACTTCTACGCATATCGATTGATGATTCGTGCTAATGAAGACAATACCATTCTCCGATGCAGACAGCTATTTCATCAGTATATTGTCGATATGTACGTAAAAATCGAAAGTGAGAGATTACGATATATAAAATTTAATCAAACAAAACTTCGTGCTGAGGAGTACATTCATTTGCGTGACGCCGTTATTGGTAACGTAGATGCAACTAATGACATCAACAACATCGGTAGCGCATATATTCTCCCATCATCATACATTGGTAGTCCGCGTCATATGCAAGAGTATATTCAAGACGCCATGACTTACGTACGTGCATATGGCCGACCAGATCTTTTTATCACATTTACGTGTAATCCAAACTGGGATGAAATTCAAAGTTTGTTGTTGCCAGGTCAAACATCGATGCATCGCCATGATATCACTGCACGTGTTTTTAAACAAAAATTAAAATCTTTGATGAATTTGATTACACATTACTCGGTATTTGGTGAAACACGTTGTTGGCTTTACTCTGTTGAATGGCAAAAACGAGGTTTACCTCATGCGCATATTTTGATTTGGTTGGTGGATAAAGTACGCCCAGAAGAAATCGACAAAATTATTTCAGCCGAAATTCCAGATCCGAATGTTGATCAAGAATTGTTTGACATTGTAACTACTAATATGATCCATGGTCCATGTGGTACTCTAAACATGATGTCACCATGTATGGACAATGGAAAATGTACGAAACGTTTTCCAAAACCATGCAAATCTGATACTATCACCAATATTGACGGTTATCCATCTTACCGGCGTAGAGACGTAGACAATGGCGGTCAATCATATGAATTGCGTCTGTCAAACGGTGTGAGAGTAGATATTGATAATCGCTGGGTAGTTCCATATTCACCATTGCTGTGCAAAACCTATAAAGCGCACATAAACGTTGAACTATGCAGTTCAGTGAAATCTATAAAATACATTTGTAAGTATGTTCACAAGGGCAGTGATAAAGCTGTATTCGCTGTTCAAAATGTAAATGACAATGACGAAATTACACGTTATCAAATGGGTCGATACATAAGCAGTAACGAAGCTATTTGGCGCATTTTTACGTTTCCTATACATGAAAGGGATCCTGCTGTTATACATTTGGCTGTGCATCTTGAAAACGGACAGCGTGTTTACTTTACAGAACAGACTGCACTACAACAAGCTTTAACGGCTCCAAAAACAACTCTTACTGAATTTTTCAACCTTTGTTGCCGACAAGATGTTGTTGGTCAATTCGCAAGGACATTAATGTATACTGATGTTCCTAAATTTTTTACGTGGAATAAACAATCAAAAAATTGGGAACCACGGAAACGAGGCATTCCAGTCCCAGGATTCACCGACATATTTATGACAAATACTTTAGGTCGATTATATACAGTTCATCCTAAGCAACGCGAATGTTTTTTTTTGCGTTTGTTATTGGTTAACGTTCCTGGACCAACATCTTTCCGATATTTGCGAAAAGTCAATGGTACTTTATACGACACTTTCTTCGATGCGTGTCGTGAGTTACATTTATTGGAGGATGATAACCATTGGGATCTCACACTTGCAGATGCAGCACTGAGCTCATCTCCACAACAAATTCGTCAATTATTTTCAATAATATTGACAACGTGTTTTCCGTCTGAAGCATCTGCTCTGTGGGACAAATATAAAGACTCAATGAGTGAGGATATTTTACATCGGATTAGAATTACTAATCAAAATCAAAATATTGAATTCTCCGCAGAAATATATAATGAGTCATTAATAATGATTGAGGATATTTGTATTCTTATTTCGAATATGCCGCTCATCCATTTCGGCATGCCAGCGCCGAACCGCCCAGCAGTAGATACCATCAACAGCGATGTTCAACGGGAACACCACTTCGATAGAACTTCTTTGGCTACTTTTGTTGCCAATAATGAACAATTGCTCACTGCTGAGCAACGAAATGTATATGATCAAATTAATGTATCAATTGCAGCGCAACAAGGTGGATTCTTTTTTTTTGATGCACCAGGTGGTACTGGTAAAACATTCCTCATCTCATTGATACTTGCGCGCATCCGATCACAAAATCATATTGCATTGGCTATTGCTTCATCAGGAATCGCAGCAACGTTACTTGATGGTGGACGGACGGCGCATTCAGCGCTTAAATTACCTTTGAATGTTCACACAAATCCCGAAGCAATGTGTAACATAAAGAAGCATTCAGGCATGGCTCAAGTTTTGAGAAAATGCAAAATTATTATCTGGGATGAATGTACCATGGCCCACAAGCATTCGCTTGAAGCTCTCGACAGGTCCCTGAAAGATATCAAGGATAATACTAGGCTTTTCGGTGGTGCTCTATTGTTGCTGTCTGGTGATTTCAGACAAACATTACCAGTCATTCCACGCGCGACATATGCAGACGAAATAAACGCATGTTTAAAAGAATCTTATCTATGGCGAAGTGTCAGCAAATTATGCCTTACTATTAATATGCGCGTTCAACTTCAAAATGATCCATTAGCGTCAAGATTCTCTGAACAATTGTTGGATATTGGCAATGGTAAAATTGAATTGTATGAAGATACACAATATATTCGACTTCCAGAGAATTTTTGCAACATGGTGGCTACCAAAGATGAGTTAATAAACAGTATCTTTCCAGATTTGAAACATAATTATACTAATCATGGATGGCTACGAGAGCGAGCAATTTTAGCTGCGAAAAATTTAGATGTTGATGCCATCAATTTCAAAATACAGCAATTACTGCCTGGTAATGAAACTACATTTAAATCGATCGACACTGTTGTTGATCCTGATGAAGTTGTTAACTATCCTGTAGAATTTTTAAATTCATTAGATTTACCGGGAATGCCACCACATAATTTGCGACTGAAGATTGGTTCACCTATAATTTTGCTTCGAAATTTGAATGCTCCGAAATTATGTAATGGGACGCGATTAGTTATAAAAAAAATCATGGACAACATTCTTGAAGCTACTATTTTGAGTGGAAAATTTCAAGGTGAGGTTGTACTTCTACCACGGATCCCAATGATTCCTTCAGATTCGCCTATACCATTCAAACGTTTACAATTTCCAATCCGCTTGGCATATGCTATGACTATAAATAAGTCACAAGGCCAAACAATGACAATTTGTGGCTTAGATTTAGAAAATCCGTGTTTTTCTCACGGTCAATTATATGTTGCGTGTTCCAGAGTTGGAAAACCATCGAATTTGTTTGTTTATACGCCTCAAGGATTAACTAAAAATATTGTACATCCAATAGCATTAAGATAAATTAAGTTTTTGTAAATTAATAAATAAATGTTATAAAATAGTTTCAGTGTAAGATTTTTTACCTTTACTTAAAACAAGTTAAAGTTTGTATTTACGATGCTGTTATTGCCACACTCCACGGATAATATCCCAGCCTGTAATCAGTCATTTCATTCGCTTAAAATTTTCGGTGACGCCTAGAAATATCCGTGTCAATAATCATAGACAGTGGCTGCTATTATCCAGTCTACAAATTTCATCCGTGGAGTGTGGTAATAGATGCATCTTTTTAGTTAACACAGCTTCTACATTTCACTTTACTCATACAGTATATGCATACTTACACACACAGTATATACTCACATGCTACCGATCGGTCGAATTTGGATAAGTGTACATGTAATGACGTTAGATATTAAAATAACTCTTGAATAATAATTTTCATCAAAACAGTCCAGATTGTTACAGCTTATTGAAGAATGTTTGAAATTTTCGAATTAACGACGTGTGTACAGGACAACGTCTGTCGGGTCTGCTAGTATTATATATAATCTTACTTACACTACGCTAGTATACGATTGATGTGTTTCTTGCTTAAAACATGTTTCGAGCATCATCAGCCGTGTTGGTTTTGTTTTTAATCTGGTGAGGTACTTATGTGCTGGTTGGTTTCCTCTGTTGGCTTTTGGTTGGATTCTGTTAATTGAAGCTTATTGGTGTTGTGATCAGATGTGGTGTATTCATTTATTCTTTGAGTATTTCCAATGTTTAGTCTTTCCAATTGTGTCGTGGTTTTTATTAATTTGTATGTGTTCTCGAATTATATGTGTGTGTATGTATGTGTTTTTTGTATGTGTTCATTATAGTGCCTTTGCATGGTGTATGTCTGATGTCTGGGAATTTGTGTCCTGTATTTATTGCGTATGTGGCTAAATTTTATTTATAACTGTTTGGTCTTTTTGTATGCCCTTAGATGTTCAAATTGATGTTTTTTAATTGTTTTTTGTATGGCCTGTGTAAAATTTGTTACGTCTTTGCATTCTGTTTTATATATTTTGCATCATCTTCAATATGCGTTTAAATATAAATCGTTTTTATAATTTCTGAAATACCGATATTTTTTTCTTTAAGTCATAACTAAAATCGTAGGATACCATAAATAATTAAAAACGTATATTTTATCAGTTGCTTTATTGAATGGGTGAAGCGAGTTTTTTTTAGTTTTAACTCCACTATTTGGTATTTGTCTGTCTGTTTGTTTGCTTGTTTATCTGTCAATGAATGTATTTGGCGGATGCCTCAGAACAACTGTCGAGTTCATCAATCGTTTTTCGTACGAAAAAGTACTGGAGGAGGTGAGGAAGGAGGGGGCGGAGGAGGAGGAGGAGAAGAAGAAGAAGAAGAAGAAGAAGAAGAAGAAGAAGAAGAAGAAGAAGAAGAAGAAGAAGAAGAAGAAGAAGAAGACTATTATTTTCAACTAATTTTAATCCAGTAACGTATTTTGTCCTCCAGTATATTAAACTCTGAAATTATGGTAAATGCTTCTCTTTTACAGTTGTATTTTTTAATAAATGCATAGAATGAGAGAAAAATAAAAACGTACAAAGAGATATTGCAGTAATACCTAGATGTAATCTAGATGTTACTAGATGTAACAGTAGGAATAATATCAGGTAACGACATACGGGTATAGGCAAAACGGATAAACTGAAGTGATTGGAGTGACTATATAGGCTGTAATTTGCCACAATAATGTGACTAATCACACACAGTCAATATACAGCACCAAATTTATTTATTTGAAAGAAGAAGAAGAAAAGAAAAAGGAAACGAAAAAGAAGAAGAAGAAAATAGTACAAATCTACGCTAATGACAATAAAAATTGAAATTACGGTATTGTCGCACTTATATCTTAATAAAAAATAGTTTCCAATCACGTGAAGGACGCCTTAAGATATAAGTAGAATATCGCCACTAATGATGCAGTCGTTTCTGAACTACGATTTACAATAAATAATAAAAATTAACAGTTTTGTTGTGTTTACAGTGTTATGTAAACATTTTGGCGGAATTTTCTGTCACAATTTTCTAAACTGTAAGTAAACAAAGGAGGTAGTGTGAATGTTATGAAAGGCTGATTTAGCTAAGTAAATTAATAGCAACTCGTATGGAACGCTTCGCGTGTTTTAACAACAGCGAGATGGCAGTGGTGTGAAACCGCAGACTACACAGACCCTGGGGAGGGGTGCCGGGGCCAAAGCAGTATCATCTTGCATCAGTTCCAATCCACTGCCTGAGAGAACTCTCGTCCGTCGGTCTTACAAGTTACGTAACCAAGTCAGCGGTTGTTGATTTAATGCCTCTGGAAATGTTTCATTCACTCAATCAGTTGTAGTAATCGATTGTAATATTCCAGTAATAAATAACGTTACCGTATAATTAAACATCTCTCGGTTGTTGCAAATCAGTCACACAGACCGGTAATAATTGCTATAACATCTAAAAATAAATCGCTGCATTAAATCGACTAATTATAAACATTCTTTCATATATTTTTAGTTATTCTATAATTTATATTAACGATTTCCAATAAATTTGGCATAAAATATAAATAAGTTGGATGGTTTAGATTTCAAATCAAATCAACTTTATTTGGAAAAAATAAAAATAAGATTTTTATGCTAATAATGAAAAAAAATGAAAAACGCATCTTTTATACATTTATAAAATTGTCGTTTCAATCAGGGCTTCATGATATAATAACCGTGTGATTATTTTTAGCTTTATTACTGTAAAACTCGGTTAACAATTTATGCTTCAGGTAAGTGCCTTAGGGGAAAATATTTTGAGAAAACACATGGAATGCCACGTTAGTATTGATATTGTTCTACATTTTAATTTATATGCAAAAGTTTTACAATTCTAATGACGTTTCTACTTCAATTTTATTTTTGTGTCTTTTTATATTTATTTACTACAGTTACGTCAAAAATTAATTTTAAAAACTTGGTGTTTCTAAAACCACAACTCAGATCTGTCGTTGTTTGTAGCCTACAACCAATTTCACTACTTCAAGTCAAGGACTTCAGCCAGCTTCAAAGACGCTAATACAACATTCAAATTATTTAACATAATCATACGGGATATGACAGTCACCATTCGTTTTTTCTTATCAGTGTTATTTTCAATCTGTCAGTAGAATTATACGCGATTAAACTGATCGCAGTGATTATTCGAAATGGAAAACTCGGCATCTACTCCCTTATATGCTCCAACTCACACTCTGCACTTTATTCTCTTATGTGTCGATCGTTCGACACATAGAGGATCATAATGAAATTGTACTGATAAATAATTTCTAAATTCTATCAATTCATAAAATACTTAAATTATTTTCCATTTTCTAATCGAAGTCACACCAATAGTTAACATCGTTAATAAACTTCTCAATAAACATTTCCACTACTGTTGCACGTACTGCATTTTTTAAATGTACATTTCTCGACGAACAAAATAGCACGTAAATTTGTCAGTTTCCTTGAACTGTAGCAATTTTTTTTCCTTTTATATGAGAATTTAGTTGCTCTATTTAGAATTCTACTTACTACTTGTCTACATAATTTTACTGCTTTTACAGTCTCAAAAGACTGCCCCTCATCATTTTTGTTCCCAATATATTTTGTAATTATAAACAATAATTTTTTGTGACTGCTTACATAAAGTTACGAGTGATGATAATTCTCTCCGAGAACTACCACAACTACTATAACTTTTATTATTATTAAAATCATCAGTATTGATTACTATTATTAATATAATTGTTTTCTCACATCCACTCTATTAAGGTCTTCACATGTGTAGAAAATAATAATTGTCTCACATTAAATATTAAATTTCATATAACACACACACACACACACACACACACACACACACACACACACACACACACACACACACACACACACACACACACACACACACACACACACACACAACTCAAAATCCTCTGGCTGACTGATTGACTCATGACGTTTATTGCCTAATCGCCGAATCTATGACCGTGAAATTCGATGTGGATTTTTCATTATTGATTTTATTTTATATTAAGCAAACCCCTATGCTTTGTAAGCTTTTCTGAAATTAAAAATAAACAAGCAGGTGGTAAAAATTACTTAATTTAAGACATTAACTGACATGATGTCTTAATGTAAATATGAATTACTAAATAAATTATTAAATACACCCATAGCGAACCACAGATAAAGTCATAGTTTACTTACATCAACTGGCGTCAAAAGACGTGTTTCACTTCCGTATAATCTTGCTGGTGGGGAACAGTTCATCGTTGTCTGTTTTCTTTCCGTTCCTTATCTGCTCTTCCAACTGAACCACACGTTTTATTGAACACGTTTTAAGAACGTTTAATTTTCCTTGAACCGTGTACTTCTTCAAATTTTGATATACTACAACGCAGAACTCTTTTATCTGGTGGCTGTAGTTACTGTTCAACACTAACTTGCATCTTAAAGATGTAGACTTACAAAAGGCCACAGACGATGATTTATAAGAAAAGACTGTAAAAATATATTCCTCTATAATCTTATTCAACTCTTGACAGTTTATGTTGATGAATCTCCTCATTACTTGGCATTGTCATTCGATCGCCTATAAACAAGAGGGTTGTAATAAAATAAACCTATTTTATTGTAATACGATAAATAATTCCTAAATTCTGTCAATTTCTTTGACTTTTTAATTTTCATATGTCAGTAGACGTACGTCTACATGTTAATTGCGTTGAGAAAAACTGTTCCCCTTGTTAGACAACAAATACTTTTCTGGATTAAGAAATATAAGGTAGATAGAAATATTCAACTGAAACTCAAGTTTTCTCTCCAGGACTAAATGTGATTCTTTTCAGACTCCCAACGTTGGCTCTTTTATTTATATCGTAATAGAGTAACTGTGTTTCTTGTGGAAACTGTGTAGGCAGTCGAAATGATATCAAGTGGGATGCAGAAATGGAAACACTTTGAGTACTCTGCGTGCACACACAAAGGCAAGGCAAGGCCACTTCATTAAGTATGTGTGTACAAGGCACGGCGTCTGAATACCACACACTACACGTTCGCACATACCGCTCCGGGTGGGTCGCATCTCTCAGACCACAATAACAGCGGAAAACGAAATATGTGTAAGCCTACACTCTTTCTCCCTGGGCGAAAGCGAACGAAAAGATCATTTCTAATGTAAATTGTCTCAAAATTCATATGTAAACCCTATGAACTTGGGTTCAACTGAGTGCAGTACACTTAAAAATAAATGGAATCCAGAAGAAGTACGTTACACCGCTTTATTGATATCGAAAATTATATTTATGTTACACTTAAATAATGCATAATAATATATACACGTTTACAAAGTACACGAGAACAAAGAGTTAACAATACATTAACCAACGTAAAAATACGGCGCATTCCTTACTTAAGCTACAGAGTAGGTCAGAAATCGCTTGATAGAAATTCGTTTTTTTATACCATATAGGAAGTAAAGGTTTTTCAAGGTTCCGTCATTGACTTCACACAATTTTAAAACATCTCCATCGACGTTTCAATAAAATGTATGCACAGATTGTGCGTCTTGTAAAATCCTACACAATCTGTCTCCACCAGTTCTTCTACTTTACGAATCAGTCTACTTTACTATCTTTTACTTTACGAACGTATATCTAGTTAATGCCAAACATTTGAACATTTATTAGTTCTCGATCAGTAGATACTAAATTAAGGACAGCTTGTAGTGTCAAATGACTATTCCCCCCCTGTAGATTTATATATTTTTTACGCTACAGCGTACAGTTTAATATATTGTTACGACGGCCTACTTATCGTCGTGTGGTACAGTGGAAAACAAAATACAAGACACCAGTTACGTCACTAATCACCAGCTTTAATTATCACAATTAACCAAAGCTCTCTTACAACAAATCAAATAAAAATTGTTCACAAACAATAAAAATGTCTACTAATGTAAAACACAATTGTATTACAATCGTCCCGCACAATTATAAAACACATAACACTTCGCCACAATACTACGCACCGCACTCCAATAATTCGCAACTCAAACTAACTGAGCGTCGCTGAGTACTTGGTATTTGTACCCCGCTGAAATACCAGAATATTCCACATACTACGCATTAGCTCTACACTACGATGTAATTGATTGCGGCCTTGACACAGTCCGCGCGGCTGGCGGCATCTAGAAAAGTCTCACAAATGCATGTTAAAATCATGCACGCACACAACGTTATAGCCGGATTCTTCTGGAATATTCGAGAATCACGTAGATTGTTCCGTAATCTCGTAACAATATAATAAGATTTTAATACATAAATAACTACGTGCGTGTAGATAGGTCTATTGTGAGTCGAGTTTGTTTAGTTGTACCGTTTACTTCTCAGAACAATAGTTTAGAAGAAAGTATGGTGATGATTGACCTGAGTTAAAAATATTTCACCTGGGGTACCGCAAGGGAGTGTTCTTGGACTTATTCTATACTTGTTGCACACAGGAGATATTCCGGAACGGGATGGTGTGACAACAGCTACGTTTGCTGATGACACTGTACTATTAGCTACTGGTGTTGTGTTATTGGTAATACTTACTAACCATAAATTAAGAGGAATATAGTATTCACAAATAACTAATAATTGTAGCGTAAACAGGATTTACTCTAGATATAGTTGTGTACCATAGTGTGCCACAGGTGTAGATTTATGTAAGCAGTCGCATGTACGAAAATATATTGTCACACAGCCTAGAGGATAGTTTCTCTAGCTTTCTAAGTTGTTTTGGAAATTAGAATGTATGTCCAAAATATAATATAAAAGAACGACTAACGAACACTCAAATCATCAGTTCCAGCGAGCTGCATGTACCGAGTATGTACTGTATCGGGTACTAGACATTTGCTGTCTAGCAGAATCACATGTAATTGTCAGTAATTAGACTTTGTATTTAGTCCAATAAGTGTTGAAAGTATTTATGTATAACGCATTCGTTGTAAGAAGATATATATTTTATGATCATTAAACTCAGCGTATCTTGAACTTCCTAGTTCTTTATTAGGCAACGTACCTCATAACGCAGATTATGCCACTCAAGTAAGTAATCTCAGTTCACTCCGGTGTAACACCGGTAACAATGTAGTAACACCAACGAACAGTCTACAGATAGCAGTTAATAATGTCACTAGATGAACAAAAAAACGGCGTATTAAACTGAACGAGAAAAAATCTAATCGTGTCAACTTCACCAACAAGAAAATACACCACTTACCTATTTTAGTCATTCATCAAATTATTAATCCCAGATGCAAATTTCAGTTGGGCATGACTGTATATGCTAAGCTTAGGTGGAAAAAGCATGTCAAGGAAAAAAAGGTGAAGAACAAAATTCCAGAAAATGTGGTGGCTACTTGGAAGGTACTCTGAACTGTTACTGCATAATACGCTGTTATTATACAAACAAATTTTGAAGTCGGTGTGGGTTTATGGTGTGAAACTTCGAGGTTGCAGAAAGAAATCCAACATAAAAAACCCCAAACTTTTCAAAATAAAATGCGTTGCAGTATTATTGATGCACCGTGGTCCGTAAGAAAGGATGACATGCATCGAGACCTAAGAAAGCCTGTGGTTACTGATGAGACTCAACGGTTTGCAGATAAATGAACAAAGGCTTCATAAACATCAAAGTAACGAAGTGTTAAAACTTCTTGATAATGTTGGACGTATTCGGCGATTGCGAGACAGGAAACCCACTGGTGTAGGAAAGTGAAGTGCTACGATAAGTATCTACACGTGAACGAAATGTAAACTACAGTGAGGAGTGCGCCAATTGGAGCGCATTCTACACACAGCTAACATAGTTGTTACAATAAAATTGCTTGATAGTTTGTAGCTAGTTCCAAAGTAAACAAATAAAGAAAAATGCCGTTTATGTAGACCAGTAGCGTGGCGTCCATGTAACCGCTGTTGCTGGCGGCAACAGTACTGGAAATGAATGAAAGAATATTAATTATATCACTGATTAATTATTTTAGTTAGTGAATAATTTGAAATCCGAGCAATATTCGTAGGGAAACTTGAAGAAAAGCATATAATTGTTTTTGAACTTCTGGGGACTTGCACCGTCTTGTGTTGCCGGCTCAGACATCGGCAATGTTTTACTGTGTGCGGTCATTGAGCTCGTAGTAGTTGTCACTGTACAAACGGGTGAGGGACACATTCGTCCATCCAATTTGTTGCCGCTGTATAAAGCGGCAAAACGTTCAGTTAGCAGCTATGTTCGTTTTCGGATCCAACGTGCAGCAGTTACTACATACCTATTTGGGTTTTTTTCATTTAGTTATATGTTTCTCTGTTTGTCTTTATTATTTTTAATTCGATTATGTGTGTCCTGATTTATTCTGTGTAAGTATGATGGTTCATATCCCGTTGAACCGGGACCGTCTTCTACTGCCAGCGAAAGATAGAAAATACACCCTCTACAAACATATTTTGGCTCTAAAAAGAACACTTGGTACTAGAAAAAAACGAATTAATTTTTAGGGTAAGTCTTAGGCCTATCACAACTGGCAATAGCTGTTATGTACCCACGCCACGCCACTGAATGTAGGCTGTATAATAAATTTATTCAGATATGAATCAAATAAAATGGGATTATATTCCTCTTCACAAAGTTAAAACATGGATTGGTATTAAACAATATTATAAAGACGGCATTAAATTGTAACGCAATTAGTACCTACATTGTAATACTACAAAATTATTTAATTAAAATAATTTGAAAACGCGTCAATTACATTTAGAGTAGTCGAGTTAAAAATACGTTTTTAATCTGCACAACGGTTTAAAGTGCTCGCTAATACATCATTATCAGTGTCAGAACTGTTTTGTAATTTCATTATAAGCCGCTCAATTATCGAAGGATTGCGAGCATCGAGGAGTAGTCGCTGATCGAAACATCCACTCAATATGTTTGAAAAATAACTTGTGTATAACGTTCAACGCTGCTCTTATCGTGACGGTTTCAATTGTTTCACCGGTACGGAATTACGTTCAGGCGAATTAAATCACATCACGTAATTGTGAAAATAATTTTTAAACTAAAGTATTTTCTGAAGAAATGCAAAACAAACAACTTTAATCGAGGTTTACGTATTTATTGCGTATTTGATACGTTGAGGTTTTACGTCCTAAAAAGCAACGTGTTTGCCGTCAAAGAACATACCACTGAAGAGACAACGAAAAATTAACTATCAAAGGTTATAACAAAATGTCATGTTTGAATATTATATTATATATTATAAACTTTCACTCTGAACACTTACTTTTTGGTTTTGTTTCCCAAACGTTTCAACGTGGTGTTCGTCTTTCTCGGTGGGATTTGAAATACTGAATGACTGATTGTCTTTATTATTTTTAATTCGATTATGTATGTCCTGATTTATTCTGTGTAAGTATGATGGATCAAATCCCGTTGAACCGGGACCGTCTTCTACTGCCAGCGAAAGATAGAAAATACACCCTCTAAAAACATATTTTGGGTCTAAAAAGAACACTTGGTACTAGAAAAAAACCTTATCCCTATGTCCCTCGCGTCCTCTGCAACGCCATCTTCCCACGCAATAATCACTTTTCACTAATAACTACTTGAACGCACAGAGTAATCGCCCGAAGTAAACTCGAACCTCCCGTGAATAAATCGTCACTAAAACTAAAACTAAACGTCGCTGAATGCTTATATTTATACCCCGCTGAGATTTTAGAATAATCCATAATACGCGCCAAAAATACTAGAAAACACTAGAGCGTAACTGGTTGCGGCCTTGAAGAGAGTGCGCGTGGACCAGTAAGGTCTGGAACAGCCTCGGTTGCGGACGCGTGACCAGTGTCACGTAATTGTCAAAGTAGCAGCAATATGTACGCAGACTCACATTACAGCCGGACTCCGCTGGGATAGCCGGAGTAACGCGTAGGATCATCTGTAATGTCGTAACAATATATATATCGTACCTTGGGAAAGACGCAGGCGAGTTCTAGCAGGCATAATGCAAATAACTCAGGAAGGCTACATTGAATAATTGTCTGGGGTTTAGTTTCTTCAAAAATTCTGAACTGATGTATTCAAATGAACAGATATTCTATTTACGTTGAATCTTATTGAAACAAACTTACACGTGATCCTCTAATTTGAGATGGCTACTGGGTGCGAAACAGATGTTTCGTAATAATGTCATTCTTAATCACTCTGTCAGTCTGTCCCTCTTCTAACGGAAATGACTTGATAAAGCAACTTCAACAAACAAAGAATTCCACATAAAATGTTATGCCACATGAACGAAAATCATATGAGTGTAAAAATAAAACTTAACTACCGGTACATCACGTTTTTTTTAATTATCTTTCTAGTTATGTAATGTAAGTCTTGTTATGTATTAGCTCCCGTCTCAGTCTACATTGACCTATCGAAATATTCCTGTATACGAAGACAACAGAACTTGTAGCATTAATGAAGCGAAAGTCACTGAACTTCCTCCAGTCGTATCAATTGAAGAGGTTTACATTGGCTTATGTGAAATGTCAGAAATTATGGATAAAAGAGGACATGGAAAACACTTGTATATTCAATTAAACGCTTTTGCCAAGATGTATCGATTGTTCTGGTTTCGAATGGTAAATTATACCGGAACCCATTTTAATTAAAAATTGGGTTAGCCAGCGTAGCCCCTTACTAAAAAGGAGCAAGATGCGCCTTTGCCACAGTACTGTGGTTTACTGGCGTACATGATGTCAGTCGTTTCGGAAACCTTTCACTCCAGAGCTGAGACCGAGACGTCTGACTATAACATCAACATCGACATCGACCAGGATGAGAATGTTAGTAGACCACAGCCTTACAGCCCGGACAATATTATGACGTCAGCCGTGAAAGCCTAAGAAACAGATTCCATGTACTGTTACGCACCGATTTTTCGCCACGATGGTTCAGCTGGTGCAGTGGTCACTACTCGGTTTGCTTGACTTGGTCGAGGAGAATCCGCCACACAATTTAAGACCGTTTTCAAACTTTCTAATCCATTCGTACACTTTCTGCATTAACAGATATGCATCATCATATTGAACTTTCATTCTCATGTGAATTTAAATGGGTTTATCCCTTCACTACAGAATCAAACAAATGACAGAACGTTGTTCTTCTTTGATCCATATTGCAAGCAAAGCTGCCATCTTTATACTTGCGCCAATTCATTGTTTAGCGTTCCTGTGTCATACTGCTATCTGTTGACCATTCCTTAAACTATGAATACCGGTGTTGCCAACTTTCAGAAGGATATCTCAATGCTTCAAATGTTTAGCGCATTTGTAAGGTTTTCATTTGACTCTCCCTCGTATTTCTAGCAGTGGCGGCTGGTGTTATGGTTGCAGCGTTGCACAACCACCAATACAGAATAACTGAAGTACAAAATAATATACTAAAATATTAAGCAGCTAAAAGTATCATAAATTCCAACGGAGAGGGTATTAGATCCTACTCGTTAAGGTTCGCCTACAATTCAAATGTGACGCGCAGGCTTGTGGTTGTAGGCCGTTTGCAACTTCAACAGTATACGGCAGAGCTATGGGAGGACGCACAAACATATGGGAGGACGCGCGCTACTCTTCACAACTGCCCTATGTTCCCAATGTTAGGTAGGCGGTTGCAAAGTTTCTGCAACGCTCCACTAGTAGCGTAACTTTGAGTCATGAAATCAGCAAAGCCTTCTTTACGTTACGTCAGGTTTAGTGTTTACGTTGGTTCAATGTAAACGTTATCCGTTGTTTGAGGTTGTAAAATTATAGTAATAATTTTGTATAACTGTGATTATGATAGTTTAATGTCTTTTAACCGATCTCCCATCCACTCAACCAACTACTGCAACCACCAAAATTTGGAACCACCAGCCGCCACTGATTTTTAGGTTCGCGCATCATACATTCCACGCCGCATGGATCGTTCGCGATGATTTTTTTATAAAAGTTATATGAAAGATGTTCTCTCTCATTCTTTCACATGTCTACTTTACTTTCTTCTCTTTATCCGCAAACATATTCATACTATCTCAGCGTTTTCACTAGTAGACCTATAATCTTCTTTCGGTATATAAACATGTAAAGTACGAGGAATTACAGTAATTAACAGGTGCAGCAGGAAAATTAAGAAAAGAATCGCCATAACAAAGAAAGCATTGTGCCGTTGCAAGGGTATTGCTCCGGCGAGTTTATATTATCGCGCCGTGACGTCGTAGCAGAAGACAGCCAAAGTCGTAATTACCTACGTAAATGCCGCGCTGGTGAACGGTAACGAAATTCAGGGCGCCGCTACTGTCTGCGGCGATGTTATAGAGTGGGCGGTTAATCAGCGGATTGACCGATTGCTAGAGGCTAGTTTTCCGTGGCCTCGTGTTTAAAAGAAACCGTATCTTTCTCTCATTTTCTTCTCGATCATTCCACGGAGCACTTTGGGGTCTGGCGGCGTGGCAAGCAAGGGTTTCTTCTACTAATATGGAGTAGTAATTTATAGAGTGTCTTGGGGTTCTCGCACAGGCCAAGAGAGGGGTGGATGACCTGATGATGACAACTACAACCGTCACATCGTCAGAGCTGGACACTAGAAGACTCCCCCATCGCCGTCAGGCTTAGAGATGCTCCTCAACATTAAAAGACTGCTGGATAGAAGAAAACGAGCCGGAATGATGAACTAACCATCAACCTCACCCACCTTTCTTCACAGGATCTAACGGTTATTGCCAAGTCTACAAATGTGCAGGTGGGCCGCTTCCATTTATAAAATCTCGTCCGCAACACCACACCGGTTTTCATTTCACAAAGAAAGTATATACCTGAACAGTATTTGTATATCCTGATGAATCAAAATTAGAACAAGTCCTGTGGATATATATATATATATATATTTGTTATTATTGTTGACTGTGTTAAAGGACCTACCCTCTAGCCTATATTGCTCAATTAATTACTATTGTTATTAGTATTGTCAATGCAAAAAAAAGGGGATATATATATATAGTATGTGTTATACATGTAAAGACTCACACATAAACCGTATTTTTCTTTGTTATAATGATCGAAACATTGTTACAACTACAAGTCAAAATTTATAGTCTTAACTGTGTAAAAACGTATCCACTTTGTATACTACTTGATAATTTTGGTTGTTACTGCTATTGGCAATTCTCATTGATACAGATAGTATACATACATATAATGATTGGTATAAAGGCCAAGACATAAACAGTATTTTCATGTTCAGAAAGATTAAGATTTTGTTAGAACTAGTCAGGTGGATATACATTTGTGATATATGTAATTTTTTTAATGGTGCTAAAAGGATCCACCTGTTATGCTTGAATTATTTTATTGTTATCAGCATTGGCGATTATTATTGATATGTACTAAATGTATATATGTCTACATCTTTGTTCGAAAAATGAAAATTAAGAACGGATATGAGATACACAAGAAGTCAAGTGTTAAACACTGTATTGAGCACCAATAAAAAGAAGGTTTGTTAACTGATTGTTTTATTTGCAAGTCATGTCAAGATGGGTCCAGCCATTTTATGCTTCCGTCTAGTCATTGTGGCTAGTTATTTTAAGTAACCCCCCCTCAAAAAAGAAAAAAAACAAAAAAAAACAAAAATTTTACAAAAAAAAGATACAGTACCGTTTACCAAATGGTAAAAGCTTAAGAGCATGATAATGTCTTTCAGCCGTCAGCTAAACGCAACATTATTATGATTACTGAGTGACTGATTGTTTCTTTTGCGCAAATGTTTATTTATAACGTTTGTTTATTTATTGTTTCTTTCAAAACAAACCTTTATTTACAACAATCCCAATTACGTCACGCAATGATGACGTCATACAGCGTGACGGTAAATAAAATGTTACAGAAAGTTTCAAACGATGTCCAGCTATAAGACATTATCATGTCAAAATATAGTGTTAACATCACCTGGAGCGTTACATTTTTCGATGACGTTACACATTTTGCATCACTCATTTTGTGGAATGACCCCCAGCCTAAAAACATTATCATGTTAAAAATATTTTAATGAATAGATCGTTAGCTGAATCACATACGAAGACAACCATTAACTAGAGACAATAAACCCAATAACCTATCTACAGCTATGCAGTGTTGTTCGCTTGTTAGGTCTTTAATCTGCGACGACGTTAGCATGTTAGCGGTCGCGGTTTTAGTTAACGATTCCCGGCTGGTAAATTGTGCTAACACTTGATTTTAAACTTTCAGGACGCTTTATAAATCTGGTTTAATTGTTTGCAGTGATATTATTTTTAACACATTATATATATTGCGACGTATCAAAACAAACGTTTATTTACAACAATCCCAATGACGTCACGCAAGAATGACGTCATGCAGCGTGATGCGTTACAGTTTACAGCGTTACAGAAATTTTCAAATGATGGCCAGCCAAAAGACATTATCATGTCAAAATTTTACAAAATTTGGGGGGGAGTTTCAGCATTTACTAAAATAAATCTAATTTACTGGCGATTAGGTATAGCCTATACACTTGAAATAAGAAAGTTCTTGGCAAGAAAGTTTTATTGCAGTGGACTACTACACGGGAGCAACCGTTAGACAATACAGATAAACGGGACACCTAGATGAGGAGACACTTGAAAGCATCGGCAGCTTGACGAGTTTAGGAGCAGATCAGATGAACAGATCAACTGTAAAGTCGTCTGTTTCCAATAGTAAGGTAAGGTTTGCAATTTTGTTATACAAGAAAATTAATTAACGAATGAGTCTTGCTTCCTTATTTGCAATTTATTTCTGCTTTTTACGAGACATTTAAGTTCTTCAGCTTTGTTATTTGTAGGCCTATATGTTTTTGTCGTTATATCTTCGTTGCATACGGGCAAAGATATGTTAAAAGCAAACTCTTCAAAAACATTTGAGGTGCCGGATTTCAAAATTATAAGGTCTCGTTATTTTCTGCTCTACATAATACTAAGACACTGGGTTATTAAAATTAAGTATCCCGAATATACGGAAAATTTCCCCAATGCTAATAAGAATGTTCACAACCAAGCACTCAAAGCCCTTACAATATGTCAACGCAAGAAGCACTGTAATTCCCTACACATTAAGCACTGCAAGATCTGTGTGCAAAACTGCACTTTAAGTTCCGTGGGTCTGACACCAGCTGCAACAAATTACAGGCAATATCACTTGCAATTCAGTTGCAGGCAGAGAAGAAGACGCCGCATCGCGACACAGAATTAGGACAGTGTGCTTTTTGCAACGTGTAGCGACCACCATTAATTGTTGTTACCGTTAACTACTGCTAAAGAATTGAAACAATAAAGTTTCTTTCGTCGTTACTTTATTGCGTCTTCGTCTTTGCTAACCAGTTACAAAAATTAAGTTCTCAATAATTTCAGGAAATTAATGTGTATATAATGTACTAATGACAAAAAAAAATGCATTCAAGATGTGTACAACTGTTTCCGCTCTCTCATATCCTAATCTCCATTTACTTTTATCATAGCTATTCTCGTCCGTCAATCGTCTACACCTCATTGCATCACTACCTTCTTCCCCCATAATCTTTGTGTCCTCCCTCTTTGCCTCATATGCATTGAGGTCTAATGCCACACTCGAATAAGCCATCTGTTTTCTGAGTTAATACGTAAATCTCCGTACCAAGACTTCCATAACACCACTGGTATTGACATGAATTCCCGTATTATATCTTATGGCATCCATACGTAGTTTACCTTGCCTTGTTTTCTGCAGAAAATTGTCCGAAAGATCGTCTAATTAGACGTCATTGTTGCTTTTATTTTGGGCATATTTACTTTCTTTCATTAATATTTTATAGGCCTAATTCTGAACAATAAGTTGCTACACTTTCCACGGCGGTCTTATTGATACCATACGTACTGTTACGATGGCCTCTCTGATCGTCGTATGGTACGGTGGAAAACAAAATACAAGACACCGATTGAGTCACTAATCACCAGCTTTAATTATCACAATTAAACAGTTAGTAATCAACAAGATAGTCTCTTACAACAAACGGAATAAAAGTTGTTCACGCCCAATAAAAAATGTCAACGAGTCTCGCACAATTATATAACGCTTAACACTTCGCCACAATACTACGGACCGCACTGGAATAAATCGCCACTAAAACTGAACTAAGCGTCGCTTAAGTCTTGTGTTTATACCCCGCTGAGATTCCAGAATATTCCATAATAAGCGTCTACTAGAAAACACTAGAGAGTAGTCGACTGCGGCCTTGAACACACACATCACAGCCGGGCTCCGCTGGAATAGCCGAGACACACGTAGCATGTTCTGTACTGTCGTAACAGTATTTTACCGATATCCGTCAGCTTTCCTCTAGCTCTAGAGAACACGCAAAGCCATTGTCTTACCGCGTTGGTGGTTTTTATCTTTCTGGTACTTATTTTTGATAGCTAAATGTCGATGTTTATTTATTATCGAAATTATGATATTGATGTTAGGTTGAGCAATTCCAGGCGATCTGTGGGACAATCGATCGTATTGTACTGGCTATGACAGGGATTATGATGTTGATGTTAGGTTGAGCAATTCCAGGCGATCTGTGGGACAATCGATCGTATTATACTGGCTATGACAGGGATTATGATGTTGATGTTAGGTTGAGCAATTCCAGGCGATCTGTGGGACAATCGATCGTATTGTACTGGCTATGACAGGGATTATGATGTTGATGTTAGGTTGAGCAATTCCAGGCGATCTGTGGGACAATCGATCGTATTGTACTGGCTATGACAGGGATTATGATGTTGATGTTAGGTTGAGCAATTCCAGGCGATCTGTGGGACAATCGATCGTATTGTACTGGCTATGACAGGGATTATGATGTTGATGTTAGGTTGAGCAATTCCAGGCGATCTGTGGGACAATCGATCGTATTTTACTGGCTATGACAGGGATTATGATGTTGATGTTAGGTTGAGCAATTCCAGGCGATCTGTGGGACAATCGATCGTATTATACTGGCTATGACAGGGATTATGATGTTGATGTTAGGTTGAGCAATTCCAGGCGATCTGTGGGACAATCGATCGTATTATACTGGCTATGACAGGGATTATGATGTTGATGTTAGGTTGAGCAATTCCAGGCGATCTGTGGGACAATCGATCGTATTATACTGGCTATGACAGGGATTATGATGTTGATGTTAGGTTGAGCAATTCCAGGCGATCTGTGGGACAATCGATCGTATTATACTGGCTATGACAGGGATTATGATGTTGATGTTAGGTTGAGCAATTCCAGGCGATCTGTGGGACAATCGATCGTATTATACTGGCTATGACAGGGATTATGATGTTGATGTTAGGTTGAGCAATTCCAGGCGATCTGTGGAACAATCGATCGTATTGTACTGGCTATGACAGGGATTATGATGTTGATGTTAGGTTGAGCAATTCCAGGCGATCTGTGGGACAATCGATCGTATTATACTGGCTATGACAGGGATTATGATGTTGATGTTAGGTTGAGCAATTCCAGGCGATCTGTGGGACAATCGATCGTATTATACTGGCTATGACAGGGATTATGATGTTGATGTTAGGTTGAGCAATTCCAGGCGATCTGTGGGACAATCGATCGTATTATACTGGCTATGACAGGGATTATGATGTTGATGTTAGGTTGAGCAATTCCAGGCGATCTGTGGGACAATCGATCGTATTGTACTGGCTATGACAGGGATTATGATGTTGATGTTAGGTTGAGCAATTCCAGGCGACTGTGGGACAATCGATCGTATTATACTGGCTATGACAGGGATTATGATGTTGATGTTAGGTTGAGCAATTCCAGGCGATCTGTGGGACAATCGATCGTATTATACTGGCTATGACAGGGATTATGATGTTGATGTTAGGTTGAGCAATTCCAGGCGATCTGTGGGACAATCGATCGTATTATACTGGCTATGACAGGGATTATGATGTTGATGTTAGGTTGAGCAATTCCAGGCGATCTGTGGGACAATCGATCGTATTATACTGGCTATGACAGGGATTATGATGTTGATGTTAGGTTGAGCAATTCCAGGCGATCTGTGGGACAATCGATCGTATTATACTGGCTATGACAGGGATTATGATGTTGATGTTAGGTTGAGCAATTCCAGGCGATCTGTGGGACAATCGATCGTATTGTACTGGCTATGACAGGGATTATGATGTTGATGTTAGGTTGAGCAATTCCAGGCGATCTGTGGGACAATCGATCGTATTATACTGGCTATGACAGGGATTATGATGTTGATGTTAGGTTGAGCAATTCCAGGCGATCTGTGGGACAATCGATCGTATTATACTGGCTATGACAGGGATTATGATGTTGATGTTAGGTTGAGCAATTCCAGGCGATCTGTGGGACAATCGATCGTATTATACTGGCTATGACAGGGATTATGATGTTGATGTTAGGTTGAGCAATTCCAGGCGATCTGTGGGACAATCGATCGTATTATACTGGCTATGACAGGGATTATGATATTGATGTTAGGTTGAGCAATTCCAGGGGATCTGTGGGACAATCGATCGTATTGTACTGGCTATGACAGGGATTATGATGTTGATGTTAGGTTGAGCAATTCCAGGCGATCTGTGGGACAATCGATCGTATTGTACTGGCTATGACAGGGATTATGATGTTGATGTTAGGTTGAGCAATTAAAGACCATCTGTGGGACAATCGATCGTATTATACTGGCTATGACAGGGATTATGATGTTGATGTTAGGTTGAGCAATTCCAGGCGATCTGTGGGACAATCGATCGTATTATACTGGCTATGACAGGGATTATGATGTTGATGTTAGGTTGAGCAATTCCAGGCGATCTGTGGGACAATCGATCGTATTATACTGGCTATGACAGGGATTATGATGTTGATATAAGGTTGAGCAATTCCAGGCGATCTGTGGGACAATCGATCGTATTATACTGGCTATGACAGGAATTATGATGTTGATGTTAGGTTGACCAAATTCCAGACCATCTGTGGGACAATCGATCGTATTATACTGGCTATGACAGGGATTATGATGTTGATGTTAGGTTGAGCAATTCCAGGCGATCTGTGGGACAATCGATCGTATTATACTAGCTATGACAGGGATTATGATATTGATGTTAGGTTGAGCAATTAAAGACCATCTGTGGGACAATCGATCGTATTATACTGGCTATGACAGGGATTATGATGTTGATGTTAGGTTGAGCAATTCCAGGCGATCTGTGGGACAATCGATCGTATTATACTAGCTATGGCAGGGATTATGATGTTGATGTTAGGTTGAGCAATTCCAGGCGATCTGTGGGACAATCGATCGTATTATACTGGCTATGACAGGGATTATGATATTGATGTTAGGTTGAGCAATTCCAGGCGATCTGTGGGACAATCGATCGTATTATACTGGCTATGACAGGGATTATGATATTGATGTTAGGTTGAGCAATTCCAGACCATCTGTGGACAATCGATCGTATTATACTGGCTATGGCAGGGATTATGATGTTGATGTTAGGTTGAGCAATTCCAAATGATCTGTGGGACAATCGATCGTATTATACTGGCTATGACAGGGATTATGCTATTGATGTTAGGTTGAGCAATTCCAGACGATCTGTGGGACAATCGATCGTATTATTCATTCTCATGACATTCAGTATTTCAAATCCCATTGAGGAAGACGAACACCACGTCGAAACGTCTGGGAAACAAAACCAAAAAGTAAGTGTTCACAGTGAAAGTTTAATATCTATATAAAACACAATTGTATTACAATTACCCCGCCCGATTATTAAACACAACACTTCACTAATAACCACTTGAACGCACACAGTAATATCGCCCGATAAACACTGAACTAAGGCCGCTGCCGCCTAGTATTTATTTACAGACCAGAACATTCCATAACTACGCGTTATCTCTAACTACGACGTAATTACACAGTCAGCGAGCGGCCACGCTAATTTTGGCACAGTGTAGCAAATGCGTCGAGAATCACGTACTCCAGACATATTCAGCTGGGTTCATCTGGAACATTCGATAAACACGTAGATTGTTCTGTGATGTCGTAACAATATTATGCGCGATCTCGCTTCGTTGCCGCAGTCGGCGGTAATTTAAAAACGGATCTTATTTATAAACACCCCTCGTACACTGCCATTGTGATAAAATATGACTACAGAAGAAAATGGATAGACTTAGTATGTCACCACTATATAATGTAACATGACAGGTACCACATTTCACAGTACAAAAACGACACAGATTTTGATGGTCAAGGTCAAGATGGATTGACAAGTGTACAATTGCGTTACTTTAAGGTGGCCGCTTCACAGCTCAGTTGTCTACAAAAGTGAAAAGTGGGGATAGTGGGGAGATTAAGTGTGCTCAGTTTTAACACTACATTTCAAAAACGTCCGTCTTTTTACTGTTGCTACAGCCGGCTTTATGGATGCCATTAAGTACTTAATTATTACAACTCGGGTTTTACACATTTCCGGATTTCAATCAACTATTATTTTGATTCGAGTAACTACTATTTTGTAATTTTACTCAGTATTATTCAAAATTGAATCATATATGTATTTGTAATACCAGAACAATGTTATTTGTTACATAATGTAAATAATAAATAATTACTAGTATTGGCCGCTTTTCTGTCCTGAATTGTTTTACTTTCCTGAGATATTCAATTATGTTTGCCCTTATCTCTTGACGTTCATTTAATACACTTCTATTATTTCTAATCTTCTGCCATTTAAACCCTAAGTTTACAATATTTTTTATTAAAAAAAGCTACCTTGAAAGTTTACACTAGACTTAAGAAGTTGATGAAGTTTTCATAGGGTAGGATATGTTTTTTCAGTTGAAAATAATAATTAAATGAAATACTGGTCTATACGGTAAATGTTTTCGAAAACGCAACAACACTTACGCACTCAGTGAGATGTGCCGTTCTGCGCATAACAAAAAAAAAAGTTTTCTGCTCATATCACTTTCACCAAGGTTGCCGGCCACCATAAAATACAGAAGTAGTACGTATGTGACCTCCCCTTTGTGGAACAAGAGCAGGCAATTGTAGATGATGATGATGATAAATAAGCGAAATTGAACTATTACAAGCATAAAACTTTATACTGAAACTTGGAAGATGAAAATGTCTGTAAAGAGAAATAGAAAAAGTTAAAATTTAAACAATATGAAAAGGTGACTATTAATCACGTACATGAGCATATTAGACTTGTTTTATTTAAACAGCGCAATGAGTGGAATGCTTTTCTGTCTATCGATATTATTTGCTCAAACTGACTAGTATTTTTTCGTATGGACTATTTAATGCAGTTATACTAAAAGATGAACGGCAGACATTTAAAAAACGTAGTAGCACAAATTTATTAAGTAATTTTTATTAATATTCAGAAAGGAAAATATTAAATAATTAAACACTGTTACGTAATGCGGAAATAGTGTTACACCATTACAAAACATTCTACGTGTTTCTCGGATGTTCCAGTGGAATCCGGCTGTAATGTTGTGTGCGTACACGATCTCAACATGCGTTAGCGAGACTTTTCTAGACGTAGCCGGTCTCACGCACTGTGTCAAGGCCGCAATAATTTACGTTCTAGTGTAGCGCTGATACGTAGTATGGAATTTTCTGGTGACTCAGCGGGGTATAAATACAAGACTTCAGCGACGCTTTGTTCAGTTATTGTCGGGCGATTTACACAGTCCGGTTCGAAGTATTGTGGCGAAGTGTTATGTGTTTTATAATTGTGCGGGACAGTTGTAATACAATTGTGTTTTATATTAGTTGACATTTTATTGCGTGTGAACAATTTTTATTTGATTTGTTGTAAGAGACTCTCTTGTAGATTACGAACTGTTTAATTGTGGTAGTTAAAGCTGGTGATTAGTGACTGAATTGGTGTCTTGTATTTTGTTTTCCACTGTACCATAAGGCGATCAGTAGTCCGTCGTAACAGTATCTTCCTCACTTACTATGTCGGTCAGTAAACAGACCACGTGGCAGTTTTCTAATCAGACCTGCGAGACCGTTTAACTATAAGTTGTAAGTTTCTAATCAGCTCTAATCAAACGGTGAATGCACGTATATAAGTCATACCGCGAAGTACAATGTAAATCGTTCTAGATGACGCTGACCACGTTCACACAACGCGTCAACAGCTGACACCAACGAACGAAATGGTATTTTAAATGAATTAATTGGGGCTCAGATAGATGTTTAACAGCATTTATAACAACTGGTTAGTGTTAGTAATAAGAGAGGGTGTTAGAAAGCTGTAGAAAATGTAAAAATTACATTTATAGTAAGAATATGCGTCAAACCGGCCAAAAAATTAAAACACGGCGCAGTTCACACGTGGTGTGTGTTTAACGGTGTAGATTGATTTTATTGGCCATTCCGCTGTGGTTATTGGCTTGTGGCGTGTAAACACTTGTTCGAAGCAAAAACTCAAACTGCTGATATCATAGGTGTTAATGCTGCAGGTGTGCTCACACGATAAATACAACCCAATAACGCGCTGCCGTTGTCTGAAAAAAAAAACTACTAACAAACGTGTTCTCTCGCGCGCGCGTATGTGTGTTGTTCCTAACAGTCAAAATAATATGCGCATTGTCTTCAAACAGCAGCAGATTTAGCACATACTTAGACGGGGTAAAGAACATGTTTAGTATAAGATTTCTGATAAACTTACAGAAAACCGCGAACTTGGTGCAAGAGCTGTAGAAAATGATCGAATAATGAAGAAAGGGGCCAGCTTTAAAAGCGAGACAAAATTGTAGCAGTCTTTGACACTCTGTGCCGGCGTTTGCATGAGCCGGCGTTCGGAGAAATGCCATCCATACTGGTTTTCGTCCACGGATAATTGTCGCGGCACGAAAAATTAACGTAATTTCGCAGGCTGTGCTGCTACGACCACGCGATCTAGTGGCGACGTTTAGGGTTCGTTACGCTACTGCGGTACAAATCAGTTGCAGGCAGCCTCTCACCGAACAAACAGCAGCTTCTCTCCTCGGACAGTTTTCGTGTTATTTCTACTCATCTTTGATGGCAGACTAAGCACTTGAGACTTCCCGGGTTCTCGCCCTAGAACGGAGACTTGGCCACAGCTGGTGTAATGCCACCTTCACCAGCCATGAACCACCTGAAACTTGTCTGTACCGAGGAGGGAGCTAGCTAACAGTAAAGATGTAATTCAACCGCTTCAGTTAAGGTGATATGAACTCTTTTATTATTTTTTTTTGGCCTGGCCCGCAGAACATCAGTGTAACAAATTGTGCTCGAACAATGTGCTTACTCAGCTAGACAGTTAGATCAAGGGTGTGTCAACAAGACATTTACTATGAACATTATCCACACTTATAACGTACTATCACTGTAATTGTGAGCTACACTGTGGGGGTGCGCCAGAGTTTTTTCATAGATTTTGAATGCTATTTCATAGATTGTAAGGGTAATTTGTTCTGTAAAGCTAAGTATAGGTATGAGTTTCTTGATTCTGAACCGGCTGGTTCAGATGTTTTCTGAGGGTTACTGGGGTTTCACATTTAATTATTTTCCTGTATTTACGGCCTGGGGGTTTGGGTTTTTCTTGCCGTTTCAGTGTTAATTCTTAATAGGTTTTCTGGGCACAATTTGATCACATGTTGGTGCCGTTTCGTGCAGGTCTGATACTGGTCTCACCTGGTCAGGTCAGGTCTATCCTGGCACACTTCCACAGCTGCTAGTATACCACATGGTTTTAATTTTACGTATGCACAGATGGCTGATATTAAATTTAATTTTTTTTTGGCATATACGATTTATATTCAGAGATTGTCAGAATTTTAAATGGAATGAAATGTACAGGTGGTACTTGTTATTGTAACTTAGATTCTGGCTTTTACTTGCTAAACTTGTCTAGTTAATTTTGCTTATTATCAAACCGTTATGATTAAAGAAGGAAGTCTTTCTAAACATGTAACCTTTTTAGGACAAATGTCCTGTGCATTATATGAATCTACTAGTTTTACATTTTGCCTGTTATTATAGCAAGTCTAACTTATCCTTGTATGTCATTACAGATCAAATATTATATATTATTATTTTATTAACCAGATTAAGCATCATCGTTCTATTATCATGACTTATTACAAATGTGGTCTCAAGAAGTGTTAAAAATGTAAAAGGGGTTGCGGTTCTGATCGATTTAAATTTGCTTTAAAATTTTACACTTTTCTAAAATTAAAGATTTTGCTATTTTCTAAAATTCATACCGGCTGTACTGGCACCTTAAGTTATAATTGTGATTTTGCGACGATGGCAAGTCCAGATTTTCTTTACCTGCATGTATGCATTAGATAGAAGATGCAGGCGGTGCGCCAGACTTTATAATTGTAAGTTGTCTGTGATTATGTGATATAGAGGTATATGTGTGTTATATTATATGTTTAAATTATCTGTTAAAGTAAGGAACCAGATTGATATATATATGTGGGTGAATTATCTGAAGGAATGTTAATTACTATTATAATTGAAATGGCCTTATTGAAATTGATTTATTAATATTGAGATTTATTTATTGGTTGAGACTATTGTTATAATGGCACTTACAGATATTTAAATTTTCTGAATCAAGATGTAACATGAATTATGGGAATTAAGGAAGAATAAAAGATTGTTATTACTGTTTACCGACCGAGTTTTATTGCAAGTCCCGTCTCACTGGACCCAGCGCATTTTTGCTTCTCTAGGCCTTCCGCCTAGTTTTAATTAACTAGTGCCCCCTCTTTCAAAAAAATAAAAAAGTTTTTTTTTATAAAGCATAAAAATTGAAAGAAGGGTTAGAAGTCAATATTGAAGAATACCGTGGAAATTAAAGACAAATCACCCACAGTCAGTTTTCGCAGTCTCTCTTGGCTGGTATCATTGGAATTAAAATTTTCAAGGCTGTAAGCTTGTAGCCTATGAGGTGTAAAGACTAACTGCCATGCGCACTATCCTCATGCTGGGGAATTGTTGTCACACACACCTGACTGGTCATGACAGAGACGTGGAAGACCTTTGAATTAAAAGAAATTATTGTTTACCTCAGCGTCGCAAGCAGCTCTAGTAATAGTGACGGCAAACTGATATAATTGGTATGACCTTTCTCCACAAAATCACAAAGTTAAAGTGCAGTCTGTCATCAGGAAACCTAGTGGTGATCAAACGTAAAATTGAATAGAAAGTAGGAAACATAATTTCTGTATTTCTCTCATTAATAATATTTGAAACATTCGTTTGAAAGGAAAATACTTAGGAAAATTTATGGACCCATTTGGGAAGGCGGAGAGTGGAGAATAAGGTATAACAGACACCTCTATGAGTTATATAGATCCACTAATATTGTGATATCAATTAGGATAGCTAGGCTGAGACGGGCAGGACATGTACAGAGAATGAATGAGGAGGATGTTCTTAAGAGGATTATGAAATACAGGCCAGAAGGAAAGAGAGGACGCGGAAGACCCAGACTACGATCGATTGATGGAATCCCAGAAGATGTGAAAGTATTTGGAGTGAAAAATTGGTGGACATTGGTTAAGGATAGGGAAGTCCGGAAGAAAATCCTGAGGGAAGCTGTGGCCCATGGTGGGCTGTGGAGCTACTGGTGATGATGATGATAAAACAGCCGTTTATATATCAGTTTAATTATTTAAAATCACCTCGTATCAACTATTCCCTGAACGTTATAACTAAGGTAGAACATCACGCTTTAAATCTCGCAGAGGCCGCTGTAGCTTATTTCTCACTCGGCCTACTACGTTACGTCATTAATCAAGGCCTAAATTAGAGGTGGTAAGAAAAGAACAAATACTTCAATTCTATCAAACGTTTAAAACTTCAGTTGTAAACAAGTCTATCGTTACACTATTGTAAGGTGTCAACAGTTGTGCAACGTGGTTATACAGCACCATATTGCCGCCTCTTGAACTGTTGTACTGTACAAAATATAACGTCGTATTTGTTACACAACTGCAGCGTCGTTTACAAAAGTTGGAGATCGCGTCGTTGAGACCGGCGGCGTCTCCAGCTTACCTACCGTCAGAGCCCAGAGTGTTGTCTCACAGAACTAACAACGTCAAAATACCAGTTATAATATTGTCGTTACTTTACGACAAAAAACTTTTCTTGATTTCGTTATCGTAAATTCTTTTACAGTATCATTCAAGTATACGAGGTTGGTGAAGAGTTCAATTTCCCGTACTACAAGTGTATGATTAAAAGACTGTTTTTATGTGACGTTAGTGGGTTTTAACCCTATTGGATGTATAGTTTAGATTTGACAACTAATCGAGTGAGCTGTGCCTTAACGTATTAGGCGATTTTTTTGACATTCTGTAATGCAAAATTAAAGAGCATTTTGTGTAATGAATTAGGTAAATTGTTCTATCGTGGTGAAAGTGCTGGAGAAGGTTTCTGGCGAGCCTGCTACGCGTGAACTTGCAGTTTAGAAATGGTACAAATCTTCAAAGACTGTCGGGACTGAGTTGAAGATCATGATAGTTAGATGAGAGAGGTTTTGTATTCCATTAATTTTTATGTTTAGATGCAATGATAAATAAAACGTACTATTCGTGAATTTTACGCCACTTTTGTGAAACTATTTAGTAGAAAATGGCCACATTTACGAAAAGATGATTTATAGGGCAGTTGTACCCCGTTAATACACCACGACGCAAAGCTTTGGTTGTTTATGAATGTTAAACAAAAGAAAATCGTCGTAATGACGTCGCAATTGTACTGTTTGCTACAAACATCCTTTGGGGCGTCCTTTGTTTTGGGGCGTAAAATTTTTAAGTTTTTGAATTTAAAAGGTATCAGTTATACAACCAAGGTCAAGGGGAAAGGGTGTAACTAGGTTCACCGACCAGAAACGCGCGCGCGCTTGTTTACCAGCTAAAGATGCCTCCGTCTGGGATACATTTGGATCGGACACGCAGTCGACGTCTAGTAACAAACACGGCGCGCCGTGTTGGACTAGAGCGCTATACACTGGTGTTCTTCGTATAGTAGGCTTTACTCGACCGCAATTACTAGAAGAGGACGAGAAAGACGTCTTCATATTGTTGCAGTTATTCAGCACCCCTTGCCGAATGCAACAAGCGTTAATACCGATTCAATTAAAATAAGTTTAAATAGTCGAGCGACGGAAAATTATTCGTACTTTGGTCAGCGTTCCCTGACGTCACCCCCCCCCCCCCCGTCCCTTTTCTAGTAAAGCTTTTCGCTCGACAAGTTCAGTCAGTCTACCATCAAACTGCGCTGTGAGCAGAGTCGCCCATCGTCTCCTGGTGGGTATACTTTGGTTGGAAGTCTCATCACCAAGGTAATTATGTTTTCTTAGTTATCTTAAATCTCATAAATCAATGCTGGTGACGAAATATATTCGTCTGTAACGTATGTAAAATAAAATCTTGTATTTTTGTAAAAGACTGTAACTCATAATCTACCATGATGTATTTGTTTGTAATAGTTAGCCTTGAGAAAAAACCAATTTTCAGCCAGTTAGTTTAAAGAAAATGAAAGATGTGTAAATTTTAGCATTTGTCACTTGTTATAGAATTTCATTTGTAATTTTGAGAATTGTTATAACTTTTGTAAATTTTGCAATTATGTATTATGTGACTTAACGTGCACGTGTAGTAGCTGGTAACCTATACTAAATAGTTTGGAACTTTCAGTAAAGCTTGGTTCCACGTATGGGCCCACGAACGTGAGAGTATTGATTCGCCACATGATTTCTTCATACTTTCAAGAATACGTACGACGGCACGCCGTATGAACAGCGCAGAAACACGGCTTTCCATGACTGGCTTACGCACGGTGTGACCAGAAACAGCAGGCCGCCAGCAAACACAACTCACATGTTCAAGTAACATTATTATTTATTAGTTATATTCACCTGCAGTTTCCAGTTACCAGATTACTAGTCAAAAGGAAGATGAAGTAAATTTATCATTTTGTGCAATATGAACTTGTATCTTGCAAGGACTTTACACTAAAAAGAAAAAAAGGGGTGTTAAGGAATTTAATGAACGGATCATAGCTTGTACGCTATATATTACAAATTGTAAACTGGTATTGACTTATGCAATTATTGAATTTTTTAACGATTTCACCCAATATTTAATTGATGCAACTGTGGAATTTTTAGTAATTGGTTAATCCAGTAATTGAATTATGTTATTGTTGAATTTTGTGATTTTTGGAATTTAATTTATTCTGTATTTGGTCGACTCAGTAATTCATCTTTCTCTGGCTGAAACACAATTATATAACGTTCTGAGTTTTATTTTTATTCTAAAATAAACGGGTGCACCTTGACTCTGCTCACTAGCCGCTTGTACTGAGTTTTAATTTTATACACACCCCCGCCTTTAGGTAATTATGTTAGACATTAAAACTATTTTAGGAGTATCTTACATTGTGTAAAGCGACTTAGGTAGTAGTAAGTATCTTCATTGTTTCTGGTGTAGGTACGTTGTGTGTTACGTTTTGGGCTCTGCAGTGTAACGTGGCACAATATAAACATCATTGTAGACAGGAATGCACAGCTTTGTATAGGCAGAAAAGTGTACCTAAGGGGGGATTGATTGTGGGGCAAAGACGCTGTGGCCTTCATGAATTAACAAAATAGAAAACATACACAGTAGGGATACACCACTAATATAATTGAAAACAAAATTATGAAATAAAAAGATTAAACTTGGACAAGCTTGATAGAAACACAGATGACCAACTAGAAATTAAAAAAGTAGAACTAAGCCAGTAATATGATAAAACACGATAAAGGCGAATCTTCCGTGGAAGGATGGAACGGGATTAGGATGGATAACGACGTATCGTAAAGATAAGATCAAAGGAATAAGTGTTAATGTTATTCAGAACGCGAAAAACGTTGTACAGCAATTCAAATGTCAAAAGAAACACTGATTAACTACGTTAGGTATCGGTTATATATTGATAATGATAATAGACGAAACCTATTCAGCTTGAAGGAATTTGCGTCTTTTGTACGGTACAGTGGTCACCAACGTTGGCAACATTGCGTGCTCTCAGGCAATCATCATAGATAATGTATACTGTATTTTGATAAACCAAGTGTACAAGGAACTACTTTTATCAGCATTAAAAACACAGTGAACCCATTACAGTTGTAGTTGTTTGTATTTCAATACTTTGTGTATCGTAATTATGATTTAACGTTTATTATTAAACTGCCCCAACGTAATTGTTAATTGTAACAAGTAAGTTTTAATTTTTAGACGTAGGTTTGTATTTTGTTTACTTAAAATAGGAACAGGATTAATAAATATTTCCAACGTCACAATACGAAGGTTGCTGTAAATAACGAATATTCATCTTGTTATTTCAATTAGCAGTCTGTGTAATTCCAACTTTGTCGTGCTTACATGCAGGTGTCGTGCACTGAAAGACCTCGTCCAGAGCATGACAGGTACCAGTTCATCAAGTATACACACAAAGTTGAAATAACGAATAAACTGGGTAAGGAGGAGAGAAAGAAAGAGGGGAAGAGAGAGTCGGAGAAACGGATAGGGGAAGGGATCGAGTGAGAAAGTAGACAAAGGTAAAAAGAGACGAAAGTAACCGGTCCGCACTGATAGTATGATTGAAAAATCGATTATATTTTTCGAGTACTGTGGACAGACTTTGCCGGTTTTATGAAAAATCGTCATTCTACTTACAAGATACAATATATTTCCTAACAACATATAAACGGGTACATACCGTAAAACAAGTATTATGTTGTGTCTGCCAAGAGAAACGCGTTCGACGAAAAAGACAAGTAATTTTCACAAGAGAAAATTTCAATATTATATAAAGTGTAGTGCTGTGAAAGAAGATGATGAACAAACAAGACAACTATAATAACTATATTCGTGTTCTGTTTTAATCTGTGCCTTAATCTGATTTAAGTGTGATTTAAACTGCAAAACGATTAAAATGGAATATAGAAACAAAGAAAGTAAGTAAAATATAAAGCTATGATAAATGTGTTAAGAGAAAGCGCTTTCAAAACAATACGTACACGTTCTAAAATATAAATAACTAAGTGTGTGTTAATAGTAAAGTTAAAAATAGTTCTTGGAAAAATTTAATTTTCTAAATTGTTTTAAACGATGAGGAGAAATTAGTCGAGTCTTCAAGATTAGCGAAAAATCAACATATTAGTAAAGTTGCTTATATGTTATGATTATGTTTGATTTGTAAGGACTCGTTAAAAACACTCAGTGATGCGATATAATTTATTGCCAGACAGAAACAGTGAAAATTATTAATACCATATTTTAGTTGTAATCATTGATGTGGACTAAGGTTAAGATGGATTATTTCAGTTGGAGCTAACTTTGAAATGTTAAGGATCTATTTTCTAGTATATGTTAGTATTTAGTGTAGGTTAGGTTAGGTATCATTAACTGCACAATAAATATGTGACAAAATTGTTGACGGTATGAGCTAACTGGATCTATGATAGATTGTTTTTGTTTGAACTAAATATATATAACAAGGATCTTAATAAACCTTAACTTGTCAATGCTCGAAGTGGTGAGCTCATAAGTGTGGTGAGCAGGTACATCCTAGTGCTGCGAATGTACTGAACATTGTAAACTTTAATAATGGGAATAAAGATATTGTTATTATTATTACAACAGGATTCACGATAGAATTTTCTCAAATCGGTAACAGTTTTTATGGCAAAATAAACACTCTTAAACTATTTTCGAGTAGAGTATGACTAATGTAGGCATGTCTGCTTGTTTGTGATGTGTGTGCGTGTGCGCGCGCGCGCGCGCGAGCGGTTGCGTATGTGTGTGTGTATGTATTTGAGATTACGAAGAATATTTTGTGCCGTGGTGTGTGTTACATCGACTAAGAGAGTCGGTTGGGCTGGTTGCAGAACTAGAAATATCTACGAAGCCAATGGAAAGTAAAAAAGTAATCCACCCATATATAACATATATTCGGTTGCACTTGCACTGGCTCTGTCTGTCTGTCTATCTGTGTTTCCTCTCTCTCTCTCTCTCTCTCTCTCTCTCTCTCTCTCTCTCTCTCTCTCTCTCTCTCTCTCTCTCTCTCTCTCTCTCTTTATTCCCTCTTCCTCTATCATTACGAGATTTCTCCTCTTGTCTGTCTGATCCTAATTGTACAGTTATACTCGAGAACAATGTAGGCCTACCATGGAGGGATAGAATATACGGTAGTGTTTGTCACCCAAAAAAGTGTGTGTGTGTGTGTGTGTGTGTGTGTGTGTGTGTGTGTGTGTGTGTGTGTGTGTGAAGAGAGAGAGAGAGAGAGAGAGAGAGAGAGAGAGAGAGAGAGAGAGAGAGAGAGAGAGAGAGAGAGAGAGAGAGAGAGAGAGAGAGAGAGAGAGAGAGAGAGAGAGAGAGAGAGATAATGAGAAGGTGAAAAAAAGGAAATAAAAAAAATAGTGAAAATTATAAGTTGGTAAAATTCTACCGACATTAACTGCCTGGGCTAAATTTCGAGCTTATAAAGTATGCGTTAGCCTTGCTGCGTGATCGTTAATTGAACTTTATCGATCTTCGCTGGAGCACTGGTAATATTCTCAAAGACTGGCAGATGGCAAAGTATTCCTTATATTCAAGAAAGAAGATCTCAATGACTGTGATAATTTTAGAGGGGTCAGTCTGCTTAACGCTTACAAATTGTATCCATTTATCCTATACCTTGTCCAACAGTCATATGAGATTATGGCGAGATTGGAAAATACATTGTTCTTATGGAGAAATCGCTCGCTTATACTAGCTAACTTGAAAATTTTGTAATAGAGAAATTAACTTGAAAATAGTCATAAAATACTGTCATGCGTTATAAATAATGTTACTTTACATTTTTTGGATTATTTAAAAAAATTTACAGTTACTAATGTAACTATATTGAGAAAAATAGGAGTTTTAGTTAGTTTAGAAACTTAACTCGCCAGTACTCAGATGCCATTGACTTAAATAAAATGATTTTTTGTACAGTTGCAATTCTATGTATCCTAGACACTACTATTATTATTAAATTGCAATACTGTATTGACTGAAGCAAAGAAAACAAATATTTTGTTACATTCGGCTCAGGTTTTTTCAGTATTGAGGGTAAAAATTAGATCACCGAGGAACTTGTTTATTATTGTGAAAAAGCTACATAAGTTATAATCAACGAGTAAAGAAACATGCTTGAAGTTCTACAAGGTGATGGCTTTCCTCATACTTTTCTATGGGTCTGAGAATTGGCCTTCAAGGACATTCCAGATCAGTCGTATTCAAGCGGCTAAACTAAGATTTCTCAGGCACGTTGTAACGCCTCGTGTATTACTGATAATTATCTTCGTCTTTACCTGTACTGTTTGAATCAATGAAATAAAAGATTAAAAAAAAATCTTTTTTCTCTTTTTTTATATTTAATTATTTTGCCTTTATTGGGTTAATTTATATTTTAAATTTTATTTTTGTTTATTTAATTTTAATTAGGGTTCGGGTTAAAAATTTATAACCATCCACATTTAATTATTTCATACTCTCCTCTTAATCTCAATCGTGTAGTAGAATTTAATTTGAAGAAATGTTTTGCGTTAGCTGATTCGATTTGACAATCGATTCGTAATATAAGAATTACCTACTTCTTCGTTTCGCCCAACTGATGTTATTCTTCGCAAGTGTTCCTTCCTCTATACCTGATTCTTCTAACTTACTTATTTTTTATAAATAAAACGCAATTAATTGATAATTAATCTCATTTAATTAAAATTGAGCAAGTAATCGACTCTTGGGTCGATATTGTGATTCCCGGTTCGACTCCTCAATCTCAGGTCGATTGCAAACAAATGTAATTTAAATAAAATTAATATAAGAATGATTTGGGTTCTTTGAACTGTTACTAAAAAGTCAGAAAGGAATTTTTTCTAAAAAGTACAATACTTACAAATAAATTCTTAGTTATTAACACATAAATATTTGTTTTGTTTTTTGTTAAGAGATATACAACAGTAATTAAACGTTTATGTGACCAAAGCTTAAAAGATGGCGTCAGTCCGTCTTCATTGGAACGACACGATTAGTTTGAGAAAATGGCCGCCATGTCACACCTCAAATTTTATGTTAATGGTTTTTTGTCACTTTTCCTTAAATAAATGATTCTAAAATTGAGTGTCCATAGTTATAATAGTCCTTAATCACTTTTTCTTCGTTGTATCGTAATTGAAACGGTGTTGTGAGTTTATTATAGTGTGGTGTTATGTTTAACAGTGCTTAGGTTAGATAGTTAGGCTCACCAAATTTACGTAGGAATGTTCACTTTCAAATCATACTTTACTTGTTCTTTTGCGTTCTTGATTTAAGGAATTATTATATCTTCAAATTAATATGAGTATTGTTTTTTCTTATTTTTCCTATTTTCACTTAGATCTGATACTTTGAAATTTTAGTTTTCTTGCTGTACAGAGCTGACCCGCTCGTCTTTATGTCTAACAATCAACTCTCGCCGTTTCTTCATCATTCAAACGGATTTGACCAGTTTTTGTCAAATTCTGATTGGTTCATTGGGATGAACTCTGAGTCATGTGACTGTGTTTGTTCAAAATAAAGTGCCCCTTCACCTCCCAGTCTAATTTACTCTCTAGTTATAATATAATTTTATTTAATTTAATGTACTTAGTTAAATTACTTATTTTATTCTGAACAATTTGATACTAGACATGATATCATTAGCCTCAATATTAAGTGATTTACCACTTTTACAAAAGACTCTGCTTATAGGCTTTTTTAGTCATTTGACTTATATAGAATTATTCTAAATTTCTTTAATTGTCTACTAAGTTGTAGTTATTATATAAAAAGAAAACACTGAATTAACAATTCTTGCTCATTTCATTACTTAACAGTGGTTTGATCACGTATTAGTTAATTTGAACATTACTTTTAATGTTTGATCTTTTTCAGGCCATAGTTCTTTAATACAAATGAACCGGTCTAAAATTATCGTGTAAAGCCCTTAATTACTTCCAAAAAATATGATTACAATTGTAATAGATAATCTATTTGTTCATTTTCCAATATTGCATGGATTTACATTATTTTATCCACTTGTTTACTATTTATTTACAATAGTTATGGGTTTTGATATTGGCCTATGTACTGGTATTAGTTTCATGAACAAGTTTACAATCATTTCTAATTACAGTTATCCTTTCTGACTGATTTACTAACAACCCTTTAACTGTTAAGTTGTTACATTAATAACCTTAATAACTATGAGAACCAACTTAATGTTATATAATAATAGATTAACAGAACAAATTATATTTTATCCTATTAGTGTACTTTCAGGCCTACATGGCTTTAACTTTGATTGAACATACAAGTAGCTAAAACACAAATCTTACTAAAACTATACTATTAATTAACATTAAATAAGAATATTTTATTCAGTTCGCATTGTTTTTATATCATTTCATTCATTATTGTTTTGTTCTCACTTATGGCATCCCCTTACCTTGTACATAGTTATTGGCCTATACGTTTTGGGGACTTGGAATATAAATTCCCACTGTAACACTAGTTTCTCACATGCTTTATATTTGCATTTTACTGGTGATATTAAAGGAAAAGGAAAAAAACTTAGTTTCTTGTGTTATCACTAGTTAACATTTCACTGATGTGGTTTTGTTTGTCACACAATTAGATAAATGTGTTCACTCTTTTTTTTTTATTATCTGGTCCCTTCCTAGTCACCTCCTTATGTAAGTATGATTCCAATTTTAGTTACATAGTCTTATGTCTAACACTTCTCCTTAACCTAAGGTGCATTGTTTAATTCTTTAATAAAATTGTACTTTTTGCTATTTTAAAATGGGTTTACTCTTATATCTATATTATTTTGTTTATTTGGTATGTATTTTCTTTATGTAATGGGAAGGAACGTCACGTTACAACGTATAAAAATACACTCTTCAAGATTACAGAAGATATTCGAACATATCTCATCCCACACACACAGTATCGATCTTTCGAAATTCGATTCCGTCGCCCACAATAGGACGGACAGCGCTACCAGCGGCAGCCTCTGAAGAAGCCTTTTAAAGGCGAAAACCGGTTCAGGCTGTAAGGTAAAACTTTATGTTTTTACTTATAAAAAACTTTGTGTTCCGAGTCGTTAATATAATAGTGGTATTTAGTTAAGTAACGGACACGTCATGGACAACGAAATCCAAGAATTACAGAAGAACTGTAGATGTACGGCAGTAAGTGAATATTATGAGTGTATTTGATGCGACTGCTCAACATCGGCTAAAATGGTTGGCAAATCTTAATCGAATGGATGATCGCCACATCTCTAATCAACTATTGAGACTGTGAGATGGCGAGGAGTGCGACGTACGAAGAAGCGTTGGAGTGACCAACTACAGCCTACTGCTTGGGATCGAAACAAATCAATTGTAGTTTAAACCTTGCTGAATACGATAATAGATCTAGGGAGCGTCTCAGGCAGTATACTTTTGTGTAATACCAGTTTTTGTCACACGATCAGCAACATCAGATTTGCAGGAATCTGAACAGAATTGTAGTAGTCTGGTGCGTATCACTCAGACTGGTTTAAAGCGTCTTCTTTCAGGTTAGTTATTGCGCTATCTCTAAAAATATGAAAAATCAAAACTGAGATATTTAGAAACCTATACATGTACTTAGATATACCGTATTATAAGCAGTTTTTTTCGGTGACAACTGGGCTATTAAAATTGGTCATCAAACAATACTAAATGGATACAGAGAAAACACAAAAGCTACTCATACTGTAACTAAATTAAAAAAAAAATACAAGTACAAACTCTTGTAGTAAATAAGCCGCAGTAATAAAATAAAAAACCCATACTTATACTCTATAACGCGATACAGAAAATAATATGCCACCGACTAAGACTGTGTAACTAAAATTAACCTTTCAGTGGAATGATTGTATCGATATAATTAAAAATAAGTATTATTCACTTATTGATTATCAAGGGTTTGATACTATTCTCATGAAAAGTAAGATGGGCTAATTTAAATGAAAATGTTTTTTCAATGTTAATTATTACTTAATGTAAATTGTTTAATTACAGTTTGCTATAATGTAATGTGACTTAAAACTGATCTGAGTTCAGTAACAGCTGCAGCAAAGTAACATTTATGATCCTACAAGCGTAAAAGGTGTACACGAAGAAAAAGAATTACACAGTAGAGAGAGAGAGAGAGAGAGAGAGAGAGAGAGAGAGAGAGAGAGAGAGAGAGAGAGAGAGGAGCAGGCAGACAGACAGAGACAGACAGACAGAGCCTGCTAAGACGAAGGAAAGGAAGAGCTGTCAAATTGTCGCAACAAAAAGGCAAACGTTCGTCTCTCTCTCTCTCTCTCTCTCTCTCTCTCTCTCTCTCTCTCTTTCTCTCTCTCTCTCTTTCTCTCGCACACACGCGCACGCACGCGCACACACACACACACACACACACACACACACACACTCGACGGCAATTAAACAAAACTGCCTATTCCGAACTGTAAACGACCAGCGTTTAGTGGTTCGCGCTGTGTTAATGAGCTTCTAATGACTCACACAGTCACTTCGCCCATTTCAATGTTGTTTTGCAGTTTGGCACGACTGATTGTTATTCTGTTTATCCAAAGCGATTACAGGCGCCCTCGCACGTACACACACACACACACGTGTTAACACAAAGTTAAATTCTATCTGTATATATATTATAACGAAACATTGTTATAACAATGTTTATCGTTCTAACTGGAGTACGCATAATAAGCGTTATCTGCTACAATTGTACATTTAGAAGGGTACAGATGAGATTTTATATAGCAAACAAAACAGATAACAGTCCACCTGCATAAATATGTATAATTTTGTCGGAACATGTCAGAAGTGTTTTAAAACTTAAATAATAAAAAAAAAAAAATGACAAAAGATTAAGAAGAACTAGGTTGACCAGTGAATAGTGCGGAAATTTAGCTTTATTTAGACACCAAACACATAACGATATAGTGAGAGTGTCGTGAACTATAAGCGTTTTACTATTTCACACCTTTCGCGGTGCTAATTAAAGATCGCGTGTATACATAGCTAATAACTGTGTTCAAGACACGTCTAACAAACAACTTTGTTACCTAAATAAATAAAGGATTGTTGAGGTATTCGCCGATAGAAACTCATTTGCACACGTGGCTTTGCCCTATAAATAGCGAGCCAAAAACGAGCATCTGTCTCTCATTCATAAAGTATTCGTTGAGTCGTACACACGGAACGATACGCTGCAGAAGACGCTTCAATGAGACCGGCAGACACCTGAGTTACTACAACTACGTACTACGGACATCAGACTATACCCGAGGCCAGAGACGCTGTGTCCATGACGATAAAGGAACGACGCCTAGCCTAGCTGTTCATACACCGCTAAGCGACGCTGACGGAGGTTTCGAGAGGAATAGCTGTACTCAACGCCGACGCCTGAGACCCGTGTACATCTGTGTAACATGAAATCATCAAAACAGGTGACCTGATATGGTTCAGGGTTCATAATAATGTTGTAAAACACAACAAGTAAATGAAAAGCCGCTATAAACGAAATTGAACAGTTTTAAATAATTGATAAACATTTTTTTATATAGGCGGTATGACTAAAGCCTAAAGACACTTTTAAATGTTGTACTGTATATCATATAGAGACATTTATTCAAAAAGACAGAACATTTAGATAATGTGTGATTATTATAATAATATGTTAATAAGAGTGCAGAAAGACTCTAAGCAAATGTTTTCATGAGATTGTGCAATGTACAAAAAATTATATTTGATAAATTAAATGTGATAAATTAAGGGAGAGTGCAGAGAAGCTCTAAGAGTGTTATCAAGATAGTAGATGTCACAAATTTTATTGTTTCATATTAATTATTGTTGATAGCCAAGCAGGCTGAAGAGTAGAATAATTAAAAGGGAGTTACCCTTAATAAAAGTGTTTATATTAATAATAATTACCATAGAGATAACGATAACTATAACCCTTGTTATATTCATTTAAAAAGTTCGTATTTTATTTTCTCATGTATAAAGAACAGGGTTACGGATTTCATAGAATGAAATCAATTCAGTATTTCCATTTTATTAAATAATTAAATTCAATATAACAAAAAATGATTTTTATAAATGAATTATAATTACAGGCAGACAGTGTGAAACTGCCCATATATGTGTGTATATTTCCATGTTATATGTTTTGTGTATATACTGTGTATTGTATGTCTTATTTTCAGGAACTTATAAATTATGTACTAAGATATATGATTTTAATATGTGATTGTTAGACGTAAGCATTATAACAATATATCACTAGAGAAAATATGTGTAAAGTAATATTCAAGAAAGAATATAAATGGTGGAACCCGCCGTAAATTGTGTTAAATATTTGAAATTCTTTTTATTATTATGATTTGTTTAAAGATAAGCACTGACAATTATAATCATTGGAATGATAGACTAAAAAGGTAGTTTTCATTTATTCACAATTTATAGAACTCAGCTTCCTAAAATAATTCTTTTGGAAACACATCGTCCCAACTCGTTACCTGATACCTAATGAGCCCAAATCCCACACCTAATAGCCGGCAAAGCAGAAAAGTACCATATACTGCAGGTAAGTGTTGGCATGGTATACCCTAACCAGGTCCATGTAAAACTCATAATCCATAATGAAAGAAATCATAAGAAGATGTGTTGCAAAAAGAAAATGTCGCTTCCAACGTGGGGCACGATTAAATAAATAAAAAAAAAAAAACATAATACGAAAAAATTAAAAATTAGTAAGAAGTTAAATAAATATAAATTCACGTAGAACAAATATTCAGAGTTGATGTGTAATTATTATAAAACGTGCATTTATATGTTGAATGTAGCTGATAAGAACGTACAGTTAGCGTTATCAGTAGAGTAAACAAAGGGGAGCTTAGATAAATATTGTGGTTATCAGAAACTGATACTACAGGCGCCCAAGATAACGGTTGTATGTTGATGAATAAATGACTACCAATATTTAATAATAATCCAAATAATTAATAATATACAAATTAATAATAAATATTTTAAAATCGGTTCACCAAATTAAAATTAAACATGGCACATAAACAAGAGGTCAGTTTAGCCGACATAATGAAGAAGTTAGAAGCCAGCAACGCTGAAAACGTAAAAAGGTTTGAAGAAATAAAAACTAGTGGTGCTGAAACTTTGAGAAGATTGGAAGCAAGCACGTCCGAAATTCAGAAACTATACGCGTATAATGCTGAAAGTAAGGTAGAAATTATGGAACGAATGGAGACCTTAGAAGGTAAAGTTAAAGAGTCTCTAAAACAACAAGCGGTGGTGATGAATGAAAATTTCGAAGAGCAGCGAAAAAGACTACAACAAAATTTTAAATCTATGGCCGACACACTGGACCAGAAACTCAAAAAATTACGCATCGACAAGATACCAAGATACAAGTCATCAGCGAGTTGGTGCAGAGTAATGTCAGGAAGACCATGAAAATTGAAGAAGAAACAAAAAGTCTCGCCGCAGCAGACGACACCATCAAGAAATCTATCCAACACCATGACAACAGGGTAGCTCAGCTGGAAGTCAAGTTAAAAGGTGAAGTAGACCGACTTACACGAGAAGTGAGAAGACTACCAACACAAGCGTTAGTATACTCGACCGTACCTAGAGAAGAGAGACCCATTAACTATTTTAGAGGATCCAGAGGGGAAAATCCCATTGAATTTCGTATCAAATGTGAGAAAGAAATGGATAGTATTGGATCTATTCTCAGTGACAAAGATAAAATAGACTTTGTAAGCCGTTACTTAAAAGATACAGCAGCCAGTTGGTTCACGATGGTGAATGACGATTTAAAAACGTATGAAGAATTTAAACTAGCATTCGAACGGAGGTATTGGAATGAATACATACAAATGAGAATACGAAATACACTGGAATTTGGTAAATATAATCCAGGTAAGCTGTCTGAAGATGAATACGTCATTATGTTAGTAGAGAGGAGTAAACATTTACGTCCCGCTTTAACACAAAAAGAATTAGTCATTAAGCTTGCTAATCATTTCAGCAGGAACATCCAACTAGCTATACATGTTCAGGGTATAGCTACCATTGAAGATCTATTAATACTTTTAACACAGATGGAGGTTGTAATCCGTGAACGAGACCCACCAAGAGGAGTTCAGCGAGATAACCGGAACCAAAATCAAGATAGAGGTACGTGGTATTCGCAAAGATATCGCCAAGAAGATAAAGGCAGAGAAGATAGACGTACAGACGAGGAAAAATATCCGAAAAACAAAAATGTATCATATGATAGACGCCATGAAGATGGACGAACATATGAGAAGCAGGAGCAAAATAATGAAAGAGGTAATTACAAAGGAGGTTACCGATGGCCGAATTCGTCGAAACGATTTTCGAAACCATGGACATCCGATAGGAATGCAAATACGCAGGCGATTACCGTTGAGAAAAAACAGAAAGAGACACCGAGAAACACTGATGAACGTAATAAACCGTCCACATCGAAGACTGAAAATCAATTACTACATTCTGGAGTCTGTATAGGAGGTATATTCCCACCTGATCTTAGGGAAGAATTATTTATGACCGATAAAATGAATCCTATAAATAATACTGTATGTCCACAAATAAAACTGTATGTTAATAATGTACCTGTTAACGCATTAGTTGATACAGGGAGTGAGGTCACAATTATCAATAGTGCATGGGTAAAAATTCATAATGCTCATTTTAAAAATGTACCGAAGTTGCCTACACGGGAGATACAAATAACTACAGCAAATAAATCGATGGAAAAAGTAAACCATCAGATGTATGTTAGTATTACCTGTCAAGGATTAGAGATAGAATTACCTGTACTGATAGTTGATAAGCTAATATATGACTGCATTCTGGGAGTGGATGCGCTAGACCGACTCAATGCTGTTATCAATATGAAAGATGGACAAATGACATGTACAGTTAATAATATATGTAAAACTATAGATTTAAGAGCACCTGTTAAAGAACAGAATCCTCCACAACCGGAAATACTTAAAATTAGTAGACCCAAGATCACATTAGCCGAAGAACGGACACATCCAGAAGAAGTAGAAGATCAGCCAGGAGAACAACACATAAATGATCTGTTAGAAGAATATGAGGACATCTTTAGCGAAGTACCAACTCAAACTCACGTCTACCAGCATCGAATTAAGGTAACTGACCCGTCCAAGTTCGTCAGACGCACATATACGATTCCAATGAAATACGAGGAGCAGGTAGATCAAGAAATTCAGCGTATGTTAGATAACAATGTCATCCGCAGATCACATAGCAATTACCTGAATCCACTTGTAGTAATCAAGAAAAAAGATGATGCGATTAGACTGTGTATGGATATGCGTAACCTTAACAACGTTGTTGAAAAGATGTACGACTGCGCTCCAAATGCTGAAGAGTTATTTGCTAAATGTGAAGGAGCTAGATATTTAACAAAATTAGACCTTACTTCTAGTTTCTGGCAGATACCAATACGAGAGAGTGACCGCAAGTATACGGCGTTCCTCTACAAAAACAAGACCTATGAATACAACGTAGTACCGTTTGGATTAAGCACTAGCTTGTCTGCTATTGTACGATGTCTAGAAAATGCACTTGGAGAGGAGGTGTCACCTTACACAATGGTATTTGTAGATGACATACTCGTCGTGTCGAAAACTATTCAGGAACATGTAAATCAATTACGAGTTATTTTTGAGAAATTTAGAGTAGCCAAAATTTCCCTCAATTATAAAAAATGTGAATTCCTAAAAACCAATATCAAGTTCCTTGGTCATATTATATCCGAACGAGGTATCAAACCTGATCCTATCAAGATCCAAAGTATCCTAAATTTCCCTATTCCTAAAAATGTAAAAGGAGTAAGAGCTTTCCTAGGATTGACTGGTTATTATCGACGCTTCTCATCTGACTATGCAGCAACAGTAAAACCTCTGCTGGAGTTAACAGAAAAGAAGAGAAAATGGAGATGGGAGCAGCATCACACTGAAGCAGTGGATCGAGTCAAAACATTGTTTAAACAAAATTTAATGCTACACCATCCGAAGAAAGACGGCGATTATGTGCTATATGCAGACGCAAGTCAATATGCAATGGGAAGTGTATTGTATCAAAAAGACTCAAAAGGAGACTTAAGGGTCATCGCCTATGCCAGTCGTGTATTCCGAGGAGCGGAGATAGAGTACTGCACTACAGAAAAGGAAGTACTAGCTATTGTATATGCATTATCCCAGTTCCGATTCTATCTATGCGGAACTCATTTTGAAATTCATACAGATCATCAGGCTTTATCTTTCCTATTAACATGTAAGGTAAAGAGTGCGAGGTTGATGCGATGGATACTTGCCATTGGGGAATATTCTTTCACCATTAAATACTGCAAAGGCAAAGACAATGAAGTAGCTGATACCTTAAGCCGTTATATAGAAGAAAAAGAAGAAACACATGAAGCTAAACCACAAGATGTCAGGGTACTTAGGAACATAACATACAAACCCGAGAGAGAAGTACAAGAATTACTACGTAATCTCGCTAGAGAGCAAGATAAAGATCAGCGATTACAGAATATAAAAAATAATCCGTTACCTATAAATTATTGTGTGAAAGATGGAATTTTATTTAAGCTTATTAATTATGATTGGAAAGTTGTGCTATCTCATGACATGTTACAGCAATTAATTATGCCATGTCATCGTAGTCTAGCTCATGCATCTCCATTGAAGTGCTATTTAACTATGAAAGAAGCCTTCACCTGTAATAATATGTTCAGAAAAATTAAAATAATTGTTAGGAAATGCCATGATTGTCAAACAGCCAAACATCCGAATTTAAACACTTGCGTTGAAATGGGGAGTATCAGAACTAAGAAGAAGGGGGATATAGTTGCACTTGATTTCCTTGGACCACTCCCGCGATCAAGTCGTGGGTACCGCCATATAATTGTGACGGTAGATGTGTTTACCAAGCTAGTAAAGTTATATGCTGTACGAAGACCCACCATGAAATCTGTTCTGAACGTCATCACCCAGAAGTATATACCAAAGTATGGAAAAATGGATAAAGTGTTGACAGATCAAGGTAAGCAGTTTGGTAATAAATTATGGAAGGACGCATTGACAAGACAAGGTATAAAACCTGTACTTACATCCATAAGGCATCCACAAACTAATCTTGCTGAAAGAATAAATAGAGAGTTAGGCAAGTACATGAGGTTATACTGCTACAATCAACAGAGTAAATGGCCTGACTATCTACAATTTTTCGAAGATGCAATGAATCACAATTATAGTGAAGCTACAGGATACACACCGTTAGAATTAAGTGAGAATAAAATACCTAAAAGATTCTGGCACAACATGATTAATAAACCGGAAAATTATAATGTAGATTTGCCAATTCAAATAAAAATAAACAGAGCTGAACGACAGCTATATCATCAAGCAGGTAAAAGGAGAGACCGGTATAATAGAATTCACCGATTGACAAGATTCCAGATTGGTGATAAGGTATTGATAAAGACAAATCCTGTGGGAAGTAGTATATTAAACACTTCCAAGAAATTCTTCAGATTATTCTGTGGCCCATATGAACTAAGGAGTCGTCTAGGACCACACACCTACATGGTATATGACCCAGTGAAGCAAAAGGACGTCGGAGAGTACCATGCGTCATCTCTGCGTCATTATATCCAATAATACCCATATGTGATTGTTACTTTAAGATAAGATTTTATATTCTTTCTAATAAACATGTAATATAACTGACTGTGTATGTACTAAACATAGATAAAAAAAAAAAAGGATAAAAAAAAAAAAATATGTTGTTCTGTAAAGCACAAACAATTTTTTAAAGCAAGTGGGGGAGTGTTATAACGAAACATTGTTATAACAATGTTTATCGTTCTAACTGGAGTACGCATAATAAGCGTTATCTGCTACAATTGTACATTTAGAAGGGTACAGATGAGATTTTATATAGCAAACAAAACAGATAACAGTCCACCTGCATAAATATGTATAATTTTGTCGGCACATGTCAGAAGTGTTTTAAAACTTAAATAATAAAAAAAAAAAAATGACAAAAGATTAAGAAGAACTAGGTTGACCAGTGAATAGTGCGGAAATGTAGCTTTATTTAGACACCAAACACATAACGATATAGTGAGAGTGTCGTGAACTATAAGCGTTTTACTATTTCACACCTTTCGCGGTGCTAATTAAAGATCGCGTGTATACATAGCTAATAACTGTGTTCAAGACACGTCTAACAAACAACTTTGTTACCTAAATAAATAAAGGATTGTTGAGGTATTCGCCGATAGAAACTCATTTGCACACGTGGCTTTGCCCTATAAATAGCGAGCCAAAAACGAGCATCTGTCTCTCATTCATAAAGTATTCGTTGAGTCGTACACACGGAACGATACGCTGCAGAAGACGCTTCAATGAGACCGGCAGACACCTGAGTTACTACAACTACGTACTACGGACATCAGACTATACCCGAGGCCAGAGACGCTGTGTCCATGACGATAAAGGAACGACGCCTAGCCTAGCTGTTCATACACCGCTAAGCGACGCTGACGGAGGTTTCGAGAGGAATAGCTGTACTCAACGCCGACGCCTGAGACCCGTGTACATCTGTGTAACATGAAATCATCAAAACAGGTGACCTGATATGGTTCAGGGTTCATAATAATGTTGTAAAACACAACAAGTAAATGAAAAGCCGCTATAAACGAAATTGAACAGTTTTAAATAATTGATAAACATTTTTTTATATAGGCGGTATGACTAAAGCCTAAAGACACTTTTAAATGTTGTACTGTATATCATATAGAGACATTTATTCAAAAAGACAGAACATTTAGATAATGTGTGATTATTATAATAATATGTTAATAAGAGTGCAGAAAGACTCTAAGCAAATGTTTTCATGAGATTGTGCACTGTACAAAAAATTATATTTGATAAATTAAATGTGATAAATTAAGGGAGAGTGCAGAGAAGCTCTAAGAGTGTTATCAAGATAGTAGATGTCACAAATTTTATTGTTTCATATTAATTATTGTTGATAGCCAAGCAGGCTGAAGAGTAGAATAATTAAAAGGGAGTTACCCTTAATAAAAGTGTTTATATTAATAATAATTACCATAGAGATAACGATAACTATAACCCTTGTTATATTCATTTAAAAAGTTCGTATTTTATTTTCTCATGTATAAAGAACAGGGTTACGGATTTCATAGAATGAAATCAATTCAGTATTTCCATTTTATTAAATAATTAAATTCAATATAACAAAAAATGATTTTTATAAATGAATTATAATTACAGGCAGACAGTGTGAAACTGCCCATATATGTGTGTATATTTCCATGTTATATGTTTTGTGTATATACTGTGTATTGTATGTCTTATTTTCAGGAACTTATAAATTATGTACTAAGATATATGATTTTAATATGTGATTGTTAGACGTAAGCATTATAACAATATATCACTAGAGAAAATATGTGTAAAGTAATATTCAAGAAAGAATATAAATGGTGGAACCCGCCGTAAATTGTGTTAAATATTTGAAATTCTTTTTATTATTATGATTTGTTTAAAGATAAGCACTGACAATTATAATCATTGGAATGATAGACTAAAAAGGTAGTTTTCATTTATTCACAATTTATAGAACTCAGCTTCCTAAAATAATTCTTTTGGAAACACATCGTCCCAACTCGTTACCTGATACCTAATGAGCCCAAATCCCACACCTAATAGCCGGCAAAGCAGAAAAGTACCATATACTGCAGGTAAGTGTTGGCATGGTATACCCTAACCAGGTCCATGTAAAACTCATAATCCATAATGAAAGAAATCATAAGAAGATGTGTTGCAAAAAGTCTATCTGTACTAGTACATATTAACTCTATACTGTGTAGAGAGGAAGAAGAGAAATGTGCATAAAAGAAAGTAAAAACATTACTTAAAGAAGTGCGGTCCAACTGTTTTCACTTTTGAGCCCAAATAGTAGTTTAGAAACACGCTTGCTATTGGTGTGGTGGGTGGGCAGTGAAACCCTTTCCACCGTGTATAGTGTACGACGGTCACACGGATCGCGTGTTGTTCGGTGGAAACAGAATAACTGACACCCATTGAATAGGGTCGTATTTACGGGGGGGGACCCAACCCCCGCCCAGAGGGTTGAAAAAATTGACGAATTTTGTTAATCTTTTAATTTTTAATCTGTTTTATTAATTTTTCAGCTGTGTACCCCAACATAGTAGATAGGTTTATTTTACATACATAATATACAAACAGGTTTATATTTAATTCCTACTTTTGCACTCTATACAATTTCAGTTGCAGTATGGAGAGACGTTTTTCGAGCAAAAGTGTTAAAAATGGAAGGAGTGGAATGGCAGGAGAGAGAAAAACGCAGGTTCAAAGATGAGTGAACACAGGAAGAAGAGGCACAGTGAAAAGATGAAAGAATATTGGAGAAAAATAAAAGAAGAAAGAATTGAAATTGGCATGTGGTCCTTAGATGGCCGATATAAAAAAATGCCATCTTATTACAGTTTTTCACAAATTTACACAATAATCACTTCTCAATAAACCGCAACAATCACTTTGCGCCACTGTAAAACCGCCAGGAGCAACTGAACTGGGCCGCTTCAGAGTCCAGTTTTTATACCTCCGCCGCCTTGCAATGTAGTGAGATAGCGGGCCTGGATGCTGGTAGAGTAATCGAGTAACCGTCTGGAAGGGGCATGGATAACATCGAAGAATCCAGAAAGTTAAGAGGGGAAGATCGCTTTGCCGCCGACGCGGCAGTGTTAGCATGGGTTTTAACACACGCCGCAACATTTAACTCGTGTTTTCTCAAAATACGGAATGAAACAAAGGAAGTATTACACCAGTTCCAAAGAAATATAGCACCTTGAAGTTACCAAAACGAAAATTTTGTCGTTATGTTAAAATTTTCTGAGATTTTCGAGAAAATAAATACCCGTAAACCCATAAGAACAATTACAAAACTGGCTCATTCGTGTTCCCCAAATTAAACACCTATGTGCACTTTTACTATACGATGTTTATACCAAAATATGTGTCATTTCATTAAATATGTAACTGCAGAACAGAATTTTCAATTACAGCCCCCCTAAGTTAAATAATTAACTTTTTTTTTTTTAATTTAAGTAAGAAAGAGAACTGACGCGGAGGTAGTTCTCGCTGTAGCCACCAGATTGTCTCACTAGTTTGCCGGTACGTAGATTTATTTACCGCCAACCGTTCGATCGCACTTGTGTTACAGAGTAATTTACTTATGCTAGGTTTGCGTTAGTGTGTTCCGTCACGTTCAAGTTTTTGTTTTATCTTGTCCTTTGATCATCTAATATTTCCGACAATGCCATCATCCGAACAGAGGTACAGGAAAGGAAAAGGTCGGCATTGAATGTATCATAAAAAAAAAAGAAGCGAAGATTGTCTGAAGGCTTGAAAAAATACATGGAGCTTAAAAGGTAAGTTATTAATTACTACTGTCTTACACATTTTTAATTTTAATATTAGTAAATTGTATTTTTACTTTCTCTTACCGTATATGTAATATAGGTTAAAGGAAGTAATGTTCGGCCCAAAAATTCTAAATTGAGTTTTCACCGGAAATACACGTTTTGAGGTCCCCTGAGTCCGAAAATACCATTTTTAGAAAATGGTCTGTGTGTGTGTGTGTGTGTGTGTGTGTGTGTGTGTGTGTGTGAACGAAATATCTGAAAAACTAAAAATCGTAAAACAGCCAAATTTGGAAATTTAGATAGTCATGTTCCGTTGATGTGACATCAAGGTTTTGGTTAAAATCGGCCAACCGGAAGTGCCACCTTACTCTTGCAATTTTTCGGTTTTTTGCGATTTTCTCAAAAACGGCTCTAACGATTTTGTTTATTTGCTGTATTTATAGTATTTCAGATGTTCATTAATATCTACTAGTCAGTTTGTACGCGAAAATTGTCTGAAGTGGTTTTTATAGGTTTTTATATAAAATCGGCATCTGACGACGTAATTTACATAATAATTAGCCTATTATACACCTGAAAATTTAAAAAAATTGATCTTAAATATTTTTTTCCTTGTAATAATACATTATACGCGTTTTGTCTGGAAACAAATTACGATAAAAGTTATCTTAATGGGTGGGCAACTAAGGTATCAGACCCACGGCAGCTTTTCCTTCCTAGTCACCACAACAACCAGATTACTTATTTTATGTTAGTTATTATAAAAGAGACGAAGAAATTAAATTATCATGTATTAAATAAAGTATAAAGTGATTTAAAACATTTTAAGTCTCATTATTCTCAATTTTATTTTAAACGTAACAGGTATTGAACCAACACATTTAAATGAACCAACACATGAATATAAAACACATTTATACATAGAAGACATTTAGTTTTGGTTACTATGACAACGAATTCGAATTCGTTTTTAGGTCTTCTTGACAAACGCTTCTTATGTCACTGGCATAGAACTCTGTGAGTGAAGTGAAAGCAGCAACTTGAGAAGGCAAAAGGACTGGGTCTGGGTTGGTAGGTAAAAGGCACTGAAAACCTTTCAAAATTTCCTTGTGTTTTTAAGAAACGCGAATCTAGTTGGGACATAAATGTATCCAGAAATGGAATGAAAGTAGAGACACGAAAGTAAATTTCTGGCGTCACAGATGATAAGTTCCAAGTTCTTTAAGGAGATTTCGAACAATCGGGTCGTTGCGCGCTTCAGTTATTTCATTTTGTATTCTAGAACTTACGTACTGAGCATCTAACATTACATGACAACGTATTTTTTAATGCGGAATAAGTCTTACTTCGAAAGCGAAGAAGTGCCCTGAAATTGCCATAATTTTTCTTCTGGTTCTTGGTCGACTTCTATTCGTCCCGAATCCCTATGGTCTCGCAGTGCGAGACATTGTTTGCCGCAGAACAAAGCAGTTTCAATTATAGGTACAATTTTTTTCTATTCTCCAGTTTCTTTTGCATTACTGCAGTATCTATTAGCACATCGATGGACTTTTTCTTACCACACGAGATATCGGTTAAAGTAGAGGCAACATCCAAACTTTGTTTGTGATAGAAACACTTTTCATGTTCTGAAAATCGCTCGACGGCATCCTTCCAGTTTTCAAATTTTACACTACACAGTTGACCTGAGGGCTCCTTACCAGATACAACACCATTGAATGTAATATGTATAATTAATTAATTTACTTAATATTACTGCATAATGAATTTAATAATTATGCAGTACTGTTAACCGCACATTTTTTTCTGACGCCCCATGATTTTATGTTTTTCAGATCTAAAGAAAATCCTCCTGAATCGTGTTCAAGTCAAGAGAAACACGACAATGAAAAAAAACCACAAGTAGCTACGAAGTCAGCTTCAACGACTCGTGTTTTAGAAGGAAGACGAATAGTAGATATAAGTAGTTTTATACAAGTACAAGAATTAGATGAACATAGCCCATTCGGATGCTCATTTAAAAACATGGAATTTTTAAGGGAAACTAGATGTGGACTGAACAGCCGTTTTACTTTCCGTTGCAAAATGTGTAACATTGAAAAAACTCTGGTCAGCGACTTGCCAATGGAGGGGAAACTAAGTGTCAATCATTGTGCTGTTAGTGGTATTATTTCGTCAGGAGGAGGCCATACAATGCTAGAGGATATAATTTCTTCCATGAATATTCCATGCATGTCAGCATCTACATTCAACCGTTATCACAACGACGTTTGTGATAACTGGGAGAAAATAGCTGCAGCCGAAATGCAAGATGCAGTAAACGAAGAAGCTCGAATAGCTCGTGAGAAAGGAGAAGTGGCCTCAGATGGAGTTCCGCTTATAAAGGTAGTGGCAGATGCCAGCTGGTGCAAGAGATCTTATCGTACTAACTACAGTTCTCTTTCAGGGGGTGGTAAGTAAAAACTGTAGTCAAAAGTTCATTTTAATTATCCTGTGGCGTCATCAAAGAATCATCTGATTGATTATTGGCCCCTGTTTGACCCTGACGCCCACCACGTGATTGACCATGCTAATTTTCTCGGCCTTTTTAAAAAGTCACGAATGTTAAAATCAATTTAAAACAAATGTAAATAATATAAGCTAAATTACTGAAATACTTTTTTCATTATAAATTTAACCAAGTTGACAAAAAAACTAAACTTTAAATTCCCTTTCGATGTGATAATATGTTTGTATAGAGGATGTTTCTAGAGGAAGGTCATTTACTTTGGGCTTAGCTTAGCTACATACCCTTGGCTTAGCTTATGCTCCCCTCCATTATTATATTTATTAACTACAAATAATAATTATAAATTCTGTAATACATAGTAAAAAAGTAATGTCAGCTATTTATTTTCAGGGCGCAATTTTAGGATTCAACACGAAGAAGGTTTTATTTATTTCGGTCAAAAATAAGTACTGTACAATTTGCGCGTTTTCGGAAAGACTAAAGACGTCTTTAAAAATTCATTCATGCCCTAAGAACTGGGACAACAGCTCTACTTCCATGGAAGCAGCGGCAATCGTGGAAGGTTTCTGAAAGAGCGAAGAACTCTATCGTGTACAAAAAAATTCTGGAAGCACGACCGTACAAAACGCTAACGGTGGAGAAGATAGAATGCAAAAATCATCTTCTCAGAAATGTATGTAACAGACTAAGAGATCTCACAACGAGTAGTGTGAAGAACAAGAAAACTGGCAAGAGCACGATTTTGCTAAGGAAAGTCATAGGTGACCGTATATTACGAATTCGGAGTTCCATTACGAAAGCTATTGAGTTCAGACAATCCGAAAACAGACTTCACCCACAAAAAATTGAAGAACTGAGGAAGGACATATTAAATTGCCCCAGTCACGTATTTGGGGAACACAAGGTATGTTCCGAAAGGGGATACAAGTTTTGCAAGGCAGCTGAACGGCCAACCGAAAAAAATTTGGTACCTGAGTTAGAAGACTCTGGACTATACGGGAAAATAAATGTTTTGATTCGAGACATAAGTCCCCACAGCCGAAGTTTAATTGAAAATGTGACAAGCAACCCAGCAGAGCATTACAATGCTGCGATTGCTAAATTTATTGGGGGAAAGAGTCAATTTTGCACGCGGTAGGTCATATAAGGGCAGATGTGCAGCAGCTGTTATCAGGCATAATACCGGAATGCCAATTTACAAATTGCATAAAGAAATGTGCAAATCGAGTCCAGGGGAATATTGTAAATCCATCGAAAAGAAAAGGAAAAGAATAAATGAATTTAAAGAAATAAAAAGGAAAGCTGAAAAACGCTGTAAACGGTCACTGTTTAGTAAGAATCAGGGGAGAAATAATTCCACTGATCCAGATTACGGGCAATTTTGTCAGAAGCCAGACATGGAGACCGAAGAATTCGAAAACCAACGCAGGGAGTTTTTAGAAAATTTACATAAAACTCAAGAAGAGCTGGCAACATTAGAAAGAGCTACAGTAGCCCAGACAGAAAGCGGCGAGTGGCTAGAATACCGTCGTAAAATTTTAACAGCGTCGAATTTCGGAAAGATTTGCAATATGCGACCCACAACTAGTTGCCAGAACGTAGTTAAAAACTTGTTATATAGTGAATTTGATAACGCTGGATTGCGGTATGGGCGTGAAAATGAAATTTTTTCGAAAATTCAACTAGAAAAGAAACAAGATATTAAAATTTCTGAATGTGGCCTTTTTATAGATGCAGAATTTCCATTCCTTGGGGCAACGCCAGATGGTCTGATAGACAAAGATGGTATAGTAGAAATTAAATGGCCCAGTTCAGCAGCAGAAATAACCCCCGAAGAAGCCATTAAAAGCAAAAAAATAACAGCTTGGAAAACAACTGCAGATAAAAAAATACTTGAAATGAAACCTACTCATCCATGGTATTACCAAATTCAAGGGCAGTTGCACATCACTAAGAGGATGTACTGCCTGTTGGGGTTATGGGCACCTAAAGGTATGAAAGTTGAAAAAATAAAAAGGGATGATTCTTTCTGGGATACTCATATGTTCCCCAAATTGCAAACATTCTATTTAGACTGTTTGCTTCCCGAATTAGTTGACCCGCGACACCCAAGATCCATGCCTATCAGAGATCCAGAATATATATTGGAAGCTAAAAATAGAAAAACATCTTCCAATACTAAAAAATAATCATTGTTACAAAATGGTAAAAATTTACAAAAATTTAGCAGTTACCTAGCCCCTTTTTGCAAAAAAGGGACGATATAAGTATTTTTTGTAGCTATGTCTGTATACTAAATAATTATATTATGATTATTAAATTATTATTATTATTATTATTATTCCTATATGCATTACCGGTACTTATTTTTTACAAGAGTTAGTTCTTGTTTTGTTATGAATTGTAATATTATAATATATCATATAAATATTTTTTGTAACGATGTCTGTATAGTAAATAATTATATTATGATTATTAAATAATTATTATTATTCCTATATGTATTACCGATACTTATTTTTTACAACAGTTAGTTCTTGTTTTTTATGAATTGTATTATTGTAATATTATCATATAAATATTTTTTGTAACGATGTCTGTATAGTAAATAATTATATTATGATTATTAAATTATTATTATTATTCCTAAATGTATTACCTGTACTAATAAAATAGGTATGATGTAATATTATAAACAAATGTATTAATTTTATTTACAAATTTTCGACATAAAAAAATAAAGCTATATCGAAGATAATGTGAACGAACGCACTCCGCAAACCAACACATTGACGTACAGCAGTTGGTAGTTGCAGTTGCAATGAATGGAATTATTTTGTGCTACATAGGAAATTTCAGTGCGTACACACGTTTGGCAATATGGGCCAACTTGACTCATACTGTCGTAAATGGCAACTAGGTCGTCTTGGTTGCTATAGCAACCGATAAAGTACAGTAACGTGTCTCGTCGGTCAGAGCAATACAGTATCTGTAAACAGACATGAATACAACTAGCGCTTGACAGTTGCAGCGGACACTTTTTCATGTAAAAGGCTATTTACTGGCCTACCGATCGTCCCCTCTTAAGTAACTCCAAACGACTGGAACAGGCTCCCGTGCTCTAGCATACCAAGGGTGACGTAGGCAATCACAGGTGCGTACTATTTATTTCCTCAACGTAGCAATATGTTAATACTTACTTGCAGCAATTAGCACTTACGAAATGTTGAAAAACTATGAAATTTTGTAATCAAACTTAAAGGCATTTTTAAATAACATCTTTTATTATAGTCTAATTTAAACCTTATGCTTACTAACCTTAGATATTTGTCATTAAGTTTGAACAACTTGTTTTATACACAAAAAGTCAGGAAACAAAATAAATTTTTATGTGTGAAGGAAAGACTTAGAGTTTCAATAATTATTCTAACCTAACAAGGCCTGGAACAAGTTAGCAATTTTGAATACCTGGGCTACATTGTGTCTTATAATCCATGCAACGACGTTGTGAATAAATTGCATAAGTTTAACCTTATGTGCGGGACCATTAGGCGAACCCTTAAGTCAGCATGTAAAGGAACACGCCGTCAGCATGTAAAGGGAACATCTTTGTCGAATGGATGACTGCCGCATTCTCAAGCAACTCTGGAACTATAAGCCGAGGGGACGGAGAAGTGTGGGACATCCGAGGAAGCGCTGGAGTGACCAGCTCAAATCTTTGCCTATTTGAGACCGGAACAAACCATCCTGGGTGTAATCCGTGAAAATGATGATGACGATTATGATGATGATTCTAACCTAACAACATTTTAATGACAACATTGACGAGTATTCTGACCCGTTAAAGAAGGAATGTCTATCGTCATTTTGCGTAGTGAGGAATCACAATAATAATTTCAATAATAGCTGTGACTGCTTATTGTTTGGTTTCAAAAATTAACCTCCGATTGGCTGGTTTACACAACAAGGGTACCATAGCAACACGGCGCATGCGCAATAGCAAACAGTATTCGTTCATCTTGTTACACGCAAATCTGCGTCCCATATGGTTTATTTGTGGTGACCTACAGAACACAGAGCCTGTCCACTCTCTCTACCACCAGCTACGAAGTGCAAGTTGGTATTCGTTAAACGTCACATCAAAACCTGGGTACGTTCGGGACTATCCCCCAAACTGCTGGACGGCGTCCGATGACGTGGCTCGCGGTCAACGAAAAACAGGCCTCGAAACCGCTCGACCGCTACCGGGGCCGTACGAAACTGAGGCCATGAACGGTCCGATGCGGATGATGGTTCACATCACCATCCCGACCACTCACAGTCGTATCAAAACGAGTTGTTAATGTAACTGGTGACTTAAATGTCGCCTAGGACAGGCTCTGCGTACTCGAAAGGCTTCCGCTTCGTGGAAATCCTCAACCGTCTCCACCGGAAAATTTTGCGCATGTACTATTGACGGCCGAATCGAGACCTCGAGACCGGTATATTCCTAGACCGAATCCGGACAAGGGTACTATCGTGTAAAGTCTGGCCGGGTACTTAGCACATTGAAACCAAAGTTGATCTCACTAAAGGCGTCAGCTCTTGGCTGAGTACCTTGTCGATGAAGTACTGCGGGAGCAACAGTATAATAAGTACGCTACCTGCATGTGGATGGTGATTTAGTGGAATAGTAATGTAGATGTGTCTATAACTTTTGTATATAATTTATAATCCTTTCCTATCTTTCCGTTTTACTTTACCAGCCAATCGGATGTTAGTTATTTGAATAGCCATCGTAATAATTCCATTGTAGAAAGTGTACACTCATAAATATAAATGCTGTCAAACACATGAAAAGATACCTTCATTGAAGAATTTATCGACCGCGTGTACCGAGGGCCGGTTAAAATGCCTACGCTGGTCGGATGTGGCTTTATGTCTTCAGCGATATATATTAGAAACCCACAATATACCACACGGCGTATTTATTAAATTCAAGCATGAAATATCTTCAAATAAATACAACTGCAAGTAGGTTTATTTTCAATGTGGACAGTGTTCTATGTTCTTAATCGTGCAATTACGCGAAAATAAACCTACTTCCAGTTGTATTTATTTGAACATATTACGTGGGAGACCTGCAGGAAACTCAACGGGTCACTAAAGGAATACTAAATTCAAATAGTAACAAAGGTTTTGTAAAATATATAAAAACACTTGGTACGTTTCACAGATTGTATTTAACTCTGACAGCTGTTTCGACCTCTTAAGTCATTGTCAAAGAGATGAATGAAGACTAAACACAGGATGTAAGGTGGACATCTGTTTAGGGCATGTGTTGTGGGAACATGTGCGAGGGGTGAAGATGCGGAGGGGGTTGCAGGAGCTAAGAGAAGGTCAATTTTAGTTTAATTAATTTTATATTTTGCATTCAAGTTATATTTAGTTTTTACAGACACTTGACATTCTCTTAGCTCCTGCAACCCCCTCCCCATCTTCACCCCTCGCACATGTTGTGTAAACAGTCTTAACAGCTGTCAGAGTTAAATAAAAATCAGTGAAACGTACCAAGTGTTTTTATATATTTTACAAAACCTTTGTATTAATATGTTTCACCAAGTGCCCAACGAGTCATCAATTAGTATCAAATAGTAACGCCGCGTAAAACAGAGACAAAACTTTCAAATTTCTTAAACGTTTCCTAATTCACATGAATTGTACGTAGGCCTATTAAACATGATAATTGTTTATTTATTTACGAGTAAGGCTGGACCAGAGATGAAGTAAAAGCGACAATATACGTACAGTTAATAAGTGCACAAACGTTACTACACCCTCGTCTGGATATCGAGTCAGTCAGAAAAAAAAAAACTAGTAAGCTTCCTGAGTTTGCACAACTCGCTGACAATTTTAAACAAAATATTTTCATTATTAGATAAAATTGAATTAAGAAATTTCATTTATTTAAAGTTGTGATAAAGCTCTTCGTATATGTATGATTCATAGCGTTAACCGAAAAACACCACGAGGGGTGACCATTATGTCGTGTCTAATAGTTTGTTTCTTATTTTTTTAACTTTTTTAATTTAATGACTTTGTTATGCGCACACAATTAAAAGGTGATATATTTATTATATACTAAATATTTGTCAAGATACTAACAACACATTATATAGTAGCCTACATCGACAATGTTATACTATTATTTATGCTACTCAATTATTATTTATTTGCTACTCATAATACTCTTTCGGTGTTGTATAAAAGTAGACTACATCGAAATATCAATCAAAATCCAATTTTTTTGTTCCAAAATTTGTACAAAAATTTAAACATTTTTAAAACTAAACACCGTATTTAGATTTTGATTACTTTTTGAATTTAATATCCCACGTTAATTTTTGCGAATTTTTTCAAGCTTTTTGCCCTCAAATATTTGCCTCCAACTCCCTACTTCCTGGGAATTACTGTTATTAACAATATAGATATGTGGGATAAAATTACGGACACCCAAGCTAAGTTTTACAAATATTGCTTAATGCATTCGAAAGTTATCGTGAGACGTGGGCCAAATGGATAGACCGAGAGTCAAACGCCAGATGGTCGAGTTACACATTGAAGAATGATAAACACCTAAAAGCATAAGAAGATAGTGAGAGGGAAAAGCCAGACAGATGTAGACAGACTGACCGTACGCGTTCTCTTTGAACGTAGTAACATTCTCTTACTTCTCTCACTTTGTCTTACTTTTATCACAAAACTTTCTTTTTCATTTTTCATTTTTGTTTTCACTTTCCGTTACTTTGACTTTCCCTTACTTTCTTACGTGGTTAGTGTTCTATGTTCTTAATCGTGTAACATAGGAACACTGATGTTCGTATTTTGCAGTATTTGGTGTCGCAAATAAATCAAAAGATGTATACGGTTTCCGCATATTTAAGCATACATTTAGCCTTGATGGAGGATTAAACACAGAAATGCGGGATATGATTGTTACTTGTAAATAAACATGCTAACGGACGAAACTTCCTTATACTTACGTGACGCACTTCATTTGTACACACACATTGAACGAAACCTTTAATTGTTAGAAGGCATAAATCTTATTATAACATTTAAAAAAACTAGTTATAATTAATTCTAATAACAAAAGTATTAATTCACAAGGCATGAAATAAATCTTACTTGCTTTTAAAGAGTATAATATACTACGAAATATGTGGTATTTCATTGAAACGTTAAACCTTGCAAGTGTTGTGTCAGCGTTTTGTCGTCTTAGTTTTAGTACCCCAGAAATCCTTTTTAAAGGATTTAAAAAATATTTAAATAAAATCATAAAGAAGTTTCTAATAAACTAATTTTTATAATTTTCAACCCAACAATTTCTTATTATTTCAAACATACGGTGAAACATTTTCCAAACTCAAACTTGATTATACATGTCAGCCAATACAGTCCAGAAGGAACCATACGAAGTTGATAAAAAGCACTTTCTGATTGCTATAGGGTCAACCGACATAAGCACTACGCTTTATTTATTTAAAACGTATTAAACGAATCTGACAAAATGGTTTGCAATGGTCGTGGAATAGGACCTTGACCTTAGACGCCTGCTAAATTTACTAGCGAGGACCCAAAGTATTGGGCCCAATAAGTATAACTTCGAAAAGTTTCAGTTTCTAGCTAAAGTAACATGACCAATATTCATGGTAGCATTTGTCTGTGAAAAACTGTGATCTGAAATTCAAAAATTTTCCTCAATCCAGTTTTCAGAAATTCACTTGTGAGTGTCTCGAACATTTGAAATTTCGTATTAGAAATGTGTGTGTCCTCGCCATAACCTATGTAGCTGTAGATAACCGAATGACTAATTGTTTCTATATGGTTTAAGATATCCGCCAGAGATCTGTACTGCCACTCTTACTTTTAATGTACACGGCGTTAGCAGGAAATTAAATTAATATATACTTTTAAATTATAAATTGATGTATACTTTTAATTTATCAGTAAGTTAGCAAAGAAGTGGGAAATAGGAGTGTCAATAATACGCATCTTGTGTTATGCCGATGACACAAGTCTATTGGCAAACATTGAATACGAAATGGTACTGTTTCTCTAGCGAAAAGGAACTCGTACCGTGAAGAAACAGGTCTTCACCCCAATAAAAGTAAACGCCACTTGATATTTGCTGGCAGAACAGGAGTTCTTTACCAGAGATTTTAATTGAAAACCAAAAATCCAGAAATTTATAAAAAAACTCTTTAATTATAAATAATAATTAGCTACCTGCACTACAAACAACGGCGATTATGGTAGAAAAGTAAGTAAGTGTTTGGAATGGAAAGTCAACATTAACAGAATTAACTGAATATTAGAGAGCTCTTCTCCTCGGGATCCAGAAACCGAGATGAGTTTGCTCACGGAACTCGTGTTTCCAGTTGTCACGTATGAATGGGTTCGTTTACCCTGAACCCTACACGACGACGTTGAAGTGAAGGTTTTGAAGTGACATACTTCAGAAGAATTTTATTGGCTAAAGAGCTAATGCATCACTTCTGCCTAATCTGAAAGGACAAGATAAAGGACCGGTTGCTACAAATTATGCAAAGGTAAATTCTGGTGCTCTTCGGCCTCATTTTAAGACGGGGCAAAATTGAAAGGCTGGTCGTTCAAGCCAAAGCAGATAGAAAACATAAATACAGGTCGATCACCAGTAAGATTTATCGACCAAGATAAATCGTATTTGCCAATTTAGCAAACACTAGCAAATTTTCCAATAGAGGATGTATTGAGAACAGCCTAAATATAGGTAAATGTCGAGAAGGTTTGCTGCTTCTTAAACACAACGGGTCTCGGATGTACAGAAACACACTGTGGCAAAGAAGATGAAAACGAAACACAAATGATGCGATAGAAAATTAATGATTACAGACAAGTTATTTAAATAAACTAAAATAAATAAACGTTAAACTGTTTGTGCAGTTACATCTATTATAACGATACCAGGTATTTAAACAGTTATAACGATACCAGGTGTAAACAGTTATAACGATACCAGGTGTAACTGTAATAAGAGTAGTAAATTTATGAGTAGTTAAAATTTCATGTTTATTGTTTAAAAAGCATTATAAATAATAAACTATTGTTAATAATCTCCGATCAAGATATCACTCATTATTAAGTGTTTATCTCATAAGCTATACGGTGTTACACACATTTAAAACACTCTTACATCTAGACATGTTAATAATCTTAATCTAGACATTTATTCAAATTGATTTAATAAAAGAAATAAAATTTAAATGTAATTAAGTTTTATTTTCATTGAATTCATTTAAATCAGATCTGACCTCAGCTTGCTCAGTCTGTACCAATGTTTTTAAAAATAAATTTAAAATTATATTAATTGCTCTTAGACTGGCATTTGTGTTGTATTCAAAATTTAAATTATTCTTTTCTACAAAATGTAAATATCAAATCATTTCAATTATTTTTCTTTGATAAAAAAAAATAATACTATCTCAAAATTAAACTCTTTTTTTCTATATTTATCTATATGCGATCGCTCATTCTTACGACTAAAACATTTACATAAGCTTCTATTACATTATTTACCTAATTATAAACTTTTTTGTATTAATTCATTGTCTCTTTATATAGTCTTTATGAGCTCTTTAAAAAAAAATGCATGTCATGCATGTTACGCATGTCACCTCGAGTTTTGATGACCTTACGACTTATTGACGGGGTCCAGCGTTGTCCAGAGTTGGGTTACCGTTACTCCTGGCTTGGCGTGGTCCTGGATATGTCCAGAGTCCAGCGTCGTTCGTTAGCAGTGTGTGGTCCGTCCCAGAGAATTAATATCGGCTGCGAGGTGGATCTCGTTCGGCTGTTAGGCGTCTCCTAAAAAGCATCTCCTAACATCCAGCATCTCGCGTCGCTCTTTGTAGCTTCTCTGTAGATACTCTTGCTGACTTAAACGGTCCCGGTACTCTACGTTTCCGTACTAGTGTAAACATAATTACTGAAAACGTCTTTATTCGTTCATAGATGAGACTTAAAATAAAACTGTTCTGCCGACGGACAGCGTGTCCGACTGCAACTGTGTTTTGAAATGAAGAGAAGGGCTTCCAGTCGAACCCTTAATTTATATCCTCTCGAGATTCCGCACCTGTTGGTTCCGAAATTGTCTTGTCGAGACCTGCAGATCACATGCTAGCCCCCACTCCCGAACCTTTTCATATATTTGCAATTTTCTGCAAATAGCAATGTTTTGTAAGGAATCGAGATAGCACAAATCATAGATAATTTGATTAAGCACTCACTGTATTAATTAGAGCGTCTTAGGGTAATTTGCGTGTTTTTGGCACGTTTATTTCGCAGTGACTTCGTGTAGTGTGTCCTACTAACGTCATTTTCTTACTGTGGATAACTATAAAATTTACACACACTTTTGTGCCTTTTGTTTGTTTATGCACTAATTAGTTTTCACACAGTGAATTAAAATAATTATTTTAGTAATTAATTGGGGAGGATAGCTGAGATTCCTGTCTATACATGCATCACTAACACACAAGATACACGCGTAACACACATACAATCGAGCAGGTGTTCCTTGCCTGTTGGAACAGGTTAATTTCTCCCTAGTGTAACAATGAAACATTTTTACAATCCCAGACATGTCCATTTACCCCAAACTTATAATAATTTTACAAATTTTACATTTATTTAAATCAATGCTCAATACAGCATATGGCTGTATCGTTGCACTATATTTACAGTACTCGCAATACCCACACGCATAAGTGTTAAAATCATTACGTTATTTAATTTTTAAATACGATATATTAACATTTTCGCAAGGGAAAACAGCCATATACCGAACATAACGTGAAAGGTGTCCTCACTATACATATTTTTAATCTACGCAGCAATCTAAGAAAACAATTCTATAAACATAGGTCGCGTAACGTCTCATTTTAAATCTGGCCACCATTTTGTGTTTTTAAGGAAACATTTGTATGTGAAGAAGGGCTTGAGATATTTTAATAAAATTTGATACACACGTTTACATTAATACTTTTTAATAAATCAAACATCACTGTCAATTAGTGGTCTCAAATTAAAAAATATAGGCCTAAGTTTAAAATATCAGCTAGTTTACTTTTTGATCGCCAATAGCTCTGTAATATTGTTATCAAATTGTTATCAAATTATGATTTATAGATGAATGGTTAAACACAGCAGCACCTTGTTTATTCAGATCCAATAAACAATAAATAAGTTACGGGGGTAAAAAGCCTACATCAGTGCTCAATGTGAATAGGATCTAATCCTAATTATGAATACTGAAGTGAAAAAAGGTTTTCTAGTATAAGAGTTTATAATAAATCTTTAAAGTCCCCTCCATTGTTTTCAACACATATCTGTAGCCTACAGTACAAGGATCGTCTCACTCGCTGGAAAACTCCAGGCGTCTTTCAGATTTGCTGGCGTTCTTCAATAATACTTTGCCGTAAATCCTCAATATTTTAAGCTGTAGTTGAGTACACTGTGGTTTTAAGGTGCCTTCATATATAAAAATCTATTGGATTTAGATCAGGTGGTCTATCAGGCCTTTCACTATAACGTTCATGTACTATCGGCGTACAACGTGACTAAAATCACGTTGGCTCGTCCACCATTTTGCATTAAAAAAACATTCGATTTCTTGTAGCTGGTGGAACCTTTACAATATAGTTTTTTATAAAATATAAAACGTTTTGAAATAAATCAAGACAATTTTTGCCATAAGTCTTGGCGGAAAAAGGAAAAAACAGGACCAGTCAAGAAGTCACCTATGATATTTACCCAGACGTTGACAGAAGAGGACTCTTGGAATCTAGACTGGAATGTGTGGTTGGATTTTCTTCAGCCTAGTAATGTTTAATTTCGAAATTCTGTAAAACAGCTTTTGTCAGTGAACATGAGAGAGACGAAATAAGTTAAGGTTCAACTGCAATTTCGGGTAGAAAAGCAAACAATATACAATATGTCACTGTTCATAGTCAACAGCTTCATGGGCTTGTACTTTTTGTAGATGGTGCGGTTTTAATTGTTGGCTTTTTAAATCTAGAGTACAGTCGTGTGGTCCACACCTTCAACCATAACAACTATCCTTGTACTCGCTTCAGGGTTTTCCCCTCTTATCTTCAGTACTCTTGCCTTCTTCTTATAAAACACCTACTTCGAACAACGGTTCGAGGAACAAGAGATCCAGTTTCTCTTAGCCGATTCTGAAACCTAACAAGCATTTTCTGCGGTTATGCAACCTAACAAGCCAATAGTAAATTCCGCTTGGGAAAGCGTTCTGCGTAAAGTTCCCAGGCGTCCTTCCATCTGCACTCTGAAAGTTCATACAGTAATTGCATAGTAAAACTGTAATTATCCAGCCTCGACAATTACATGATAAACAATGAATAAAGAAACACAATCGAATTAATTTAAAAATTGTCTTTAAGAACAGTAACTGAAAATATTATTTTTTATAAATTAAATGTGTTGTCATTGAATTCACTAAAGTAAACACTTGACTTACGAATACAAATATGTCATTATCGTTTTCTATTAATTGCAAATAATTTTAATTCTTGTGATTAAAATATAATGTGTAAGTAGTTGTAATTAAATTTGTTAAAAATTATTTGTTTCATTGAAAATCGATCCTTTCCTTTGTTATAAATTACTTTTTCCGAGTTAATTTAAAAAAAAGTAGCAATAAGTTTAAATAAGTATTTCCTATACTGGACGAATCAATATCCGATAGGAAGAAGATCAAGCAGTCAGATTTACGTGTAGGCTGTTTTCCGCCATAACTCGGTTACGTGTTATGGAACCTAAACAAATTAAACGTCATTGTGTTCACAATAAATTTAAAATGCATGTTGGTTCTTGGTATCCAAGTCACGTAGGAATAGTAGATTATAGATAAATAAATCACCTTGTATCCGTCGTGTGACTTCGTTGTACGTCGATTAAAACGACGCGTTTCGGAACATATGCTCCATCATCAGATTAAATCACTCTATTGAGGTCGTTAACAGTTAAAATCACATGTTACACATAATTGTCAACTAATGTAACTCACTCGCTTTCTCAATGGTGCGCACCACAGCGAAGCCGATCGGACACTGAATTATTATCTGAGCGATTACGCCTAAGCAGGTTCAATGCTGTATCGTATAGCGGGTTGGATTTAAAATTTAAATGGTCATTCAATATGAAGTCTCTGCTGTTTATGTTATTATATGCTTTGTATATTTGAAGAGTAAACATCGCCAAGAAACCGACATCACTTGTAAACACACATTTTATCCTCGTGTGTCTAATTTAACTGCAATAGCTTTCAATGAAGACGAAATGAACATCCTTAATAAGGGCATCAAGTACAACTTACCTCCTAATAATAAACACCAAATCATACAAGAAATTATCAGTGCAGAAACTGCAATAAAAACAATTGCCGATCCAAAACTACAAACCGAAGCACGCATTTTAATAAATAATAAATTCAATAATACCATAAAACACCATAATTTTAACAACCATCCTCATGGTTTACAGAAACATATAAGATTTTCCAACGAGCTCAAGTTATTGAAACAAATCAAAGCTAAATTAGTTGATAATAATGCTCTCATTACTAAGGCAGATAAGGGGAATAATCTTGTTGTCATGGACTTCGATGTGTATAAAACGAAAATAAACGACTTTATTTCAAACAACAATATTAGAACTTTGAAATCTGATCCTACTGATATGTATGTCAAGACATTGAATACCAAAATCAATAAATGCGTAAATTTGTTTAGCGAATGCACACGTCGCTTCCTAAAGCCTATTAATGCAAAAGCTCCCGAACTCACTGGCCTACCCAAAATTCATAAACACGACATACCGATCAGACCACTCGCTAATTTTACCACAGCGCCCGCATACAAAACAGCAAAGAAACTCGTCAAAATAATCAAAGGAAACATAAATTTAAAGAACAATCATAGTATCATAAACAACACGGATTTTATTGATAAATGTAAAGATGTCGATCTGCTACCAAATTATAAGTTAGCATCGTTTGATATAGTAAATTTGTATACCAACATACCAGTAAAGGAAACACTAAATATCTTAAAAGAAAATTTATTAGAGAATAATAAATTAAATACACAGACGATAAACGAGTTAATTGGTTTACTTGAAACTATTTTAGAACAAAATTACTTTGCTTTCAATAACCAATTTTTCATTCAGGATGATGGATTGGCCATGGGTTCACCTCTCTCTGGTCTATTGGCCGACGTTTACTTGAATTTTTATGAAAAATCTCATTTACTCTCACATAACAAATACAAAAAAATGATATAATATTTTATGCACGTTATGTAGACGATAGCTTTCTAATTTTCAATGGTACTGTACGACAGATCGAAAACCTAAAACATTATATGAATAGTATCAATAAAAACATTCAATTCACGCTGGAAAACGAAGTGGATAATAAATTAAATTTTTTAGATTTGTCTGTCATTAAACACATAGATAAACTTAAATTTAATATTTATAGAAAACCGACCACCACTGATGTGACAATACATGCTGACTCTTATCATCTCTTTTCGCAAAAGTTGGCAGCTTATAATTACTTTATCCGCAGATTGTTGGCAGTGCCTCTCAGTGATGATGATTACCGTGAGGAGTTGAATACCATTAACCATATAGCTTTAGCTAATGGTTACAAAAACACGTTAATTGATAATCTCATCAAGAAACATAAAATTCGAAAATCCAAGCCCCCAGTAAATAAGGATACAAAAATAACATTTATTTCTACCACATACACAAATATAATGCCAAAGATTCTAACCTCCACATTTAATAAATTGAATATTACCGCTACCTTCAAAACAAACAATAGTCTATTAAAAATACTACGTCACAGAAAACCCATACCTTTAGAAAAGAAATCCGGCATATATAAATTATCATGTAACGACTGCAACAGTTTTTACATTGGTCAAACGGGGAGAGGTTTCCTCAAACGATTTAAAGAGCACACACTAAAACGTCACCTAAATAATCTCACTCTGTTAAATAATATCAAGTCCAACTTTACCCGCCATTTAATCTTACACAATCATAATTATACCGATTTCAAATCTAATTTGATACCCCTACATGTGTGCAACAAAGGCCGTTACATGGACGCAATAGAAGAGTTCGAAATATACAAAGCATATAATAACATAAACAGCAGAGACTTCATATTGAATGACCGTTTAAATTTTAAATCCAACCCGCTATACGATACAGCATTGAACCTGCTTAGGCGTAATCACTCAGATAATAATTCAGTGTCCGATCGACTTCGCTGTGGTGCGCACCATTTAGAAAGCGAGTGAGTTACATTAGTTGACAATTATGTGTAACATGTGATTTTAACTGTTAAGGGCCTCAATAGAGTAATTTAATCTGATGATGGAGCATATGTTCCGAAACGCGTCATTTTAATCGACGTACAACGAAGTCACACGACGGATACAAGGTGATTTATTTATCTATAATCACAATAAATGTTTAATATTTTACGTAGTGAATGCAATAATGCGATTACATTAAAATTTAGATACCTAATAATGATAAAAATTAAAATAGCCGCCATATTTAAATTTGAGATCATAAAAACCGTGTTTTTTTCTTAATTTATTAAAGAACATTAATAAGAGAACACGTGTACAAAAAATTCTTTGAGATATCGCAGTCCCTTGTTGTGATATAACGTTTTCCTTAAGAATGGCAGTCAGGCAGAAAATGAGACATCTCCGGACCTATACAACATTTAAAAGATGTTCCAAAACTTGTAAAAACTTGTTTTCTTCTATCGATGCATAGAATCTGAATATTTGTTGTGAGGACTGAAGATTTTTTCGTTACATTCTGTATAGCAGGGGTCTCCAAACTACAGCCCGCGGCAACCCAGCCGATGCTGCGTGCAGGTTTCAAATAGATCGTCAAAATATTTCAAATATTATTTATTTATACTTCAGACACTTTTATTTACATTATTTTGAATAAATGAATTTGTTTTGTATGGATAAGTCTGCTTAATTTTTATTTAAATACCTATTTTATTGACTTGATTATTTCGTAAACTTAACAAAAATATGTTTGCAATATGTGTGTGTGTGTGTGTGTGTGTGTGTGTGTGTGTGTGTGTGTGTGTGTGTGTGTGTGTGTGTGTGTGTGTGTGTGTGTGTGTGTGTGTGTGTGTGTGTGTGTGTGTGTGTGTGTGTGTGTGTGTGTGTGTGTGTGTGTGTGTTGCTGGCCCTCCTGACCTCCAAGATTTTACAATTCGGCCCTCAAGTGAAAAAGTTTGGAGACCCCTGCTGTATAGTATGAAGTGTGAAAAAAGTAAGTTACTACATATCAACATATAAAGTATTTTAAAACATTAAATAATTTTAAAGGATGACGTCGGCCAGTTGAAATTAAAAAAATAATAATCGTTTCCTAGTTCTACTGAATTACTAAACATTTTTAAATAATACTTTCTATTGTAATCAACAAGACTAATTTTGCATCTTTACCTATAAATGGTTTCATTACTCCACTAGTATCTGTATCTACCACCGAACAATATGCAATTTGGCAATTTGTTTATAAACAGCTTCGCTTTTTAAAAATTGTATTTATTGGATGAACAATTAATTCATTGTCTAAATGCCCTACTTGTACAATTTACACTCAACGAAACTTTCTGTAACGTTATGTCATATTTTTCTTAACAAAAATAATTGAAACCGCCTCTCGCTAACGGTTGGAATAATTAAACATTTTATGTGAGAATACTTTTTTTTAATGTTTAGTTCAAGCGCAAAATAAAATTTGCATAATAACAGGTAAAACTTGTATGTATATTGCAAGTGACAAACAATTCTCTTTTCATAACAATTCGTGGTACACTTTATTCAGAATTTGTCTACCAGAGTGCACTATGGAGCAGCACGATCGTTCCATCGGAACATTAACGCCACTATCGACGAAATTTGTTACTGAGTAAACCGTTCTGTAATCATACATAATACAAAACATTCCACGAAAATGCATTTTAATTTTACTTTACTTATCTTTACATTAATGAAATTTCACAAATTTTTATTTATCACGGTTGTTAACGTGTCTTCGAATATTTTACTTACTATATTTAAAAAAATGTAAAATGTGATATATAATTTTTTATGTATTTCGACTCTAAAAATGTAGTTTATGATATTGTAAAATATGAAAAGACTTCTATAATTAATAAAGCGAAACTCTGAAATGTAAAAGAAGTAAAAAACAGAGATAAAAGAAAGTGTGATTCGTTAGAAATAGAAAAGGCGAAACCTATCGACAATAAGAAAGAGAGGGGGAGAGATAGACAGACAGACAGACAGAGATAGGCAGACAGATACAGAGGAAAAGAGAAACAGTCGATGAACAACCAAATAAAAATGGTACAGAACAATTAAACTGGACACATAGATTGAGTTAAAGTACACTTTTCGGTGAGTAAATTCACCAATTCCAAAACAAAATCGTTGTTTTCAATTAAACTATTCTTTCTTTCGTATTCAAATATAAATATACAGTTTTATATCTACTGATTAATAAAGTCTACAAAAAATGTATTTAGGAAAAACCATTTTAATGTTTTGTATTTAGTATCTAATAGAAGAGCAATTTTTGAATTATAAATATTTGTAAATACTTGTATTTATGTAATAAATAAATGTTTGTAAATTATTAGTAGGAACAGAACGTACGAAATCGTAGACTAATTGACATATATTTCTGTAAACTTGCTGCCTTCTAGTGGCTTCTTCCGTTATCTAGTGTCTAAAATTCTCGCCTCAGGTGTGGGAGTACAGAGTCTGTGTCATAGCCGATGAGTGTCAGTTTCCTCTGGTACCGGACGGTCAAGAATCTCCAGCACAAGGAAGTTCGTGTACGGGTCAGCGTTGCACGAACTGGCGTGTTAGTCCAGGAAGGCTGTTCTATGCTTTTCTGGTTGTACCGCCCTAAAAGCGTACCTGATGTCTGAGGCCTATTGCTCCGTGACGCATTACGCATTACAGCATTACTGGTATAGGCGATACGTTGGTATACCAGGGTGGACAGCTCCCACAAGCAAGGAACACTTGCTCGATCTCACGGAAGCCTAGGATTGATCGACGGCGCAGAGTAAGATTCGAGCAGGTTCTGTCCTTCATGCTAAGTGCGACACTGAGTTAGCACGACGTCACTTGTGATAGTTGCCGCCAAGTTGTGAGAATAAGTTCTTGTCAGTTCGTCTTTAAAGTCATCGATATCTTTATTGTAATTAGATGATGTATAGTATGAAAGAATTCTTCTCCTTCCTGTGCCATGGCATCTCTATACTAGACTCTATAGTCTCCTTCAATATTCTATCTGCCTCTCTTGAGTCCTTTCTAATGTTGTCTCGCCATGATAGTTAAATGTAAGAGATTAAGGTGGGGAGACCATCGTAAAAGGGAGTAATAACTGAACACTAAAAATGCATTTGCTAATACACCTAACAATAGGCAGTATATACTTCAATATTTAGTTAGTACCTGCACGTAGGCTTTCAGGGGGTCTCAGGCTAGAACCGCTAATGTCCACTGAATATTAATGAAGAAAGTTGTGTTAGTGGTTAAAATCACAAGCAGAATGATCACTGTTTTTCCGATCTGACGATGAGCTGTGAAGCTTGAAAGCGCTAATCGAGATAATTTTTATATAGTGGTGTGCAACAGTGATCATTCTGCTTGTCTACTGAATACTCTTTTTTCGCTTGCAATTCTACTATTTGATCTAAAAATCTACTACTACAGATCTACTACAATTTCCATTGCACAAAATTATACTTCCTAGGTATTCAAAATATTTTATTTGTTCTAGTTTTAAATCATTTCTCATCATGTTTACTGGCTGATCTTTATCTTTAGGGATTCCCACCCTTTACCGTCCGTAAGACTTACTCCCACACATAAGATTTAGGAAAACCTACACATATATATAAACATAAAACGCAAAACACTCTAATACCTGGACAAATCAATGCAATATGTGAAACAGTTTTTAAAAACTAACAGCCATTTTTACTTCCATGTTCCATAAGGAAATGGAAGTATTGTCATGGCGAAAAAAATCGTGTTCGAGATAACGGCAGATTCTGATTGTACTACCATCAAAACATGAAAAAAAGTCATTTTTCGAAAAGTGTGTGTGTGTGTGTGTGTGTCTGTGTGTAGAATTTTTTTTTGGCAAACGATAACAGCCGCAAATTCAAAAGAATCAAATAATGTTTTGCATACAGCCCTGAATTGCAGAGCACTCAAGGCCTATTGTTTTTGGTGAAGATCGGTTTAGGGAAAGGGGTAAAACGTTACCTGCAACGTTTTACGTGTTAACAAGAGTAAAGTGCTTAATTTTGATAAATAAAGTATCCTGAAAAGAAGGTCATAATAATCCACTGTAGAATGGTAGATGAAATATCTATAGATGAAAAGGGTAGTTGAAGGAGGAGGGGTAATTTTTTTATAAATTAAAATGGTAGTTGATGTTGGAGGAGGTAAATTTTTATAAGTTTTATATGTGTACTACGTTATTGACAACAAAGAAGTAGTTTCTATGGAAACATTTCATTTCACTTTAACAATAGTCTATACTTTTCATTTTAATTTAAATCACGTATGAGTGAAAATATATCGTACCTGGCAGGCAAGCATATCTCAATTATGTAATGTTTACTTTTCCAAAGTTTTATTGTTGTGATTACCGCAATAAAAAGGCCGGCAGTATACACAGACACACACACACACACACACACACACACACACACAAAATTCGCGTTATTTCTGGCCTCACTCATGTTTATTTTCTTATGTTTGCACGCTTTTTAAATGAAAAGTGCCGAAACCCACACCAACACAACGCGTGCAAGCCGAAAAGATTGACATCGATTTGCTTCCTGTGGATCGCTGGGCAGTGTTGTTGTATTAAAGGAATTAATACAATCTGTGTACTTATTTCTATTATGACATGAGAATTATAAACTAATATGTGCATGTGTGTGTGTATGAAAAATATATAAATATTTTTCTCCTTTGGAAAATTGTTTGCCCCTCCTTGAAAATATTTTGACCTACCTGATGGCTAGTTACTTACTTGCCTGTGTGGAATATAGCGTTACGACATGGATCAGAATGGTGGGTGCTAAACAGGAGACAAAAACGTATTAAGGAAGAAATGTTTTGCTGAGAAATTTATAATTATACGGGTGAACAGAATAGTCGTTCAGGAAATCAGAAGACAAATGGAAAGAAAGAAATCAAGACTCGATTTAAAAAAAAGAAAAATGACTAGTATAGTATTGACAGGAAAGACTTTGATAACACTATAAACATCCCTCGGCCCCTCGCAGCGAGAGTCCAATTTCAATACAGGAATCAGATCGCAGCTACCTTTAGCTAGCTCTTCGTTCGACCTACAGAATTTTATCCAAAAGTACAGACCTTCCTCACGAAGGTTGAGGATAGTCTTAATCCACCTGACATGGTGGTACCATTTTAGCTGATACGTAATTTCTTCAGAACTCAAGCATCCACTTATTTAATTAATATTTAAATGATTTTAAATATAAATTTTAGGACATGGAAGTCATGTATGGTTCTCCATACCGATTTTTTTAATAGAGGTTTAAGTTCGGTTAAAATTAAACCGGTTCAATTTTAACCTAAAGTTTAAACTGGCGGCCATTGATTTTGATAGAATGTATTCCCCTGTACGTATACATTACTTATGGAAATAACCAAAGAAAATATCATATACTTTTGTGGTTTCGATATTTTTTATTCCTGTAATAAAAATCTGCACTTATTTCTAATTTAAACCAAGCATCTGTTTATATTTTACCATTGATTTTTTTAAATGTCTTCAGTACGAACAAATAAAATTTAGATGATTCATAGAAAAAGTTGTCATTTGAAATTTCATTTTTCTCCTTGAACAAAACTTATATAATATTGTTATTGTTATTTATGACTTATTATAATTATTATTATTATTATTATTGTTGTTGTTGTTGTTGTTGTTGTTGTTGTTGTTATTGTTATTGTTATTGTTATTGTTATTATTATTTGAATTGAAATTAGGCCATTGACTATTTGTAGAACATCGTTTGTTTACGGAAACATTCACAAAATAATGTATTTTAGAACTGTATATATCATGTAACATTTATTAGAACTTTTTTATTGCAATTTGTATCATTTGCCTAAAGTTTAATCTGTTACGATATATATATATATATATATATATATATATATATATATATAATGCATTGTTCCTTTCAGTTCTTCACAATAACATATCGCTTGTACGTCCTATCAGAGTAATTGTTTATACAAATACAAAAGCATCAACATGATCTGTAAATTTTGAAAATAAGGAACATACACTCTTGACTGAACTGTAAATAAAAATGTATTGTTTAGAACGTGTAAACACAGGCGCACGCGCCATTAATATTTTTTGAAAAGTGGTTACAATGGACAAGTTTTAAAGAAAACGAATCAAGATATTATAATACAGAGTACATAACAAAAATAATGTCTTGTTTCTCACTGGCATTTTAATATAATCTCGTGACAGTGAAGCAATGGTGTGGGAAAATCTTATCAACACTTTATTGACCGAGCTGCCAAATTTATTAGAAAGTTTTATAACGCCTGAGAGTAACTAAAAACATATGTTCTGGTGTTAGTACGTGGTTTTTAGTTGCTTTCAATACAACAAAAGGGTAAAAGGGTTTATTTTATGGAAATCTGAACTTATTAAAAAAATGTAACATCATCCTACGAACTGAAGTGATCTACTCTGATCTTTATTGTTCTTGGTTTTTAGATACACTAACCTCATTTTCTTAAGTTGTCTTAGTTACATGTAAGTATATGTTCACTGTTTTTCCATTGCAAATAAAATTGGTATTAAACACAATTTAAAGTAAAAAAGTGCTTTTTAATTTAAAAAATTATAGAACAGGGTGCAACCCTTCTTGGCAATAGGAAAATGAAACAAAAGTGATATTATGCACTGTCTAAAAGTAGATCGAATGTTTCAAACCAGGGAGTAACACGGATTAACTTAAACCATGATACAAACCAAGTTCAAAATTAATTCACCGTGGAGAAAATAAAAACAAATTTAAATCCCTGGTTAAACTAGGTTTGGATAAAACCAGGTGTCAATCTCAACTGAGAAAATTAGCCTAAACTTTGGAAATACTCACGTAACAAACTTATACACTATATCCAATAACTAAAAATCCCCAAATACCAAAAGCCAACAGCAGTCAACAGCATCAGCCAATCAACACACAGATACTGGAAACAAGGTGTAGATGGACGGAGACGATGATACGTAAAGCAGATAATCTTGTTATATTGATGTTGAAAGCGGCATTTACTGTAAACACCCCTTTATAGCTTATTTTTATAAGTAACATTACTAAAATGATGAAAAGGTTTTATTCAGGTTCTCTAACAGATTTTTCTGACGTAGTGATTGTAACTTTTAATGATTCACTATGTTACTTATGGATTTGTTTCACTATGTATTATGTCGCAATCTCTCAACTGAAACGTATTATAAATAATATTTTCCCCTACGTTGTCGTTTTTGAAACTCATTGGACTGTACCTCAAGAAAGCGTTCATGTTCGGTCTTGAAAAAGTCTTGCGTTTTTTCTTCATCATCATCCTCAACGTTTAAACCAAGAATGGTTTGTTCCGGTCTCAAATAGGCAAATATTAAAGCTGGTCACTCCAGCGCTTCCTCGGACGTCCCACACCTCTCCGTCCCCTCCGCTTATAGTTCCATAGTTGTTTGAGGGTGCGGCAGTCATCCATTCGGCAAAAATGTTCCCACCAGTTCAGCCGATACTGGGCGATCCTGTCGAGTATACTCATAAAATTCAGTTCCTGCCGTATATCTGTGTTTCTTCTATGATCATGGAGAGTATACCCTGCCACGATCCTGAGAAATCTCATTTCAGCTGCTTGGATGGGACTAGCCTGGCCTTCCGTTAAAGTCCAAGCGTTTTTTTCGTTGCTCTATTTATTTAGCAGTGTTATATAAATGATTACCATAAATAAAGGTACACACTCATATGCTTGTTTATACGTGACACAAACACTAATTTAACCCAAGTTAATGAAGCGTTAAGGTGAAACTTTTTTATTCCTAAGTTTCTCGCAGTTTGCAATAAATATCGTTTATATCGTAAAAAAAAAAAAACGAAAAACGAAAAAACAAAGTCGAGAGTAAACAGCTGAAATTGGTAGTTGACGAGATTACAGTGGCGGTGGGAGAGTGATGGGTGTCATCGTACCGGGAAACAAAACATTTCCATTATTGAAAACGTAGTGCGGGCAGTATTTTGAGCGTCTGTAGGCGCCGGCCGGACTAGACAATGTCGCCGACGCCGACGTCTGCCATCTCCCGGGGATTCCTACACACACAGCATCCCTGAGCCACACCCTTACCGCATCTTAGCCCCAACGTTCTGTTTCTGCCCTGGCGAATAAAAAAAATCAGCCGATCTATGTGGAAGCCAAAAATGAAAACGAAAGTTTTACACGTATAGGACGAACTTGCAGGGTTTCCATTCGTTTGAATCGGTATATTGTTAGTTCGAGACCGTAGTAGTGTGTTAAATCTGAAAAATCCCAACACTTTATGGTTTAATATTTCAGTATTGTCAGTTTTGTACAGTACTGGGAAAAAATAAGTATAAATAGCTGACTTCGTACTAAGATGGAGAACAAGTAACTCATACACTAACAGATTGCCGGTCAAATTTACGCCTTTTATAGATATGCTGTGTCGCAGTCCCATGGAAGCATTTATCGTTTCCTGCCCCCAAGCATAATTCCTTTTCCTTCCTTTCGTGAGAACTAAGCGAAAGAACACTAAACTGGATGCAGTTTAAACTGTTTAGTACCGCCTTTGAGTCCATGAAACTTTTACAATATTCAAGGTTTATTTAACACCAATTAACTACTTTTTAAATATGGTACGAGTTTTTTGGTAATTTTTAATTCACCGAGTACTCGTTGCCTTTACTAATATGTCAAAAAAATTGAATTCTTTGCGATGTGCATGTGTATGTATACGTATAATGAATTGAGTATTTAGTAAAACTAGTAATATTCAGGTAATAATTTAGTTGAATTACTTTTTCGTGTAACTATAATTGCAGCAACTTTTACACGAGATTATTGTAAAAAATATTTTAAGATTTTTTGAATAACAAAGAAATCTGAATATGGAAAAATTTCGAAATATTTTAATTGTGTGTATGTGAGTGTGTGTGTGTGAGTGTTTTGTTTGTGTGTGTATGTGCGTGTGCGTGTGCGTGTGCGTGTGAGAGAGAGAGAGAGAGAGGGGGGAAGAGTACATGGTCTAAGAGTGAGCGATGATATACAGTAGACTTAAATGTACTGTAACTTTATTATAGTAATAATTCGCTAATACCATTCAAAATACGACAAGAAATGAATTATGTTGAAGGACAACAGATAAATATATTATATATGAATAAAATTATTGTTTCACACGACTCATTAACATGACACAAAAACGTAGGTTCTAAAGTAATAATTTAAGTGAGAGGGTTTTTGAAATAACGTTAATAATTTGAACAAAGTGTACACATTTTATTAAGATATAATGTTTATGTCGTACTTAATACTTACATTACAATTATGAGCTTATTAAAAGTATTTTTTTATTGTTGTGAACTGCAATTTTTGTTATAAAAAATTTTTATTTCGATCTTTAATTTCTGTATTTGGTGTTGAAAATCGCTCAGCAGTGCTGCAAGAGAAATTAAATAGATAATAAATAAATGTAAGTTCTCTTTACCTTTACTATATATATTTTCAATTCTTAAATATTAACAATGGAATACAAACGGCTGTTTATCGCTGCTGTTTATTTAAATACCCAGAATAGTGTTCTTGAATATGCATTATTCATAATACTGTTAACATTCTAATGTATAGGATACAATACAGACACAGAGAGAAGTAATTACGTTCACGCTTTCCGACGATAAAAAATAAACCAGCAGTACCCTGTAAAACGGAAACATAATACTATTATAATATACTAGCGAGTACCCGGCATGCGTTGCAATGCCACTCAAAGAAAGAAAGTGTTTGTATATATATAATATATAAAGACTTCGTTCGCGTGGTCTTAAATTTAATGCGATAATATATTTAGAACAGAATCTATTCCATTGGGTTGCCATAGTAACCAGATCTAATAAGTTAGTTTTTTAAGACTCCAAAGGACCCCCCAGAGGATCGTATCGAAAAAAACACCTGTCCTATGTTGGTTCTCCCGTTGCGTAAAATATTTGTGCCAAGTTTGGTTGAAATCGGTCCAGTGGTTTAGGAGGAGATGTGGAAGACCCCAAAGAACCCCCAAAAGAACCCCATCGAAAAAACACCTATCCTATGTTGGTTCTCGCTTTGCGTAAAATATTTGTGCCAAGTTTGGTTGAAATCGGTCCAGTGGTTTAGGAGGAGATGTGGAAGACCCCAAAGGACCCCCCGAAGTATCATATCGAAAAAAACACATATCCTATGTTGGTTCTCCCGTTGCGTAAAATATTTGTGCCAAGTTTGGTTGAAATCGGTCCAGTGGTTTAGGAGAAGATGTGGAAGACCCCAAAGGACCCCCCAAAGGACCCCCAAAGGACCCCATCGAAAAAACACCTGTCCTATGTTGGTTCTCCCTTTGCGTAAAATATTTGTGCCAAGTTTGGTTGAAATCGGTCCAGTGGTTTAGGAGGAGATGTGGAAGACCCCAAAGGACCCCCCAAAGGACCCCATCGAAAAAACACTTACCCTATGTTGGTTCTCCCGTTGCATAAAATATTTGTGCCAAGTTTGGTTGAAATCGGTCCAGTGGTTTAGGAGGAGATGTGGAAGACCCCAAGAACCCTCCATAGGACCCCATCGAAAAAAATTCATAAACCTTCGCGGGCGTGCGCACAACAACTCACCGAAGTTTCATCGCAATCGGATGAATGGTATAGGAACGCATACGGGACAAAGAAAGAAAGAAAGAAACAAACATTCATTTTTATAGATATAGATTCTGTGCACACAAATTCAGCACGCTGCCTTCCTGATTGCGTCGTGACGTAGTGCAGTCGCTACCTGTGATTGAAGCCGCGACTCTCATTTCTATTCATAACACTGTCGTCGTGTGTTATACAACAACGAAGTAAATAAGTCGGTGACTACTCATCTAGCGCCAGGCAGTCGTGTTAATTGATTTTAATTTTTCCGCGAAAACTTGTGCTCAATTACGCCATCGAGTCAGGTTTATGTGTTGAGAAAGGAAGACGGGTTGCATTTAAAACTGTCATAATTTTCACTTTACTTTCTAACCAATTAAAACCGAGAGACGAAGAGAGAGAGAAAGAGAGAGAGAGAGAGAGAGAGAGAGAGAGAGAGAGAGAGAGAGAGAGAGAGAGAGAGAGAAGGGGGGAAAATAGACAGAGAATTATGGTAATGACTGTAGGTTGTTACATTAGACAAGTGCAGACCAAGTTCAGTTCAGCGTGCCGTTGCCAAGTACTACTATAACTACCACTTAAGTACTAAAGCAGTGCGATTTATTTTTAACTACAAACGGTAATTGAATGTGATGCCTCTGTACACAGCTTCAAAATTAAAACTTAATGAGTGAGATTTATTACACTGTACTTCAGTGGAAAGCAATGGAACGCACGCAGTGGAAATAACACTTTTTATTCTGTAACTGGAAGAATTAGTACTCCTAACAATGTTGTGTCTTCTATTTAAGTCGTCGAAAGATTAATTTGCTCTTCTCGCTATATACTATACTCGTCATACATGGAACTAATTCTTTTGCAAAACGATTAACTCTTAAACACTCTAATTCTGGTTTATTTTTCTTGTTTTATTTAATAAACGTGCTTAAATAAATTCTGTTTCGGCTCTAGGAAATCTTAGCAATTTCGTACACTGTTCTTTCAAGATGATCGGATTAATTTTAGCAGAGCCTGTGACAACCCGAAAAACGTCTGTACGCTTGTGCGGATGAATTCCGAGGCTGTGGCCTACAGCTCATAACCGAGTGATTCAATCAGCATTACGTTACAGACGCCCGTTTCTCCTCATTTGTCTACAGGTCTTTTTGGCGAATATTCTTTCAGCTAGCGCGTCGTGTGTTCAGATCCCACTAACGTATTATTTAACTGAGTTTAGTTATCAAACTAAGACGTTCTTAAGAAGTGAAGAAAATGTTTCGTCCTCTTCAAAATAAAAAAAAAAATCAGAAGTAAAAGAAGGAAGAACTAGGCGGGTAAGGGATTGGCTACTAACTTAGAGGTTCGGTGTTCAATTTCTGAGCAACATCATAAAATCAAGGTAAGTTTTTCATTCCTGATATACTCAGCTGCCTGGGCTTTCTGTAGTTTGTAATCAAGTTTGCTTATTATGTGTAATATTAAATGGATATTTATATTATTTTATTTCATTCACTACTTTAATAAGAGCTTTTATATTTTTACTTTCTGTTACGCAAATTAGCGAACGATTTGCGGTTATGGTCTTCGTTCATAATTTTTTAAGAAAGTGTAGCCCCACTGTAACTATTGGCGGTTAGTATCGGTTCTTCAAGCCAGAGTAATCCTTTTTGTGTGTTTTGAGTTTAGTAGTTTTCTAGATTTCTGTGTTAGTTTTTTTTTTTTTTTTGCTACACTTGCTCTGTTGATTCTTCACGTTTAAATGGGCTGTTCTACGTTTCGGGTTCGCTTACATTTACTATGTGGAACCAAGTCTAAGGTAGATTACCATGTATCACTATGTTTTATAGGCATGCTTGTTGTGGTTTTTCAGGCTAAGAGAATGAAAAATAGGAAGGGTAGTAGGTAGTTGGAGAGGCGTTGTGCGAGACGAAGCGCAAGCCCGTCGTCCGCTCGCTTGCTACGTCCCGAGCTTCAAAAAGAGCTCCTGCCTCAGGGACCGTTAGATGATCTGGATGTTAGGGGTGTGGCCTGCTACCAGCCGTGGGAGTCAATTGTTTAATTACTAATTGAGGGTGAGTGTACGCCGAGACCGGGTCCAAGATTCACCTGGCGCAGACGGGTTGCGACGGAGGGCGCTAATGAGGCGAGTGCCCTCGAAGCGATAGAACGTTTGGGAAAGTGTCCGTATAGTGGCGTCCACGGAACGGACACGCAGGGATTCTGGGATAACTTTATTCGATGTCAGGTAGTGGACTTTACACGCTCAGCGCAATCCTTGGTCCAGGAGAGACTGAAGCTTTCGCTTATGGGTCTTAACCAAGTACTGCATACGCGTATCGCGTATCGCGTAACCACCGGCACCGCATAGGTGGTGACGATGAGTTTCCCTAGGCGGCGGGTAATAGATTTGCTGCAAAGTGCCCTACTGAGTGTATATAGAAGATACGCGGTCTTGCCGGCTAATTGCTCGGAGTGTGTCCGCCAGGTGAGACGACGATCCAGGTGGAGCCGGAGGTACTTAGACTTGTCGAAACCAGGGCAGGGGAGTGTCGCCTACGTACAGACGTCAGGGAGCCTTCTACGTCTGGAGAAGACTACGGCTCTGCTCTTGGCCACGTTGATAGCGACCCTCCATTTCTCTGCTCACTTAACGTAGGAGTAGAATGAAAAAAACTCCGCTATTGGTTAGGCAGCGTGCATTCAGTTACGACTGTGGATACAGCATGTAGACTGGTAACAGGAACATTTCAATTTAAACGTCATTACTCATTGGTGTCTAATTCTATAGATGAGTGCATCTCATACGCGCTACTTATTCACAGAAGCAGGTAAAAGCTGTATCTGAAAACAGGGTCACCGTACATTGTTTAGAAAATTAGACGGAAATCATAAAGATAACCGACCATTTGGTATACAGATGAGAGAGGAAGAGCGCGTCCTTTCTCACCGTCGGCTGAATCACAACTGCGTCTAAACATTTGTTGTGTTCGTTTTGTTATGTCCTGGTTAGTGGAAATTTTTGTATTACGTACCGTTTCGTATTGTTCTCTTAGTTATGTTGAGAAAACATACTGCACCGTCGTACGAATGCATATATACAAATATCGGTATGGTGTACCACACATGACTTCCATGTTCTAAGATTTATATTTAAAATCATTTTCGAAATGAAATATTTCCACAGAAACCACTCTACTTCTTTCTTCAGCCTTAACCACAGTACTGTGGTCACTAACGTATACCACCTCACGTTAACGCACTCGATTTTCACTGACGATGACAGTCGATGGCACTACCGAAACGTCTGGTTTTGAAGAAAACATTGGACCACGGCCAAACAGCCCGGGAAGGAATTTTAGCAACAAACTACTTCTTTGTTGCCGATAACGTAGTACACATAAAAAATTATCCCCTCCCCCTTCAACTACAATTTTCATTTATAGAAAATAACCCCGTCCTCCTTCAACTACCCTTTTCATTTATAGATAGTTCATCTACCTTTCTACAGTGGATTATTATAAACTTCTTTTCAGGATACTTTATTTACCAAAATTAAGTATTTTACTCTTGTTAAAACATAAAACGTTGCAGGTAAACTACCCCTTCCCCTTAACCGTTTTTCACCAAAATCAATAGACCTTGAGTTCTCTACAACACATGATCATATGCAAAACTTATTTGATTCTGTTTGAATTTACGGCAGTTATCGTTCGTCATAGAAAAAATTCTATACACAGACACACAGACAGACACGCAGAGACACTTTTCAAAAAATGACTTTTCTTCATGTTTTGAGGGTAGTACAATAAGAATCAGCCCTTATCTCGAACACGAATTTTTTCGCCATCACCATACTGCCATTTCCTTATGGAACATGGAAGTAAAAAAGGAGCAAGATGCCATTTGGCTATTGCCACAGTACTTAATTATTTATCAAAATTAAGTACTTTACCCTTGTTAAAACGTAAAACGTTGCATTTAATCTATCCATTCCCCTTTCCCGATCCACAAAAATCAATAGGCCTTGAGTACTTTACAACTCAGGCACATATGCAAAAAATTATTTGATTCTGTTTGAATTTGCTGCAGTTATCGTACGGCATAGAAAATATTACTCTTGTTAAAACATAAAAATGCTGCAGGTAAACTACCCCTTCCCATTAACTGAGCTTCACCAAAATCAACAGGTCGTGAGTCCTCTACAACTCGGGCACATATGCAAAAAATTATTTGATTCTGTTTAACTTTGCGCCTGTTATCGTTCGCCATAGAAAAAATTCTATACGCACACACACAGACACTTTTCGGAAATGAATTTTCTTCATGTTTTGAGGATAGTACAATCAGAATCAGCCCTTATCTCGAACACGATTTTTTTGCCATCACCATACTTTCATTTCCTTATGCAACATGGAAGTAAAAAGACTGGACTTTTGGTAAGAAAACGTTATCAAACACTGATTTCATTACGTTGAAGAATTACGTGATACAAGTGTTTGTTACCTAATCACAAAAACAGATAAAGAGATTTCGGTCAAACTCGTGACGCGTTTACTGTACTCCTAACTGGGACACACAATGGACATATAAGAGAACTCTACTGATAAGAATCTGTATTCCCGACACTTTTACGCACCTGAAGGATATACGAGTAAATTCTGAAACTTTGTAAATTTCGCTTAACCGTCAGCTGTCGTGGAGACGATGTGTGTTCAGATCCTACTGAAACTTAATAAATTATTAATATTTTTTTCTCAGCAGATATTTTTGTGTTAATATTTTAACTCCAAGTAACTTTGTTACTGTACTACTAGCTGCTGGTCATGCTGAACGAGACCTTTCGATACGACCTTTTGGAAGCAATGATATCCAGGCGAGAATTTTTAGTGGTAACCGATGTTACTACACCTACTCAAAATTAATAGACTCCAAAGCACTGAACAAATTACTAAAATCATACCTAAAGCATAATTAGACCAGTTATGACATATGCATGTGAAACCTGGGTATTAACACAAAAAGATTATCGGTATCTAAGAATATTTGAACGAAGAATACTGAGCAATTTTTTCCTTAGGAATTGAATACTTGGGCTACAGTGTGTCTTATAATGCAAGCAACGACGTTGTGAATAAGTTGCATAAGTTCAACCTTATGTGCGGGACCATTAGGCGAACCCTTAAGTCAACAAGTAAAGGAAGACGCCTAAAATTCTACAAGGTGATGGCTCTTCCCACACTTCTTTATGGGTCTGAGAGTTGGACTTTAACGAAAGGCCAGGCCAGTCGCATCCAAGCGGCTGAAATGAGATTTCTCAGGCACGTGGCAGGGCATACTCTCCATGATCATAGAAGAAACACAGATATACGGCAGAAACTGAATACTATGAGTATACTCGACAGGATAGCCCAGTATCGGCTAAATTGGTGGGAACATCATTGCCGAATGGATGACTGCCGCATCCCCAAACAACTCTAGAACTATAAGCCGAGGAGACGGAGAGGTGTGGGACGTCCGAGGAAGCGCTGGAGTGACCAGCTCTAATCTTCGCCTATTTGAGACCGGAACAAACCATCCTTGTTTTAATCCGTGAAGCTGATGATCTTGAAATACTGAGAAAAATATTTGGACCATTGAAAAATGATGATGGCTCGTGGAGATTACGAAGGAATCATGAAATAAATAATTTAATACGCGGAACCGATATAGCGTGGTTTATAAAGAACAGAAGGATAGCCTGGCTGAGAGACAGAGTGAGGCTGGAACAACACAGAATTTCCAGAAATATTCTAGAATGGAGACCAGTAGGTACGATATCAAGAGGAAGGCCAAGGAGAAATGTATCAAGGATGTTGAGGAGGATATGAAGAATATGGGGATAACAAGATGGAGAAGACTATGGAGTAATGAGAGGGCTGAATGGAGAAAAATTGTTGAAGAGGCTAAAACCCTCTGGGTTATACTGGGTTATAATGCCAGTAGAAGAAGAAGAAGAGAAGAATTAAACAAAAGAACTATGGAATAGATTACACTCATATTTTTTGCGTGTTAGGAAAAAAATCAGTACTTGAATATATTTTATCATTCTCAGCTTCTTCTCTGGTACCAGATAGTACACATTGAGTCCAAAACGGCCCCAACGACGTCGTCATGAGTTTGATAAAGGTGGTTACACCGCCCGGCACGCAGCAGCCAGCAGTTCGGGAGTAGAGTATGACAAAGCTGGAGTAACACCTTTATCAACAAAATGAGTAATATAAAATAACGCAGTCAGTTATCCGTAACATTTGTGTCATACAGGTGTGAAAAATTAAGACTACTACACAGCACTGGCTTATAATTTTAAATACAGACTTGTTCTGTGGAAACAACGTAATGGCCTTCCGTGCTTAAAAACCGATCGAAAATATACAGCAATCGTTGAAAATACTTCTCATCAAAAACATAACTTCTCGTGAGGATAATTTTAATTTTGTACTGATAAGTTATCAAAATTGTGTGAGCACGCACAATGTGACATACTTGAAAATACAGGTAGCCTATACCACAACACCTAGTTCAGGCCATAAAGAATTTATATAGACACACCACGATAATCATAGACGACGGAGAAGAATCTATCCTGATTGAAACAAATCATGGCATAAGACAAGGCTGGTGTTTGTCACCACTGCTTTTTAACTTTTATCTAGATGATCTCCTTAAAAAAATGGAAAGAACAATCTCCTGATGGTATTAAAATCCACCGAAATAAGAGCTTGAAAACCATTCTCTTTGCGGATGACCAAGCTATATTCACCACTTCAGAAGACGATTTCTAGAGAGCATTATACATCTTACATAAAATAGGAAAAGAATATAACGATAACATATCTGAATCAAAGACAAAAGTAATGGCCTTTATAAGAGATGAATCGGTTCGGACTAAAATATGTATACACAACACTGCATAGAACAAGTAAGACATTTCAACTGTCTTGGACGTGACATTACTTATGATCAAGACAGAGATATAGAAAATAAAGTGACGAATTTCACAAGAATGTATGGAACGATTCGGAGAACGTTGGGAAATAAATGTAGAAAAGAAACCCAAATAACATTTTATAAAACAATGGCAATACCTACACTACTGTATGGTTCTGAAACTTGGGTCATAAAGAAAAAAAATGAACAGAAGATACAAACAGCAGAAATGAAATTTCTGAGATCAGTTAAAGGTGTAATAGACGAGATCATATTATAAGAAATGAAGAGATAAGAAGTGATTTAGTTTATTGAAAGGGTTTGAGAATACAGAAGGATTCAACACACGAATAGAATGGAGGAAAGTAGAATATTGAAGATGACGAAATATTACAACCCTAGAAGCAGAAGAAAAGTTGGTAGACCTAAGAAAAGGTGGACTGTGCAATAGGAATAGGCCGCTAAAGCCTAAAACCGTTAAAAAGATGATGATAATGGTGATGTGTCAGCACGCATTAATACAAAATGTCAGAGGTCGGCACAGTGTAGCTTGTACGGGATACGTCTTGGATCACTTGAGCATGAGATTAGTCTTTTGTAAACAATAACTGCTGCGCACTAATGTAGTGCAGTGTTTTGTAATTTTGTGCCAATAATTGCTCGCTTTGTAATCGAAGCAACGATTCTACTCAAAGGCGTGGTGGCGGTGTACTAGATTGAGGAGAAGGCAAGGATACCTTTTCAATTTGGCGCTCTCGGTAGTCAATTAGGCGGCACGCCTTTCTCAAGCCATACATAACCTGCCGTGCTCTAAGTAAGTGATCATCACCACTGTAACGATGAACTGCTTTCTCAAAGAGTTTAGTAGACAACAATAGAGTTATCAACTTGGAAAACCAATTATTAATAATAATTATTAAGCAATAATTAAAGTGAAGCCATAACATAGCGTTGGATTGCAGATTTTTATTTTCTAATTGCTATATATTTTTGATATATTTAATTACTGGTAACTATGACAAATTCTAATGAGCGTATAGAGTTCCTATGTCTTTCACAGCCGGAGTCAACAAAGTTGGAAACATTATCTGCAGGGTCGTTAGGCCGCGGTCTATCGTTTGTGCTTACTGACGTTTCGGCCGCACCGTCGGACGTCATCTTCAGTGTTGAAAACTATTGGCACGGTGTCCGCCAGTTCACCCCAGCTCATCATTGACCTTAATGAGCTTAGGTTTTTTAGTTTGTGCTTTAGTCTCAAAAAATGTTTACAGAATATTCCAACCAAAGGAAATCCGCCTTCGTCTTCAAAGTATATACGCTTCAGACTCTAAATAAACGAATTTAGACTACACACGAGTTTAGACTAAACTGTAACGCTCAATTAGAATTTTCCTTCTTCTGAATTTCTGCTTCATATATTACAAAAGTACTATGTTGCTGATTAGCGTAATTTTGCGGCACAGAATACAGTAAAAATAGCAAGGGAAGTACAGGATATATGATCTTTACCTACTGTTTTCTTTAATAGAAAATCTTCTTTGCTGGTTTCCATACTTCGCCTTTTTTCTTTGCCTCGCGGTATTACAACGTTGGTCAACTTTCTACTGTCTTTTAGTACTACACGACAGGAAGACTAGAATTTTGTTGCGGTTAAAAAGGTTTTTAACGAAATATTTAATTTATAGGATGAGAAACGTGTAATTGCTTCTAAAATTTAGAATATGATTTCACGATTCTACTCGTAATAACAATATTAGATAAGACGAAGGGAGCGTGAACAAAAGCAGGTAGTACAGAACTTCCGTTAACAGCAAAATAATTTGTTCGCACTGAAGAAAGAGGACGTTGCAAACCATCGAAAATGGTATGTATTAATATAAAAGTTATTGTAAATTAGTGTAGTAGTCTCACACACACACACACACACACACACACACACACACACACACACACACACACACACACACACACACACACACACACACACACACACACACACACACACACACACACACACACAGAAAATCGCCAAACGTGAAATATCCGAAGAAAAAAAAGAATTCACAAGTGTGATGTAATTTTTGTTGCTGCCTGTCACATGTGTAACGCAGACTGCTATAGCTCTTTCCACATTAATCCATTCCATTCAATGTTTATGTTACCAAACGAAAATATCGGTATGAAGAACCACACATGACTTCCATGTTCTAAGATTTATATTTTCAATCATTTACTTGAATTCGGTTCGATAACATCTAAATAAAATATCGCCCACCCTCAAACTATTTTCACCATTTATAGATATTTTTGTTATTATGGGGTAGTCGTTTAATATAATGTTATTTTCGAGTCACCTTATCTATAAAAAATTAGGTATTTTGTTCTTATAAATAAACTGAAGTACGCAGATAATCATCCCTCCTCCTCAACCGATCCCCACCATCAATGGTATTTACACTTTCATAGAGTAACAGTTTTATCATATGTAATTTCTAAGGTATGTTATTCTTCAAAACTAAATATTCGTACTTTACTTGATTTCAGCACAGCAATTTTCAAAAAATCACCCATCCCCCTTCAAGTACCCACACTATTTATAATTATCTCATTTACCATTTTACAGTGGATTAATATGACTTTATTTTCGGGTCACTTATTTATTAAAATTAAGTACTTTACTCTTGTTGAAACACAAAACAATGGAGGTAAATTACCCTTCCCTTCTAACCTAACAACCTGGCTCCCTAGCAATAAAATTATTTTATTTTTAACAATTACCACTGTTTGAAAAGTTTAAATGAATTTGTAAGTACTTTACTCTTGTTAAAGCGTAAAACGTTGCATGTAAATTACCCTCCCCCTTAACCGATCTTCACCAAAATCAATAGGCCTTGAGTCTTCTCGGGTACATATGCTAAAAATTATTTGATTCTGTTTGAATTTGCGTTCGCCATAGAAACATTTTACACACAGACACTTTTCGGAAAATGATTTTTCTTCATGTTTTGAGGGTAGTACAATCAGATACAGCCCTTATCTCGAACACGATTTTTTTGCGATCACCATATTCCATTTCCTTACGGAACGTGGAAGTAAAAAAGACTATATATTAACCTTTTTGTGTTTGACATGATCAAAAATTTGAGCTTATAGACAAGAAATGGATATTACGTATTTGAAGGACCTAATACTCTAAGGCTCTAAGGCTACAAAGGAGATCTTTGCCATGATACGTATTCCTGTTTTTAACTTAACGCCAAGCACGACAGGACGAGACATTTTCCCCTTAAACTCATGTCAAATTCATTTAGCCTGAAGTAAGTTCCTTATTAAGCGAATGAGACATATCGGTAGCGTTAATTACAGATTGTGACTTATGAAGTCTGTTGTTTGTGTTACTTCAGATTTGTTACTGTAACAGCTAGTGGCTATTTTAGCATTCTTCATTCGCTAACAGAAACGTAATTTTTTAAGTTAGAAAATAAAATTAGAATTTTTGACAGACTCCAAAAGGGGGGAAGTAGATCGTGCTTGGCTAAATTTTATAAAGTTGGAAAGGTCACCATATATACCAGCGCGTAGGCCTATATGCAGTGTAAAAAACTACATAGCTAATTTAAAGTAAACGTTTCAAAAAAAAACCCCGTAAGTACAATATTTAGACAATTTTACTATATTTTAAACAACATAATCAGCCTACGCCATATTATCGTAAAATGTATGTAACGAAAGGCGTTACATGATATAAAAACGAGTAAAAACCCAAATTAACAAACACGTCAAAAGTCAATTCTGACGATACTTAGAAGTCAAAAATTACATGGAAAATGTAAAACAATATATCCCTAAAAAATTCTGTTTGTTTATGGTTCAATTTTTTGTTAGCAGCGTAATTCAGTCGAAAAAATATCACGGACTCCTCTATTGAGAAAGCATTCGATTTGTTTAAAAAACAGGAAATTATTCAGTTTTTAAAACAAATTTTAAATTGTGCAGTGTAAAAACCTACATAGCCTATTTAAAGCAAACGTTTCAAAGAAACCGTAATCACAATATTTACACAATTTTAATATACGGGTATTTTAAACAACATATGCAGCCTACGCAATATTATCGTAAAATTTTTGTTTGCGTTCGAATATCAGAATTTTTGTGTATCCGAACTACCCACGGTCCAAGTTAGTTCACTTAACTCATCTTTCGCTGTACTTATAGTTTGTACTTTAAAAGTTTTATTTGATTGATGGGAAGAACATGTGTTAGAAAGAATTCCTAGAACATTCAATAATTCGATACTAATACCGTTTCGTACAAAGATCTGGCACGTTTTCTCATTCATTCGTCACAGAAATGGACACACGTCTTTAGTTGATGCCAAGATTTTGGTTCAAATATTGTAAATGAAACGGCTACGCCTTGCCAACTTCTACCCGCGCCCGTATGAATCTTTTAATCCATTCAGTACTTGAAAACGTATGTGAATCGTATTTTCTACAGTAAACACCAACGGTCTACGAACGTGTGAAGCTAATACACGCTATCATTGACGAGAAAGAACTTAGCCTCTTCACTTCAGCTTTACTCACACGTACTGTTTGGTGTCAGCCGAGCTACTTATGCGAAGGTGGCGGTTCGGTTTCTGTGTCGGATTGGAACAGCGAATAAATAACTGAAAGGTATCTTGTTAGTAGGGGAACTAGAGGTCTTGGCTTGGTAGGATGGGGCACATCGGCATCAATATTTATTTTATAGCGTGGTGACGAAAGAACTTCAGGTAATTTAAAGATTAGGGGGGGTCCGTGGGCTAATTTAAAGGGTTAGTGGGCGGTTAGTGAAGTGACTAGCAATAATAAAGTGAAAGCAACAATCAATTAACGGAAAATAAATAGCCTATAACAAAATAGGGAGAAAACATCTTGAGGTAATTAATTTTTCTAAAACGAAATTAATCAAATTATATTATTTTTTAAGAAAATTTTACACGTTTTATCAAGAGACAGAATGGCATTCGTTTATCATAATGTACAACAATTCGGTTTTAAAAAATAGTTTTTTTAAACCTAATTTTTTTACTTCTTTCGTCTATTATAGCGAACGCAGTAGAAAGAGTGGGGTTAATAAGAGCTAGTGTAGTTTAGCAGTTACTAAGAGAGCGTGATAAAATCTTTGGGTCATCATTATACTTCAAAATTATATTTTTATATTAGAAAATCCTCTAAAAATTTGTAAAACTTGGTTTTTGGTTTTACAGATTTGTTAACTGTATTTTGAAGTGTACTGTACATTTAAATCTTAGTATATGTGAAACAATTGAATACTCACAACGTATAAATTTGTGTATAGTGCGAAATTGTTTTTCAGCGAAGATATGTCTTTGAGTTGATCTCTGTAATCAGATTTATGTATGAAATACTACTTCAATAATTCGTTCTTTGCAAGCTGTTATAAAAGTATAGGCATACTCAGTGTAACCGGGGGACGTTGGTAGTGCCATAGGAAGTAATACATGAGTACACTTGCTAACGTATGAACTTCATAGTAGGCCTACGGTTTATTTTCAGCCACTGCAGTCTAAATCTTATCGTCCTCTTAAACGGCTCCTTCGAAGGGGGTATGAGCAAATGTTGATCCAAAGTGCCCTCTTTCCCTAAAGACGTGAAACTGTCTGTAAATGCGCATGAACCGCTTGTTGGGGAACAGTAAAGGTTCTGAAGGTAACATGAGACGGGTTCTGGAAACCTAACGGGGCCATCGTATCAGACTACCTGCCTACTACGTTAACGCCCTTCGAAAGAGTCGCCTATTGTTTACTTTCGTTGCTGCTAAGCAAGTCGTCTGTTCACACATATTTATGGAAATCCCCAACCAACGTGGTCCCGTCTAGTTTCTTAAAGGCCATTTTACTTAGTCGGTGTACAGTGTTCTATCAACATCGTGTTTTCTTGAAGCGTAAGGCATTAAAACTACAGTGTGTAATCCAGTGCCAGTGTGTTTCGGCACATCAAATTTTAAGCGGTAAACTGAACAGCGAGATATATTTCAACAGTATAGATTCATTGATAAATTATATACTGACGTGAGGCCTTAAAAACTGAGCTGAAGACTGGGAGCTTAGGAAAAATCAACTGAGTGTAAAGTGTGGAGGAAACATGCATATTAATTACGGGCAAATGGGTACTTGATTTACGGATGTGGGGCAAAAAACTGTAGAGTGAAAAAACTATCTTTGGGACAGTACTGTCTTTGGACTTTCACGCTTTCTTCCCGTCACCTTGTCCATTTTAATTGTATGGATTTTGAAGTATCCTTTTTCTTTCATTGTGAGATAAACTGGTTTGTCACAACCAACGGCAAGAAAATTAACACATTCTTTCAGAGAAATTATTGTTGTGTGGCTAACTGAAAATTTTTGTAAAATTGGGGGCGCAGGGCAGTCTGTCAAAGTCGATCAAAGCCCATTCGGTAGACGGAAATACAATCGCGGGCGACTAAGTAAGTTTCGTTGGGTGTCGGTGGAACCCAAAAATAATCAGTATCGTTCCATACAATCTTAATCGGCTAGAGATACATTCTACAGAAGCGGTTAAGAAAAATATATGGTAAGTACTTAAAGACATTAGTCTTTTTTTGTTAGGAGAAACAGTAACAGAATTGTTACTGTTCAAACCAAGTACGCTCATTTTATTTTAAAATGTACTTCAAACAACTTAATGGGGCCATCCTAAATTTTACCTGTTATACCTGCAGTCATCGTATTTTGGAACGATAAGCGACCCTTTAAAGGTCATAAATGCGATCGTTTACGACTAAAGCAGGCAGTCTGACTAGATGGCCCCGTCAGGTTTCCATAACCCCATGAGACAACGTATTAAAGACCGTAATGAAAAATAAGAGGCGGTCTTCTCCTGGACAGGAGTACCAGAGAAAGGGATAGTGGAAGCGTTTGAAATGCGACGTTACGTGAAGTTGCTGGGAATTAAGAAGAACGATAAAGTGAGGAATGAAATGCAAAGTATTGTGAAAGACCAAGTTTGTGAAGAAACACTGCAGAGAAACTTAAAGCATATATAAAAGATTGGTACACACAGTGGTTGATGGGCGGTATAGGGTAAATGTAGAAAACGACAAAGACTGTACTATGCAGTCCAGGATGTGTAATCCAGTTGTTCTGGATTTGGGTTGTGGAAGTTATGCAAAGACGAAGAGTTTTGCAGAGGATAAACAAGGCTAGCGTGCCGCTTGAAACCAGTTTTGAGCCTGAAGACGTAAGAAAAAGATGGCACGTTTTGTTAGTTTACTAAGTAACATACGTAGTAGCTGAACGCATTACTATCACAACCACACTTCCATACTTATCTGTAGTTAAAACGCTACAAAATGGTAGAAATTAAGAAACAACATTTTAGCGCAATTTATGCAGCAGACCTCTCCAGACGCTTTCAAGCCTTATCTACCTTTCACTCCATTCGGTCTTTTGCTACAGCAGTGGGATTGCTTAGCAATGGCTTAAACTGAGACATTAAAGAGTTCACTATATCGCAACGTTCACTTACCTGGAGTTGGATAGACTCCACATTTGACGTACGTAATATAATAGGCTATACATGGCCTGTCTATGCATGAATTACTTCGAACACCTGTTCTCGACGATTAACCTGGAAGGCGTACACCTAGCACGCGGTAAAGCTCCTGTTAATTTACTACCACTTAAGTGGGAACCTCCAAACTACCTCTCTAGGTGACTAACAACCACTTTCCAAAGTCGAACGCAGTTATGAAACACGTGATAGTTATCAATTGATTTCTTAACCAGGCTTTCGTCTCAGCCTTTGCCACAGTACTGTCGTGTTACTGACGGTCACGGTGTCAGTGAAAGTGAAGTCTTTCAGACACTGAGGATGGCCTCCGATGGCCAGTTTAAAACGGTGGTACAAAACAATATAAGACCAGGCCTGAGAGCGAGGGAAGTAGTTTTAATAACTAGGAGTGTCACTGATACAAATGGGCGGAGCACTTGATATTCGTAATAATTTATTTATCAATATTTTTACAATCAACCGTCTTTGATCCGTTAGATAAATAGATTCGTAATAATTTATTTATGTATATTCTTACAATCAACAAAATATATACACTTTTATGATACACACTTTTTATTGAATACACTACATTATAGTACAATATACATGAATTGTAATTAGACATATTCCACAACCTTTGCAACTCATCTCTATGATCAACCATTGATGGACTTCTAATAATTTTTGGCAGTCTATCAAAATTAAACGCCTATCAAAATATGGGATCTTATCCAAAACGTCGGTCTTTATATTGCATCAAAAATTTAAAACATTCAAGTGCTGTAAGTTTCATACTACTTGCTCGAGTATTATCGTTTAGCTCACCAGATCCGTAAGGTAGTAAAGCGGGAAATGCCATGCTTACATTCATATCCTTCGCACGAGAATTCATTTATGATATCAGTACCTTGTGGTCATGGAATTACATTATTCATTGCAGATTGGAGTCGATCAACTTCTGTGATACTAATATTCTCCGGGATCATACTTTCATAAATTTCTTCAGAAAAGTTCTCTTCATCTGTATTCACCTCAGGTAAATCAACAGTGGGTATCATTCCATAAATACTATCATTTAATGGACGTTGATATATTTGTTCTATGTCAATGATGATATCACTATAGAATGGATTATTCATTTTCAAAAAATTGAGTGTTTCTAAAATTTTGTCACGTCTCACATGAAAATTCCGATGGCCATTAACACTTTCCTTTCTTACAACTATAGTGCTCAGTGAAGCGGGTGTAGGGGGCAAGGAACTAACAATCTCCGTTATATTTTGACCAATATTTATAATATTTCCCTTATAACCATATTGACCGGGAAAGCCTCTCGATTTCACCCTATACACATGGATCACTGGTTGTACTCTTGCTGTCAAGAGTTGTTCTACATAAGTGAGATCCATCAGTTCTATAGGTACATCTTTAGGATCCATACGATTAACTGCAGTAAACTTATTTGGGTTTTGCTTACACTGCGGACACATATCAAAAAATGTTTGCTGCATCAACACTCGAGAACAATTTACACATTCATAGAATTCTAGAGAACGTAAATTATCTTCAATTTCATTCTGAAGATTCCTATATCATGTGTTGTTTTGATTAAATAACACATGATTCATGTTATGTTCTGCAGGGCCTTCAACAGTTGCTGCAGCAACATTTTGTCGCTGTCTCATCCGTCTTTGATTTATAGTTAAACGACCAATATTTGGACCTCTTCTCCGTCGAGGCATACTATAAATATTACGTATATACAAATTGATGTTTAAGAATGTATAGAATATGCGTATACAGAAAAAATGTACTTAAATAAAAAGTACATCAGCTACTACATACAGTTGCATCAGCGACTACATAGATTTTCGTCTAAAAGTTGACACTTGTTCAACACTTAAGTCCAATCCGTACATCTGGCTACTACCAGTGCTCTACTAATGTTTGAATTAAACACGTTGTGAGACATGAATACAAAGTGTATACAGAAAAATCTTATCTTATCGGGCGACAGCCAGCACGGGCGGCAGAAGCCGCACACGCACACGCACCTGCACGCGTGCGGCGAAATCGGCCGGTGACCGGTGAGTCGCCTTGCGCCCCGTAAGTGCGAGTGAGACAGAGCGCCGTAGCTGGGCCACGATATCTGTATCTCTCTTCCTCTCACACGTTCAAGCTAAGATTTTTAAAAAATCGTAATATCGTTTGAACCAAATTATTTAGAGAAATAAAAAATACATGTGTGGACTCTACAATACATTCTGGATATGTATGCAAAATTTTATAACATTTTAAGTATATAAAAGGTTGAGTAGTTTCGAAGGAGTTCGCGGTCTAAGTTGTGCACCGAGTCATGGATAGAAGGCTATGCCTGATCTCGCTACGCTCATCAGGCTTCGCCCAATTACGTTATAGTTATTTTCATTAAACATTTTATGTTTTTAAACTGAGTAAAGCGGTTTGCAAACTGGAAAACTTAGCATGTTTCAGAATTCTTTTTAAATATGCATTTGGGGAACTGCATTAAGCTGTCAAAAACAGAGCACGGGAGTACAGGTGCTTTTGCACAGGTGTCCGATAGAGGAATGCACAACTGAATTGATGTGCAAAAAATGTTAAAACACCTTTTCTACAATTGCCGGTAACATTACGTTCCTGTGCCAACTGCGCATAACGCTAAAACAATTTCACACACACACACACACACAGTGGAGACGAAATATTTTTTCTTATATATTTAACAACGTTGTAATATGAATTTTTTAGACATTTTATGATTAAAATTTCTGCAGAAATATAATTTGATTAAAATTTCTGTAGAAATATAATTTGATCATATTGAATTTTACGAGAACGTATTAAAAGACGAGCATCTAAGTGACTGTATTCACAAGCAATAAAAGACAAAACAGTGTTTTAAGACTAGTTACTCCTAACAATAGTAGATGAAATTATCAAAAGTGTTCAGGAGCGTATTTACAAGGGCTGACGAACGGGACCGGATCCCTCCCCTCAGAGGCTAAAAAAAAAATTGACAAGGAATTATATTAATTTTTAAGCTGTGTATGCTAATACAGTAGTAACTCTTTTTTAAACATACAAACATGCTTTACACAGCATTTGCCCACCTTCATGTTTGAAATATGAAATACAGGAAAGTCACTTCAGTGAAGTTGAATGACATGGCCAAAGAATCAAGGCGAATTAAATTTTAACACATTTTCCAACATTGTATCTTGGTTTTAAAATTTCTTTATTTACCTTTATCTTTTTTATTAAAACTGTTGTTATCGTTTTTAAATGTAAAATGTCAATAAATATCTTCTAACAATGTTTCAATAGCACATACCTTTATTGTATTATTACCGTTTACTTTAATGGAATTGATTTCAAGATATTATCACATTTTCTAGCCACATTAAAGATTGTAATATTGATTAGTCTTAACTTGGGTTTTTTAGATATTTATGCGTATTAATTACATAAATGGGTTAATTATTAAATCTATAAATTTATCAATCTTTCACATGTATCTAGCCCCGAAGTTGGACGCCATTTCTTATTTAATGAATATTAATCTTTGCTAATTATCTGCATGGATTAATTACTCATCAATTATGAATCAGAATCTTGGGTATAATGATTGATCGACTTTATATTTATGTTAATCTTATGTTGTGCGTTAAATTTGATACATATATAAAAGTTGTTCCTACTCGTCAGATTTGACTCAACACAGTCATTAATTAAATACGATTTATGAGTCTGTTAATCGGACGTCTCAATGGTCGAGTTTGTTGTGTCCATTGATACTTAGCAGAAATTGTGAGACTTTTGTGTAACGCTTAGAAAGAAATACATTAATAATAAAGGTCAAATTTCAATAATGAACGCAAGAATAATGTAAATTAACTACTTATTTATTACACTTGTTAATTAAGTAAGTGACTATATCCTGCAATTACATACATATTAAAACACATGATATAAAATACAATTTGTACGATGTTTCCTGAAACATAAACACATGGTACATTCAAATGCAGTAAATAATGCAAATATACAAAACATATACGAGCAATAAACAATCAACAAATATACTTATCCCTACCTAAATGCGTTCATTATTCTCAGATGATGAATTACGTTAATGTTATTTTTATAGATTTTATGATTCATATGATTTATATATATCTAATCTCTTGAGGTTTGTTCTTTGAAAAGAGACAACAGAACAGTAGTATATACTACTAAGATTTGATAGACATAAAGCTTATCTTTTGAGAATGTTTATCCAATATTCCGCCGTTGTGAGAAGACATCTTCTGGATGATTCGTCGAGGATCTTAATCACTGTTATGATGAGCACTAATCACTTCACTTCACTAAATCTCCACTCCCGTCATGTGTGTGGTGTAGTGGTACCCCGCAGATATCGGGTGTCCGGAGTTCAAATATTGAGGTGTTAATGTTGTCATTAAACTGAATTGTTCTGAAAGTCTGCCGTGTTCGTGTACATGGTTAACTGTTCCGTGTATCTGGATGTAGCGCGTACTGTGTGTTTAATTATTTGATACAGTTCATTCAATTAATTGTTCAATGTGACGATTCATTGTAATGTGAGAGTGTTTTAAGTGTCACTCACCGTTATACTTTGGAATTTAAATTACTTTCGTTATTATGTTCGCGTCGGTTGTAGTTTCAAGTCCCGTGCGCACTTATAGTTTGTTTGCCGCACAGAATTGTGTATAAGTGTGACTATATCGATGTCTATGTTCACTTATGACTTCACTAAATTGTGAATTCGGTCGGTCGCACAAACTGTTTCTATCACGGACCGTATTACTGTTCCGACTATAATCAACCGTCTGACTATCGTATGTACTAACTTCTGACTATTAATTGCGACTATCAACTATCAACGATATACTCTTGACTGACTAACTAACTAACTGCTTGACTGACTGCCGCTCCGCGTCTTCGCAAAACAGTTTTATTGGAACATCTTACCCATAAGTCTAAGTTTTGGATTTCTACGCCTTCTCGGATTCTTGATTGGTCGTACAAATTCCTACTCTTCTGCAGATCTCATCCTCTGTTTCACGATTCGTCGTCCGAACCCTTCTTACTCTCCCCACGAGCTCTCTTAGAAGATGCTTGACGCTGGTTGGTCGTCGTCATCCCCGGAGTGTTTCATGTGACGAGCGTGGTACGGATTCTAAGAAAGTAGGGCAATTTCTTGGCCGTCTGTCATCCTTTGTTTAGACTTTCCCTAAGGTTCTGACCGATCCTTTGTTAACAGACTCCAGAGTCCTGGTTAATTGTTTAAGTTACTCGTTGATCGTTCCGCCGATTATCAACCCTTCGTTGGCCTCGTTCTGGTCGAACTCTACTTTCCAGTCGTAAATCTCAGTAAACTGTCAAAGGTTTGTTTTCATGCTGTGCAGGATGCACTGGCAGTATTCACTGAGTTACGTCTATTGTCTATTTCTTCGTTAAAATTGCTCTGTATTCCTTTGTAACATAGTAAAGCCTTTCATAATCGTGCAGTTACGCTTCACCTCCACAGCAGGCGTTCCATCTCGATTCCACGTAACTCGGCAGCTGGACGAAGTCTTTGTTTCAGATTGTTGGGTGCTGTAAATTGTGACAAACTGCGAGCTGTCAGCGACGCCCTGAAATTCTTATTGTGTGCTTTACTCAGGCGTTTTTTCTTTGTCTTCGTCCTGTCGTTGGGTTTGACGTGCCCCTGATTCGTCATTATTTACGACCTGGGCTTGTGTCCGTCGACTTGAGTGTGGGAACGTACCACTTGATCGAGGAATTAAAATTTTTTAAATTTCGATCATTACAGTTTTCTTTTGTATGAAAGCGACACAACCCGATCCCCCCCAAGACAAACTTTTAGACACGCCACTGAAAGTGTTTAACAAAAATAGAGATGTTTACAGTAGAATGTAAAACAAAAACTAAACACAGCGTATCTCGAGCCAAGTGCGTTTGCGTGTGACATTATTGTCTCAGCTAAGTTAGTAAGGAATTCAGAAACACCTCCGTATTTTGATAAAATATCTATAAGAACAAAATTTGTTCCCGAACATAAAATACGTAATTACAAGTAAACAACTAAGATGGATTGAAAATTGAAAACCCCAAGTATTAGTTAAAACTAAAAACTGTAAATATTGAATATTTAGTATACTACAAATATGTAGGAAGTACGTATTATGTGTGTAGGAGAGTAGAAGACACACATACACACATAATGAACTGAAGAAATAATGAGAGAAAGCAGGTGCAATATATAAAAGGCATGGTAGAGGACACTTCCCAAGCAAAAGGAAACAATGAAATAAACCAAGTTACCCATGAGTAAACACCTGTTTACCCGATATTATAGTAAGTGGCTCGGTGGAAATAGCTGGATACTGACAGGAAGTCAGCAGGAAAGGTGGCAAGGAGAAGAGTACGGGGAGAAAAAAAAACATCTACTGACCTGCAGTAAAAAAATGGCGAGAATGAGGAGACTGGAAGAACGAAAATTACAATGTAAGGAAAAGATTATGAACGATGTCAGTCAAAGACTCTCTAAAAGAGGATAATTTTGGCTTGGACGAATCTAGTAAGAATGGGAGAGACAATTTCGTCATCTTCACATCATGGCATAGACAATGGGCTGCCTGTTCCGCTTCAAGAATCCTCCAGGCAACTCTTCCTGGATCTACTCACGCACCCGGATCCTACAGATCAATATTTCCAGACTTGTTTGGCCAGTCTTGAATCTGACATCATTTCTAAGTGTTTTTTCGACCGTTGTTTTTCCACAATATTAGTAAGTTTGAAATATTTCAACAAACGAATTAAAATTATTAAAATTACAAATTACCGGGCTGCCGAGCTGTGTTCGATTGCTTGCACTATGGTTCATTCTAACGTTTTATTATTAACGTATTATCTCTTAATCTTTCATTCAAGTTCAAAACTTGTAACCGGGAGAAGTTAAGAAACGACAAGATAAGAGGTCAGACAACTGAAAAAAGGAAAACCCTAGGCGAAAGTGAAATATATTTTAGTTGATGTTATTTTCACCAAGTATGAGGAAAATTTGAGCAGACCTAAAGAAATGTCAAGAACGAGGAAGTGGTGAAGCTGTAGAAAGAAAACTTAAATAACTAGAAGAGAAACCTTGGCGGCCTAACGTGTGAGAGAATCGGATAATGTATATATAGGCACGCACGAATATTAAATCCATATTGTTACGACGGGCTCCTATATCGTCGTATGGTAGGCACAGTGGGAAACAAAATACAAGACACCAATTAAGTCACTAATCACCAGCTTTAATTATCACAATTAACAGTTTGTAATGAGCACGTTATCCAACAAGATTATACTCGTACAATAATTCAAGTTAATTTGCCCGCACCAATGAGAATGTCAACTAATAGAGTCCCGTACAATAATCACTTTTCACTAATAACCACTTGAACGCACAGAGTAATCGCCAGAAATAAACTCAAAACTCACTTGAATAAATCGCCACTTAAACTGAAACTAAGCGTCGCTGAATGCTTGTATTTATACCCCGCCGCGTTTCCAGAATAATCCATAATACGCGTCAGCACTACTAGAAAACACTAGACGTAATTGATTGCGGTCTTGAACACAGTGCGCGCGGACCGGTATGGTCTGGGATAGTCTCGTTGGGGACGCGTGACAAGTGTCACGTAATTGTCCTTTGTCTCAAAGTAGCAGCATTATGTACGTACACATTACACATCGCTGTCGGGTTCCACTGGAATAGCCGAGAAACACTTAGAATGTTCTCTAATGGCGTAACAATAGGCCTATATATATATATATATATATATATATATATATAAACTCACGGCTTCGCCCAGACCCCCTCGACCAGGACGCCCCGATCCGACGAACGTCGGGGGAGCTATGTACATATTTACAACGGCCTCCGAACGAACCTATCCCAGGAGTCAGACGAAATTAGTTTTCTCGGGCTTCCGGTTGCACAAAGTTTTGGTTTTATAATTTTTCCCCAAGTTACTTCGGACGGGGAATAAAAAAGGTCTCTTGTGTTTTATCGCTCCCGAGGCTTCCTTATGGGTTAGAATTTATGTCCGTCGGTGAGTCAGTCGGTCAGTGAGTGACCTCTGAGGCTTTATATGTTATAGAAGATTCGTAAATTTCAAACAACCGATAATCGGTTTACATTTAGTCAGGCGAGCCGACTGGATTAAAATTACTCCCAGCTCGATAGCGCTAACCGTTCTCGAGATAGGCTCCCCTCTTATATCCGGTATGAAAATCGGTCAGACGAAATTTGTTTTTTCGGGCTTCCGGTTGCACAAAGTTTGGTTTTATAATTTTTCCCCAAGTTACTTCGGACGGGGAATAATAAAGGTCTCTTGTGTTTTTTCGCTCCGAGGCTTCCTTATGGGTTAGAATTTATGTCAGTCAGTCAGTGAGTGACCTCAGGGGCTTTATATGTTACAGATTTCTATAAGAAATTTAGAAGCTTTGCAGATGTTGTGTGGATGGTAGCAAGAATGTGTTGAGGGTGGAGAGATGGTTGTCCCGAAACGTTTTACATAGCAAACCGCAAGGCAGGTGAGGCGTCGGTGGGAATCGTGAATGATAGAATAGAAAAATCCAATGGAACCGAAACTGGAAGGCTAAAGAAGATGAAGACTATATACATCAACGCGCACGTGTGTACAGAAGACAAGTAATAAATACGGGTTCATATAACGCGTACACACTTTGTATAAGTTCTTTTGTTGCACGATTCATATTTAGTGCCTAATCGCATTTCTGTGTTAAAGAATGGTTACTTTTAATGTAAAAAAGTTAAAGGCCAATTAAAGATAAAAGTGAGTGATAAAAAAGTTCTCCTTTGTTATCGTAACACAGGAGGTATTTTCTTTGTTCTGCAAAATCGAAACAACAATATTATTGCCTTGTGAATGCATATGGTGTGCGTGTGTGTGTGTGCGTGTGTGTGTGTGCGTGTGTGTGTGTGTGTGTGTGCACGTCATTGTCTTGTCGAGGCTGGCTTTTGTTCACCGCCGACTGAATTCAATAGGATTATATTGATTTTGCGATGGACGCCAGGGGATGGCTGTAAATATTGCAATTTGGAGTGTCCCTGTGAGCGAGGGTGTCTCACCACCAATAAACTTGCGGTTATAATAAACAAATAAGAAAAGGCGACTAGACGCGACGCCGACGCCGACGGCAGAAACGAAATGTGAAAACGTCCGACGTAGGGTGACGCGACGACAGCTACACATACGTACACACGCACACTCACCTCATGTGTAACTCGCCCATGACATAAACAAGCGTTATTTTTTAAACCTTCCGAATTCGGTAGGACAGAAATTAACTATATTCTTAATTAAGGGCTATAATATCTCAATTCTTAAGCGCTCTGTAATATACGATAAATTGACGCGCGGTTTGTAAAGTTGTGTTTCTGTCGCAAAGTGAAGATTCGTTTTACTTAGCTTGTTACATGTAATTTTGTGTAAGGAATTCCCAAGGAATAGGGATCTTTTAATACTAAGACAAAGATAACAAGGAATAAAAAATATGTTAGATGGAGAAAGATTTTTGTCACAAACGGCTAGCGATTTTACATCAAGCATTCGACCACGGCCTTTCAGCCCGGAAGTTTTAATTAATTATATTTCAGTCATGTTTTGGCGTACAGTATGATTAGTAAATCTGTTTTTTCTTTATATATTTTGAAAAGTGCTACAGTTGAAAAATAATCTAATTTAGGTTTTAGCCTTAAAGAAAATTATAAGTCATACAAGTTTGAAAGAACCATAGTTATAATGAATTCGACATAACGATTATGAAATAATAGACTCTAAAATTATACTTATTCGAGCTATTTTGAAGTACTTAATTTTAAGTATTATTACCATACGATTCATCACTGTAATTGAGTGTTACATTTTAAACATGTTAGAGTACAACATTTCTTAACTAGCATTAGGTATTGCAATCCACTATGAACACCAGTACACCAAAAAAATGTCGTTTCGATATTCAGAACCGATATACACGTCTTCATAAATACACAGTCAGTGTGTTTCCTTCCCTGTAACTCTTTTTCTTCACAGCACACCATCGTCTGGATATCTGTCCACTGATTTACCTCCAATCTCAGCCTCTCTTTCGCCTCCTTGTTTATCATAATTGTCTTGTCACGCAAATATTTCTTGTCTGTACCATACAATCTACCATTCTATCAGGAGCTAACTTACTTCCCAGACTCAACTCCACATATTCCTCTTATTTCCTTAATCCTCTCCACATACCGTATCGAAGTACTGTGTACTCCACAGTATCAGTCCCACCACTGCACAGTATCATTCCTTACAATAGACACATACGTAATTCTCTACATTTTCAATCTGTCTTAATTAAGAATTGAAAGCCCGATGACCAATTAAAGCTAAAGTCAAATTGTAGATTATAATGGTATGTTTGCAATCCAATCACTTTCCTATAATGGGAATTAGGGTTTTGTTCTACAGTCCCTGTGTGTCATTACCTTCTCATCTAGCTTGTCATGTGGTACGTTGTTATCTCTATATGACTATTCTTTTCACTGTTTGCAAATCTACGTCATGGCAGTAACACATATGCCTCCTCTCTTTTACGAGCAGGTCCTTCCATTATATGAGCAGCAAAGATAGATATGGTTCGACAAGCATACCTAAGCAACACCCTCCTTAGTACCCTGGTAAGCACTGTATTCTATTTCTTAAAAATATAAATTGCATAAAGCTTTCTTTAAATTTAAAAGATAACAGACTATTTATTTATAGTATATTTTCCCCCATTATGTTATAGGTTCTAATTCCAACAAGGCTGCAAATCCATTTATTTTCTCTGTAACTGTTAACCAGACTTTACTTAGTCAATTTCGAGTAACAGCAGGCCGACGCCTTAGACCAGGTGAGCAAAGTTGATGGCCATGTCTATTTAGAATGAACGATGACCGGCTTAATAAGACAAAATGTTTGACTTATTACTAATAGAAGATATTAGGGTTAACATCAACATGAGAGTCGAGCGTCCAAGGAAGAAATGGTGCGACGGTATGTAGTCCGTGTACAACAAGCTTTGTTGTGGAACAGGACAAGGTCATAGCAAAGTATGTAAAGAATAAGAAGTAGGAAGAGAAGAACAAGAAGGAGAAGGACAAGGAGGAGGAGGAGGAGGAGGAGGAGGAGGAGGAGGAGGAGAAGCAGAAGGAGAAGAAGCAGAAGGAGAAGAAGGAAAAGAAGACGAAGAAGAAGAGGAAGAGGAAGAGGAAGAGGAAGAGGAAGAGGAGAAGAAGAAGAAGAAGAAGAAGAAGAAGAAGAAGAAGAAGAAGAAGAAGAAGGAAGAAGAAGAAGAAGAAGAAGAAGAAGAAGAAGAAGAAGAAGAAGAAGAAGAAAACTCCGAATGATTAGACCAAGACGACACGATGCCTAACCAATATAATTAAATCATAAAATTAAAAAGTGACAGTTGGAATTCGGGAAACTACAAAAAAATAATTCTTTATAAAAAGGCATACATCGCCTTCCCAAACTTGCCTTTAATTATTAATCCACAGGGCATCGTAATGTGGGGCGTTCGAGGATGAGATGGTTTCCGGAACAGGCAGTGAAGTCTAATTCGTGAAGTAGAGATGATGATGATGAAGACACACAGACGATCGTGTTTACCGCTAAGAGTCAGGAAAACGTGTTGGAAAAAGTAATGAATTATGCTTGAAGAATGGTGTCTAATGTAATTAGAAATCATAAGTGAAAGGTAGTGTGCTGCCCATCAAAAGCTGATTCGCGGAAAACTGCAGATTTTCCAGTAACCTTTAACTTATGTTGTTACGTTGATCAGTTGCTACGGCAGATCCCACAGTTTCCATATTTGTGGAGTACGCGTGGGGAGCGCGGACTGTAAACGGAGCGTTTACGAGCGGCCGGCAACCGTTATTTTAGTGCTTTGTCTGGTAACCAGAAAGCCATTAACTGTGCTCACAATGCATGCAATGTTTTCTTAAATTTTTTGTTTACAGTTGGTGCGGAATTCACAGCTGCCGGTCGGATAAACTTTATTAATAAATGATCACATATACACACAACCTCCATTAAACATGTTAAAAATAACAACGGCTCCTTGTTTGGGCCGTGAATAATTAAGGCACACATATTGTGGTATTCTGAACCCACGAACGCGGATAAAACACTCATAGTTTGATCGGTTCTACCCTATTAACGCAAAATGCAAAATTTCTATTTAGGCCTGTTAAATTTCTGATCACAAATCGTTTGTTACCAATCATCATCAACCAGTTTCATAGCATTAGTCAACCATTTCTATTGGCGAAATATTTAAAATCATTTTATGCATACTCATACTACTATTCCACGGCGCTACAGCTCATGAAGAGCCTCCAGAACCGAGGCTATCTTTCTGTACCCGTAGCAAATTTTGTTTCGGGAATACGGTTGTTAGCCTTATGCTCAACCCCCTACCAGGAGAATTTTATGCATTACTTTTTGTAAAGTTGTTTATTTTTAAACTAAACTGTAAAAGTCAATAAGCGAGTAATAGGCCTTTTAAACCTTTTAAATTTTTACAATGAACTAAAAGCACAACAAAGCCACATTTGGGACCCGGAATGTCCTATGCCTGCAATGTTAAATGTAAGGTACATTTTCTCCTAAACAGTTAGCACTAGAAAGCTGATTTTTTTCCTGTATCTTATTACATGCTTTTAACACTTTGTATCATAGGGATTTTTGTATATTTGCATTTTTCTTAAAAATAATAATTTTTTTGTACTTGAAGAATTTTTAACACATTTTTTCACTATATTTTGCAACATAAAATTCGTAATTACTAAGATATGGAAAAAAGCCTACGACACAAATTGTAGTTTAACATTATATACAAACCCTGAAAATTTGAGGTGTCTAGCTCTTATAGTTTACAAGCAAATGTTCCTTATATAGCAAAAAAATAAACTTACGGGAATCGAGGCTCAAAGTTCCAACTGCATATTTAGTGAAGTCCTGGACCATAAGATGGGTTGTCAGAGTCACTAGACATTTCCTCATGTAGTTTTCTCTTTATTCCTTCCATCATTTGTCTGGCTAACCTCTCACACTCCTTCTGTTTCCTTTCAGCATTCCTCTTCCTCTCATTGTCTACCGATAACATAGAACTAATCATGAATTTTCCCGGCATTAGTCCCATCCTCTGTAGCACTTCACACTTAATTATGTTTCCTCTGTTGTAGGTGGCAATGGCATCATATACTCCAAAGTGTAAAGTATTTATTTGGACAAACACATTTTTCGGGATTCTAGTCCAGATCACATGGTTCACGCTCTCGTTTTGATTTTGTGTACGGCCATGGAGACATTTCTTCAGAAGTTCAGTTTGAGACAAATCTCTGAAAACTGGCTTTATAGTCTCCATGATAGTGTGTGGCACATTGTGGTGATGTTTATATATTTGTTCAGATCCCTGATACCTGTTATATTTGCACCAGGAATCAGGTCCCGTTGGGCACAGTCCATGTTCTGGCTTCTCATCGGTAGATGAAGTATGAAAGTGTAAAGCCCATACAGCTTTCTTCATTGCCTCAACACTCTGGGTATTTTGTCTTATTGCTAGCCCGTAATCTCTCTGCAACCTGTTGATTACCTCATCAGTCAATCTTTTAGTACCTCCCAAAGGTTTTCCATCGCTGAGGGCCTTACCTTTCATCGTGGTTTTCAGTCGACGCAATCTTGCTCCCATACGTTTCTGAACATGTCCTATACACTCCTGTTTTTTGATAGTGACATCATTTCCATATGGTTTCAGTTCAGATACAGCAGCAAAAGACTTTGAATCCCCATCACCTAGGTAGTTTATATACCTGACATTGTACCATTGGAGAGAGCGACTGAAAATATCTTTGACACCAGCAACTTCCATGCCCCCACTGGACCCACTGTAATTCTTTTGGCAGTTATGTACATGCTCACCTTTTAGTCTTTTAGGACATCTACAATGTTTAGATTTTATTGCAACATCTATAACCTTTGTAGTATCAGCACTTGTTGCTGTTATTACCCCATTATGTGATGTGTGCCCTCGCTTCTGCCACGTACCATCTAATGCAATAGTCAAGTCTCGAGGGTTAGCAACATCAGGATTACCTTTGTTTTCCTCAACAGCTTCTTCTACAGCTTCCTGCATACTTTCCTGGGCAACATCTTCAACACAGGATCCAATTTGAAAGGCATATTTTTCAAATTTTCTTGGTGGTGGTGGCATATTCATTACACCATAAAACATTTCACCTGCAGCAGGGCCTTTACCTATTCAACGTAGAGCATACACAAATCTAACATTTGAACAGAAATATTTATTTTTGTATCACCTAATTCCACAGATTCTGAACTCCAAAATATAACACTCTGTTGACAGTTTGTACAGTAAAGAGCAATTTCTGCTGCAAGACCAACATGTCGCTTTATACTTAGTGACATACTCATTTGAGAACATTCTTTACACAATACAGAATTTTCAATAACTTTTGATAGCAAAGATATGTTTATAATTTCATTTACATTTTGTTCACTACTCTGTTCCAATAAACTACAATATTTTTCATTTGACCCATGCAATTTCTTGCATGTACTGGAATCAGGAGTAGAAACTTTTTCACACCTAACCTCACAATTTTCAGATATACTTTCTTCACTTATATGAGAAGTTGTTGCGGTTTTATTATTTCTATAATATCTCCCTGGAGGCCTCTTCTTTTTATAAATGTGATTATTGCAGCGAGGCATCTTTACAACACTATACAATACTACACTACACTACACAATGAAAACCTTTACACACAATGTACACATTAGAATTAAAAAAAAAAAGTGCTTGCAACAAATAAATATCCCTTTTAATTCATGTTAGCCAACACAAGAAACGTCCTACACAAATATATTCTCTTTGGAATAAGCGGGAGATTTGAATGAAGCTATTCTCTCTGGTCACGAATCTATGGAAAACTGACATGACGTGTTACGCTCATTTTATAATAGACGAGTATATTTTGTAAAATATTTAAAAATACTTACAAGTAAGCTACAGACAAGATAATTATGTCATTTTAAACAGGAAAGTCTCTATTTTATAATACATAGAAAAACTCAAAATCCATTTTGTCATCATTTTTCACCTTCCGGGTGCCCTTAACTATTTTGTATCCAAAAATAGTTAACGTTAAGGTATAAATTTCATTAAAAAAGATTAATTTCTTTACATTAATCACATGAGGTTAAGGAAAAGCAAAATCGATTATGTCCAAAGATATAAATGTTAAGTTGTTTATTAAATCCGTGCTGTATGCTATTTAAAACGATATGAAATTATAAAAATTAATAACTGGCAATATCAAAACGCATGTGTATTTCTACGTTCAGAAAAACGAAAAATTGATTAAATTGCTTTTTATTGTGTTGCTCATTATTCTGTACAAAAATATTGTGTTCAATTTGTCACATTAGCATCGCTAAATTGGTAATAGTTTGTTTAACGCTTTAGTTCTGAGACAACACAATAAACAAAATACCAACGAGAGCTTAAATATCATAATCTGGCAACGACTCCTGGGACACTATTTTTTTGTTACTGCTACTTGGCAACTTGGATCTTACAGTGCTATGTAAAGTTGTGATTCTGAAAATACTGGAATAACTAAGGTAATTAAGAGATTGGGAATAAACCAAGGTAGTAATTCATTTACAGGTCTGAAGAAGTTTGACATCAACGCGTCAAATATGTAGACGCCAATGCAAGCCAATGACGATACAAAAAGAATGCACAAAGCAGCAACAAAACAGTAGAGATCAGAAAACAAAAGCTGACAACCAGTAGTATGCTGTCGGAGACTTAAATAAATAATAGTAGTAACAATAAAATATAATAATTCATTAAATTATTAGTTTATATATAATTATAAAATCATAATGTTTTCTGAACTATCACATCCATATGTTTGTAAACTACTAGAGAAAGAATAAAATTCTTCTATAGTGTAGCAAAATGTTAACTGTATTTCTTATAACAATTATAATTATAATAATTCACTTCTATTTCACGTATTTTCAAGAATTTTCTATTCCGAGTACTGAGCAAATGTGTTAGAACACTGATAAGAACTCTAAACTGTGTGGTTAAATTTATTTAAAATTATATAAATTGCATATTTAAAACAAAACTATAAAGTTTTATTCGTTTGAAAAACTTGGTTAAGAAAACCTTGTTAAGTATAAACAAATACTTAACCTTTAAGCTCAGTTAAGTTTTAAAGCTTTAGTATTAACTGAGAAACATACAGAGTGTTTACAAAAAGTGGTGTTAAGCTTCGGAAAATGGTTCTACTCATTAAACTAAAGGAAACATGTCCAATAAATTTATATCTCGTTTTCCGTTTATATGTCTGTCTGTGCGCGCGCGCGCGCGTGTGTGTTTAATTAATTGCTACCAAACGAAGATGAAGTTTATGAAGAGTTCTCTGGGCGAAGAGTACCATTCTCGATAGAAAGAAGAATGTGGATATAAGTACAGAACTGGGAACAGGGCAACCCATTGTTAGAACGCTAAGGAGCAACAAAAGAAGGCGGCATGAACATTTGGGGAGAATGGCGGGTGACAGGATTCCAGTGGTAGCAATGGAATATAGACCGGTGGGGAAGAAAGATTACCCAGTATAATCGGCCGAGACCGAAGTGGGTCCCGGAACAGATTTAGGATGAGCCTCGTCCGTGAGGTTGACAATGATAAAAAACTTACCATACAAAACAGTAAGTTCACCACTTCTTATTTGTACAGAGCAAACTAAAGTGTTATCTCAAAAATTTACAAAATGACGGCTGATTGAAATTTTTAATTCTAAATTTCACAAAAATCAAAACTTATAAGAAAAATCGGTATGGATAACCATACATGACTTCCATGTCCTAAAATTTATATTTAAAGTTATTTAAATATTAACTAAATAAGTGGATGCTTGATTTCTGAAAAAATTACGTATCAGCTAAAATGGTACCACCATGTCAGGTGGATTAAGACTATCCTCAACCTTCGTGAGGAAGGACTGTACTTTTGGATAAAATTCTGTAGGTCGAACGAAGAGCTAGGTGGCTGCGATCTGATTCCTGTATTGAAATTGGACTCTCGCTGCGAGGGGCCGAGGGATGTTTATAGTGTTATCAAAGTCTTTCCTGTCAATACTATACTAGTCATTTTTCTTTTTTTTTTTAATCGAGTCTTGATTTCTTTCTTTCCATTTGTCTTCTGATTTCCTGAACGACTATTCTGTTCACCCGTATAATTATAAATTTCTCAGCAAAACATTTCTTCCTTAATATGTTCGTGTCTCCTGTTTAACACCCACCATTCTGATCCATGTCATAACGCTATAATCCACACAGGCTAGTAAATAACTAGCCATCAGGGAGGTTAAAATATTTGCAAGGAGGGGCAAACAATTTTCCAAAGGAGAAAAATATTTATATATTTTTCATACACACACACACATCCACATATTAGTTTATAATTCTCATATCATAATAGAAATAAGTACACAGATTGTATTAATTGCTTTAATACAACACTGCCCAGCGATCCACAGGAAGCAATTCGATGTCCACCTTTTCGGCTTGCACGCGTTCTGTTGGTGTGGGTTTCGGCACTTTCAATTTAAAAAGCGTACAAACATAATAAAATAAACTTGAGTGAGGCCAGAAATAACGCGAATTTTGTGTGTGTGTGTGTGTGTGTGTGTGTGTGTGTGTGTGTGTGTGTGTGTGTGTGTGTGTGTGTGTGTGTGTGTGTGTGTGTGTCCTGCTGGCCTTTTTATTGCGGTAATCACAATAATAAAACTTTGGAAAAGTAAAAATTACATATTTGAGATATGCTTGCCTGCCAGGAACGATATATTTTCACTCATACGTGATTTAAATTAAATTGAAAAATATAGAATTTTGTTAAAGTGAAATGAAATGTTTCCATAGAAACTACTTCTTTGTTGTCAATAACGTAGTACACATATAAAACTTATAAAAATTTACCTCCTCCAACATCAACTACCATTTTAATTTATAAAAAAATTACCCCTCCTCCTTCAACTACCCTTTTCATCTATAGATATTTCATCTACCATTCTACAGTGGATTATTATGACCTTCTTTTCAGGATACTTTATTTATCAAAATTAAGCACTTTACTCTTGTTAACACGTAAAACGTTGCAGGTAACGTTTTACCCCTTTACCTTAACCGATCTTCACCAAAATCAATAGGCCTTGAGTCCTCTACAATTCAGGACTGTATGCAAAACATTATTTGATTCTGTTTGAATTTGTGACTGTTATCGTTTGCCATAGAAACAATTCTACACACAGACACACACACAGACACTTTACGAAAAATGACTTTTTTCATGTTTTGATGCTAGTAGGCCTACAATCAGAATCTGCCGTTATCTCGAACACGATTTTTTCGCCATGACCATACTTCCATTTCCTTATGGAACATGGAAGTAAAAACGTTTTATTACACATAAATTTAAGGGGTAAATACGTTAATTCTCTTTATCATAGTTTTGCTCTAGCTGTGTTTAACTGCGTAGGTTGTTGGTGGATTATTCTTTTGAGCGCTCACGCGTGTTAGTGAATGAATCTCGGGTACGCCTAATTTTGTATGTAATGTATTAGTTTAACTTACACTTGAAGACGACCACAGATTTTCTTATTTTGAAGACGTTGTGTGGTAAATCCTAACGATTGTAGTAGTCTCATCAAACCTTTCTGATAATGTTTACGTACCATCAAAAGTTAGGTTTAAAGGTCGTTATTTAATGTTTGTTTCAATAAAAAGATCACGCGGTTTCGAATATATTCCTACTAATTTTCAATAAAAATTCATTACGTTTGTGCCCTTTTAGGATCAGCGTGACGTTACCGTTTAGATGGATCTAAGCCCACACTATTCACTTTTTATGGATAACATGTTCTCAAAAGAAAATGATCACAATGTTCAATCTGTAAACAGTTTAAACAATGTGGTGATCAAACATTGTTAAAACATTAACAATTAACATTAAATTAAACCGTCATAAGACTTTGTTAAATAATTATATATAAAGTAACGTAATTAGTCAATCACAAAATAATACTTGGCTAATGAGCTGTTTTCTAATTAATGGAATTTAAACTGTTTAAAAACTGACTCGATGTGTTAGTTTACTTCTTTCCCCATATGCTGGCGCCCTTAGATGTACGGCTTCTCACCCCGCTGCCAAAAATTCGGCTGTGCAAAGCTTTGAGATGTACTCCAACAAATCCGATTATACGGGGTCATTCACGCCTTCTTGTTGCCTCCCCATTCACTCATCACGTAGAACCGGCAAACATAATACTATCTGCAAAATGGAAAGTATATGCCGGTATCAGTAAATGTATACAAACCTCATAGACATACATAGGTAAAATGTGTGTGCATATAAGCAGTTAGTTTGTATGCAAATAAAAAAATTAATGTTTGTGTGTGTGTGTGTGTGTGTGTGTGTGTGTGTGTGTGTGTGTGTGTGTGTGTGTGTGTGTGTGTGTGTGTGTGCGTAAAGACAGAGAAAAAGAGAATGAGAGCGATTCAGAGAATAGCCTACGTAGCCGACACGTATGTGTGAATCTATAATCCCATTAATAACGTATTAATGGAACAATATTAGCTTCTCCACTCTTAACTGAATACCAAATCTTCACATGATGGGCTGTTACCCCCTCCCCCCCTCTGAGCAGCCTGGATTAAGCTTGGGTCCTAACTCGACGAGATTTCAGGTCAGGAAGAAGTGGCAATTAAGAGCCCTAGACGGTATGAGCATTATTATGTCGTTATCCTAAGGTTGGTCTTCCAACCTGCTGGAAACAGTTTAACGGCATAGCCTACTCTCCTTGGAATGGCGGTGTCGGTAGACTACTACTGGCGTCTACAACCTTAGTTTTCTAGCTTTCTACAACCTACTTCTGGCTTTCCAAACATCTACACAGAAACCAGTTTGCGTTGTTAAAAGTTTTAAACAAAGCAAAGGCTTTTCGATGGCTTAATGTTTGTTTAAACTTTTCTTCTTGTCTCGAGTGTGGCAAGTTAGAATGAACGCACGTGACAAGTTTTATAATAATTTTGTTGTGCTCTCAACCTCACACACACACACACACACACACACACACACACACACACACACACACACACACACACACACACACACACACACACACACACACACACACACACACACACACACACACACACACACACACACACACACACACACAATTAATCGTGAAGTTTTACTTGTGTCTAAAACTTTCAGGAAGATCTTTCAGGCGACAAGATGGATGAAAATGTTAGCTTGAAGATTTAGCTGGCTTTGCAATTTGTTTAAAAACACAGAAACTGATTGTAATATTCATAAAACCGTTCGAGTTATACAAACATTGCTTATTCTTATCGATTACCGCCAGTTTACTCGTGTAGATGTTAATTAATATCTGACCGTAATACTGCAAGAATATATTAAACCAGAACTGTAATCGGGAAAACATCGATGGCAAAAAGCGGAAGCGCGTTGCGCAGATAGAGTGATTCACTGCGATTGACAAAGCTGGAACATGCTCCGGTTCTCATTGGCTGGCTCTTATTATTATTATTATTATTCAAAACGACTGGGTCTTATTGGCTGACACATCACGTGAAACTTTCTCTTGCTTCTGCGCAGCTGATAGGTCTCGCCTTCGTATGTGGTCCCGAATGTAGTAAAGTGTACAATAAAATTAAGGTGAAGTTTAAACTATGAAAGCACATGGTATACATGCTCCGCAGAAAGTTATCTACGTGTAAAATAATCTGCACGTATTATATTTATTACATTATTGATGTAATAATAATTTTAATAATTATAGATTTTAAATTTAAAATAATTGAAAGTCTGAGAATACAGTTAGTAAGATCAGAAGATTATAATGTCTGACATTATTTCAAAACCGTTTATAACAACTGTGTTAAACGAGATGTGTTAGTCAAATAGTCAGTACTGCAGTAGATGAGCACTAATAGAAAAGTGCATGAATGATCCTCTTTTTCCTCTTCCTCTTCGTCCTCTTCTCCTTTCTAAAAGAAGAACATCATGAATTCCCTATATATAAAATTTAACGAGTGCTAAATATCAACTGCAGAATATGTTAGTGTTCGAGAAAAATGAATTTATATAAACGTTTGTGCCTAGAAACAAGTAATCTTCATTTTACTTATCAAGTTTCTTCTTTTTAACTACACGTAAAAAGCACAGTATGCCTGTCACGGCACCCATCTCCTTTATCGCCCACGTACATTTCTTCTGACTCTACATTTGTAATTCATGACTCTGAGAGACAGTCAATGCCTGACCTTTCTGTCAAGTTTCCTTTTTCTTCCTATTTTCTTAGTTTTTTTAGTCATTATAAATAAATTTAGTTCCACCTTGTATCATCGTTCCTGTATCTGTCGATTCTTCTTTTAGTCTTTGTTTGTATTTCTTAGTTTCTTTATTTATTTTTGTCTATGCATGAGCGTTAAACCGCAATAATTTTATAGACTTTCTGTTGGGTTAACGAAAATCCGAAGATTTTACGAATCAATTTCATGGGAAATGATCAAGCCCAGACCGATGGACGGTGTGAAGCCATCCCCGATATAAGAAAGGCTATTGTTTTAAATCCCCAAAGGCCGTTGGACCAACATAATAATTTAGTGCAAGTGTTCAAAACAGATTTGGAGAGAATGCTGACTGATGAGTACAAACTTTTTGCACGAGCCGACAGAACGCCATATAGACACAGACAATACAAATTATGTTAAAATATGTATTAAAAGTTAAATACTCGTGTGCGAAGCAAAGGGTAACAGCTCGTGTTTGTATAAAATAACCAATAAACAATCCAAGTACAGAATATAACATCTCAGAATATGTGTGACAAAGAGAGAAAGAAGAAGTTAAGATAGAGAAGATTCAAAGAAGTACAACTGCTTTAAACACACGTTTCAACATTCAAGTGTTTCAAGTTCATAGACCAACCAAGTCATTGTTTCTTTAAAGTATATGCTTTATATTCCAGTTTCTATCTCAGAGTTAGTGATTTTTTTTAACAGAATGATTAGTTCGAAATATTTTTCAACCCTGTCAAACACTCCTCTTACAAGTTTTTTTCGAAATAAATAATTATAATAAATCTGCACGCAACAAGTTGTACCGTAAACTAATCGGGTGAAGACAACCTGTACTGCACTTTTAAGGTTGAAAACAGTTTCCCGTTTGACGATTTGTTAGTTGTTGTTTATATTATTATTATTATTTGGTGTTCTGCCCTAAGGCATGTCTTCAAATAGTAAAAGCTCTCCAAGCTGTCCTATCGCATGCCAGTCCTTTCTTTTCTTCGTAACACCCTCTGATTTAATGCTATCTGTTAACTTCATTCTTCTACGCTCTCTTCTTTTTTCTCCTTCTATGACACCCTCCATGGCAGTTGTAAGCAATCAGTCTCTTCTTAAACAATGACCTAACCAATTCTCTTTCCTATTTTCTATTACATTCAGGATTCTTCTCTCTTCCTCTATTCTTCTTAAAACTTCATTATTCCTTACTTATCAACCCACCTCACTTTTTCCATTGCTCGCCAAACCCACATCTCAAATGCTTCTAATCTTTTCTCATCCTCTTTCCTCAGTGTCCATGTCTCTGCACCATATAAAGCAACGCTCCAACATAACATTTGATCATCCTTTTATCTTAAATTCTTATTAATTTTGCCACCCAGCAGTCATTTCTTCCCATTAAATGCATCTATCGCTATAGCAATTTTTGGTCTAATTTCACGAGTTTAGGACGTACCTGCACTTATTAAGCTTTCAAGATATTTAAACAACTCCATCTGTTGTATTTTGTCTTGCCCTATCTTTATGTTTGCCCTTTTCCTCTTCTGCTAATCACCATACACTTATTTTTTTCCTTATTAATCCTCATTCCATATTCCTTTATGTTTATAATAACTAGAAATAGAGTTTTTAGAATCTCGAAATCGGGATATTTGGGAACACGTGGCCCCTTGTCCGTTGAGTTACGCCTGTACAGTAGTTCCCCCTTCTGTAAACCATCTTTGCTTTCAGACAGCAGTACTAGGTTGTCCGCACAGAGTATCGAGTTCAACAATATGACTTTATTTATCCACATTTCATATTTTTATTGTTTCTTTCAGTTCTTCATTAACCATATACATGAAAAAGTGTTGAAAACTGGAATAGTTCTGACTAACCCCTTTAACTTTTCCGAGTATTTTCTACGAACCTAGTACTATACTGGTATTCCTGAACAACTCTGTATTCGTCTAATAAAATATTTCAGGTTTCCTTTTCCACCCCATAATTCACTATAACTTGTATCTCTACCACTGTCGAAAAGCTTTTTCAAACCTGGAGGAGCTAAATATGTTTTCCTGATGAACTGTCCGTGTCTTTCAGTAATCTGCTCTCATGTTGCACTCCGTCCATTGTAGAGCGTCCCCTTTGCTAACATGTGTCAAACTAATGCTAGCATGTGTTCAGTAGCCTCCGATTAAATTAAGGATTACCTAAGCCTTTACAATCATATGTTTTTTTACTTTTTAGTCAAAATAAAGACAGTAAGTTTTCAATAATAATTGATTGGTAAATGTATTGTTAAGAAGTGCAAATTGTAAAGTTTAAGGTTGGGTTGGAAATGCAGCTGCTTTGGTTAATGTTTCGTTTATATTTTGTACCTGTTTGTTTTATAAACTCAGGAAAAACTATTCACATTAATAACCGTTATATGCAACTTAATTCTAAATCGTTGCTTCACAGTAGTAAAAAAGTTCTATCAAAATCAGTAGTCAGGCTGTTGAGTAGTACGTTGGAGGTGGGCTTCTGATAAAAGTCAAGTAAACTATGAGCATTTTTATCACTTCCGCAGTTCTTTCGCTAACCCAAAAGATTATTATGGGAAAAGTAAATATCGGTATGGAAAACTATACATGACTTCCATGTTCTAAGATTTATATTTAAAATCATTTACTTGAATTCGGTTCGCTAATTTCTAACTAGTTAGGCGTGTTCCTTGTAAATCCAGTTTTATGTTTGCTTAAATGAAATGCAGTGTTTCCATAGAAACTACTTCTTTGTTCCCGATAACGTAGTACACGTATAAAAAATCATCGCCTCCCCCTTCAACTATCATTTTCATTTATAGAAAATTACCCTATTTATTTATAGATATTTCCTCTACCTTTCTACAGTAGATTATTATGATCTTCTTTTCAGGATACTTTATTTATCAAAACTAAGTACTTTACTCTTGTTCAAACCTAAAACGTTGCCGGTAAACTACCCTTTCCCCTTAACCGATCTTCACCAAAATCAATAGGCCTTGAGTCCTCTACAACGCGGGCACATATGCAAAAAACGGCTCACTCGATCTGCGCTTCAACAGAAACGGAGAGCCAGGTATTGAGCATGAAGTGCTCCTCGAACCCAAAAAGAATCCCGCGAAGGACACAATGATGCAGCTCAAGCGGCTTACCGCTTATAAACAACCAATTCTTGGAAAATTTGGTAAAGGAGAAAACAGCTGTCTCCTAGTACCTACCCTCCAAAGTATCTAGGCTACAAGAAACGTAAGGATGAAATTGTATAGGCGAACTTACAAAAAGATTTGTATTTATGGATTTGATCAATGGATAGCTACACTATTTACAGAAAGTTAAACAGTCAACATTTTATCTTGTGTGAGACACATTTAACAAAACTTACAATGTCGATTTCTTTATTCCAAAATTGAGTCAGTTTTTGCTCAATGAACACTTGTCGTTGCTTAGTTTTTGTTTGTCCATCCTATGTACGCTGCCTTCCCCAACCCTATTCATTCTTATGTAGGTGTCCGTCTGTATAGATTTTAAATTGTTAATGAATGAATAAATGTTCGGATGCGAAGATTAAAACATAGCATTATGCCTATATTGAAATACGAATACTTGAAACAAACAATTCTTGAACAAACACTAATTCTTTTAAATGCGAATTACAAAGAGGTGCATAGTCGTGGAACAAGGAAGTTGTAGAACTCTCCCGATGGTCAGAAACAAATATTTCAGCTACCTGCTATGTACGAGGCGCAGATCATGGTATGAATTATTAGACCCTTTATCGAACCTTTCGCCGGCCATAAAAATGAGGCGCAGATCGAGCTTGCCCGCAAAAAGTTATTTGATTCTGTTTAAATTGCGTCAGTTATCGTTCTCCATAGAAAAATTCTACACACAGACACTTTTCGGAAAATAACTTTTCTTCATGTTTTGAGGGTAGCACAGTCAGAATCAGCCCTTATCTCGAACACGATTTTTTCGCGATCACCATACTACCATTTCCTTACGGAACATGGAAGTAAAAAGTAAGTAGGTTAAAATGATTAAAAGGAATTCGTAAATAAATTTTTAAAATATAAACATAAATACAGACCCAATATTGGCCTGTCTGCATGCGGTGATGAAGTGCAGAGAGGCCTACCTCTTTGTGAGCGGGGTGCAGGTCTATGTGCAAGTGCGGATGGGATTTCTTAATGTGAGGCGGGTGTTGCAATCCATGGTGTTGCAGTTCCAACAGAGACGGTTGTATGTTTGTCACAAAGTGCGCCATTATTTCATCTCACCACACACCTGAAACACACCATCATACAGTTAGCTGATGCTGTGAGACTACTTGCTAAACGGAAGGTAAGAACAATAGCCATTAACATGATACATGAAATCTTTTAGTTTCTTAAAAGTAACATCGTTCTGTTGTTAATAGCATTAGGTTTGAACAGATTTAAAAACGTGTTGTCTAAAAGTACATATAAATAATTAGACGTGAAACGGGACTTGCGTCTGTGTATGTGCCATAGGTGTTGGGGAGCCTGTAATCTGGCGGCTTGGTGGGGCGATGACCGAGCCGCGAATCTGCCATGGTGGGGAGCTTAGCTGATTATGGTACGAATTTTAACGAATGTTTCGTATGGCACTGTCCATACACGAACACACAAACTCATTAAAGCAAGTTACAGTGTATGCACTCTGTATGACTTGAGTCTGGAGACTGACAGCGTGAAGCCACTCGGGCAACTTCGGCAACCTTCGTTCTCATCTATGCCCGCCTATATTCTGTTGTCAGATGTGAGTTAGGTAAACGTTTGGTTAAAGTTTGTGTATTTATTTTAGCACAATAATTTTATTAAGTTCACGGCTTCAAATACGTAAACTCAAGAGTAAATTTTTCGTGTATTCAAGTGTCTGTGTGTATTCGTGTATAACCTACCTATACATGTCCTACAAATGTTTCATTTTAAAGTTTTGTCATTTTATTTTTAGTGTAACAGTTTTTATTAGGTACACGCGCTGTAAGTATTCTCGAAGGTAAATAATAAACACAATTGAGAATAAATTCATATATCATTTCTTACATTTATAACCTTAATTGTATAAATACAACTATTTCACTAACGACTCGGAACACAAAACTTTGTGTTCGGAGTCGTTAGTGAAATAGTTGTATTTAGTTAAGTAACGGACACATCATGGACAACGAAATCCTAGAACTTAATTGTATGTTTTGTTTCAGCGTTTATCACTCCAGAAACAAAAATAATTGATTAAATTGACTCCAGATAAATACGAAACCAACCTGCGAAGTTAGTGCACAGGTAAAAAGGAGTTTTACCACAACTGATTACAGCAATATACAGTATATCAAAACTAACATTGCCAGTACAAAAAACTGAACTTAAAAACCGGCAAAACAGTATAAAATAAGTTTTCTTAATAAACGTATATTTCATATACTACTGCGACGATGTAGTCAAAAGGTTCATATTTATCTGGGGAGCCAGTGAAATTGTGTATGTTTCTGGAGGAAACAAAGGTTAAAACAAAAACCAATTCAGGGTAATAAATGGAGTACAACGATATGGTTAAATTAATTCTATATTATGTTTTAATATTTAACTGTGACCACAATCTATATTCATTTTAATATTCAATTAATCCGCTATGCACACAGGAAAACCCCGATTGGATAAAAATATGTGGATTTCATTATACACGTAAGTGTGGAGTGTAGGTTGACGAGAGAGTAGACAATAGCGGCGGACGAACAGTAACGAAGTTGCCCGAGTGGCTTCACGCTGTCAGTCTGCAGACTCAAGTCTCTGTATGCACTAAAGTGCTATTAAAACAATCTGCGTCTTCTGACAGTTCTCCTTGCGTGTTTACAAGAAGTAGTTGCTATTGTAACTCGGACGAGACTCCGAGGTGAGCCAATCACCGGCAGGCGCGCTTTCCCTCTCCCTTTCTCCTCAGTCAACAGTCCCACACTGACCAATCAGCGCTCCCGAAGCTGTGCCGAGCACCACGTGCTTCTTAGCTGTCAGAAGACGCAGATTGTTTTAATAGCACTGTAGTATAAAATTCTGTTTGTGTGGATGACAGGACCTGCCACTTGTCATCTAAAGTTGTCAAAACTTTCTCTGCGTCCAACAACATACTAGCTTTGTGACGATTTCTTAATACTTGCAATTTTTTCACAAGTTTTCCTTTTTTCATTTTAATTATCAGATCAAAAATTTTATCTCTGAGCAAATGTAATATGGCACAGATTGTTTTATCCAGTCTTTTAATCCGTTTTCCTTTTAGATAACAATATTTTATTAAAATTTTCTATTGTCATGTTAGTGTTTATGCCTAAATGAATCCGATAACAGTAGGCCCATGATCTGTATCGTTTCTTATTAATATATTGTTTTATAAAATATTCATAAAATGAATGTGTTTCTTCATCATTAAACAGTCTTTTTAAAAATTCATGGAGCATTTATAAAAAATTAGTGTTCCTAGTCAGCAGTGATATGTTTATAATCAGTGGACAACAAAATCCAGGAATTCAAATTACATTAAGGTACTATATGATATTGAAATTTTTATTATTAAATAGAATAATATAATAAATGTTAAAATATGATTACGTTAAGGTAATATTTATTATTAAGAAAAATCGTTACAAGAAAAATCGCTGCATGTGCCAACCAACTAAATTTCTTATAAAACCGCCAATATCTCGAAAACGAAAAAGCCGATTTTATTGAAACAAAAGCAAAATAAAATTTGGAATTTTCTATAATTTTTCACTCGCTGACACCATATAGCTATCTCTCATAAAACGAAAGTTTGTCGCATGCCGAAGATTTTACTACATGAAAATTAAAAAAGAAACTTCATGACGTGGAACCGTCTGAAGACTCTGTTTTTGAACATTGTTAAAACTATCGGTTAAAATGTATGCCTAAAGCCATCTCAAACTTCAAGGAACACGGTGGTGAAAGAATTTTAAAAACCAGATCAGCTGTTACTGATGTTATGTCGAGCAATGAAACATATCGCATTCTCTCGCGCTCTCCGCCCCACCATGCGGCTCGGTTATCGCCCCACCATGCCGCCAGATTACAGGCTCCGCAACACCTGTGGCACATACACAGATGCAAGTTGAAACGGGTATCTGGTTGCGCAGTGTAAAAAGATCTCATTGCGCATGCATAGCGTTGACGCGTTGTTTTAGGAGCAATCATTTTGTGTTCAGAACAGCTGCACAATTGGTGTACGCGCTCCCAACTTCCAGCACTGCCTTTCCTACTCCATGCTACGATCTTTGTGAACCATTTCATGTCTTACTATTTCATCTGTAAATCTCAGCAACCGCGGTTAATATTATTAGAATAAAATTTTTTTAAATTGTAAACGAGAAAGTAAACAAAATTGTTCATTACTGTAGTTCAATGTAGATTAAATATACATATTAAATTTATATTATGTTAATTAATATATATATATATATATATATATATGTTGTAATATAATAAACGCTTCGTGCGAGTCTCTCTTTTCTTGTCTGCTTTAAAATTTTATTAATTTTGAAATAAATTTATTGTTTATCGTTTACTGGATTATTTTCTATTAATTGGTTTATTTTATTAAGTTACTTTAATTAATAAACAAGAGTTATCAAGCAAAGACAGGTCGTCGCTGAGTTTACGGTTTTGAAAATGTCGCCAAAAATAATTGTTCTTAATAATTAAAAGTAGATTGTGTGGGTTCTTCACAATCGATTAGTGATTCGACTCAGTCTTATAGGTTACCTGGCCTTTTCTATTAATTGCTTGATGTCCGTTACTCTCGCCGTACTCCTCTTCTTGCTTATCGCCTGCAAATCCTTTATCTTAATTTACTTTAAAGAAATAATATGCTTTGTAAATTAACAAATTAATTTATTTGATGATTTTTAAACTCAGGGTAAGTTCAGCAGTTCGTGAATCGAACGGGATAGTAACGGTATCGACTCGCTCACCAAGCTCGACTCAAAAAAATACAATGTTTAAAATGAATTACAATATTATTTTTTATATCAGGTCGTGGATACTTTGAGCTGCTAAGAAAGATCAGAAAATGCTTACGGACAAAATACAATACATCAAAATTACTTATTTAACATTCTTAATAAATAATAAAATTTAAATAGTATTAATTTAAAAGTATTACAATTATGTGTTTTGTTCCAAGTGTCACTGGAAATGGCGGAATGTTCAACAAAATGGCCGTCGGCCAGCATCTATGCGTACCGAAATCTGTTTCACCTATTTTCTTTAAATTAAATAGTGTTTTAATGGTTTAATGTCCACAATGTTATTAAATAAAGGTTTGTTGAATTTCACAAGTGTCTGGATTAACAGTGTTTTTGGTGAATCTCGTTTTGTGTATGTAAGGTTATTTCGTTATGAGTTTATGAAGATATCTCACCACTCGGCGATACGACTTGCATATCTTGGAACGTTTTAGTTTGATTAAATCGTCGTCTTGTTATTCGGTCTTCAATTATTTCTGTTAGTATGGTTTGCCTGTGTAATTCTTTAATGTTTTTTCTTAATTTGGTATCGACATCTCTTTATTTTTACTTTTGGTCATTAATTATTCATCAAAATGTGATTCTCTGTTACATGGAGTTCATCTGTACAGCTTGAGTTTTAACAATAGACTAATTCGAAAAATCCGTTTAGTTAGCGATTATGACCAAGCTTTTGTGAGCTCTGATTGGTTCTTATTTCCGACCCCTGGTCACGTGACGTTAATTATTCGAAATCTGTAGATTTTAAATCTGTCACCTCAAATTACTCCTTATTAATTTTTAGATTAAATTTAATTTGGGTTATACTATGTTGTTGTTTGGAATATTAGAATTATTTTGATATCGAATGTGGCCCATTTCGGCCCAGTATCACTTATTTTAACACATTTATAATTTTAAGTTTTTAGGCTTTTACATTTTTTCTTAACACTTCTTATTTCCTTCTTTGCTGTTTAAATATGTCCTAATAGGGTTGTACTTATTACTAACAATAATGTCTGACACTTCTACATTATATATACCATTACAATTTTAAATACCTATTCTTCATTTTCTTATTATAACAATGACATTGACAGCATGTCAGTTCAATGGCTTATCTTATGTGTTAATATTACTTTCCCTATTCATCTGATTATTAAAATTATGAGTTTTTACGTATAATTTTGTCAATAGCTTCCCTGTTTCATTAAGGTCAGTCTTCTATTTGATTTTATTTGGTTTGGTTAAGACTATTTTGGACATTTTACTGTTTAAGTTCAGCTCACCTCTTTTGGCCTATAGGTCTAGCATTTTGCCATTCCTTTACACTGATTTTTTACACAATATGGTGTTTCACCCTGTACCTGATATTGATATTTCTGAACAGCTCTTATAACTACTGTTCTTGAAAAGTTAGCAAATCTTTTAACAAATAACTATAACATGATAAAATAATGGGTATGCAAGACCCCTTAAACACTTACTTATAAGACAATATCCTGTGGGTGTACATACAATCTTTAAATAACTAATTCTAACATAATCAATCATGGGTATACAAAAACCCTTTACATAATTAATTATAGTGTAATAACTACTGGGTATATAGAACCCTTTAAACACATATAACTTTTTATTTACTGGTTCTTAATGTATATTGTTTTATACATAAGACCATTACTTCACTTTCTCCCTCCCCACTAGTTTATAACATGATCTCTGATCATCACTATTTCCTACCTTGTACACTAAACACTTCACTTCCTTACAATATAAGTTTTTTACAATTTTTCTTAAACTAATGCACATTTTTCTTACTTTCATTTATATCATTGTATTGCATTTTCTGCAACTCTACCTACTTTCTGATCTTATCTCTTTTAATTAGTATTAATGTTATTAATTTATGTAGTACTTTTTATTTACATTTTACATGGTCATTAACATGTTTTTAGTTTATTTTCTTTGGTTATTTGTTATTTTTTAGTTCTTCATTCCTTTGTGTTGTCTTGTCATTAATGTGGTCCTCACTGTCTTGTTGCTTGTTGCATGTCTTTATTTCAGTTAGTTGTTTCATCGTTGGGTTTGTTTATACCTCTCACTTACCATATCTATTGGGTTTATCACGTTATTAAGTTCTATTCTTCTAATTTTCATTATATTACAATATTACCTTGCTTTAACATTTATTTTGCTTCATCCCTTGTTTTGTTTTAGCTTGGAACCAGAATACACTGCTTAATACTCCCTTATTAGTAAGTTTCCTTTCATTTATTATTTATTCTAGTACTTAGTTAACTATGGTTTCTTTATCTGAATAGTTCTTCTATGTATGGTGGTGATGTGTATCGCCACAATATATATAGGTCTATAATATATACATTATAGTCCAACATTGACTGCAGTTTAATTCTATTGCAGGCAATTCTGATTAAGTAAGTATCCTCGGCATGATTCTTGAGTCACTGTCAGGCACTGAGACAAGATGATGGCCTTCTGAGCTATTTGAAACCTAAACTGACTTGGAATCTATTTGGTAACGAGTTTACATTGAGCAAATATGTACTTACCATACGTATCGCTCCAATTATTGTGTGTGTGTGTGTGTGTGTGCGTGTGTGAGAGAGAGAGCGTGCGCATACCTTATTTTTCTTCCTCTTCTTTGTCACTACAAGGTATCCAGGTCGCTAAACGTGTTCCGGTACCCACCTCACTGCAGGACGCTCCATGTCTCACTTCTTCCCCCTCCCTCAGATCTTTACTTGATAACTGCTTTAGGCAATCTATCCTCCCCCGTCATTCGTTACAAGTGCTGGTACATAGTCTATAATTTAAAATGGTTGAACGGACACTTTTCATTCTAAGTTCTTCCCATAAATTTTCATTTCTACGTCTGTCCTGTTCCGAAGCAATTTAATTTGAGCACTTGAATATTACCTTGGACACTCTTCGATATTGCCCATGTTTTACTGGTTTACGTTTTAATGCAGGAATAGCAACGCTCCTATATAATTCTGTACATGTAGGCCTACCGCTTTTTGCCTTATTTCTGTGTCTTACACTACAAATATTCGTAAATTTATTAAGACTAAATTTTATATCATTATCGATCTCATAGCTAACGTTACTTCCCAACTAAGTGACTCGTTCTAAAGTGTTCTTATCTAACACAATGTGTGTGTGTGTGTGTGTGTGTGTGTGTCTTATCATTTACATTGGTATTACGACAAGAATTATCTCAACTTGTATCTTTATATATTTAAGAACTCGATATTCATTTCGGTTGCGTGAAGGCTGTAGAACTGCTAGATTTGTGTGTGTAAGCTACAGTTATATCTGTTGGTAAACTCATACTTCAAATTTGAAGTCCACTGTGAACTAAATATAAACTAGCCACAAATATTTATAAAGATCGTGCCCTAAAACCAGAAGACAAACTTTTTTCCAGTAAAACGTGTTCATTAGATTTCGGGACCGGCCTAGACTGTTATTTGGATCGTTCTTGGATTAATCACGTGTCCAGGCTCTGCGTTAGGGCAGGTAATCTTATTCTATAAATGTGACGTTATCTGTGTCACAGTCGGTAACTCATTTCGATGTCGAATAACTCATTTCAGAATTTAATGGCTTTGTTACATACGCTTCAACATTAAATAAACAAAGGAAAAGACGGCACATATAAAAGATCTTCTGTCCGCATAAAAATATTCGTACATATTTCTCATGTAGCTGAAAAACCAAATATTTCTCGACTAATTATTAAGTACAGAAGAACATATAAATGAAGTTAACCACGTGAAAACAGCTAACATTAAGTATATTATATTTATTACTTTAACTAGACATTTATCATTTATTTTAACCCGGTAAACAAGAAATACGGTCGTGTGGTTAAAACACTGTGACTCTACTTGCAAAGTCAAGCGTTACTAGGACGATTACAGAAACCTGGATGGATGACCACACAGCGGCTTGGTGGCCGGGGATATCTGCTCGCATTGGGAGAGAGAGGGGGAGAGAGAGACGATTATATATTATTGTCACGACGGTCTCACTGATCGTCGTATGGTACAGTGGAAAACAAAATACAAGACACCAATTAAGTTTCTATTCACCAGCTTTAGTTAATCTCAGTTAACAGTTTGAAATCAAAAAGGTATTGAACAAGATTATACTCGTACAATAATTCAAGTTAATCTGTCAACACAAATAATAATGTCAACTATAAAGAATTCCGCACTATAATCACTTTTCACTAATACACCACTTTAGACGCACTGTGTAAATCGTCCGGAATAAATCGCCACTAAAACTGAAACTAAGCGTCGCTGAATGCTTATATTTATACCCCGCTGAGACTCCAGAATAATCTATAATACGCGTCAACACTACTAGAAAACACTAGAGCGTAATTGCTTGCGGCGTTGAACACAGTGCGCGCCGACCGGTGAAGTCTGGAACACCCTCGGCCAGGTTGACGCACGTTAAGTGTCACGTACGCACACAAACATTACAGCTGGTTCTGCTGGGATAGCCGACAACGTGTAAAACGTTTTGTAATGGCGTAACATTATTATGTTAATCACTACAAAACGTATTGTAGGGAAATTTGCTTCTGTTTCTCAAAATGTCATAACCATTGTATAAAGATTTTCTTCTACAGAGAATATCTTCAAAAGTTAAAGATGTTTAGACAAATACATACTAAAGTAGACGAAAACTAGTAATGTTTAGCAAGATTTGTTATTTTTATTTTTAACCAATACTTTTAAGGATGAACTGTAATTTTATGAAACAATGGCGGTTCCAGTTTTGCAAAACGGCAGTGACTCGTAGATGCTTACGTGGAAGGATGTCATGAGCGGTGGAATCAAATTTTGTGACATCAACTGAAGAGTGCGGAAGGCTTGACAACAGAGAAAACGATGAGATAAGAAGGAACTTAATACGGTCGATAATTGTTTTTTCCAGGAAAACTGAATTAACTGTGAGCAACACCTGCTGAAAATAAGCAACGAAAGGTTTTCAAAAGTTGGCATTTAATTATAAGCTTCAGTGGCGGCTGGTGCTATGGTTGCAGCGTTGCACAACCACCAATATAGAATAACTGAAGTACAAAATTATGTACTAAAACATTAAGCAGCTAAAAGTATCATAAATTTCAACGGAGAGCATATTAGATCCTACGCGGTAATGTTCGCGTACAATTCAAATGTGGCGCGCAGGCTGATGGTTGTAGGCCGTTTGCAACTTCAACAGTATATGGCAGAGCTTACTACACAAATATATGGGAGGACATGCGCTACTCTTCACAACTGCTCTATGTTCCTAATGTTGGCTAGGCGGTTGCAAAGCGTTCTACAACGCTCCACTAGTAGCGCTGTAGAACAACTTTATGTCATGAAATCAGCACAGCCTTCTTGAAGTTATGTCAGGTTTAGTGGTTACGTTGGTTCAAGGTTAAACTTAACCGTTGTTTGAGGTTATAAACTTATAGTAATAATTTTGTATAACTGTGATTATTGTAGTTTAATGCCTTTTAACCGATCTCCCATCCACTCAACCAACTACTGCAACCTCCAAAATTTGGAACCACCAGCCGCCACTGATAAGCCTAAAGGAATCGAACATCTGGAAAGGCCGAGGAAGTACTGAGTTGGAACAGCATCGCGTACTTAAACTGTCTGTTTGCGCAATGACTTTCTGGTATAAGCAGAGGATGCGATAGTACCGTTATTACTAAAATAGTAAGGCCTTTGTAGTTAATATCAAGATAATATTACAGAACGGATAAAATATATATCATTGTTCAAACTGTGTTAAAATAAACGTAGAAACATTACGTCTTGTAAGCAATGCTCCTTTTAATTTCATTGTCGTATATCCATTACCTTGTTTATTTCAGTGAAACGGTTTTACTGTTATACACTTAATGATCAAAAGAAAAAGAAAAGAAAAATGTTGGTAATTAAGTACGTTATACTGTCTTTTGTTCATTTTACGCTCACTGAAAACGTGTGACTGGTATAATGAATGGCAAAACACATCCGGCCACAAACAGCCTTGACAGACACGATGAGTAATGCGGTCGGTATTTACAATACATACTATATTTCTCCGAATAAAACTACACTTTTCATGCATTCATTTATTTGTTTACTCACCCACTGCTGTGGAGGTTTTTAAACAGATTCGAATAAGGTTTACAGTAGCACACCCAGGATTTTCTTCTGATTGGGGGTTGTTCTATGGCCAGTTTTAGATTTTTGAAAACATAACTACAAAAACTCAAAAGAAAAAAGAAACTCTTATTTAATACGTGTTTTATTATAATCAAGAAAATAAACGTGGAAAAATAAGGGTTACATTAATAGATATTATTATTAATAAAAAAATACTTTTAACAAGAATATATTTTTTATTTTGTAAATTACAATGTTCCGATAGTAATATAACTATCATCATATTATATGGTGTTAGTTATATTAGTTGATATAACTATATATATATAATGATATATAAATATAATAAATATTAGATAATAGTTACATTACTAACGAAACAAATGCAATTTACAAAATAAAAAATATATTCTTGTTATAACTTTTATTATTAATAATAATATAAAGACAAGAAAAATTAGAGCATATATGTCAATATAATTAACAGATATGTAAAATTTAAATAAGTCGTGAATCAGTAAAGAAGGCATCTTAAATTACAATATTAACAAAATAACAATCTTTAAACCTAAATTTTCGACGGTACGTATACATTATTGGAAGGATTAGATCGAACTACTACCATTGTTAGAATTCACCACACAACGTTTCGTAAAAATAAAATAAATCGGTCTACACATTTTGTCACAGAAATGAATTAGATTTTAATAAAATGGCCATTTCGTATTCTCAAAAATAAACATTTTAAAATCGCGCTACGAATCAACTCACAGTACAGGCTATGGACAATTGTAAACTCCACTGGGAACGACGCGTTCCGTTACGTATGTACGTACACGTTTTTGTTGACTTTCGAAACGGTAACAAGTACTAAATTAAACAGAAAAAAACATTAATAACAAATCCACACCGTTACACCGATTGCCACCAAATTTTGCACCGGTAACCTTTGACACAAGGCGAAAAACGCTGTCTAACTTGGAATTTTGATATTCTGCCACGTTCGCACGATTTAGGCCCTTTTAATTATGCCTTTTCGTTGACGCATATAAAGATGTCAGCAACACCATGGAGACCAGAATTAATTACCATGGTAACAATTAAACGCTATTTAGCGGCTTCGGAACTGTACCTTTATCCGTTCCTGCAGTACATTTTCGATGTTTTTACATATGAGATTGTATCGATATATTACGATGTGGAAAGAAGAATTGTACTAATTGTAAATTGTCCTATTTCTTAATGCAAAGAAAAAATACGTGTTGTTTTCGTTTGTGAGGTTTGGTGACAACGGTTTTTCGTTTTCGGTTTACTGCTGAAATAAATAAAAGCCATGGTTGAGGAAAACATAACGTTTAATGTGTATATACAATGCTTATAACGTAGTAACACTTAAAATAAAGAACCTAACGTTTTTGAGTTAACAGGTACTTGTACAGAATATTTTCAAGTTCCTGTCGAATAAATTACTGATTAACCTCGTAAACCAAGTTGAATACACTGACGACTGAATAAACATTCTAAGGCTACCTATTTCCTATTTGCTAAGAGGACATAACCTCAAAAACTAGGATTGAAATTTGACCTACCTCTCAACCATCTACAACTAGCAATGTTCACATAAGCGATTTTATACAATCAAGACGGCTACATAATAACCCAATTCAAAATATTCGTACTCGCATAACTAATTAAAATAAAAATAAACCACTACTCAGCAGTTCGCAAAGGACCAAAGCATACCGCACGGCGTTTGTGTTGTGTTTAGTGGGACGGTTGCATGGCAAGTACAACGCGTCCCCAACCGCTAGTTGCGGTTTTCACAGCCAGGAGGCGCCGCTGTTATTCCGTGTCTACTCAGTTTTGCCTCACACAACTAACTAACTTAACACACAACTAATTACACTGTTAACTGTGGCCAGGGACGGATTTTACCATTTTGCCGCCCGTAGGCAGTATAAATTTTCCACTCTCCCACAAATCTCTGTTGAGGAGGGGGGTGCATTTACGGGTTTGATTCAATCCTTCATATTTTCAATTACCGTAAAATTTGTTCTTTATATATTTTCTTCTCAATTTTTCTTAATATATTTCTATAGAACAATTTACATAACATACTAGAAAGAGTACAATAAGACATTAAATTACTGTAGCCGTGGTTTATTCCAAAACATTTTAACTGAAGTCTGAATCAATGAACTAAATGATGATAACTAAAGGAAAATATATTAATAAGTAAACAAACACAAGAGGGGGCGGTGGTGGGGTTAAGAAAAAAATGATCAGCCGACTCACACTTTACGCAGAAGTACAAACCACGCCAAAAACGCGGTGCTTACGCGGTGCCGGTCAGAGTTGGGTATGAAATTATACTACGCTCACAGTCTATGACTTTTATAGTCATGAAATTATGCCTCTTTTATAGTGGCATCTATCGACAGTCCCTCTAGTCAAATTACAGAGTCGGTAAAGGATGTTCGAAATTTGAATGTAAACAAAGTAGTAGTTAACTAATTAATTAATACAATAGAAGTATCACATAGATAATGCATGTAAATATGTTTTCTTTATGTAATAAGGCTAGTTAGTAAACAGTTTATATTTTCTAAGTTTCTTATCATATTGGGACGAAATGGAGCGGCATTTGAAACATCTCTTAGGTAAAAAACCAACATAACGGCTGCCCCTCAATTTTTGCCGCCCGTAGGCGATTGCCTACTTTGCCTATGCATAAATCCGCCACTGCCTGTGGCATCATAGGAATTACCGCTGCCTGAGCTGAGAAACGACTTAAAGTTTACAGTTTCCGCGATGTATGCATTTAATCAGTATTCTACGGCCCGACATTATCTATACTTTCATCATCCTGAGAGCAAACATAGTAAAAACAGAGATTCAAAGAGTATCTGATAATAGGGTTGATTTATTTATTAGCAAGTGAGATGAGACTTAGAACGATAGCATTGGATGTTTAAACGACATTACTCCCGGTATGACGATAACGAAACTGATGATGACGACGACGACGACGACGACGATGATGATGATGATGATGATGACTGTCGTTGAGAATAATAATCTCTAAAAAAATTTGCTTAATTGCGACTTCGTTACAATAATTGATACTGTGATTTGGTCTGTACAGTATTTGTAGATACCGCTGAGTAATGGGTGACATTTGGTGCACTGAGTTCAGTTGCACAACCGGCTTGTCCAAATTTGCTTCCGACCTTGGGGAGAGTGTTGTTCAAGGCAACAGCAGCACCAAACGCAGACATGAGTCAGCGTTACCAGTCAGACAAACAAACTCGTGCAGCAGCCTCAATTCTCAAAAGTCTACCGGGTATTATGTGTGTAAATATCCAGAGATAATTTTCAACAGTACTGAAGAAAGTACGGACATTTATAACTAGTGGTCAGTGACCTCCTATTGTGTGTGTGTGCGCGCGCGTGCGAGATGAATTTTAAGTATACCTGTCGTCTACCTTTACTCAAACACTACTGGTACACAGACCATGAAAGTATATTTGGGCCTGTTGTTAAAATTAATTCCCGGCCTGTTTGGCTGTGGTCCATTGTTTTCACCAACAACAGACGTTTCGGCAGTCCCATCGACTGCCATCATCAGTGTAAAATTCGAAGTTTTGCTAACGTAAAGTGGTAGACGTTAGTGACCACAGTACTGTGGTTAAGGCTATGATCTGTGGTTGAGACTGTGTACAGTACTGTGGTCACTAATGTCTACCATCTTACGTTAACAAAACTTCGAATTTTACACTGACGATGGCAGTTGATGGCACTGCAGAAACGTCTGTTTTTGGTGAAAACAATGGACAACGGCCAAACAACCCGGGAATGAATTTTAAAAACACCGACTCCGGCCGTGTAAGCCTACGAAGTATATTGTATTGGGCCTGTTTCAGAAACGCTGACAAGAGGTGAGAAATCTAGGAAGCACAAGATGAAATACTGTTTGCAATTCGTGGGAACGTATCATTGCAGTCCGTATTCCATGGTCGAGAACAAAGAGGTTGAGGCAATAATTTCTCAACTAACGCGTATGCATATTATCGTCTTTTTATAAGGACATGGAAATCTGTCAGAACTGACAAGAAAGCCAATCGTTACCTACACAGCAACACGCGTTAGGATTTTAGGATCTCTGCATTGATTAATTATATATCCGTTTTCCTTTACTTTCTGCGTTGTACACTTTATACTCGTAGGTTGATTTCCGGCAAAAGTGATTTCGCCTGTAAACCACTGCCTATGTCCATCCTTGGTACACATAATCATATAATCTAAAGGCCATGCCTTATCGAGTCAGCCATTTGACTCTCTCTCCATCATTGTCCTCTTCAAATCGCAGTACGATAAGAAGTTCTCCTTTTACCATGTTTTTGAAGAACGCTGCTACTGGTCGTCCGCTTGGTACATACATCTTCCATATTTTGCTGTTGCCGTTATGTGGCGTACACATTTTGCCATATAACGTCCACACTTCACATCCTCGTGTCAAGAAGGCAGGTGGACAATTGACTGTGTAATAGTTACTTTGTTTCCACGATAGTATAACTGAAAGTGTTAAGCATGAATCGGATCCGCGTATATTTATTGGATACTGGATTCAGTAATTTTTGTCACCAAAAATCACCAGTAGCTGTTACTTATTAACTTCTGGACCCAACCTGCTACTTATTTTAACTTGGCGGCCGATTTTTATCGGATAACGTCAGTTCCGTTGCTGTCACGGTCGGCGTCGCAGTTGTTAAAATTACCGTTCACCGGGCTATCAGGTCGTGGGCCGATGTAATTTAACGCAAACGTTTCAGTCACCCCATCGGTGGCCAGTACTGTGGTTCGCTGACTGTCAGTATATCAGTCCTCAAGCACTGAAGATGGCCACCTATGAAGTGACTGAAATGTCTGCGTTAAATACATCGGACCACGACGTGATAGCCCGGTGAACGGCAATTTTAACAATTCAGTTCCATATTTATCCTGTCTTACAGTTTCGGCTAACCAGAGCATATTTTAACCAATAAACTAAGCGGCACTAGTGGCAGATATTAGTGCCGTTGCCGAAAAGTGAGAAAAAAGGGGAGAATGAAAGAAATTACGGAAATATTTTGTTACTAGCATACTTTTTTACTTTTTCTTTCTTAACTAACTTATTTAGTTGCAAAGCAATTTAATATGATATGTTTATGCATTTTTCATTTTAAAAAACTTCATATTTTTTAAGTAGACCAGTGATATAGGCTTTGAATTTGTAGTGTACTTATTAAATATTACATAATTAATTACAAAGAATCCATTTGAGTGTCTGTGGCTTTTTTTTTAACTTTTCCTAATGTCTAAAGCATTTGTGTCTACTTTTACAGTTAATTTAACGAGTAGAGAATGAACATGATCATGGTCAAGTTAAATTCAAATTACATAATTTTCAATATTATATAAATATCACACACACACACACACACACACACACACACACACACACACACACACACACACACACACACACACACACACACACACACACACACACACACACACACACACACATTTATTGTTTGGTTTAGTGCCGCCTAGTGTAAATTCCTTAAAATATGCTTTGCGGCTAACTGAATTTTCCTGATACGCTTTCGAATGTCTTTAATCATCAGGTGAACCGTCTACTCCAACCGCCTTTGTTGTGATATTTTCACACTTTCCATTCCCGGACCCTCAGAATCTGAGGTCGACTCCAAAAGCTGTGAATGTCTGTTGAAAGATTTTGTTGGAAAGCCTAACAAGTCAACCGCCTCTCAAAGCTTTCAAAGGCGTCCTCAGATTCTGGTGATTGAAACATCATTTATGAAAATATTATTACGATTCAAGCAGTTCGAGCATAGAGTTCCCCCGATAGAAATCACACATTGTTTAGGAGTTTTAAAACCGGGTTTTTGTTTCCTCAATTATCGCCTTTATCGTTCTGTACTTATAACGACCTACAAATGTTTATGATGTCCACTTGTATGGTATCTTAACTACCATACAACTTGTTGTATGAAGAAACCCGGCACTGTCCTGGAATATTTAAATACGGTCATGACTCAGCCACCGACACACGTGTTACAATATTGGTAACCAGATGAAAATTAAAAGAATAAAAAATAATCGTATGCCCACATTTCTTAAGAGTTCGAGGATATAAATATTTTTACACTTAAACGTCCCTGCACAGGTGTAAAGAACGCCTATTGGCTGGTATTGGTGCTTATCAAGGTGTTGGACACAGACCAAATACTGTCGAAGCCTGACTGTTTTGTCTCAATGAGCGCGCACGCACATGTCACTCGAGTAGGCCGTGATTTGTGTACCATGTAATTGTTTGAACGTAGAATTCTTTTCTCATTACCTAATGTATATTTATAGAGTTCGTATTTACACTACAGTGTTTATAAAAAATCTGCAAGTCACAGACAATTTTAGTAATTATTTTATTAATAATAAATAATATTTTATATTTCTTGAACAACACTATTTTTTTTCAAGCAGAATTATCACTGTTGCACACCACTATATAAAAATATTCCGATTAGCGCTTTCAAGCTTCACAGCTCATCGTCAGATCGGAAATGAACAAATAACTTAAAAATAAACCCTTCACCCCCACCCCACTACACCCTGCTCACACACAACAAGCTATAATTCAATGTCCCTTCCACCCCTCTGAGCCCTGTCCCTCCATCTTGACAGTTACATATTTTTCTAGCAAATTCCTTGTGTTTCAGTGTTGTGTGTGTGTGTGTGTGTGTGTGTGTGTGTGTGTGTGTGTGTGTGTGTGTGTGTGTGTGTGTGTGTGTGTGTGTGTGTGTGTGTGTGTGTGTGCATTCCTTTTAAACCTACCGTCTTTCTCCCCCACATCTGGGCCAGTCACACACCATTATTTAAAAATATCCAATTAGTCCTCTGCAATTTAATTCTTAATCTTATCTATCTGTCCTCTATCATTTACTTCTTAATTATGTTATAAAATATTTCTTCATTATCAAATTTAATTTTATTATTAATTAAATTGTCTAACCCTTTTTCTCTTTCTTTCAATATTTCTAACTCCTCCCTAAGTTTCCTTTCAACTGTGGTATTTACTACTTTTACAATTTCGTAGTCTTCCAAAGGTTTAACAAACTTATGGTTGTCTTCTATGAAAGTAGGTTTAAAAGGAATGCACACACACACACACACACACACACACACACACACACACACACACACACACACACACACACACACACACACACACACACACACACACACACACACACACACACACACACACACACACACACACACACACACACACACACACACACACACACACACACACACACACACACCACTGAAACACAAGAAATTTGCTAGAAAAATATGTAACTGTCCAGATGGAGGGACAGTGCTCAGAGGGGAGGACGGGACATTGAATTATAGCTTGTTGTGTGTGAGCAGGGTTAGGTGGGGTGGGGTGAAGGGTTTATTTTTAAGTTATTTGTTCATTTCCGATCTGACGATGAGCTGTGAAGCTTGAAAGCGCTAATCGGAATATTTTTATATAGTGGTGTGCAACAGTGATAATTCTGCTTGTGATTTTAACCACTCACACAGCTTTCTTCATTAATCTACTATAATAATATATATAAAACTTTCACTAATGAACTTACTGTTGTCACTTCCCAAACGTTTCGAGATGTTGTTTCTCTTCTTCAGTGGGTGTAATACTGACTGTCGATTACAGAATAACCGTTACGGAAAAATGGTGTGTGTGGTGGGGGTTGATGGTGGTAAGGGATTGGCGCTGAGGTTCGAATTGTGTGTGTGGATCAGTGTATCGAATAGTGTATGATTTATAATGTATTTGTTCATTTAATATGTTGTTTGGTTGTAGTGTGTGATATCTGTATATTTCAAATTGTTCAGCAATATACAGATATCACACACTACAACCAAACAACATATTAAATGAACAAATACATTATAAATCACATACACTATTCGATACACTGATCCACACACACAATTCGAACCTCAGCGCCAATCCCTTCCCACCATCAACCCCCACCACACACACCATTTTTCCGTAACGGTTATTCTGTAATCGACAGTCAGTATTACACCCACTGAAGAAGAGAAACAACATCTCGAAACGTTTGGGAAGTGACAACAGTAAGTTCATTAGTGAAAGTTTTATATATATTATTAAATTAATAAAGTGAACGAAGAGGATGCAACAACAAGATAATTTTTAATCTACTATATTTTTTGTTATTTATTACAATGTTGTGGCAGTTTATTTTTCATCACTGTAATCTTTAAGATGATAAGATGACAGTAATATAAAATAAACTTGTCGAAACATTGTAATAAATAGTCATCTTTACGTCACGGCATAGACAAGGCCTCTTCCGCTTTCAGAGATCCTCCAGCCATCTCTTCCTGGGTCTACCCACATACCTGTGTCCTATAGGTTTACGTTTCTGGACTTTATTGACCAGTTTTAACTGATATTCTTTTCAAGTGTTCTTTCCACAGCCGTTTATGGTCTGTTAATCTTTCATGTATAATCTCTTATATCTTCTTTCTTTATATGATCAATTTTTAGAGCATCTTTTAACTCCTCTTAATAACGGTATTTCCAAGGCTTGTATTTTACTTTCTAGTTTCTTAGTTTTCGTTCAAACTTCACACCCATTTTGGGTAGCCAAAATGTTGTTAAACTTTAATTTTGACCCTCGACGAACCTTGTTTCTAAAAATAGATTGATTGTCCCACAGATTTTCTGAAACTCGCCTAACTTAACATCAATATAACAAATCTTGTCGTAACTAATATCATTTTGCAAATAGTTAAAATGGCTTACCTGTTCTATAATTTGATCATTGATTATTATTTTTGTTCTTATTGGTTCCTTGCCTCGAAATCCCATTACCTTTGTTTTTATAGCAGAAAATCAATAGAGTCGTCAGCAAACAACACCACATTTAAATATTTGTCCCATTATATCTTATCAATACCAACGTTGACTAGTTGTTTCCTTACTAAATAGTTGATATAAATGTTAAAGATAGTAGGTGACATGCTGCACCCTTGTCTAACACCTTCATTGACAAGGTATTTTGTAATAAATAATAAAAAATATATATTTTTGTTCAAAAAATTAAAAATATTATTTATTTTTAATATTAAAATAACAAAGATAGTGTAAGTAATTGTGAACTTAACTTTCATTTTACGTAATTCTGTTACTTAAGACTATTTAGGATATCCTTCTCCTTTTCCTCTTCTTCATATTTTTCTTCTTCATCATCACTCGTCTTCTCCGTTTTCTTGTTATTCTATTTTTTGTATATTTTCTTCTGTTTTCTATATTTTTCATAATTTGTGACCTTGTAAGAGTGTTTCATATCTTGTACCCTTATATCTTCATTCGTTCGAAGTAGCGTTACGAAATTCAATATATTAAAAATCCCTAATCAGTGCAAGAGGAACGATTTACAAAAGTCTTAAATCACGGAAATTAATAATAGAAGAAAACACTGCAGAGAGAAGTGGAAGAAGAAGAAGAAGAAGAAGAAAAAGAAGAAGAAGAAGAAGAAGAAGAAGAAGAGAAGAAGAAGAGAAGAAGAAGAAGAAGAAGAAGAAGAAGAAGAAGAAGAAGAAGAAGAAGAAGAAGAAGAAGAAGAATGTATAGCATGTTGACGAAGCGAAATTACAGAGACTTTCAAAAGCAGCGTAGCAACGGACAGTGTGGTGAGAACAGTTCAACTGAGTTCTGTCTTAATGGACAGGGTTGATAATTCTCTACGGGAACAGGCGCAATAAACGTGACTTTTCCATTCATCGGTCACGAGAAAAATCCACAACATTTTTATAGGTAAAAAATTGTATTTATTCTTCAAGGAGAGTGGCTAATTTTTCTTTTTTCCCGCGTTTTTCTGAGATAAATAAGGTGTCGAAGAAGAGATAGTGATGAGTAATATCTGTGGGGCACGATCTCACCTCTGCTCTCTCTGTTTCTCCTTGTGACTCACCCCCGTTCGTGCATAGTACTATGTACTATAGTACTATAACTATTATTATCATTATTATTATTATTATTTTCACTAATTTTACTTTATACTTTATTTAGTATTAATAATTTTATAATTATGTTTATTAACAAAAAAAATTAAAATATTTAAATATTGCTACTAATACTAATTGTTTTGTTACCTGGAGCAACACAAATTAAACGTTTGCAGACAGATGTTGTCAAACAACTCCCACTCAACAATGAACGAGCGATGCCAAGACTCGACAACGAGCGACTAATGCCACACGACTAAACTGAAGCCAGTGACAGCAGCGATGCCAAAACCGCCGACAGTGCTCAAGTAACTTACACGTATAAATGTATACTCGTATTGTACGAGTATTATACAGTAGAACCATAACAATCTGGATGACCGGATTTTCGGATAATCGACAGCCAGATTAAAAATGTTTTTCCAGAGAAATTTCCAAAACAATACACGTGTACTATAAAAATAAGAAACTGCCGTCAGTATCATTATCATAACGGCTTTACACTCCTTGTCAGAGGGGAGTTCTCAAAGCAAGCAACGCAAGCAGTGCTTGCCCATTGAGAATCAGGCAAAAGTAAATAAATGATTGTGTAACCAACATTATTGTTGATCATCATCATAATCATCTTTAATGATTAAACCAAGGATGGTTTATTCCGGTCTCAAATAGGCAAAGATTAGAGCTGGTCACTCCAGCGCTTTCTCGGACGTCCCACACCTCTCCGTCCCCTCGTCTTATAGTTCCATAGTTGTTTGGGGATGCGGCAGTCATACATTCGGCAAAGATGTTCCCACCAATTCAGCCGATACTGGTCGATCCTCTCGAGTATACTCATAATATTCATTTCCTGCCGTATATCTGTGTTTCTTCTATGATCATGGAAAGTAGGCTATACCCTGCCACGAGCGAAATCTCTTTTCAGCCTCTTGGATACGACTGACCTGGCCTTTCGTTAAAGTCCAATTCTCAGACCCATAAAGAAGTGTGGGAAGAGTCATCACCCTGTAGAAGTTTAGGCGTGTTCCTTTACTTGATGACTTAAGAGTTCGCCTAATGGTCCCGCACATAAGGTTGAACTTATGCAACTTATTCACAACGTCGTTGCTTGCATTATAAGACACGCCATAGCCCAGGTATTCAAAATTGCTAACTTGCTCCAGGACAGTACCATCTATAAACATTATTGTTGTCACCAAAAACTGTTGCCTTCACATCTTGACACATGCCTTCTTATCACTCATATTTTGAAAAACGGGGGCGCATTTGTCACTTCAGTCAAAATGATGTTGATGACTTGATTTGATGAAAGTCACTAATATCACTTCGCTTCCGGTTCTGTGCGGCGTTTTAACAGCTGACTGATCGCTCGCCACCCCCCCCCCCCAAGGCAATCACTTCAAATAATGGTTCGGTGCACTACCTATGAGATGAGAAAAATTACAAAAATCTTAGCATTTATTTAGGATTCCATAACTACGCTGTCATTATCTAGCCTTCTTTTTTACATTAACCTTATAAAATCTAAACTACGAGTACGATGGTTTGCTGGTACCTACGTAGAATGCTAAACCACACAGTACCTGGTTCTCACAGATTCGAAACGCAAACAAGCACCCATTAGTAGTGCTTTAAGCCGCTAGGAACGTTAGCAGTGTCCCGGCACAGTGAAAATACGTACACACGTGGCCTACTTCTCCGCGGTACCCTGGGTAGGCCTACTGGTTATTGAAGTCATAATTTTTTTTAAACTAGGAAATAGAATCACAGCTTGCTAAACGCCACTTTTTTATCCTCATATTAATTATATTTGAAGAATATTTTTTCACTGCAACAAAAACAAGTGCGTACCTGAATATATTTTAATCATTTTCTAGCATTGGAATTTAAGTACATGTGCTTATATTGTGCTTAGACTCGATGCTTCCCTACCCGTCGGATCAGAAATCGCCACTGCTTCTTGTAAAGTTACAGTCGCCACTTTCCAGCTCTTCTGTTTTTTGAAATCAGTGAGAATGATGAGTCACTCTACCTGAAGACCGGTTCGCGCTGAAAGCTAAGTAAAGATTTGCTACGCTAACTTCTTATAACAGTAGCGGACCATATGAAGTTTCACACAACAGGCAGTCTGTACGCAGTCTCTACGCCGCGCTTTGTTTTACAGGCAATTTTGTTGGCATGGCAATTGACAGTATAGTATGACAGTCTTCCTCTTCTTCTTCTTCTTCTTCTTCTTCTTCTTCTTCTTCTTCTTCTTCTTCTTCTTCAACTTCTTTGTTAGGATTCTGTCCCGTTCTATAGCAACGGTCCTATACGTTGTCACTCAACCTCTTCCTTGGTGCTACTCTTGGTGTTTGGTTGGCTATCTCTTGTCTTTTTCACTAACCTTGTGTCATCCATTCTTGATAAGTGTTCATTCCATACCCTTCCTCTTTCCGCAATCCAATAATTAATATATGTTATATTAGTATGGTTTCTCTTATACTAATGTTTGGCAACCTATTGTTCCTTGTCTTTCCTAGTACTCTCCGTAATATAGTCATTTCTATATTTTGTCGTTTTCCTTGAGTTGTTGCTGTATCTGGCTTGGTCTCTAATGCACAGAATATTACTGGACGTATTGTGGTTTTGTAAATCCTAGTTTTTGCTTTCATCAAGAAGAACGATGTTCCAATTCTTCATCTTCCCTGTTGTTACTTGTAAGCCTTGTTACTTGTATTACTTGTTCTATTATTCTGTCATTTATCACAAGCTTACAACTTACTGGGTCATGTATCATGTGAAATTGTAATTGATTTTGTTTTTTCTTCCGCTATCTTCATGTTATATTTCTGGCATGCTTTGTTAAAATTACACACAAGTCTTTGTAAGTCATTTTCATTTTCCGCTATTAGAATAACGTCGTCTGCATAACGTATAATATTAAACACCACACTTCTACCCATCCTATGTCCTCTCACATGCTTTACCTCCTTAATAATTTCATCCATAACTACATTGAAGAGAATGGGACTTAGGGAATACCCCTGCCTGATCCCTTTTGTTACAGATATATTATCTGATAATTCGCCACTGACTTTTACTCTCATTGGAGTGTTCGTATAGATCTCATTTATTAGCTTTTTGATGTCGATTAGGACTCCTAAGTATGACAGTGTTTGTATAAAATACAAAAAGTAAGGCAAAAAGTATTATAGAGTAAGACTGATATGGAAATGGAACTGTATATATTAGTAGTCAGAGTTCACAGCACTTCAGGAATGTGCCGCCAAATTCTGCATTTACGTTATTGATTCTAGTGTTCAATGTTGTGTTATCTAGCTTTCTGTTATTTCTTTACAGCTGTCAATAAACAAACGGAGCACAGAGTAAGACAATGTAGAATATGTGTGACAAAGGAGACGAAGAGGAAAGACTAAAGAGAGACAAGATCTGGAGAAATATAGTTTATCATTGTTTGAATAGTAAGTAATTTAATTTCAGCGGTTGCAACTTTATAGACCAAACAAGTCCTCCATTGCCCTTCATAGACTAGACAAATCTAACCAATATTCCTTTCGCCAAACACGCATTAATTTTCCAGTTAAAGCTGTGGGGTTAGCGTTAAACTCGTGACATTAAACTCTTAAACATTACTATTCTTTACACATTTTTTTTGAAGAAATAATAATGATAATATTCAGACGATGACAAATAGCCCGTACTATACTTTTAAGTTTGAAAACTGTCCGATTTGATTATTTGTTGGAATTGCTATTTTTCGGACTGTTAGGCCGTGGCCTACTGCTTATACTAAAAACAGACGTTTCTGCCACACCATCGGAGGCCATCTTCAGTGCAGAAACGATTATAAAACCTCAGTAATGGGCTGAATTGGCAGACACGTGCCAACTAAAGAACTCTTAGTTTTTGTTTACAATAATTGAAACAGAATTTTATAAACGTCGCAATACTGGGTGGGGGAGGAGTGCTCCCTTTTCATCGCTCCAAATTACGCTAACATATGACACCATACGTCAAGCAAAGCAATCGGAAAACTTTACCATGTAATAAAGTGTGACCATGACTAGTAACAAACAGTAATTGAGAGAAGTATTATTTCGATTTTATTGTGTTGAAATGTGGTTTTCATGAACGGCAATAAAAACGTAGACAAACAGACAAAGATATTGGGCAGGATAAGTAAATGTAAGTAAAAGTAAATAGGTAAGCATATAAATACGTAAGGCTGTTACTTTATTGACACACATGTCCGCGTGCGATCCGTGTAGACTACACATATGTATTAAAGTCCTTGAAAACAGTGTGCCTCGTCCCTTGACGTTGAATGCTGTTCTTTAATTTATTTACTGATAAATAATACTTCTGCAATTTAATTTTATTATTTCGCCTATTGACACTTGAAGGATGTAAAAGAATATAATTACTTAAGAAGGATAGTTACTAAAAATGGAAAAGCAAGGATAAATAAAATGCAAAATTGCTCAAGCAAGAATAGCATTCAACAATGAGAAACGTTTGCTTACAACTAATAACATCAGCTGAATAACCAAGAAGAGGATGCTGAAGCAGTTTGTTTGCAGTATTGCCTTGTACGGGTGATTGAAAACATGGAGGGTAGGAGAAGAAGGAAAAAGAAGATTAATGTCATTTGAACAATGGTGCTACGGAAGAATGGTGAAGATTAGCTGGAGAGACAGAGTGACAAGCAAAGGAGTTTTCTGAAGAGCAGGTTAACATAATGCCCTGTGGAAGGGTACAAAATCTAGGGACGGAGTAATAGGACGTGTATTAAGAGACAAGAGTTTACTCAACGAACGCTAGGAGGGTAACTAACTGTAGGCAACGCTAGATGGAGAGCGGTACAGATACCCAGATTACAATATGTCTATGGGTATCTGGACATGAAAATCATGGAAAATGTTGGTTGCGGAAACTTTGTAGATGTGAAGATTAGGGCAGAGAATCGAGATAACTGAAGATCTGCTGCAGACCAAGCTATGGATTGGATAACCAAGAAGAAGAAGAAAACGAAATTCACCTGAACACGACCGCAGATTGTCGGTGATACAAATATTGTGTTTAAAATGTTACATACGATGGTGGGTGCTAGATACAGTATAGCACTGACATTATCGTGTTATGACTGTACAGATGTTTCGTTCCTTTTAGTATTTCTCTGTTTATCACAGAAGAAGGCTACTAATTTTGGATTTATTAGGTACACTAATTAATTTGCGCTTATATTCTACTTATATCCTTTAACTACAATCTATCGTGGTCTGTTCGATTCCAAATGTGAATATAGCACACCATTTTGAAACTTTTGCACGTCTTCACGTGTTATCCGACCGACCAGGTATTTGAATGAAGAACATTCTTTGCTAAGACCTAACCTTTATTTTTTACTTAACGAACCCTGTCTTCTCACTGTAGTAAACCTTTTATTCGTGTAGCGTAGTTTGGCTTTAAAAGCTCTTTTGTTTGCAACTCCAGGTGTTTGCCTTCAACTAGCAGCGCTACTCTTTTGATGAGGGTAGCAAGTGTCAATGATTCTCAGTTGATGTTAGCCAGATGAATTAAATTTTAAAACGCATTAGATACGTAGGAGTTCAACTTAAAACAGTCACAACTCTGTAAGTGTAGTTGACTTAGGATCCATGTTGAGACCTATTTTAAATGATGTTCTTGTAATTGTATCTTACCTCATTGAAAGCCCACATAGGTTTCCTGTTTGATCTGTATGGATGTTACAATGGATTGGTACAATATAAATTGATATAATGGATGCCAGTCAGATGATCGAAAATTTTCAGGCGCTGCTGTTGAAGATAGAGGAACGACGAAGACAGGAGACAGAAGAAGCAGAAAAAAGACGCCGACAGGAAGTGGAAAAAGCAGAAAGACGACAAAAAGAAGAACGAAAACAAGAAAGAGAAGAAGCAGAAAAACGACAGGATGAAAGACGTAAGCAGGAAGCAGATAAAACGGAAGCTCTTTTTGAGGCTATGCAAAAACAATTGCAACAACATGCTACTGCAGAGTTGGGTCTCCTACATGGTGACTTGGGCGAATTACGCAGTGATCTGAATGGTCAAGAGGTAAGATTGTGTACAGTCGAAAAATCTGTATCAAATATAGGACAAACGATGTCTACAAAAATATCTGTAGTAGAAGACTCAATTGCAAGCATAAAAGAGCATATTAAGAGTGGTGTTGAGCGATTTCTTTAGTGCGGATCGAGTGTTTGCAACAAAGTGTTGTGTTATAATTAGTGCGGAATTCTTTATAGTTGACATTATTATTGAGTGTGGAAAATTTTTACTTGAATTGTTGCAAGAGACTGTCTTGTTGATTACAAATTGTTAATTGTGATAATTAAAGCTGACTTTTAGTGACTTAATTGGTGCCTTGTATTCTGTTTTCGACTATACCAAACGACAGTCAGTTAGACCGTTGTAACAATAAGTAAACTAAAGTAATACACTTTACTTTTTTATCTAATTATCATAAATTCACGTTGATGATACAAAAGTCTGATGCTTAACGAAGCCTTAAGCTTTACGTTCTAAATATTTTTGGTAGAACGCGTGCTGAAACGAACTCGTAAAAATTGGGAAACTTTGTTTACAGTGAACCTGTATTCGCAGGTAGTTTGCACAATGCGGTTATACGCAACTAGACTGACACTGTCCTATAACTGTCAGAAGGCGGCATATTCAGCCAACGATAAATGCGTTTAACTGTTGGTTTAGAAAGTTGCAAGACCGTTTAAAAGTGATATAGATAACTAAAAACACTGAAATGTCAAAACACGCACTTACTGACAAGTTCGCTATGTAAACGAATTAGGCTTACTCCGCGTTGAACATAACGTCGTTTTCCCGATAATTTGCGTTTTATTTCAAGATGATATTATTCAGATACAAAACAGGTTTTTCTCTCTGTCTTTATTCAGTAACAAAATACGATAAGTAATAAGCTTATCGTTTTTAATCGTGTGTTCATCTTTCTTCACAATTTATATAAACTCTGAAGTATTCTGACTGATGAACTATAGAAATGTGCTTTATGTTCTTTCAGTTGTTCTCTGTATGTCTATCTATCTATATCTCTCTCTCTCTCCCCCCCTCTCTCTCACTCTCTCTCTCTCGTGCGCGCGCTCTCTCTCTTCTTGATATGTGCAGGAAAGTTTATCTGCTTGGCATCATATGATACGATATCGTTGCGATGCGTTCGTATCACCGAATTAAGTTATTTACAAATACTACACGGTGTCAGTATTTATTGCAAAGTTGATACATCCCAGCCGCTGATTCTATAGTTTACACATGTTATTTTAAAGTGGGCAGACAAAATAAAACTATTACCGATTTCTTGAAATAACTGGAAATACTCAGGGCCGGATTAGAAGAGCGTGGTGCCCTGTGCTGTCAACAAACTGGTGCCCCCCCCCCCGCCGATTCAATATTCAACCTTTTATCCATTATTTACACTAATAAATGGATACACAATTTCAAAAGTTAACAATTATTTTATTAAACTCTCAAATTACGACATATATTTGGCTAATTAGTGATTAGAATAAGCATAGTAGTGCTTAAGCTTAGAAAATACCAATCGATCCATTTTTTCTTGATTTTACGTTAACGAAGTCTTGTAAAATTTCTTCTAAATCGAGCGATTCAAGTACCTCGCTTTTAATATTCAGCCTTGATAAAGAAGATAATCTCTCATCTTCCATAGTCGACTTAGCATATCTTTAATGCGTTTTAATACACAAAATGATCTTTCAGATTCGCAGTTAGCTATTGGAATCGTCAAAAGGTGACAATAAGCAATGTATATATTCGGAAATACATCAGTCATTTTACAGTAAATAATCCAGTTTAATACTTCGAATGAACAACGTGTAGGAATATCATCTTCATCGGAACGATTTGAACAAAAAACTTCTTCTTGCAAATTTTACTTGTAGCACAAAGTGTTTCAATTCTGTTAGAAGATCGTTATTCAAATCGATCGAGTAAACGTCTATAAGAGCTTTCGCTTGATTTTCCAACTTGACATTCTCCATGGTTAATAACTGCGTAAGAAAACCCAACAATTGCGTATTGTAATCATAAGCTTTGCTTCGCTTAGTCAATTCAGCTGGATGGTGTCCTCTCTGACAGCTGAGGCCTTGGTGTCCGGTGCTGCAGCATACCCTAGCGTTATGGGTAATCCGTCCCTGGAAATACTCGTGGTGAACTATAATTAGAAGATGGGGGAGATTGGTGGGGCACTCGTTAATCAGGTGGTGAAGAGTTCACTGGAGGGGAAAGGGGAGACTAAAACACGCGAATTCCTAAACTGTAGCGAAAAGGAACTTACAGTTAAAAGTATGAATGAGGGACGTTTTAAAACGTTAGGTATCGAAAAGAATGTACACGCAAAACAAGCACACACACACACACACACACACACACACACACACTCAGAACGTACTAGAAAGAAATGTAAAAGTACCGACACGGGTGACTGAACTCGCTAGTTCCTAAAGCGAGAAAGGGCGTTTAGCTCAAAAATTGTTTACGAAAATGTGTACGCGATGTAGGGCAACTGGGGGTTAAAGAAGTTGTCTAGTTCCATTATTGTTATTTCCGGTCTGATGATGAGCTGTGAAGCTTGAAAGCGCTAATCGGAATAATTTTTCTATAGTGGTGTGCAACAGTGTTAATTCCGTTTGTGATTATATCTACTAACACAACTTTATTAATTAAAATTGTATTAGATAACATGAGTATAAAGCAGATATCACATTTCCGCTACCTTGGGTGTGACATCACTTATGTCGTAGATCATGATGTTGGCCAAGTGGAACGATACGTCAAGCGTTATCGAGCAAAAACAAGGAAAGAGACTCGACTAAACTTTTATACGGTAAAGGCTGTGCCAGTGTTTTTGTGTGGTTCTTAAACTTGGGTCCAGTTTAAGAAACATAGGAACAAGGTACAGGAATAGGAGATGAGATTCTTGAGATCTGTTAAAGACTGTATACGAAGAGATACAATGGAGACATACACAAAAATTATCAAATTTTAATGGGTTATGGAAATCTGACGGGGCCATCGTATCAGACTACCTGCCTACTACGTTAATAACCTTCGAAAGGGTCGCCAGTTGTTTACTTTCATTGCACCTAAGCAAGTCATCTGTTCATACGTATTTAAGGAAATCCCCAAGCTACTGGGCCTGTCTAGTTTCTTAAAGGCCATTTCATTTAGTCGGTGTACATTGTTCTGTCAACATCGTGTTGTCTTGAAGAGTAAAGAATTGAAACTACAGTATGTAATCCAGAACCAGTGCGTTTTTTGTTACATCAAATTTTAAACAGTAACTTGAACAGCGAAATCAATTTGAACAGTATACGATAGATTCACTGAAAAATTATATTCTGAAGAGAGGCCTTACAAACTGTGCTGAAGCCTGGAAGCTTGTGAAAAAATCAACGTACTGTGTAAAGTGTGAAGGAAACATATATAAAAACAAAAAATAAACCTAAAACCTAAAAACTTAAAAAATTATTGCACTGTGTATATTTTGTAATATGTTATCACTAATTATATTTGTCATCTAGACAGAAGACAAGACCTTCTCAGGCCGCTTTTTCTAAATGAGCAAGATATTGTTAAAAGTAATCAGTATCTTTCCATATTATCTTAAGTGGCTAGAGATAGATTCTACAGAAGCTGTTATCAAAAATATTTGGTAAGTACTTAAAGACATTAGTCTTATTTTGTCAGGACAAACAGTAACAGAATAGTTACTGCTCAATCCGAGTAAGCTCATTTTATTTTAAAATGTACCTCAAACAATTTCACGGGGCCATCCTAAATTTTACCTATTGCACCTGCAGTCATTGTACTGTGGAACGCTAAGCGACCCCCTTTTAATGTAGTAAATGGGATCGTTTACGACTAAAGCAGGAAGTCTGACTAGATGGGCCCGTCAGGTTTCCATAACCCAATTTTAATATCCAAGATCGTTTGCGGGAAACAAGAGAGGTGGATTGCTCATCTGAATAGGACGCCAGATGGTAAGTCACCTAAAGAAGTTTGGCAATACACGCCTACTGGACAAATAAGAATAGGAAGAACAAGTGCTGTCAAAGAGTGGGTACATTTCCTTTGGGTGCAGGAACATGGGAATTCCGCTTGATGGTGACACAGTTTATTCATTACAGTTTGCTGATGACCAATTACTTTTGGCTCAAGATTTTGAAGACATAGAGTACATGACTAGAAAATTGATACAGGAATGTCAGAAATAGGGACTAAAGGTAAATATGAATACAACAAAATATATGGCAATAGGTGACCTTCATCAAGACTTGATATTAGAGGAAGACATGGGGAAGATTTCATATACACAGGAATACAAGTACACAAGTATTTAGGGGTGAAAACTACGGCCAGTGGGAATCAAGACAAAGAAATACAATCCAGAATTAATTTGGGAAAGATGGCTATATCTACATTAAATGGAATCCTGTGGGATAAGCAAATTACTGCAGAAACTAAAACCAAAATATTTAAAACCATTTTTAGAAGTATCATGACTTACGGCTCAGAAGTTTGGAATACTAATAAACACACAAGAACAAAATTAATGACAGCAGAGATGGACGTTTGGAGACGTTCGGCAAGAGTATCCAGACGTGAGAAAATTAGAAATGAAGTCATTAAGGACAGAATGAATGTGGAAAATTAGTTGTTGATTTTATCCAAACAAAAAAATTACAATGGTATGGACACACGAAAAGAATGACACAGGAAAGATTGCCAAGGAGAGCTATGGAATGGACCCCACCAGGAAGAAGGAGAAGATTGAAAAGAGGGAAAAGACCTGGATAGAAGAAATTCAGACTATACTGAGGGAACGAGAAATTGAAGAAGATCTTTGGATGGACAAGCAGCAGTGGAAGATGAGAATTCTATCATTTCTGTAATCTTTGGTTCCGGGAAATGTGTAAATATTGTACAGCCGGAAAAAAAATATTTCCTTTGGGACCAAGGCAGGCGATTTGCCTATTCCCTGATGTAAGAAGAAGAAGAGAATAAAAAGGAGTACAAACACTATATTGGCTGTAGTTGATGTGAGAAAATTTTGAAGGCATCTTATAAAGTTCATTCACAATGTAGCACAAAAATTATAATATTTTACACCGATAACATGGTTCAGACTATGTTGAGATGAGAGAAAGTTAAAAGTGAAATGTAAAAACCAAGGATCTTGTTCCCGCGAATTATCACTACTGTTAACTCTGATGCTGATTTGTTCCTTCAAAGCGATTACTTTGGTTTTCTTGGTAGGGAGCCTCAGATTTTATACAGAGATAAAATGGCTAACTTTGAGTATTGTCTTCACTACTATATTGTATTACAACTTGGCCATAAGCATATAGTACAGTACCTTTAAACAGTTTCGTCATTCCACTTCTGTTGTTTTCTGCTCACTTGTTACGTAAAATCACAAAACTACAACTTGAAACGACACTATTTTTCCAAATCAATTTAATGTTTTGTTAATGAATGGCAATATTCGTCTGTCTTATCAAATGTAATACTTAATTACGTTTGAAAGGAAGTACGACCTAGGTCCTCCGCAGTTTTTACTGCTGAACTGCCAGAGGTCACTGATTATCTAATAACGGTGGCTATGCAATGCGAAACGTAGTTGACTCGACAACAATCGAATGGAAAACTGACAACACATTGTTGCTGCGTAGCGTTACGCAACCAATAAATGCATGAAGACGTCTATTGACGACTTAAGAGAAGTGGACCATCACTTGTGTGATGCACCCACAGCAGTTGAGCGCACTTAGTCAATGGTCAGAGGTCAAGGAAGCTTTTCGTTATTATTGGTCTATTACAGCTAGTAGAAGAGGTAGCGTACAATAAAGCTATCGTATAAAGTGGTACAAAGCATTGTATAAAGTGTCGTAGTTCCTCACAGGTATAGAAGGTGTTTGCTGTCCTCAAATTCCAAATTCTCTATTTTTATTCCGTCTCCAAAACTGCCATTGAAGAATGGCAGTCGTGACATTCCTTTCTACTGGCTGTTTATGAAATACCGTTGGTTCCGTTTTCCTTGCCCGGTCCTTCACATTTCTTCTTCTCCTCCTCCTTCTTCTTCTTCTTCTTCTTCTTCTTCTTCTTCTTCTTCTTCTTCTTCTTCTTCTTCTTCTTGTTGTTTTCTTTTTCTTCTTTATTTCTTCTCCCTCTTCTTCAAGTGTTAGACCGCTTGGTCCGTGCTAACGCTTTGATCGACCCGTCGTCTTTTCCGCCTCCCAGTATTTCTTGTTCCTCTGGGTAAACAAAATATAAACTATTGTCATTAAGTTAATTTGGGAAAAATAATAATAAATTTAGATAAATTTTTGCTATACTGGGGGAATCGAGGTCTGGTACAAGAAAAAAAAACAAATACTCAGAATCTATTATAGGCTATTTCTCGCCATAACTCGGTCATTTGTTATCAGATTTAAACAAACGAAATGTCATTGCGTTCACTTAATATTTTATGTAATGAAGCATAAATTGATACAATTAAAATTAAAATTAAAATTATTAGTGATCAAATAATTATGGTGCCCGCTATTTTAAAATTTGAGATCACAAAATAACAGAAAGACATTGGTTTTCCATTTTTAACACGTGGTTCTTCCACCACGAATCTCTATATTTTTTCATTTGTTTTATTTAAATTGTAAATTCCAAAGCTCCCTCCCTGATTGCTTCATTATCGATTCCATCTATTCTCGTTACCACCGGAAGTGATCTTGTAAACCTCATATCAACCATCTGGACTCTAATTCGTACAAATTCTAATGTTTACGGTCCACACGAAAAGAATGGCACAGGAAAGATTGTCAAGGAGAGTTATGGAATGGTTGCCACCAGGAAGAAGGAAAAGAGGAAGACCACCTATCACCTGGATAGAAAAAATTCAGGCTATATTGAGGGAACGCGAAATTGAAGAAGATCTTTGGATGGACAAGCAGTAATGGAAGATGAGATTTTAATCACTTCTGTAATCTTTGGTTCCGGAACATTGTACACCCGGAATAATAATAAATAAATAAACCACAAGAATTCCGGTTTATATTATTGTACACAGCTGAAGAAATAAGAACACAACCTAAAAATTAAGAGATTAACAAAATTTGCCAACTTTTTCGACTCTTTGCTCCCGTTCGCCTCCGTTCGTGATAAGGCCCCTAAACGTTACAGCCCGATGAACGTAGAGTAACTTTAGAAGGTAAACTATACTAAACACTTCTCAGTGAAAATTATGAAACACAATTGTATCAAAATAACAATAAGCTTAAATCCATATTATCCAGTAGAGTGGTTCCCAAACTTTTCAGTCCACGAACCCCCCAAAAATTAAAAATTTCACGGACTCCGCCTGAGTTATTAAATAAAACAAATAGTAAATATGATACACTCTTACATTTTAATTAAAATGTATTGAAATCAAAATTCTCTTAACTTGTAAAATTATTATATTCATTATATCAAACATAGTTTAATGTGAACAATGAACACTTAGTTCTGCAATATTAGGTTTAATTTCTGATAATTTCAGTATTAAGTCACTCTCGACATTAAGTTTATTTCTTAACTTTGCCAATCTCGGCTCTATCTTTCCAGCCACACGTGTCGAAATCCAGCTACTTAGGCGTAAAACCATCTACACGGAAAAACGTTATGCTTAGGTACAGAGCTTATATGCGAAATACAGTGCTTATACGTGGACTAAAACAGCGGGATCAGTTCTGCGTTGATGTCGCGCTCCAGTCAGTTCGGCTGACAAACAGATCTGCTACACGACATGATTTAAAGACATTATTAAAGCCATTAGTTTGAAATTATATTTACTATTACAATTAGTTTGAACAAAAAAAAGTACTGGAATCTTCTATTAATTTAAATTTTAGAGCATAAAAATCTGAGAAAATTACGATATCCTATATTATATTTTTTCTTAAAAGTGTCCGCGGACCCCTGAAACATTGTCGCGGACTCCCAGGGGTCCGGAGACCCCACTTTGGGAACCACTGATCCAGTATCCAGATCACATGTAAGGATAAAATAAAATTTTAAATTACCAGTTTTGTCCGTCCCGTGACTTCGTCTAGTGCCAAATACGACGCGTTTCGCGGCACGTGCCTCAGGTTTATCGCTCAGTAGAGGACGCACAGCATTAAAAAAAGACAATACGAATTAAACGGACACGTAACACGCACACACACACACACACACACACACACACACAGACACACACACACACACACACACACACACACACACACACACACACACACACACAACACAAACACACACGTCTTATCGTGTGGTGCGTTTGTATTGTGGGTACCTGCGTGTGCTACGTGTACGCAGGGGATACGCCTGACGATGAGACGTATGCCTCGACACGCGTCATGACTGGAACTAGACGAACCCACAAGGCAGATAAAGCTGATAAATTTAAAATTATAATTTAAGAATAACTTGTTTGACAAGAACAATGCGTTGTAGTTTTTAAAATGTTTTGTTTATAATTTTTATTATAACTTGCTTTCTTTTTGTCTTTGAAGCGACCCCAGATTGTGGGGGGTAGGAGCGGCAAGCGTAAAAATATTACCCGGGAATGGGGGAACCGGGGAATAATTCCTGGGGGAGAATAGAGTCGCCAGACAAAAGTGCGACGTAGGGCAGCGGTGCTTTTTCCATTAGCAAGCTCCGACGCCTGCGGTAAGTAGCGTATACACGTACAAACGGTTTTCCACTAGCAAGCTCCGGCGCCTGCGGTAAGTAGCGTATAGGCCTACACGTACAAACGGTTTTCCACTAGCAAGCTCCGGTGCCTGCGGTAAGTAGAGTATACACGTACAAACGGTTTTCCACAAGCGAGCTCCGACGCCTGCGGTGAGTAGCGTATACCCGTACAAACGGTTTTCCACTAGCGAGCTCCGACGCCTGCGGTGAGTAGCGTATACACGTACAAACGGTTTTTCACTAGCAAGCTCCGGTGCCTGCGGTAAGTAGAGTATACACGTACAAACGGTTTTCCACTAGCAAGCTCCGGTGCCTGCGGTAAGTAGAGTATACACGTACAAACGGTTTTCCACAAGCGAGCTCCGACGCCTGCGGTGAGTAGCGTATACCCGTACAAACGGTTTTCTACAAGCGAGCTCCGACGCCTGCGGTGAGTAGCGTATACCCGTACAAACGGTTTTCCACTAGCGAGCTCCGACGCCTGCGGTGAGTAGCGTATACACGTACAAACGGTTTTCCACTAGCGAGCTCCGACGCCTGCGGTGAGTAGCGTATACACGTACAAACGGTTTTCCACTAGCGAGCTCCGACGCCTGCGGTGAGTAGCGTATACACGTACAAACGGTTTTCCACTAGCGAGCTCCGACGCCTGCGGTGAGTAGCGTATACACGTACAAACGGTTTTCCACTAGCGAGCTCCGACGCCTGCGGTGAGTAGCGTATACACGTACAAACGGTTTTCCACTAACGAGCTCCGACGCCTGCGGTGAGTAGCGTATACACGTACAAACGGTTTTCCACTAGCGAGCTCCGACGCCTGCGGTGAGTAGCGTATACCCGTACAAACGGTTTTCCATTAGCGAGCTCCGACGCCTGCGGTGAGTAGCGTATACGCGTACAAACGGTTTTCCATTAGCGAGCTCCGACGCCTGCGGTGAGTAGCGTATACGCGTACAAACGGTTTTCCACTAGCGAGCTCCGACGCCTGCGGTGAGTAGCGTATACACGTACAAACGGTTTTCCACTAGCGAGCTCCGACGCCTGCGGTGAGTAGCGCATACACGTACAAACGGTTTTCCACTAGCAAGCTCCGACGCCTGCGGTGAGTAGCGTATACACGTACAAACGGATTTCCACTAGCGAGCTCCGACGCCTGCGGTGAGTAGCGTATACACGTACAAACGGTTTTCCACTAGCGAGCTCCGACGCCTGCGGTGAGTAGCGTATACACGTACAAACGGTTTTCCACTAGCGAGCTCCGACGCCTGCGGTGAGTAGCGTATACCAGTACAAACGGTTTTCCACTAGCAAGCTCCGACGCCTGCGGTGAGTAGCGTATACACGTACAAACGGTTTTCCACTAGCGAGCTCCGACGCCTGCGGTGAGTAGCGTATACACGTACAAACGGTTTTCCACTAGCGAGCTCCGACGCCTGCGGTGAGTAGCGTATACACGTACAAACGGTTTTCCACTAGCGAGCTCCGACGCCTGCGGTGAGTAGCGTATACACGTACAAACGGTTTTCCACTAGCGAGCTCCGACGCCTGCGGTGAGTAGCGTATACACGTACAAACGGTTTTCCACTAGCGAGCTCCGACGCCTGCGGTGAGTAGCGTATACACGTACAAACGGTTTTCCACTAGCGAGCTCCGACGCCTGCGGTGAGTAGCGTATACACGTACAAACGGTTTTCCACTAGCGAGCTCCGACGCCTGCGGTGAGTAGCGTATACACGTACAAACGGTTTTCCACTAGCGAGCTCCGACGCCTGCGGTGAGTAGCGTATACACGTACAAACGGTTTTCCACTAGCGAGCTCCGACGCCTGCGGTGAGTAGCGTATACACGTACAAACGGTTTTCCACTAGCGAGCTCCGACGCCTGCGGTGAGTAGCGTATACACGTACAAACGGTTTTCCACTAGCGAGCTCCGACGCCTGCGGTGAGTAGCGTATACACGTACAAACGGTTTTCCATTAGCGAGCTCCGACGCCTGCGGTGAGTAGCGTATACACGTACAAACGGTTTTCCACTAGCGAGCTCCGACGCCTGCGGTGAGTAGCGTATACACGTACAAACGGTTTTCCACTAGCGAGCTCCGACGCCTGCGGTGAGTAGCGTATACACGTACAAACGGTTTTCCACTAGCGAGCTCCGACGCCTGCGGTGAGTAGCGTGTACACGTACAAACGGTTTTCCACTAGCGAGCTCCGACGCCTGCGGTGAGTAGCGTGTACACGTACAAACGGTTTTCCATTAGAGAGCTCCGACGCCTGCGATGAGTAGCGTGTACACGTACAAACGGTTTTCCATTAGCGAGCTCCGACGCCTGCGGTGAGTAGCGTATACACGTACAAACGGTTTTCCACTAGCGAGCTCCGACGCCTGCGGTGAGTAGCGTATACACGTACAAACGGTTTTCCACTAGCGAGCTCCGACGCCTGCGGTGAGTAGCGTATACACGTACAAACGGTTTTCCACTAGCGAGCTCCGACGCCTGCGGTGAGTAGCGTATACACGTACAAACGGTTTTCCACTAGCGAGCTCCGACGCCTGCGGTGAGTAGCGTATACACGTACAAACGGTTTTCCACTAGCGAGCTCCGACGCCTGCGGTGAGTAGCGTGTACCCGTACAAACGGTTTTCCACTAGCGAGCTCCGACGCCTGCGGTGAGTAGCGTATACACGTACAAACGGTTTTCCACCAGCGAGCTCCGACGCCTGCGGTGAGTAGCGTGTGCACGTACAAACGGTTTTCCACTAGCGAGCTCCGACGCCTGCGGTGAGTAGCGTATACACGTACAAACGGTTTTCCACTAGCGAGGTCCGACGCCTGCGGTGAGTAGCGTATACACGTACAAACGGTTTTCCACTAGCGAGCTCCGACGCCTGCGGTGAGTAGCGTATACCCGTACAAACTGTTTTCCACTAGCAAGCTCCGACGCCTGCGGTGAGTAGCGTATACACGTACAAACGGTTTTCCACTAGCGAGCTCCGACGCCTGCGGTGAGTAGCGTATACACGTACAAACGGTTTTCCACTAGCGAGCTCCGACGCCTGCGGTGAGTAGCGTATACCCGTACAAACGGTTTTCCACTAGCGAGCTCCGACGCCTGCGGTGAGTAGCGTATACACGTACAAACGGTTTTCCACTAGCGAGCTCCGACGCCTGCGGTGAGTAGCGTATACCCGTACAAACGGTTTTCCACTAGCGAGCTCCGACGCCTGCGGTGAGTAGCGTATACACGTACAAACGGTTTTCCACTAGCGAGCTCCGACGCCTGCGGTGAGTAGCGTATACACGTACAAACGGTTTTTAAGTGTCCCTACCCAAAAGCAAGCAAACAAAAGGCCATTACAGATCTGGGTGGTGCAGAATTCACCGGAAGAACACTTTCATGTACTCAAGTCAAGTGGCGATCATTTCTCCAGGCGATTCCACGCTCAACAATTACCCGACAATTAGTGAAACGAATCTGATAATTTATTGCGTGGTGTTTACTTGCGAATAAGTGGCAACAAATTTTGAAAAATATTAAAAACATGTAACGGGTGACACCAGGACACCCAAGGAAATAATGAAGGGACGGATGCTTGGTATCGGAAGAAGGAAAAGACAAAGAACTCATTGGCAGGCCGATAAGCTGAGACTCTTTTGGCTAGCGGCCACAGGAAATCGAGACTGTTACAGGAACGTTTGGTGGAGATCAGGACTGTAGCGCCACGGGAGACAGGAACTTATAACAGCTTTTAAAGGCCTATATTTCCAAATATTTGGCTTTCTTTTCTAGGTTTTTTCCAGACAACAATCATTCAAACATTGAACATAAAATATTTTCGGGTGTATATATAATTTAATATCACTCCCTCTCCCTCTCTCACTCTCTCTCTCTCTCTCTCTCTCTCTCTCTCTCTCTCTCTCTCTCTCTCTCTCTCTCTCTCTCTCTCTCTCTCTCTCTTACAAATTTTATATATATATATATTATTATTAGACGTTTGTCGGTGTTATTCTGCCACACGTTGGATGCGTCAATTTATTACTAAACGAATGTCCCGTGTTTAAGATATTTTATTCGTATTAATCTCAGGGTTGTTTTTATTTAATATAGGGTCTTGCAATCTGTTGATTATTATTATTCAAGTTCGTATTTTATTATTATATGGTTGTTTAGTGACTTATTCTACTCAATTCAACCTATTGTTGAATCCAGTAATGAATAAGTCGGTTACTTACACTCTTTTTCGACGTTTAATTGTCAGTTTAATTGGGTTAAATAAATGTTTTTTTTTTATTCACTGCTTAGAATTGTTCCACTCGAAGTTCCGTTGGTTCTCCGTTGATCAGCGGTGGTGAGAAGATCAGTAATGTCCTGCCTATACTCTAACATAAACATACACAAACATGATATATATGATAACTTATACTTTGTAATAATATATATAGGTCAGTACGGTTGTAAAAAATCATTCCATTTGAATGATTCGCACTGTAAGTATGGTGCCAACCGTCTCGTTTTCTCACTAAGCTGTATTTACTGATTACAATAAAAGCCAACTCTTTCAAAGGTAAAAATAACAATGATGATTTATTTAATTCTAAAACAAGGAAATTTAGTACAATAATATGGTTTACACATATTTGATAAAATTGCTACGGCTATAACAAGTATATAAGATATGAATTCATGTATTATTAATTAAAAAATATAAAATATGAACAACTGTTCATGGTTAGACATAGGCTTTGAATATAGTTTAGTGCAACCTTGTTTGGTTAAAAGTTATTAATTATTTTGTTAATAAGTGATAATAATCATTATAATTCAGTGTCAAGGATTATGATCACCTCTAAAACTGGATGTACCTATTTCAGGTAATAGTAATTCATTGATTATATTTATACCACTCTCTGGTGAAACTTTTATTTAATTTTAGAAACAAAATATTAAACACTCTTATCTGACTAATAGAATTAGGGCACATACTCCCTTCATTGATGATACAATGTCTTTACTTATTCTAAACATTCATGTTATACAAATCGTTAAAATTGTCGTTAATTATATCGTTCAACCTTGACATTGTTTATTTGTATTATAGAGATCCCTTCCTTTAGGAATAGGGTATTTAATTGCTTATCGGATGGTAATTCAAGTCGGTATTAGCGTTCTGTTATATTTATTATCATACAATCATAATATAATAGCTGTGGGTATTTGATACTTGCGTAACTGGTCGTTCGCAGTCTTTACACTTTTTTTCTTAAACTTCTTAATTAATTAACATTTTTTAATTAATTAATTAAATTGTATCACTGCACTGCACTCACTCCTATGCGCATGTACTCCGAATTATTTTCAATTAAAAATATACTGCACTATTTCTTCAGTTGACATAACCTCCACTCCTGGTTTGAGGTTAACGTGTGTTTACATCTGGTTGCTGTCAAAAGCACGTTTTTCTGGAGATACGACGAGCATGCAGTTCGCTTCGTGGGTGGTAAAAGACTGGCTTCGCTTCCTTTGTCGGAATGATGAATCTCGGATTTTTTATAGGCTCTGATTGGTCAATTTATTTTAATTCGTCTATCTACGGCGGGCTTCGTCAAAACAGACGCCTTCAAGCGCGTCGCTTTTTGGGAACAAGATTAAGAATTTGTGGTCGACATACCCACGCGGAAGGGTTCAGCATTATACAATTATTTTTATAAGTCCAATACCTTACTTATAATTGTACTGATGACATTGTGATTACCCTCATTGTTTATGATTTTTTTATGACGATTAATTTGAATCCCCTCATCATATATTTCGGATTCGGGGTTGCTGAATTCGCACTTGGTATTTATACTTAGTGTCCATTAAGCCATTAATTATTAATAATATATTGTTTTTATTCCATTTTCCATGGTAATAACTTGTTCTTAATCTACTGTACAATTTTCCCTTAAAACTATGCCTTAATACTAACACTATGTCCGTTTTCATAGACTCGAACTTAAGCTTATGATTATACATTTTTGTTTTTCTTATATTATATTAACAATAACATTTAATTAAGTTCTAACATAGTATATTTATACACTGATGGGTTTATTCACTACTGGTAGTGTTCTTTTTCCCTACATTATTAGTTTAGTACCTTAATTATAGTTTATTAATTAGACTTGTCATACTTTTATGGAGTTACCTTGCTGTATGTTTGGTACTATTGATATACTATTCGGATTGTTATCCAAATGATAGTTAAAATAGTCACAATGGTATTGTTATTATTGTGATGCAGTTCATTCTGCATTTGATTCTGTTGTCATCTTGGTTTAGTAGCTGTTAATCTTGCTTGCAGCTAGTTGTTATAATAGTTTTGTTGTTATTACAGTTATATGGATTATTTAGATAGTTATTTTGGTTGCATTTGTTCATGTGAACAGTATTCTGTCTTACTTCAGGTTGTTAGTTAAGTTACTATCTTTGTATAATAAGTTTATAACATAATTTTGGTTGCATAATGTATCTTTGCTATTACAAGCATATTGTCATATTTGGAATACATAAATATAGCTTTTATATTTAGTTATTCTATTACCTATTGTGTACAAAACATTCTTTATATTATCTAGTTACTTCCTAGCTCAATACATTGGTTTAATATTGTTTTTATTTTGTTTTCATTAAGTTTTATTGAAAACTGGATGCCCAGATTAGGTTATGTTGTAGGTTCAGTAAGCAGTAATGTGTTGCTGCTGGCTGTGTATTTCTACATTAATCTTGTTGACTGGTTTTCATTCAATGTTTGTACATTGGTTATTATTATTGCACCTTTAGTTTACTCTTGTATTGTCTTATTTATTGTTAATTAGTGGGTGTTTACTAACATCACTCCCACTATACAATTGGTCATTCATATTTTGGAACCTAGTCTGCTGTTTATTTTATAACTACACATCATTTAGCTACAATAAACTTATCGTATTCTTATTCAGTTTACTTGTGACTCTTTATTTACAATATTTAGTCCTTATTGATAATAATGTGTTTTACATAGGCAAGGAATGTATTCATTAAATGAGTTGTGGTCAGTGTTGACTTTACCATACAGCTTAGGGATTTGTATCATGTAATTAATTAACATTTCCTCTTTCTTCTTAGTACAATTATTCTTTTAAAGGTTTATGTTAGTTTGTTATACTTCAATTTCTTTCCCTTTTTTCTTGTGTCTGGTCTGGATATCTTCCTTCTTCTTTCTTCACTGATCTCTTTCTCACTCTTATTCATTTTATACATGATGTGGTTTTCACTTGTCTTCTTCACATTGTTTCTTCCTTCTTCTTTCTTGAGGTCGTTATTCTTGTGTTCTTCTCCCTGATTCTTCTTTCTTCTTTTGTTCTCATGTTCTTCTCACTGATTCTTCTTTCTTCTTTTGTTTTCTTGTTCTTCTCACTGATTCTTCTTTCTTCTTTTGTTTTCTTTTTCCTTCTCACTGATCTATTGGGTAAGGTATGTCAGTCGTCTCGTCTTTATTCTTCTTTTCTTCTTTATTGGTACGTTTACTAGTGATTTCTTTTCAATGATGCTTCACTTATTTAAACTTATGGTAATTTCTTCTTCTGTATCCATGGTGGTATTCTAGACCTTTTATGTATTCTTACTAGTGGTGGCTTTCAAATTAATTTTCGGTACGTTGGTGGATGTGGTGTTATATGTACCGTTACAATATATATATTGTAACGCAACATAGTTGAGGTTCCCCAACTTTACATAAAAAATTGAATGTAATATGGTCAAGGACCATACCCTGACTTAAGGTTGTTCAATAGGTCATGTGCTCGAGAAGTAACTCAAACCAGAAGGAGGCAATGACTAGTATTAAATGTATAAAAGCCAGACTAAGGAATGATTGAATGTTATGAATTGTTTGTTTTGTACTGTGGCATGTTCAGGTCACAGAGTATTTTATATTGTATGTTGAATATACTAAAAATGAAATAATGTTATTTGATAATAATACTTCACCAATAATTATGTTTATGTTTATATTAGATTTGTATTTATATAACCCAGTATAGTTACCAATGTTAGGTACTGTACTAAGTTATCAGTATTGTATAATGTTGAAAAATACTGTTGTTCTAATTAATGTTTATAAACTGGATCAGGAGTGTGACCAGTGTTTTAAATCTAACAAGTAGTTCTGACAATTATGTCATAAATTAATAAAGGGTTCCAGAACCAGTTAATTAATATAAAAACAAATAACCACCAGTAAATTAAAATTCATGTAATTAACTATGTAACCAATAATTAATTGTACAGTAGGTCAGGTAAAAAGAAAATTAAGTTAAAAACCAAATAATGTTATAATGGTTGTAAATGAATCTATAGGCCTAAATTCCATATTAGTGAAAGGAAATTAATACCTTTTTAGTAAACCCAGTCCAACGAAACTCTAGTAAAACATTTACTGTTTAATAAGGAAGGTTAGGGGAGAATTTTATGTGATTCAATATTAATCCAAGCATGGAGTATTTTATTGGAAAGGAGTAGTAATATTCTATAATGCCGGCTCAAGGATATATAGAAAACATGGTTGTTAAGGCAACTGATTTTTAATAAGTTGTTGATTTTGAATAGATGGTACGGATTGTTACAAGCTATTAGATTCAAATGAACCGATATTTAAATATATGAAAATATAAAGGAAAGATATATCCAAACTGATAAAGCCTTTTTGTAAAACAATTATATTTGAACACTAATGAATCGTACAAATTAAATAACACTCCAAATCATCAATGAGTACAATAAAAAAGAATTGAAAGCTTCTCACCTCAGTCACTAAATAATTCCGCTGAATTTGGTATCAAACCAATTCATGCTATAAATTGAAGACCAGTAAAGAGTTAAAGCCTGAATTAACGGAAATATTTGGAAGTACAGAAGACTCGGTTGACGAAATAACCTTCATTGACAGCGTAAGCTGAGATCCTAATTCCAGTTCGTTGGGACCAAGAATTGTGAAGACGCAAAAGAAGAATCGAAGCACAAGAGTTCCTGTGGGATTACCATCATCCATTCATTGAAAACCAGAGCAGTTTTACTGGGTGAAGACGATATAAACTGGATTTTGACCGCTGTTGACAAACATTCACCACAATGAAGCTTTCGTCGTTTGGGTAAAAAACAAATTATTTTCATATCATTGTATTTTAAGTAAATAATTTTATTCTTTTTGTAAATTGAACAACCTTAATTATGCGTTTTACCTGGCCTTACTAATGGTTCAAAGAACTACACGAACCCTGGTATAAGAATTAATTGTCATTATTTTCAAATATATATGTTTTTAGAGTTTGAATAATTAAGAATCGATACATGTTGGGATAGTCGATTGGATCGTCTTATTGTTTGTCTGAGACAACGTAACTTGTTAAATACCAGAGAAAAATAAATAAAGTACATTGGTTGTATTAGATAACGTTTTAATCATTGCAGAGAAAATACTATATGTAGTTGGTGTAATAATTTATTAACAGATTGATACAAAAACTCCGAATAACTAACCTATAAGTATACTTATTTCTAATAACAGCGCTCCAAGTTTGCAGCTGGTGAGACGGGAGATTGCTGAACTAACTGGTTTTTTAATACTAAATTTGAACAAAATTTTGATCGTTGAGGGACTAGGGTTGAAACAAATACCACTTACATTCAGTAAATACTCCATATATATTGCTCATAGTAAACAACCACTGAGAACTAAATTAAGTCTATAGAATAATACCATTATAAATTCAGGAACATAATTCTAATTTTGTGGACTTAATAATCTATGTTCTGAGGGTTTCACCGGTCACAACCGAAAGGTATATTAGTTAATAATATATTAATTAAACCAGGTAACAGCAGTTTAATAGTTACGGATCGCCACCTACAACGTATTACTTGGCGTTTGTTACACCGGAGTCTCTTATAACTAATTACACTAATAGACAAGATTTCTTTACAATTTGACGTCTCCAGCTGGTATCATACAATATAACATACGTCCTCATATAATTAACAAGCAGTTCGTTATTAAATTGATTACAACAGTGGGGTTTGAATAAGACGGACATTTTTGCTAGTACCGGCACATATTGGTTTTATTACAAATTGGCGCATAACAACGTGGAGCTTATTTAAACACGTACTCAACACATTCTATTTCATATTATTACAAATTGACGCTCGCAACGTGAGGCATCATCGTCGCATCTTAACACCTTAGATATTATATCTTTACAATATATATATATATATATATATATAATTTAATATTTAATATTATTTTTCATTCAAGATATATTTTTCCATACTTGGAAAATGTTTCGGGCAACAAATAGCCTGCCCATCCTCAGCCATCTTAGTTTTTGTCTTGTCATCTGAGAAGACAAAAAACTAAGATTGCTGAAGATGGGAAAAATATTTCTTCTTCTTCTTCTTCTTCACTTCAAGGATTAGACTTGCAGTCTGTCCTGTCTTCACAGCCACCGTTTTCTTGGTCTGCCTCTATCGCGTTCTCTAAGAGGCTTATACTGGATTATCTTTTTTGGTATTCTCGAGTCACCCATTCTGTTTATCCCATTCTATTTATGTGTTGTTACATATCAGGGGTCCACATCTTGTGGATACTGATTTGGCAATCCCGATGTGCCCTAGCTGGATTCTCACTTTGCTTCAACTTGTCTTGGGTGAGATCCTTTCCTTTAATCTTTTCTGTCTAGTCTCTCTTGATTGACTCTTGTTCTTTTCTGACCCCATTAGAGTATTCGACGGGTAGGGTGTCTTCCTTTTTCATTCTAATTGCTCAGCTGCTTCCTTGCAGTCCGGCGTCGGTTTGTCAAAGGCTAGAGGAAGAAACCCTTGATTAAAAATTACAAAACCACTGCCTTGTGGCGTGGAGTGATCCTCAAAGGCTAAGGGAGAAAACTCCAACAGAAAATCAGGCACGTCGGGAAGCCTTAAGGTGGCAGCCCAATCACCTAACTACCTAGCTGGAGGCTGGTTACCTCTGACAGGGAAACTACACCTACTCATAAGCTTCACAGGAATAAGCCGGACCGATTTTATAGCAATAGACCTAGACATGTCAAGGAAAAGTATTTGGTACCCGCATTTATGTTCCAAGTAAGGAAAAATATATCTTGAATGAAAAATAGCATTAAATATTAAGTAATGTCTATTTCAAAAAAATGACTATAGCAAGAAAAATTTAAATATGTACAAGTGTTTGAATGTTGCTACTAATAGATTGAAAACCAATGTGGCTGACGACGAGCTATTGTTTGATGATCGAAACACGTTCCAAGTAAGGAAAAACGTCTTGATTGTACACTAGTGTAGTATGAGTAATATATATGTGGTATGTGACTGTGTGTGTGTGTGTGCGCGCGCGCGCGCGCGCGGGTTGTGTTTTATTTAACATATACAAATCAATACTTTATAATCAACACCATACGCGAATGTGACGTCTAACAGAATGTTACGGTTAGCTGTCTATAGTTTAACGTCTGTTAATTATCTAATGGCTGATAAATCTTCCCCTTTAATTCAACCAAGAATTTTAACGCCCGATAGTTGACATTCTTAATTAAGTACAAGTTGCAAAAATTGTACACGAAGCACAAGTTGTATAAATGCACGTTAAGGAAGGATATCGTATGCATTTTATAGTCTATGTCTTACCCTACCAACGCTCCAGTATGAGAATGCCTAACGAAGTCAATAATAAGCAAAAACATAACAGTTTGCTTTGACAGCGTGCATATCTTATATTACCGTAAGTGCAAATTCATTTCTTTTGTTCCAATAATACGTTTGTAAAAGATAGAATAGGTTTGTGTAGACATATTTACGTACAGTCGCTCGTTCTTCTCACCTCGTTTACTTTAAGTACGAATTCTCGGGAGTAACGAGATTGGTGACAAGTTAAGGACAGTTGGATGTGTCTAGACATCAGAGTGACGACGTTCGTGACAGGAAACGACCTACAATTCAACGGATGCATCTAGACTGACTCCTTAGAAAGCGGATTTGATTACTACAGATCACACAACTTGCGTGCAGTTTACTGTCTTCTCGTTACACGTGCGACAGAGAAAGAACCGAACTGAGTTTTTGCGTTATTCAAAGAACCTCTCAGACCAAACTACGAGTAATTGCCTGCGGTTAAATTCAACAATATTTAAACAAAAAGCTTCAGTAACTAAACAGTTAATTTTAAATTCATTTTTTATAAATAAAACTCATAAACCTATAAACTATAGATATATTCCAATTTTTCCTAAAAATGAAAAACTCACAACCGAAATGTGTATACGTGTTTGATGCAACCTTGATTTGGGACTGGTTCTACACAGATAGTAAACTTAACAGAAATGACTTTTAAAAATAAAATTTGTGTCATTCATTTTAAAGTCTTTGGTAAAGATTTTCAGAAAAATTCAAAAATCATATGTTGATATAACAAAATAATTAAACATTAGATATGGCATTAATAGATACATTCCTCCTTAAAATAGTAAAATGATATTAAAGAATTATACAAAATATAATAAGTTAATTTTTTAAAAACTAAAATTCAAGGTCATAAATTTTGAAAAAGAATCTCAAAACTGGATAACTTTTAGATTAAATTACTTGATATTGTTACGACAGTCTCCTTGGTCGTCGTATGGTACAGTGGAAAACAAAACAAAAGACAAAGTTTTTTTTTAAATATAAACACTTGGTACGTTTCACAGTTTTTTATTTAACTCTGTGACAGCTGTTTCGACTTCTTAAGCCATTGTCAAAGAGATGAGTGAATACTAAACAGAGGATGTAAGGGTGGTTGATATCTGTTTAGGGCGTGTATCGGTACACGTGTGAGGTGTGAAGATGGAGAGGGGGGGCCGTGCTCTGAAACATCGCATTTCTGAACATAAGAAGGCGATTTCAGCCAATACAGGTTTTGCAGATCATTGCTTACAACACAATCACTTCATAGATACAAAAGTCTTCACACTATTCCACAGCATACAAAAAGGTAAAAAAAATAGATTTGTTAGAAATTCTAGACATTTAAAACCCAATAAAAATTAACAAAAATTTAACAAATGAACAAACTGAATTCTGTGTACCCGTTTATTAAAATCTGTTATTTAGTTTAGTTAATTTTATATTTTGCATTCAGATTATATTTAGTTTTTACAGACACTTGACCTTCCCTTAGCTCCTGCAACGCCCCTCTCCATCTTTACACCTCACACATGTTCCGATACACACCTTAAGCAGATGTCAACCACCCTTACGTCCTCTGTTTAGTGTTCACTCATCTCTTTGACAATGGGTTAAGAAGTCGAAACAGCTGTCAGAGTTAAATAAAAAAAACTGTGAAACGTACCAAATGTGTATATATTTTTAAAAAACCTTTGTATTAATATGCTTCACCAAGTGCCCAACGAGTCATCAATTAATATCGTGAAAATACAAGACACCAATGAAACCACTAATCACCAGCTTTACTTATCACCATTAACTATTTGTAATCAACAAGTTATTCAACAAGATTATATTCGTACAATAATTCAAGTTAATCTGTCCGCGCAAATAATAATGTCAACTATAAAGCATAACGTACTACAATCACTTCTCATTAACACACCTCTTGAGAGGCACTGTGTAAATCGCGCGACATAAAAACTAAAAACTAAACGGCAGGTGTGGTTGATGTGCGTCCTTAACAAGGAATCGAAAATTCTACAGGATACTTCAGCGCGGCCTTGGTAGAAACACAAGTTGGGCTAGTCGAGAAGCTTGCCGAACAACACTATCGAATGTACGAGCATGTTCCGTATTATGTAACACCGCCTCGCATGTTAAGTGTCACGTACGCACACAAACGTTACAGCTGCACTCTGCTGGCATCGCCGAGAAGCACGTAGAACGTTCTATAATGACGTAACATATGTTTCATAACTGAGCCAAGGAATAGTAAAATAATATTAATTACTCGTACACTAGTCTGTAGCGAGTAGGCCTATTATTATAAATACATGAATATCGTGATGAATTGTACTCAGTTCACACCAGTATGCAAGATAAAATGAAATATATTAGGCCTATAAATTTAACAGAGAACAACGCGCAGTTAGATATAGAAAACGATCAAACAGAATCTAAGACTAAAGTAGTGAAGTTCGGTAGACGGTAGATATAACGACCAATGACATGGGCGCCAGAACAGAATTGAGAAATTGAGACGTACGTATCAATGGAAACCTCTCAATTTATCTTCACGGTACTGACGACGAGGAAGACCCCACAAGCTGCGTTTGCCAGTCTGGTTAACGACAATTAATCGTGTTTTCGTACCTTTTTTAACACTGAAAATCTTTATAAGGACGTGTCGCACATTTGCGGCCGATCGCTGGTGCGTTATCGAAAATGGGAACCCGTGAGTTTCCATAGAAACTACTTCTTTGTTGTCAATAACGTAGTACACATATAAAACTTCGCTTATGAATGCGACTACATTTAACTTATAATCAGTACATTGGTAAATGAAGAATGAATTCATTGATTGGTGAATGAAGAATGAATTCATTCATTGGTGAATGAACATAAATATATATATTTTTTAGATTTATTGAAGCATTTTCAATGCCCTTCTCTGTGCATTGCATTTGTGCAATGCTCGTAAATTGTTTGTTGGCAAATTGAAAGATTGCTCGACGTGCACACTTACATTAAAATTATTATCTGATTGGTGTATCCGATGGAACAGTACATGTTCGTTAAATAGAATCCGTAACGAGGACTAACACGGCATGTATCAAGTCATGTACAAAAGCTCTTGTTTGTGGACTGCGTGAGACGCACGGAGTACGAAAGTGAAGACACATTTGACGGAAAAAGTCATAGACGATGGAAAAGGAAAAGGAATAGGTAATGAGAGACACGGTGAGAGATGGAGAGGGTGAATAAGCGATTACAACGGTGACGCAGAGAAAGGTAAGCTGACGACAACACAAACAGCGAGCAATTCGTTGTAGCCTTTCTTTTCAATTCGACACAAGTTTATTCGTCGCTTATTCACGCTTATTACTGTTTAAACAGCTATATTTGCCGGTGACAACTGTGGTTACGTCATCCGAGTGGCCTAACAATTACCGTTTGGAATGCTTATCACTCCTCTACCGGTCAGTAGTGTTTCATACCCGGTCGTCATACTGAGCTGTCTACTGAGTTCATAAGCAGCTGGAATGTGGGAAGAGCTTGCTCCAGACCAAATCGCTGTAGTCTGTCCAAAACCAACGACAACCTAATCTCGTCGACTTCATAGGTTATCGTTTTAGGATGCTCGAATTCTGAAATCGACTTTATCAGAAACGATGTGCAACTACGAATGATAAATTCGATAAGTAAGGCGTGATCCTGTGTCTCTAGATTTTGTTCTTTGTAGATTTTTTGTTTGTTGTTTTCATAGCTTTAAACTTAAGAAAAAGTTAACGTTAAGTAAATGAATTTTCAAGTATACTCATCACCATCACCTTTACATCACAGCATAGGCAAAGAAGGCTGCCTTTTCCGCCTTCAGAAATCCTGCCTCCAGATATCTCTTCCTGAGTCTATCCACATACTTGTGTCAAATAGGTTTATATTTCCGAACTTGTTTGGCCAGTCTTGAATCTGACATTCATTCTAAGTGCTCTTTCCACCGTCGTTTATAATCTTTTAATCTTTCTTTAAGTTGGAAACTTTTAATTCTTCTATTATGACTTCAATCTTTAAATGATCGAGTTTAAAACACCTTTTAACTCCTCTTAAGGACGCCATTTCCAAGGCTTTTATTTTACTTTCTTGTTGTTTTGGTTGTCGTCCATAATACGTACCCATAGGACAGTACTGACACCGCCATAACTTTGTAAAATTGTAATTTTGTGCCTCGACGTACCTTGTTTCTAAAAATACTACTGATTGTAGGCCATAACTTGCCTAACTTAACGTCAATATCATAACTCTTATAATAGCCAATATCATTTCTCAAATAGTTAAAATGGCTCACCTGTTCTATAATTTCATCGTTAATTATTAATTTTGTTCTTACTGGTTCCTTGCCTCGAAATGCCATTACCAAATTGCTACCAGTACCACGTTAAAGCGTAGGGAAATTATCCTGGATCGACTTAGCTTTGGAATATTACAGGCGTGGATCTAGATGGATTCAGTAGGCTGTAATGCTGCGTCCTATTGTTATAGGATCATACTTTGCTGGTGCCTTGCAATTGGATGTTAAGGCATCAAAGGCTAGGAGAAGACAAACCTGAATAAAAATTACCGGAAGTCATGGCCCTTAAGCAGGCAATCCTACCCATCTACAGGCTGGTATCCTATGGCGAAATTAATGTACTCAAAATCTTTAAAGGAAACAGACAGACAAAGTTAACGGTAAACGACTACACTCATCAAAAACAATGTTTTGTTGAGACGAAGAAAAAAGAGTCAAAAAGGAGTAAGTGGATGGAACAAATATATGGGAAAAAAGAACAGCTTAGTGAGTCCGATGACGACCTGAAGGATGATCCCGTCCGGCTATTGAATTACGTACTTTCAATTGTTTACCCCACAAACACTTTCTATCAAAAACGTAATTAAAATTTTCTATGTACTCATTTCTTTTTGTTATGTATTATGAAAGCAAAACTGTGTGGAATGGAGTTCAAGCGATCGTTTTCAACATAAATTCTAATTTGTTACCATCCGGACGCTAGTACGGAGGACGTGTACGTAGACGTCGGGCTACTGATTCACCTGTACCGTGAGTGCTTCCATTCATTCGCCCGGCATCATCGTGCGAAGTCGAGACCAGTACGCGAGCACGCTTAAGAATTGCAGTGAACGACATTTCGATACGGCTCAAATGAGTGACTTACGTGTACAGCTTACGTAGAATGGGCGCCTACCCACAGGTATATGAAGCTGGAGTACATCCTGCCAGCTGGCGGGTATCATTGACATGGTGCCAAAACGGGACTTGTGTTTCGTTAATGAGAAGAAATGTTTGTTTAAAATCACTAATTTATTCTTATTAACACTCGTAAAATTATGAATAAAATAACGGATGAAAATGTAATTAATATCGAGGTCATACTGACAAATGTAACTACTTTATTGTCGTTAGTACATGTGAGAACGCGACCCATAGCTTCAAGCACTTTCATCCGAAACTGACGCTCGCTCGTATTTTTAACTTTGCTGGATTGTGATTGGCGAGCGGTCTTGTGAACATGTAAACTTGACAATAACTAAATTATTATTCATTTCGCACATGCGCAGAGCAGTTGTGTATACTGTTTCATAATGCGCACGTCGGCTACAACAATACTGGCAATAACATGCAAACGCCGTTGTAAAGAGACAGCTTGTGACAGACGGAGGTAGTGCATGAGTGAGACAGCAAACGGTTATTTAATAATTTCCTGCCTAGTCACCGTACTCTATACTTTTAATTGACGGTAATTATTTCTTGTTATTTCTTAGCTCCAGGCACGTGACTGTTCAGAAACGACCCTCACGTAACTGTTACGTACCAGATTATGTTCTTTGCATTTGCCGCATAGCAAGGCCAAGTAACGACGCGACGGGTTCGTACGTTGTGGATATGGCAACGACAGACGGTACTTGACATGCTTTAGCATATGGGTATGCTTACAAGAGTATTTGGGTGGCCGGGTCGCAGCCCAAAGAGAGCCAGCTTCTTCGTGTACTGGTCGGTCATGTGTTACGTTAAGGATCCACACTGCGCAAACTAGCGAGCAAGACGGAGAAGGCTGAATATTGTTATTTTGAGATTGTGCCGCTGCGAGCACTCGCGACATCTAAGTCAGTGGTACCGTGACTTGACCTGGAGTTTATTCACGGGAGCCATGGGAGGGCGCAGGGAGGGATGTCAGGTACTTTCGGTGGGGTGCCAAGACCAAGACCTAGGTACAGCTACAATGAAGCCAGCCAGCTGAGGCGCTCAACAGATTCTGTGCATTAAGGATATATTGTATCGCTACCCCTGCCCAAATCGATTGAGACGACAATTACATATATTCACGGCAGTCAGGATGACAGCTTGGGCTAGGCTGCCTGGTAATTTTTTATTCTGTAGTTAAAGGAAACCAGAACTAGGATAATAGTAGAAACACTAATTTATTTGTTAGAACTCGCATTTAGCAACCATCTCATATGTTCTGTTATACCATCACGTCTTCCAGAACGTCATCCCAGCCTTTTGAGAGCAGGCTAGTTTTCTGCATACACCTGGAAGAGAACGTCTGTCTCGGTTAAAGTAGACCTACAAATCTGACGTTCATTCTTGATTGTTGTTGTATATTACGTACAAAATGAACCGAATCACGAATTCAAAAGTACATTACTCACGTCATACTGAACAATAAAAACATCAAGTACTCATTTCTCTCCTGTTACGACGACTATAGCATAATTCGGATTGTTAATTATTTAGTTGTTATTACTACCAAGAACTTAACAGATCGGTGTAAGGTTTAAGCAAACGGTGTTCAGAATGTATGATAACAGTTTGAGAACTAAATTTCTTACGATTTTCAGTGTTTATGTTATATTAAATTGATAGAATAACTGATCGCCAAAATACGTTTCACTAGAATAAAATAGAATAGAACTGTTTATTTCCTTACAATACAACAAAAAGTGACAATGATTACTGTCAATATAAACAATACGGCACTATAGACTTTTTTACATTCAAATAAATTAAATTCATCAGACTGGTTGTTGCTTCTGGAGGCGGAACATGGACATTCATCAGACTGGTTGTTGCTTCTGGAGGCGGAACATGGACATTCATCAGACTGGTTGTTGCTTCTGGAGGCGGAACATGGACATTCATCAGACTGGTTGTTGCTTCTGGAGGCGGAACATGGACATTCATCAGACTGGTTGTTGCTTCTGGAGGCGGAACATGGACATTCATCAGACTGGTTGTTGCTTCTGGAGGCGGAACATGGACATTCACAAAAAAGGAACAAGAAACGTTAAGAAGGTTTGAAAGAAAGATCGTAAGACGTGTTTATGGCCCGGTTAAAGAAGTTGACGATTGGAGAAAGGAAATAACCGGGAGATAAGTGAGCTATTGAAGCTTGAGAACATTGTAAGATTCATAAAGTCTCGACCAATAAAATGCCTAGGTCACCTAGAGCGGATAGATGATTAGCGTATGCCAAAGACAATCTTGAGGGCGCAAGTCTATAAAGCAGAAACAGGGGACGACCTAGAATAAGATGGTTGGATGGTGTGCTAGAAGACCTCAGAAGACGGGATGTGAGAAATTACACTGAGATGGGAATGGATAGATGACACTGAAGAAGATTCGTGTTGTAACCCAGGGCTCATGTTGGGCTGTAGTGCTACAGAAGAAGAAGAAGAAGATGTTATATTAAATTTAATAACTGGTCGATATAACAATTCACAATAAGTTTGAATAGAATAAATTAAATAAAAATTTTTATTTCCGTAGTACATACAACAATACAAAAAATTGACAATTATTTCGAATAATGACATACAATATGAACAATACGGCACTATAGACTTTTTACATTCAAATAAATTAAATTCAAATACAGTACATGCACTATAGCAGAAGTGTGTGGAGGTTACCTTTCTAGCTTTAGCAGATGCGACAGTTGCTCAAACAAAACAACATAATTTAACACTAATAAAATATCTTACTTACATAATTAAAGTACCCCATTATAGTTATTTTCCATTTTCATATAACACCTTGAGCAAATTAAATTATTGTTTCCCTGTATAAATTCGGAATGTTTGTTTATACGAAATGTAAATTGTAATTATAACTGATACAAACATTTCAAAAAAACTACCTAAAAAAATCTCTACTAATTTTTCACATATTTCGAAAAACGTAAATAAATTATTAACATCAGTAATAAAGTTCGGAAGTTTATTGCAAAAGTTAGTTGCACAGAATCCAAATGATAGTTTAAAAGCTTCATCTGTTGACCGTGGATTATGTTAGCTTCATCCACGATTGTGAGGATGCAATCTTAACTTAGCATTCCCCCGTAAGTGACCACCTCTCATAAAAAATACCTTAAAACTTGATAAATAAAAACATATCCTAGTTTGTTTACTTAAATTTGCAAAACTCTATTAAATTCTGCTCCCGGCATAAATATTGATTATAACATAGATATTGCATATTTTGTTTTTAGACTGCACTCAGCTTCTCTAATCGAGCAAAGTTTTGTAGTAGGACGGAGTATTGCTGCCGCGACAGCCAGCGGACGGTAATGTCGAGCGCACGCACTCGTGGTTGCACTAAACAGATGACAAAACTTTGACATAATAAGCACGCTAAATGACGTCACTATAATTGGAATTCCAAATGAGGAACATTTGGAGCTTCAACTCGAGTAAGTGTAGAGACGAAAGTCCAATATTTCTTTGGTAACTTGGGAGGCCTCAAATTACCAGATCGAGTGCTAATGCAAACACATAATGTGCCACCATTGTCAGCCTACAGAATCAGTACGCACCAACGGAAACGAGCGGTTAGTATATTCATTAATGTAAATCCTTGAAAGAAGGTCGTCTGACTTTCAGCACTCCTTTCTTACAATCGCGGTTTTAATTGCCTAATTATTTTTATTGTTATGAATACTGTACCGATTCTGCTATTACTTGATGAGAACATTTACAATATCAAACAGCGAATAGTTTGTGTTATCCGCGTTGTTGTCGTGTGTACCTAGTATTTTTCTCATGTTTGTTTATGAAATACCTATGCAGACTAGTTTTAAGTCATTTCCTTTTATATATACGCGCGCGCGCGCGCGCGTGTGTGTGTGTGAATAGGCATCATTTATATCTTATCTTCAATGTTGAATAGAAGCATCACAGACGAGAGACAAATTAGTTTAGTGAGATAAAAATACATAAGTCTAAATTCTAAGGATAGTACAATAAGACATATTACAGAAACGTCTTTGATTGGCCATCCATGAGGCCACCAAACCCTTGTGACGAATACAATAGATAAAGGAAAGAATAGATCGTTAGAATACTCTAGAATGTTCTTGTTAAAGCTTTTTAACAAAATAAAAATTATTATAAATAATTTTTAATATACAAGATAGTATTGCAGAAAACGAAGAGATGTGGCCTCCTCATCTGAATAGAATGCCAGATGGCAGGTTGCTTAAGGAAGTTTGACAGTAGAAGCCTGTCGGATGACAACGTATGGCAAGACCTGGGAAGCGTTGGTGGAGTAGACGTACGTATTTCCTTTGAGACCGGAAAAGGCGATTCGCCCATTCCCTGACGGAATAAAAGAAGAATAAGAAGTTTTTTAACGATTACAAGCAATTGAGGATAATACGTAATGATTTCATGTAGTAGAAGAGTCAATGGTTCACGGCGCTCTTTACGTCACAAATTGTGTCAGTAGCTTAGCTAATATTATTTCTTATTGCGACTTATTGTAAATCTCTTTTAAGAAACCAGCAGAAATGTATATTTTTTGTTGGGGGAGGGAGAGTTATGCATCTGATATATCACAAAATTTCAAATATTCCTGAATGAAAATGAAAACTATTTTTAACGTAAAAAGACTTTAAATATAGATGTATAAACTTGAAAAATCGTTGAAAAGTCCGTAGTATGCACACACACTCACAAATATAAAGTTATCGTTAATATAGAGACTTAAAGTTACATTCTATTAAAATCGTATTGCTTAAATTAATAAAACCCTTCTCCATAGTTTTGGAGGTGACATCAATCTCATCATTACCCTGGTCACTCCCTGCTAACCAGCACTTAATTTGGTATGATCGCTTGAAGACTGTCTGAAGAAAATGTTAAATGGGACAATTAGCGCAGTATCTGTAACTAAATTGAGTATTTTTTTTTACACTCTCAGTAAACGAACGTACGTAGAAAACGCGTAAGGATGGAACAGAAAATTTATAAACAAAATCTAAATTCTATTTCAGCTGTTTTTAGAATCTGGACATTTCAGTTTGGTATCAAATAACACTAACATTAGGATGAGTATAAGAGAAAAAATACAAGCAGAAAATAGAACCTACTTTGCAAATATAAAAATATTCTAATATTTGCAAACATTCTAAAAACAATCTTCTTACAGGAGGTATAAAACTTAAAAAGTACGGTATATGGATCTGAGGTGTGGACTCTCACAGAGAATGACAAAACTGCTTTAATATTATTTGAGCGCAAAATATTGCGTAAAATTTATGGCCCAGTAAGAGAAGAAGGCAGCTGGAGAGTACGCAATAACAATGAACTACAGGCTCTCATACATGGAAAAGACGTAGTGAAATTCATCAAATCACTGAGGTTGCGTTGGCTTGGACATGTGGAAAGAATGTCTAAGGAAAGAATGCCTTAAAGAATACTGAAGGGAAGATTATATGCTACTGGACGTAGAGGCAGGCCAAGGATGAGTTGGTTGGATGGCGTAACAGAAGATCTTGCTAGCAAGGCAATCAGAAGGTGGAGAGGAAGGGCGGAGAACAGGGAAGAATGGAAGAGTATTAACAGACAGACATTCCAGGTATTTTAGTGTCTTGATTTCTGAACACTTCTAATGGATGATAACGATGAAAAAGTAAAAAAAAAAATAATAATAATATTTCTATACCAGACTACGCAATACGCGGTACAATACCATATACTTACAGACTTAACTGCCGATTGTTGTTTGTTCCGGATATGAGTTGCGTTAATTGCAGACTGGAATAGCTCTCACTGACAGTAAACACGTTTTTTTACAGATTTATGTAATCAGGAAACAGCTGCCGGCAATTGTTGTCCGCGCTTAACGGTTGCCAAGGTAAGCAACGCCGCCGCTGTCAGTGTGCGTACCAGTTTCCTATGTTTTAAATATAAGTACTGTACCTTGTTACGTAAGTGGAGGTGTGAATTACATGACTCATTCAGTGCTGTACACTATTGTATTGTGTTTACTGTCTGCTGAATGAATCAGTGCAGAGTGGAAACAATTCACTGCGTCGCGTATTTTAATTCTATTCATTGTAAAACTGTAAAGTGAGGTTATAAAATGCAAGGTGACTTGAGGTCATTGTAGCGCCAGTGTTACTTAACATAACAATTCATTCAAAGAGTAAGTAAAATGTAGCGGATAAGACTAGGGGCGTATTTTCGGGGGGAGGGGGGGCGAACGAGACCGGGCCCAAAATCAGACGTTTTGGCAGTCCCATCGACTGCCATCATCAGTGAAAATCGAGTGCGCTAACTTGAGGTGATATACGTTAGTGACCACAGTACTGTGGTTACGGCTGAGGAAAGAAGTACTTTCTATGGAAATATTTCATTTCGAAAATTATTTTAAATATAAATCTTAGAACACGGAAGTCACGTATGGTTTTCCATACCGATATTTTAAATATACAAACAAGATTGTTACACAACATTTGCGTATACGTTTTGAAATATGAAATGAAATATAGGAAAATAAATTCAGTCAATAAGTAAATTCTAAACAATGTTCCAGCAACGCGTATTTTTATTGATTTCTTATAGTTTACTTTTATGGGATTGATTTAAAGATGTTATCGTATGTTTATTAACCCACTTAAAGATAGTAATGTTGATTAGTCTTAACTTGTTTTTTTTCTTTTGTATGAAGCCGGCTCGACCGGACCCCGGACTCCCCCCCCCCCACCGAACAAGCCCAGATTCTAGGTACACCACTGGATAAGGCGTTAACTGATGAATAAGTGCATTCGATTTTACTTTCCAGTAATATCGTATTTCATTGCTTCAAAAAATTTAGATAAAAGTGGGGTTATAATTCAGTCTTAAGAAACAGGTTAAGTGAAACACAAAACGTAAAACCAATTCTCCTATTTACAACTATTGCACAGTCTTTACACTTTTCTTATCTCTTATTTTCTTACTGGTTGAAAGGTCTTAATAAACACTTTGAAAGTATAAAAGCTTTGAAGGCTATTAGGACTGGCGAACGATAATTGGTTCTGGAGAATCAAATTCAGTTGTGAATTATGTCACGTCTATAAGGGTCATGTATATCAGAATTTGTTAAGCAATAAAGTTTGAAATGCGACGGTCATACAGTAAGGACGAGAATAGAAAGTCGAAGAGGGCAATACAGAAGAAATGGATGGGAAAAAGACAAGACGCCTATAAAGAAAAACGTGGTACGAGGGAACTGAGGTAATGCAAGAGAATTGGGAATAAGGAACTGGAGGAGAGTGGCCGCTGACAGATGCGAGTAGAGGCAGAAATTGGACGAGGTTAGGTGATGTTTAGTAATTAATTAAACGTAATGACGCAATAGCGTTATGCAATGATGTAAAATAGAACAGAACGAATCGGAATCTACACGTTTCGATAAAGTTCTGGTGGTGTCAAGATTTCGTGAACTTGACTCAGACCCCCCCCCCACAAAGGTAAAAAGATTAAAGGTCCAGCCAGAGGTGCTACGGCAGTATACATGTGTTGTGTGTGTTTTGTACAAAAAGTCATTGTAACGGTAACACCAATGCCTACGTGACGCTTGTCACGTATTGCGTAATCAGTACGGCGGCGCAATACTCTACAGCCGCGGAGGGACGGCCGGCTTCGACTGGATGCCGCTTCACATTCCGAGATGTTGCTCGATTTAATTGGAAGATTCTCGCGAACATTAAACAACAGGATGGCCGGATTAAGGCTATGTTCGCGTTTTGCACAATACTTTATTTTAATCAGACGATCATTTAAGAAATATAATAAACTAAATATTTTTCTTAAACTGTAGTTTTACTCACTATTTTTTTATTTTATAATAATTATAGATGCTGAAACTGGTTACTATTATTTCATTTCCCATATCTTTTTACAATAATCAACACTACAAATAAATTAGAGAATACAAAATAATTTAATTGAAATATTTCTTTCTGCTCTTCTTTTTGGAAAACTCTGCTATCAAATCATCAAAATCCAATTTGTTTAATAATTTTGTTTCAATAATTAGTCTTGCTAAATTAGTTAAGCGGCAATCAAGCATTGTTGATTGGTATATGTTCTTGATTCTTTTAAGAGTAGAAAATGATCTTCAGCCTCGCAGTTCGCTATACGAATAGTTAAAAACAATTGATACGCTATATAAATATTTGGAAATGCATCAATAATGTTAGTGTTAACTATCCAATTTAAAAAAGACAGAGGATACAGTATTATTATTATCATTTCCTGCCTTATTTTGTCGATTTGATAAAAAGCCTTGGGGTTGCAACTTTAACACTGGTATATTTCAATATTTCGCTAGCTCGGAAAATTTTATTTATTCCTTCGAAAATGAGAATTTTTAAATGGTCGAACATGGTTCCCCCCCCGACAAGCGGGGTCCGGGGCTTTAGCCCCCCCTTAATCCGGCACGGCACAACTTTAAACTTAAAAAAAAAACATAGCATTACTCCGGCACACCACAGAAAACACGACTGTACGAAACGATGAGTCACAAGAACTGAAAGGCCGAAAGAGCTGGTGCTTGTTATGCAGGTTCAGACTCGTCTAAATTCCCCGCCAGAGAGATGACAGCGTTCCCACTGACCTCTCTAAAAAGGCAGAAACACAGTCTTGTCATTCAATAGACACACCTCGGACGTTTATGAAACCTATGAATGTATTAAAATAGTTGAACTTACGTATAGGCGTACTTAAATATATGTAAGTATGCTAGTATGTGCGTCTATTCTCTGTGATATATTTGTGGGAACATGATAAGAAAAGCATCGAATGTTGACGAAATCTATGTATATAAAACTCAAAGTTTATGGATACTAAATACAAATCCACACCGATTGCCACCAAATTTTGCACAGGTAACCTTTGACACAAGGCGAAAAATACTGTCTAACTTGGAATTTGATATTTTGCCCCGTTCGCATGATTTAGGCCCTTTTTATTATGCCTTTTCGTTGACGCGTATAAAGATGTCAACAACACCATGGAGACCAGAATTAATTACCATAGTTACAAGTAAATAAACAAATGATATTTAGCGGTATCGAACTGTACCTTTATCCGTTCCTGGAGTTTTTAATGTTCTTAATATGCGATTGTATCGATATATTTTGTATACAGATATGTCTATATATTTTGTAATTGTCTTAAACGATTACAAAATTTATGTTTATACGTATGTCTGATGATGCAGTGAATAAGTAATGAAATATATTAAATACTACTACTAAAGATGTCAAAATACCATGGAGACCAGAATTAATTACCATAATTAATGATAATGTGATGTATTTATAATATACATACACTTATTGTTTTACTAATGGTACCAATCATTTCAATTTTCTATTGTATTGTATTCATTGTTTATAGCCTAAAAATCAGACGAAGCCTATACCATACCCAAATGACGAAGCCACAAACTGTTAATTTGATTGTAATCAGGATACAGAAAAACGTTTTGGAATTGAGTTTGAAATTGAAGATGGATCGACGTTTGCCATAACTGCCTAAACGACCGGCGTGTGTTAATTGCTCAAATGTATTTGCGTTTCGAGATGTAACAGCCGATGTAAGTGCCTTCGAATAACAGCCGATGCACGCTGCCGGCAGTGCAATGTCATATATTTTAACCTCTGTTTTGATAAAGTGCACAGGTCTGCCAGGTCTCTGCAGATGCACAAAAAGGAGTCGCTATCAGAAATTAAGAAAAATGGCACAGAATTGGTGGAGTTTTGTGAGAAACAGGAAGATCAGAAAGTGGAATTTTATTGCGGTCATTGTGACACCATAGTGTGTGCTTACTGTACCATCAGTGAACACATGGAACATGGTGCCATTTATTGCGGTCATTGTGACACCATAGTGTGTGCTTACTGTACCATCAGTGAACACATGGAACATGGTGCCATTTATTGCGGTCATTGTGACACCATAGTGTGTGCTTACTGTACCATCAGTGAATACATGGAACATGGTGCCATTTATTGCGGTCATTGTGACACCATAGTGTGTGCTTACTGTACCATCAGTGAATACATGGAACATGGTGGCATTTATTGCGGTTATTGTGACACCATAGTGTGTGCTTACTGTACCATCAGTGAATACATGGAACATGGTGCCATTTATTGCGGTCATTGTGACACCATAGTGTGTGCTTACTGTACCATCAGTGAATACATGTAACATGGTGCCATTTCAATGAAAGAAAGGTATGTTCCTAAACCACCAAATCCTGAAGTTGAAGTAATCCATATTAAATGTGATCCCACTCTTAGACGTCCTAAATTACTGAGTAGATTTACTGGTCGGCCTGGTAAGGCTGCAATGGATCATTCTGCTACAATTGGTCCAATCCACAATCATGGTGAGGAAGATGACAGGCAATCAGTTGCATCGACTTCACATTCCATACCATCTTCTACATCAGTACTACGGACAGGAGACAAAATGAACTCAATTACCGACTGGTTACCACCAGCTCCATTTGAAGAGTTAGAGTTTGAAGCTTGTCCAACTTATGTAGATGAAGAGTGCTTCATTTATTTGCAAAATATAAGGCACAGTAAGTATACATTGGATGTTATGAAAAATGCGCTTACGTCTTGCTACGGCAATTCAAAACCATCACCATGTGACAGGTATTGGTTTCCAGGACAACTATGTATTGCACAGTTTCATGTGGATAAAATATGGTATCGTGGTAAAGTCCTCAGTGTGCGATCTGACAACTCGCTGAACGTATTGTTTGTAGATTATGGAAATGTAGAAGAATGTAAAGCTTCTGAACTTCGTAAGAAAATATGTATGAGTCACATTCCTATTCAATGTCATAAGTGTAGGACTGATGGAATTATTCCAGCTGCAATGGATCATTCTGCTACAGTTGGTCCAATCCACAATCCATGGTGAGGATGATGACAGGCAATCAGTTGCATCGACTTCACATTCCATACCATCTTCTACATCAGTACTACAGACAGGAGACAAAATGAACTCAATTACCGACTGGTTACCACCAGCTCCATTTGAAGAGTTAGAGTTTGAAGCTTGTCCAACTTATGTAGATGAAGAGTGCTTCATTTATTTGCAAAATATAAGGCATAGTAAGTATACATTGGATGTTATGAAAAATGCGCTTACGTCTTGCTACGGCAATTCAAAACCATCACCATGTGACAGGTATTGGTTTCCAGGACAACTATGTATTGCACAGTTTCATGTGGATAAAATATGGTATCGTGGTAAAGTCCTCAGTGTGCGATCTGACAACTCGCTGAACGTATTGTTTGTAGATTATGGAAATGTAGAAGAATGTAAAGCTTCTGAACTTCGTAAGAAAATATGTATGAGTCACATTCCTATTCAATGTCATAAGTGTAGGACTGATGGAATTATTCCAGCTGCAATGGATCATTCTGCTACAGTTGGTCCAATCCACAATCCATGGTGAGGATGATGACAGGCAATCAGTTGCATCGACTTCACATTCCATACCATCTTCTACATCAGTACTACAGACAGGAGACAAAATGAACTCAATTACCGACTGGTTACCACCAGCTCCATTTGAAGAGTTAGAGTTTGAAGCTTGTCCAACTTATGTAGATGAAGAGTACTTCATTTATTTGCAAGATATAAGGCATAATAAGTATACATTGGATGTTATGAAAAATGCGTTTACGTCTTGCTACGGCAATTCAAAACCATCACCATGTGACAGGTATTGGTTTCCAGGACAACTATGTATTGCACAGTTTCATGTGGATAAAATGTGGTATCGTGGTAAAGTCCTCAGTGTGCGATCTGACAACTCGCTGAACGTATTGTTTGTAGATTATGGAAATGTAGAAAAATGTAAAGCTTCTGAACTTCGTAAGAAAATATGTATGAGTCACATTCCTATTCAATGTCATAAGTGTAGGACTGATGGAATTATTCCAGCTGCAATGGATCATTCTGCTACAGTTGGTCCAATCCACAATCCATGGTGAGGATGATGACAGGCAATCAGTTGCATCGACTTCACATTCCATACCATCTTCTACATCAGTACTACGGACAGGAGACAAAATGAACTCAATTACCGACTGGTTACCACCAGCTCCATTTGAAGAGTTAGAGTTTGAAGCTTGTCCAACTTATGTAGATGAAGAGTACTTCATTTATTTGCAAGATATAAGGCATAGTAAGTATACATTGGATGTTATGAAAAATGCGTTTACGTCTTGCTACAGCAATTCAAAACCATCACCATGTGACAGGTATTGGTTTCCAGGACAACTATGTATTGCACAGTTTCATGTGGATAAAATGTGGTATCGTGGTAAAGTCCTCAGTGTACGATCTGACAACTCGCTGAACGTATTGTTTGTAGATTATGGAAATGTAGAAGAATGTAAAGCTTCTGAACTTCGTAAGAAAATATGTATGGGTCACATTCCTATTCAGTGTTATAAGTGTAGGACTGATGGAATTATTCCAAATTCACCAGATGGGAAGTGGCCGCAGGAGTATTTAGAACTTATACATAATACAATTGTTGATAAAACGTGTTCTGTAGCACTCAAGGAACATCCTCTTCGTCGTATGGTACCTTTAGGCTATAAACAATAAATACAATACAATAGAAAATTGTAATTACCATAGTAACAAATAAATATACAAAAGCTATTTAGCAGCATCGGAACTGTACATTTATCCGTTCCTGCAGTACATTTTCGATGTTTTAGATAATATGCGATTGTATCGATATATTACGATGTGGAAAGTGTATTAGTTGTAAATTGTCCTATTACTTGATGCAAAGGGAAAATACGTGTTGTTTTCATTTGTGAGGTTAAGTGACAACGGTTTTTGGTTTTTAGTTTACTGGTGAAATAAATGAAAGCCATGGTTGAGGAAAACATAACGTTTAATGTGTTATACAATGCTTCTAACACAGTAATACTTAAAATAAAGAATTTGGAGTTTTTGATTTAACAGATACTTTATAAATATCTCATAAGGTTCTAGTAACATAATAATTTAATCCTCCAACATAATAATTTAGTACAAGTTAAAATAGTACAAGTGTTGAAAACAGCTTTGGAGAGAATTTGACTAATGTGTACAAAATTGTTATACGAGCTGACAGAACGCCAAATAGACATAGACGATAAAAGTTATATTAAAATACTTATTAAAAAGTCAAATATTCGCGTGCGAAGCCGTGGGTAACAGCTAGTGAGTAAATAAAGTATAGCCCTCCCAATGCACGTTTGATTCACAATGTAAGTGAACCTCTAGGATTTCAAAGTTTTAGAGCCCTGATTACTATGGTATTCACACTTTTCTCCTTTTTAAAAAAAAAAATTAAATAAATTCTTCTCTGTAGCCAGACATGGAAACACTGTCGTATGGATTGTCGATGTGACGCATCAGAACTCTTCATCAATGCCTTTATTGTCAGCTTCTTCTTCTTCTTCTTCTTCTTCTTCTTCTTCTTCTTCTTCTTCTTCTTCTTCTTCTTCTTCTTCTTCTTCTTCTTCTTCTTCTTCTTCTTCTTCTTCTTCTTCTTCTTCTTCTTCTTCTTCTTCTATCAGGCACTAGATGAATCACCTGTTCCGGTCTCAAAGGAACCTGAAGGACTTCACCAACACTTCCTAGGGTTTCCTATACTTCGTTGTCCAATAGGCTTGTATTACCAACCTTCCTTAGGCAACCTGCCATTTGGCATTCTATTCCGATGAGCGGACTGCTCATCTCTCTGTGTTTTCTGCAACACGATCTTAAACATGTTCAACTCTTTATGAATGTCTTCATTGCAGAGTATATTTCTTCGTGTGCGGTCTTTAACAGGCCACAAGAATCTCATCTCCGATGGCTGTTTTGAAACTTGGGTTCCAGCTAGAAAAACAAATTAGTAAGTATACTTCTCTAAGCCAAAAAATATAACGACTCAAAAAAAAAAGGAACCTAAGAATATAGGCGACGTTGTAGCCAGAGGATAAATTCCACATGTTTATACGCGCACAAAAGCACGGTGCCCGAATTTTTACAAATGACAATCGCAGTCAATGATAATGAGTAAGCGTGCAGCAGACAGGAGACCTTCACCTCGTTGGACCGTACTGTTGTTCTGTTGGGAACGCCTTTGCAGCCAGGTCCAGCTTTCGTCTCGTGTGAAAGTTCGCTGTGCCACGCCTTGAAGCTAATTTAAATGTATTGCACTGTGATAAAATATCTGCGATTCACCAGTGAACTCGCTAATTCAAAATGTGAACCGTTTTAATCGCGTAACGTGTCGAATAGTATGTGATCGAAATAAATACCTACATTTCTATCAATGTACACATATTTCTTCGTACACAACGCATAATTAGAAAAATATCAACTACATGTAATAATACGAATGAAGAATCCTAAAATAAATATTTAAAGATAATTGATTTTGTAATTTGTGTTTACTACATATACAGAGTGATTCAAAATTCCACGGCAATTTCTCAGGAGCTGATTCTACGGCTAAAAATGAGAAAAAAATGTATACAAACATAAACCCGAAAACGGTTCGTTAGCGAGTTACGGTCGCGAAACATTTCGTCCTGAGTTCTGCTCACGCGGTAAAATGAAACCATACTGAAATTCTTGGCGTACAAAGTTAAGAGTAAATTTAGTGGTTTCTTATAGTTTTTGATCTGGAAAAATGAATAAAATAAATCCCAGAACTCTATCTTGATTAGTTTCTAAGGAAAACTGTGTAAAACACAAAACATTGGAGTCGAAAAACACAATCTGGGATAAAATAACTTCGTTAATTTACCAATAAACAACTAAAAATTTTAACTAACTTTGTAGACAATTTAATAATGATGTGTATAATGTCTATTGTAAATAAATAAAAATTTGAGAAATTTGACTTTAATTAAAATAAAAACAGACCAAAACGTTCCAGAAATGAACCGTTTTCGGACCAATTTGTGCATCAAAAAGGAGAATAAATTTGTGTAAATAATGCGCAGAAGTTAATTCATTTGATGTGGTTTACAAGTTCAGGTACCAGGGTAACATGATATATAACTAAGGGTCCATAAACACGACAATACATGGCAGGATACAAATAGGAAATAGAGCGTATTATGTCAACAACAGACTATTGAGAAGCAAACTCTTTAGTCGTAACACAAAAATAAAAATATATAAAACACTTATCAGACCGGTTGTTACTTATGAAGGCGAGACGTGGCCATTGACAAACAAAGGAACAAGACACACTGTGAAGTTTGGAAAGAAAGATTGTAAGTCGTTAAAGAAGATGACACATGGAGAGTAAGAAATAATCAGGAGATAGATATAGCTATTGAAGCGTGAGGACGTGGTAAGATTAGTAAAGGCTCAACGAATACAATGGCTAGGTCATCTAGAGCGGATGGATAATCAGCTCATGCCGAAGAAAACCCTGAGGTCTATAAAACTAGAATGAGGGGTCGACCTAGGATAACTCGGTTGGATGATGTGTTAGAAAGTCTAAGTAGAATGGATGTGAGGGGTTACACTGAGATGGAACTTGTAGGAGAGACATTGGAGAAGATTGGAAGCCAGTGTCTGGTGTTGGAAGTCAGGCCTCAAGTTGGGCTGTAGTGCTAAAGAAGAAGAAGAAGAAGCCTATATGTCAAGGCTTACGTAGTGCACGCGTTGCGAAATATGCCAAATCATTGTCTTACGATGGATTAAACGCTAAACACACATTCTGAGATAAATATCAACTAAACTTATGCCTACGGTGTAAAGAAACGATGTTTCCTACTCCTTTGTAAATGTCTTTGAGCCTTTCTAGTCATATCCAGATTCTCGCAGCATCCTTCCTCAACTCTGTCTGTCTGTCTGTCTGTCTCTGTGTGTGTGTCTCTCTCTCTCTCTCTCTCTCTCTCTCTCTCTCTCTCTCTCTCTCTCTCTCTCTCTCTCTCTCTCTCTCTCTCTCTCTCTCTCTACTTTGTATATTTTTCTCCATCTCATCTCAGGTGATCCTTCCACTATCTCCTGACTTTACCCCGTTTCCGTCGTCTAGATGCAACCCAGGCAACCCAGTTTAACAACTTATCTCAACGATCGTAAGGCGTCCGCTCCACGTGCCAAACAACATGAGACGCTTTGTATGTATAGCCTGAAATTGTTTTCTGAACACGAATATGCCTTCTTATATATTTACGTCTAGTGCACTAGAGCCTGAACACAGCACAAGACCTTCTCCAGAAGTCCATTTCTACTGCTTGGAGCTTCCGGAGTTTCTTTGTCTTATCTTCCAAGTATCAGAGCCACAGGTAACAATACTTTCTAAGACGGCAGAGCATATCATCTTTTGGTTTTATGGATAATTTTTGTACACCAAAGCAGAGAATTAGCTGTCCTATCACCATTTTCAATATGATGATATTTGTATCTCATAATTTTTAATATCGCCACTATATACTTCAATGATTAAAAAGAGTAGTAGATTTATTTTACTATCTTTTTTATTTCATTTTTGTTAATTACATTGGCTCATTTTTGTTGTTGTACTGAAACAACTGACATGATTTTCTGCGGACTGAGAGGTGTAACAAAAAAGCTGGGAATCGTCACTTGTTATAAGAACTTTATCTGTAAGCACGAAATGAAAGTGCATAATTTCACAGTCGTGTAAGTATAATTTTGTATTTTCACACGCCCCACTGAATGATTTATAAGTTTTGAGAATTAAGTGACTTTTCTTTTAACTAAACCTATATAGCGTAAACGCAATGGGCAACAAATAAGAATAAATTACAAGATACAAATTATGTTCTTCTACTTATAATAATAATAATAATATTATTAATAGTATTATAATAATAGTATAATAATATATTATATAATAATATAATATATAATATTCTATAATAATATAATATATATTATAATATACTAGTATAATAATATTAATAATAATCGTATTATTATTATTATTATTATTATTATTATTATTAATACCCCAGCATGCTGGACACTGCCAAGAAGGCGCTAGAAAAATTGATAAGATCTCGTCTTTTATAAAGGACTCCGGAGATTTATCCAACAGACGGGATGGCAGGTCTACAGTAGACAAAATTAATATAGTAGTTAAATCTGCAACGATAACCAAACGAGAAACCACTACTCGCGGCCAGTATGCCTCTTGGTCACGCTGGATGTCAAAAACGCTTTTAACTCAGCGAAGTGAAGCGATATGCTTGACGCTTTGGAGCATACGTTTCGGATACCCAAATACCTGATGCGGATGATTAGAGATTGCCTAAGTGACAGAACATTACTTTATGATACTGCAGCAGGATGTCGAATTAAAAAGGTCACAGTAGGGACATCTCAGATCAATTCTTGGGCCAGACCTATGGAATGCTTCATGTGATGACATTCTTCGGGTGGACATGTCTGAAAATACATTCTTAGTGGGGCACGCTAATGATATTGCAGCGGTTATATACACGAGTTGTAGAGCTGGCCTTAGATGAGATTAAGGTAAGTTATACGACGAGTTAGTTCCTGGTTAAACTGGCAGCTGAAAAAACAGACATCGACATCGTGCTAATCACAAATAGGTATCTGGCCAAAATATTGCCAACGCAGGTCGGGAAAGAAACTGTGCAGACGAATGCCGCTGTTAAGTATCTGGGGATACTGCTGGATACAAAGATCACGTTTTGGGCACAAATTAAACGAGCGGCTGATAAGACTGCAACTGTGACCACGGCGCTAAGTATAATTATGGTTAACACCAGCGGGCCGAAACCTTCCAAGCGACGATTACTGATATCAGTTACGCACTCAATACTACCTTATGGTGCGGAGATCTGGGCCGATGCAGTTAAACTCGAGAAATACAGAAGACGCATGTCAGCAGTGCAGCGAAATGGCTTGCTCCTACCGCACGGTTTCGGAGTCCGCGGTTCTTGTCGTCGAGGGAACAATTCCATTCGAAATGCTGGGACAGGAACGGAAACAGGTTTACAAGAGGAAGATCAAAGTAAATAATATATAAGCTTACAGGGAGGCCAGGGCCCATACTATGGCTCAGGGGCAGGAAAGGTGGACCAACGACACGAAGGGAAGATGGACCGCTAGGCCCTGAAACAGTTAGCTGAGTGGACTGATTGCAAACATGGCAATATTAATTATTTCATAACGCAGTTTCTAATTGGCCACGGCCTGTTTCGGGCTTACCTGTACAGGATGGGGAAGGTAGACAGACCAGACTACATTTTCCTCAAACACGAACTAGACGATGTACACCACAGGTTTTTCACCTGTGCTAGATGCAAAGAGGATAGGCAAATATGGAAAATGTGGTGGGACAGATCTCGCTCAAAAATATCGTCTCACTGACGCTGCAGAGCGAACACCATTGCGATCAGGTAGCAGCCTATGTAGAGAAGGTACTAAAGTGAAAGAAGGAAGCAGAAAATGATCTTGCTAGGGCCGCTGACAGAATATCAGAAAACAGGTAACGTGGACCAGCTGAAGGTTTAAAACAGATGAACGTCCACCGGAGGAAGAACAAGTGGCACCACCTTGAAGTATTGCGAAAGCTACATCCCGAGGTGGATCCATGCCGCTGACAACAGGGTTTGTGGTTTTGGTGGGTGCGAGTCCCACACAACGTAGGAGTGTGGACCTTCATGTGGCGAACATTAGTTTTCCACAGTTTTCCTCTTAAAATTATTATTATTACTATTACAATAAATGCTACCTGAAAAAAAAAACAGCTAGATTTAGCAACCTGCTAACAAAGTTTCAAGTAGCCTATATTTTACATAAACCTACAACATTATTAGAAAAAAAGAATTTTGTTAGAAGTCATGTGTCAAAATAATAAGATTTTATAATATAAGTAAAAAAAAATCAGTTATTTTTTAGGAGATAGTATGGATCGGGTTTTAGTGTATGCATAGGCTACGCCTACAGTGTATGTGATACCCGATACAGTTACAACAGTATACATGTATAACGTTGGCTGGAAGAGTTATGCTATTATACTGTTCACATTCACTTTCTCTCCTGTTATTCAATCTTTCTCTTCTCAGCGTCGTATCTAATTTCGAAACAAAATCAACCAATCAATCAATTATAATAATTAATATTATTTGCCAACAGTAAACCTTCAAGTGTTGCGTTTCTTGTCTTCATGTTCTTTTAATTATTCGCAAAAAAAATAAAATTAACACCGCCATCCGTTTTCAAAGGTCAAAGTATTGACTTTTCCTTCGGGCTGGTCTGCGGTAAAGTCGCTTTCGAATAATCGCTAATAAATTGAAAAACATAATTTACACAAGTCGAATGGCTTAATAACGTAAGTAATAAGCACTGTATGTAACGTACGTAAGGAAGAACTGGTTGAGATCCTTGAAGCGTAATGAAGGGAATATGGAATAAGAATGAATAAAAAGGCCAAGTGTATGTTAATAAATGGGAAAGAAGAAAGGGTAAATACGGTAAGGACATACATGTAGAGTAAGCGAATCAGTACAGATGTCTAGGAAGCACTGCGATTAAACATATGTGTTGCACGGCGGAAATTAAGATAAGGGTAGCTCTGCCGTGAAGGAAGGCTTTAGAAGGAGGCGGACGTTGCTCCGTGAACCATTGAAGGACACTCGTTACCGGGAAATCGACCAAAAAATCAATTTTGGTTTTTTATCTTAAAAAGTTCTTCAGTATTTTCTGAGTAATTTGATACCTTATGTAAATACGCCTAATAATACATTTTTTATGATTAAAAAAATTTGAGATCGTAGAAAAAGTTTTCTCAGAAATGTTGATAATGTAACCATTTTTTTTACAAATCTGTAACTCCCTTATAACAGATCATAGAGATACGCAGTTTTTAACATTGGAAAGGGAATTTCAAAAAACTTTCACTAATAAAGCCAACATTTGATGATCTGAGTCTTCCTAATTTGTTAAAAAAATGTCTTCATGGTAGTAGTATACAGAATACAAACGAGTCGCTGAACCATTTGATTTGGAATAGTTTGACAAAAAATATATTTATTGGTCTGGATACTTTGGTGTTGAGTGTACATGATGCTGTGTTGACCTTCAGTTAAGGTAATATAAGTAAGTGTCAAATCTTACAAAAATTATGGATCAAACGAGGATAAAATATGGTTAATGTAATGAAAAATTGACTTTCAAGGAATCCTTGAGGCAGATACAACTGTAGAAGAATTGATGAAAAGGTTAGGCAGTCAGAAATGTGAAGAGAAAACTATAGTAACAAGTGGACATAAATAAAGACACCGAGTATGGAGCTGAACTATTTTAAATAAAGTAAAGCAATAAAAATTTGTTTTAAAACTTTAAATGCGTTTTTCTCAAAATCTATTTTTGTTTAGATAAATGACCCATTATTTCAGAAACCAAGTGAACTATCGAGCTGAATTGTTTTGTGCCTATTGAGGTAATGGAGATATGAATACACTACCAGAACTACACAGTTTCACTGAAAAATAAAAACAAAAAAATTATAGGTTTGCTTTTTGTATGCAAATTTTCAGAGAAAAACATAAAAAATTATACAAAATCATAAACTTAAGATATATTTATAATTGTAGTAGCGTATGTAGTGTATAAAGTGCTTACTAGCATGCTAAAATTTCAGACTTATATCTTTTACAGGTTCTGAGATAATGGGTCTTAAATTTGGAAAATTTAACATGGTAAGCATAGTTACGAGTGCCCTTAAGGAATATTAGCTAGTGCTATGGATAGCGGTTAAACGCTACTCAACATGACAACGGAAGGAGGATGTAAGACGATTTAATGCACTGAAAACGTGAATGTAATCTCGAATAAGGGGTGAGGAGGGAAGATATAGTGATTAGTGGAAAAAATTATTCAAATTTTGTAATATAAATTAAAGCCCGCGGGCTAGTGAATAAGGGCGTTAGGGAATAGTATGGCAGTGAGCTTCATAAAAACCTATAGTGCTGTTCGGTACTCAAACGTGGTCAACGGGGGAGGGGAAGATGTGAGGAAATGGATATGGTGGAGAATGCAGGGTAACGTAAGACGATAAAGTTGCGATGAGGAGCCTCTGCAAGGAATTGGTCAGAAAACAGTCAGATGCTCAAGAAGTTAAGAAGAAGGAACATGTGACGCCTTGCGTACTGAATAACGGGAGACTACCTACTGATGAGGGGCATTTGGGGAATGGTGAGTGGTTTGAGGACGAGAGGAAAGAGAAAGTGCAGGACAGTGGATTCCTTAAAGTTAGAGAAGGATATTGGGGGAATTGCGAGTGGTGTGAAAACTAGAAGGAAGAGGAAATGCAGGATGGTGGATTCGTTAAATTTAGAGAAGAACATGAAGTTAGTAAGAGATTCGCGCAGACCGGGGCGACATGGAGGACAGTCATGTGAGGGCCTGCCAGAGATACGCAGAACACGATTGAAGAATAACGCTATTGTTAACAATTTTCTTACGCCTGTTTCAAAATACACTTTTATATATTCAACCGAATTTATTTATTAACGTTTGTTGTAACATTGTATAAACGAGATCTATTTAACACGAACTTCAAAACAGTTTAATCTAATGTATAAAAGACTTGAATATTACGTCACTTTAATTTTCATTTAAGAAAAATAAATTATATTCTGACTTTCGGTTACACTCCATTAATTACTATCGCGATGTAGTATTAATAATGTTTGGAAAACTTCACGCTTCGACGAGTGTCGTTTTCCATCACTTAAACCGTTATAATGTCTCCTGGTTGCGCAATATTGTCGACGCTAAGTAAGATTGAGAGTTCGCAAACCTTTGTTTATGTCGCCGGCACGATTTCAGTAACTCTAGTGGTTTTTGATACTCTGTTCCACTCCATATGGAGAGCTAATTAGACGTCGCCATAGCAACCAACTCTGTTAGAGAGATTTACTAATGACTGCTGCGTGCCATGTTCAATCAGAAATTAAACGCCAACGTTTTGTGTCCATTGTTTGTTTCCAGTCGAACTGTATATGCGTTCAGATTTCTGTTTTTTTGTAGAGTATACTTTATTTTCTTTTAGTTTATCTTTGATTCGCATTTTTTCAATACGTATTTTATTGAAATATGTCTCTACATAATTTACTCGTATTGTTTATTAAATTCTAGTTCGGTATTCCCATAAACACATGGACTCTTACACTTCAGTTTTACAAATTGTTATGTTAAAAATTATGATAGTCTTCAAAATGTATTATGACCATAATGCAGTGGTTCCCAACCTAATCAGTCCGCGGACCTTCCTCAAAAAATTAAAAATTTCACGGTCCCCGTCTGAGTTATGAAATAAAACGAACAGTAAATATGATACAAACTCTTATATTTTAATTAAGATGTATTAAAATCAAAATTCTCATATCTTGCAAAATTAAAATATTAATGATATCAAATTTTAATGTGAACAATGAAGCTGCTTTTGAACAATTAGCTCTGCAATATTATGTTTAATGTCTGATAATTTCAATATTCAGTCACTCTCGACATCAAGTTTATTTCTTAACTTCGCCAACCTCGGCTCTACCTTTCCAGCCACACTTGTCGAAATCCATCTGATTAGGCGTAAAACCAGCTACACGGAAAACGTTATGCTAAGATACAGTGCTTATACGTGGAGTAAAACAGCGCGATCAGTTCTGCGTTGATGCGGCGCTCTAGTCAGTTCGGCTGACAAACAGATCTGCTACACGACATGATTTACAGGGTAGTTTTAAATTACTTTACAATTACAATTAGTTTTCACAAAAAAATACTGGAATCTTCTACTAATTGTTTTAAGATTCTAAAATTTAGATTTTAGACTACAAAAAATTGGAGAAAATTACGGTAGGCCTGTATTCTATTTTTTCTTAAAAGTGTCCGCGGACCCCCACTTTGGGAACCACTGCCATAATGTATTCATGGACATTAGTTTGATTTATTTGTGCACGTTGTGGTCTGAAAGTTTAGTTGTAACCGTCTTGTTTATAGGCGGTATACATCTGTCTTGCCTCTTACTATATGCGGTAAATCTTTCTTGGCGATGTTACCATCGGGCTGTTCATTTAAATGTTCTTTCTATTTGGTGCGGTAGTCTAATACTTTTTTTATTTATATAAATAAATAGGTTTAAGTCCTTCTTGATGTCATGATTCCTTTAATAATTGCTTATTAAATAAAGGCTTATTAATTGCTTATTTAATAATTGCTTATTAATCCGTAGATTATGTTCTATGGATTCTAAGAACAATATTCAGAGGATTACAAGAAAATGGAATGTGGCGCAGGAGCTATAATTATGAACTATACCATCTTTACAAAGAACCGGACATTGTCAGGATAATCAAAATATACAGGCTAAGGTGGAGTGGACACACAGGGAGAATGTAGGAAGGACAGCCTACGAAATATATTTTCTACCGGAAACCAATGGGTAGTAGGAAAAGGGGAAGACCCCGAAGTAGATTCAAAGACCAGATAGAGGAGCACCTCGGAAAGCTGAACATAAGAAACTGGAAAGCCAGGGCACGCAATAGGGAGGAATGAAATCGACTCTTGGAGCAGGCCAAGACCCATCAAGGGTTGTAGAGCCACGGCTGATAGATTATGTTCTAATGGTTATGTGTATTCTAATATGCCTTAATGTATGTGCTGGTTTATGATTTTATGTTTTATATTATGCATTTACAGTTTACGTGCAACCTTATAAGAAGGATAATTTTTTTTAAATTCACTACAATTTTATTCGTTGTATTGTTCTAATATTGTATTTTATAGTAAAAGGAAATTTTTGTTATGTTTTCAAAAGTAAACAATTGTTTCATAACACGCTACTCCTACGGCTTTTATGCGTGCGTATTTGGGACAGAGCTTGAACGTAACTCGAGTAAGCTCAAATCCCACGACCTGGTTAGATAAATAAATGTTTATGAGAGCCTTTCGAACACACACACACACATTTACATATAATTACCATTTACGTCATATCCCTAATACTGCGTTATGTACACAGTGTGATGTGAAAGTCGCTTCCCCCCAATTTTTTTTTCTGTTCTTGTATTTACAGACGGCAACATGCTTTGCAACCATTCTGAAATTCACTCAGAAGTCGCCACATAACACATTGGGGCAGGCAGGAAAATACATTTCATATATGGGTTTTTTGCTCGTATCTACTACGCGACTTAAAAATATCGGTATGGAGAACCTTACATGACTTCCATGTTCTAAGATTTATATCTATTCATGTTTTACGTACCGAGTCACTTTATGGTTTATAATTAAATTACCTTATTCGGTCCACCTTAGTGACACTAGCTTCTTTCGTTCAATGACGCGTTTCGGGATGAAATCCCATCTTCAGATACACAATATCAATCAAAACGTAAATGTATACCACATTTTGTGGTTATGTCATAATTTAGAACGTTAAAAATCTTTTAAATAAAATATACAAAACGTAACAACTGAATCGCTCGGAGCGCTCGCATGCATGCACGCTGTACTGCGATTTCCTTACGACTGGCTATAATTATCATTCAACCGTATAGCAGTGTCAAACAGATTATTAGATCCGAAGTTCATTTGATCATTTAATATATTATTTTTGGTTGTTGCGTTGTTTGTAGCTTTATATATTTCGAACTCCTCTAGGCTATCCATTAATTTACCCTTCTTGGAAGTATGTAACGCTACGAAATTGTTTTCGAAACTAGTATAATTATGATCTTTTGTTATTAAATGTTGTGCAAAACTGGAATTATTATTATTTGTTTTAGGAATATGCTCTAAAAATCTTGTATAAAAATCTCTGCCGGATTGGCCGATGTAGAATGCTGTAGGAGCGAAAACTAGCTTAGGCCATCAGGTAAACATTTATGATTTTTATCAATAATAATTTGTGATCTGAGTCGATAGTGTTTTATATATATATATATATATATATATATATATATAGTTAATTAATAACAACGGACACGCCATGGACAAAAAAATCCAGGAATGAACGTTTTGTTAATAATTTTGAGACGAAACGCGTTTCTCTCGCATAGTAAAAGTTTCGTTCATTTTCAGTACATCTGTAGCTTCTAATGAACCCACCAATATGGCTGAGATGCAATACATTTTCAATAGTATTGACACTAAACTGAAAACCTTAAGAAATGTCTAAAGTTGTGCCGTACATTGCATACTTGGGCCGTTTATGTTAAGTACAAAGATTGCTACAACATCCATCTGCTTACGTTATACGTAGGCCTACACCCGCTGACGTATCGCTGCAAGTTTCTTTCTGTAGTTGACTATTTTTTTTCATTCTGTCGCTTTTTACTTTCCTCGGTAAGTCTGTCATTGACTCATGTACCGACTTTGTTAGCGTGACCCAGTCTTGGCACTGTTTTACGTCGTACTATGAGGTTAGTTTAATCATTTAATAAAGGTTTGATTTCTTCTGTTCATACAAACATTTGCTACCTTATTTTATGTTCATACCAGTGGCGTCTCGTCCATAAGGTTCAATGGTTCATTGAACCCCTTAAATAATTTAAATATTTTAAAGGATTTGTTTCAGTTTTTAAATAACGAGATTTGTGAGACTAATCGTGTTGACTGATTAATAATATAATTAAGAAAGTTCTGTTAGTGGCTGGAATCACAAACAGAATTATCACTGTTGCACACCACTATAGAAAAATTATTCCGATTAGCGCTTTCAAGCTTCACAGATCATCATCAGATCGGAAAGGAGTGTGCAACAGTGATAATTCTGTTTGTGACTAACAATATATTCGCATAATAAGCGAATTGCTCGGGGTGCAAAGCAGCTCCTAGGCTATGTATAAAGCTTTGGAGGGGGAACTCACTACACGCAAAATGACAATGAACTGTCGCTAACATTCCAGCTTAGCGACAGAGACGAATAGTTGCGACGAGGGCCGAACCGCCCCGACCTGGAATGTCAACATTTTCATACCACCATCTTTACTGATTTTACCATATGATTTGTCCGTATACTTTCAGTTTAGTATCATATTTCTCTTTTTTATACATTCTGCAATGAAAATATGTGCAGTAAAGTCTTAAAATCAAATAAAATAGTGCTATGCTGTCAATGGAGAAAGAATTTATTCACCAACTTGTAGATTTCAATGAAAGTGCAATGATAGACTTTTTACGTAAACATTTAGCAGTTTCAACAATAAACAGTGCAACAAAAAGTCTAAAAGATGCTGGAAGCAGCGTACCAACTGGGTCTTGAACAATTTATCCACAAAATGTGTGTTTCCAAAGTAAGGTAGGCATTTAACTACCCTACTATTTTAACTTTATATTTTTAGAAAAATTCACAAATACCACAAACACAACCTAATATTACTAATACAACAGTCATTTTTTCATGTTGCGACCCACCCCGTATGTTATTTGGAATGGGATAAATTGCTCTTACTTTACTAGAAACATTAATACATTGAACTCCCAACTGTCAGAACCATGACCCGCCACTTGTTCATACGCATTTTATGTGTACGTATTAATTTATATTCCAGATTCCCGTGCACAGGAGAAAGCCAAGGTGAGTTTCTAGCGGCAACAGTAGGCCTACTGGAAATAAGAGAAAATAATATTAATTATATTACAGAATAAATACTTTAGTTATTGAATAATTTGAAATCCGAATAATATTAGGCGCTTGCACCGTCTTGTGTTGCCGGCTCACACATCGGCAATGTTTTAGTGCGTACAGTCATTGACCTCGTAGTAGTTGTCATTGTACAAACTGTGGAGAGGGAACACATTCGTCTACTCAATGTGTTGCCGCTGTATAAACCGGCAAAACGCTCAGTTCAGCAGCTATGTTCGTTTTCGAAACTTACGTGCAGCAGATACTACGTACCTATTTGTGTTTTGTTCGTTTAGTCATGTGTTTCTCTGTTTGTCTTTATTATTTTGACATGATAATGTCTTTTGGCTGGCCATCATTTGAAAATTTCTGTAACGCTGAAACTGTAACATGTAATGCTGTATGACGTCATCATTGCGTGACGCTTCCACACTTTCGATTCCCCACAGTCTAGAAATTTGATATGTAAACGCATCAGGACAGAAATGATCGCTGCTGACATTGAATTTAAGCAAACGTTTTAGTGAGAATAAATTTGGTTTTACATGCTCTTTTGTCTGTACTGCGTCGTTTGAAACTTTCTGTAACATGTAACGCTGTATGACGTCATCACTGCGTGACGTCATCATTGCATGACGTCATTGGGATTGTTGTATTGTAAATAAAGGTTTGTTTTGATACGTCGCAATATGTAAATAAAAGTTTGTTTTGTGTTGTGGCGAAATACACTGCTGTTGATATATAGTAAACAAACGTGACGACTGACTAAAATAGCATTCGACAATGGATAGCAGCGACGAGAAGGCTCAGATCAAGAAACGACAAAATGCCGAGCGAGTAAGAAAGTGTCGGGAACGAAAGAAGCTCGAGAAGGAACAGCAACGAACGGCTGCTGTCGGCGGTGAAGCTTCGGTACCAGCGGCCCCATCGCAACAAAAACGAAAGGAAGATGACTTGATGCGCGAAGAATTGAACGAGTACTTAATAAATACACCGTTCGCGTCGACGATGACTGAGCAGGAGAAAATCGATGCATTCTACAACATGAAACTGAAAGAGAAGCGAAGGGAAACCAACGAACGAGTAAAACGTTGTAGATTGAATAAGAATATTGTGATGGCAACTAAACGCAACATTTGCGCAAAAGAAACAATCAGTCAGTTAGTAACCATAATAATGTTGCGTTTTGCTGGCGGCTGAAAGACATTATCATGCTCTTTAGCTTTTGCCACTAGGCAGACGGTACTTGAATTTTTTTTAATTTGATTATTTGTGTTCTGATTTCTTCTGTTTAAGTATAATGAGAGTCAGATCCCGTTGAACCGGGGCCCTCTTCTTCTCCCAGCAAATAAAAAATGTTCTAAAAAGAATACTTGGTACAAGAAAAAATTTGAATTAATTTTTATGTCAAGTTTTAGGCCTGTCACAACCGGCAACAAGTGTTATGTACCCACGCCACGCCACTGGGCGGGTACCTCTACTCGTCAAAGCGTAGACAAACGATTATAAATAATTGTAATTTTAAAAAATATGCAGAAGATACAAATAAATCTATATCACTGTTCCATATAATCACACACAGACAGTTATTAAATCGTTGCAATTTTTGTATGTCACCATCCTCTTTGCAAATAGCTGACGCTAAGCTAAATAGGGCAGCGCCAAACGACATAAACCAATAGTTGACGCCATTAATGATATCTTCACTGGCTCCACGTTTCCGGTCGATCATTACTCAAACAAAATGGCCCGCTGATTTGCTATTAAGAATGTAAGAGGATACTGTTAACTACTGCGCATGCGTCTTGTTGCTATCGAAATCAATTGTTGTATATCAGCCAATCAGCCGTTAACTTTGCAATAGGTCTTATGAACATTATAGTCTATACACAAATGCATAATATAAATAAACTGTGAATGTTATACGATCATTATAATAGTATTTAAGCCTCTCATGTTCACATAAAATTTAGTGTTGTGTATAAGCAAATCTAATGAATTTAAGTATTGTTACGACGGTCTACTTGATCGTCATAGGTACAGTGGAAACAAAATACAAGACACCACTGTTACGACGGTCTACTTGATCGTCGTAGGTACAGTGGAAACAAAATACAAGACACCACTGTTACGACGGTCTACTTGATCGTCGTAGGTACAGTGGAAACAAAATACAAGACACCACTGTTACGACGGTCTACTTGATCGTCGTAGGTACAGTGGAAACAAAATACAAGACACCACTGTTACGACGGTCTACTTGATCGTCGTAGGTACAGTGGAAACAAAATACAAGACACCACTGTTACGACGGTCTACTTGATCGTCGTAGGTGCAGTGGAAACAAAATACAAGACACCACTGTTACGACGGTCTACTGGATCGTCGTAGGTGCAGTGGAAACAAAATACAAGACACCAATTAAGTCACTAATCACCAGCTTTAATTTTCACAATTAAACAGTTCGTAATTAACAACACTGTCTCTTACAAAAAATCAAATAACAATTTTTCACACGCAATAAAATGTCAACTAATATAAAAACACAATTTTATTACAATATGCCGCCCGATTATAAAACACAACACTTCACTAATAACCTGAACGCACACAGTATCGCCCGACAAATAACTGAAACTAAGGCCGCTGCCGCCTACTATTTATACTCCCGCTCACAGGCCAGAAAAATCCAAACTACGCCTTATTTATTAACTACGACGTAATTAATTGCGGCCTTGACACAGTCCGTGCGGCTGGCGGCTTCCAGAAAACTCTCGCGAATGCGTCTAGAGTCACGTATACCACACACATTAGAGCGAGATTCTTCTGGAACATTCTACAAACACGTTGACTGTTCTGTAATGTCGTAACAGTATGTTGGATACAGAGTATGGTTTGACAAGCGCTTGTTTCCTAACCCAGAGGTTCTGCTCGTGGGTAGCACTATGAAATCAACAGGCGATTTTTACCTTCCAGATAGATTAAGCTTACGAAAATAATTAGTTCTCACAGGGAGGGCAATATCTGACAGTTGTATATCAGGCATAATATATAAGCCACTGCACCGTAGTCGCATTCCTGGTGTGTGTGATATGTGGCTTAAACTGGAACACACCGCTCTGACACTGCTACCCAGATTCCCCTAATCCATTTCCCCTAACCGTTTTACTATTAACTTCAATGTTGATCGGAATGATGCCAATGGCCTATTTTACTGTCTTAAGAAAAGAAGCCAGGCGCTGCGCACAATTGTGGCACTGGAGATGTAGCTCTGATGACAGTAGTTACGATCATGCAAATCAGTAATAATTACAGCAGCATCAGTAACAGTCCTGATGCAACTGCAGTTTTCAAATGCTTTGACCGAATGATATGCCCTTTTAAAATATTATTGAATAAAATTTACAGATTTAAAGAACGCAATAAATAAGCCCACACAATGCAATTTTTGGTTTTAAACTGGAAATTTCTACTACCTAAGCAGTTTAATATAGGCCTATGTAGTAGTATTACCACTTAGTAGGCTAATAATGTAAGATTTTGTAAAAGTTAAGGTTACTTTAACATTATTTTAACCAAATTTTACAACAATTAGCAACAATGTTTAACTGATTTTGATCTCCCCAGCTGCCCACGATCCGTTTGCTTTTGGATGGGCACAGAATGTCGATATGTGTGTCGATCAGCCGTCACACCAGATTCGATTTAACTCCTTTAAATAAGATAGTGGATTTGCTGACTCAGACCTTATAGAACTATAATAGTTTAAATTACTACAACTATGTATATTATTAAAACGTTATAAAATTGTATTCACTATATTAGTCATCATTCATTATCATCATCATCAACGGTCGTTTTTATCGAAGACAGCGTTCAGCTGAATTGTTCTCTCCACACTGCCTCTTAAGTTGTCTTCTTCTTCTTCTTCTTCTTCTTCTTCTTCTTCTTCTTCTTCTTCTTCTTCTTCTTCTTCTTCTTCTTCTTCTTCTTCTTCTTCTTCTTCTTCTTCTTCTTACCTTATTTATTTTTTTATTGTTCTCCTTTGTTCTTGTTCTCCTTCTTCTTGTCGTTGTTTGTCTTCTTCTTTTTCTTCTTTGTCTTCTACTTTATCTTGTCCTTTTCCTTCCCGTTTACCTTCAAGCGTCAGGGTCTTCAGACACTTTCGATGCGTTACTCCCTTCTATCCTGAGTGAGACGGTTGACCTCTAACAGGATCTTCCCCCTTCTATTAGGCAGCTTCTCAATATATTTGATCCATTCCAACATTGGTCTTCCTCTTCCCCTGACTCCGTCCGGGCGCGCTGCTTGATGAGCTTTGACTTTCTTTCGTCCATCTTCATTTCGTGACTGCAGTGTTCTTCTCTCTGATATCTCAATACCCAATTCTGCAGGAACGGATTTCTGTGGCCATTCTTTTCTAGTTACTTTCTTTTCTAGTTTTCTCACCTGCTCGCCTCAAAATCTCATTTCACTGGCTTGCAGTCTGCTTTTATGTTCCTCTAGCAGGGTATGGTTTTTTGTCACACAGAGTATTGTGGTTACAAATACTGTCTTGCATACGCGTAACTGTCTTCTCTCCCTGGATATTTTTTTCTTCTCCACAACCATACTGGACAGCTTTTCAGACATTTCCTTACTTTGTTCATAATTGCCCATGTCTGTGCTGTACACCTTATTTCCTCTTTTAATCAGAAGATTACTTAGTCTACCAAATGGAATTTTACTTATCTTATGATCTCTGTAGTTTCCATTCCACGTAATTACAGCCTACTTACAAGTTATTTATAAGATTCAGTTTGTTTTAGTTATCCCTTTCTCCTTTATCATCTAAATTTATTGCTTTCTTTTTTTTGAGATTTCTATAACTTAAGTTTTTGCAATACTTATTCTCATTCCAAATCGTCACCTTTTACAACTATTCTATCCATTATTTTTTGTAAATCTCCTTCGCTGTCTGTTATAACTGTTTGATAATCTGTATATTTTATTATGCTGGTTCTCTGTGCTTTAATCCTTATTTTCCTAGCCTTCTAAAGCTTTATTTACTAAATTTACTAGAAAGACTTTACTATATATCCCTCCGTCTCCCAATGCATTTCTTTTGTTATACTTAATTACTCTTTGTGGTGTGTTACTAATACTGTAATCAAAGTAGCACGGTTATACAGTATCTCATTAATGGCAAAAACAATCGCTACAATAACGCAATACGTGGCAATCGAATCCTGTCAAACGAACGTCTCTGTTTGAATCAATCGATTACAATAAATATTTTCTCATAGTGACGTTAACCTCTCGGGCAGAGGCATTTCACTAGTCAGTATACTGTTTACCAGATATCTTGCTAGTGAACCGCGAATGTTACCGCGCCGCGGTATCGACTACGTCACATAACCCGTACAGACTGTGGCAGCGGTAGCGGGGCCGCGACGCGTTAACTACGTGTCTGAGTGTAACTGCCTCCGTAATTACACCAGTTACCGAGTCTCCATTTGAATGTATTCATTTAAGGCAACTGACTATTAGCGGCAATTACGTCGTGTTTACATGGTACGCTCCTAGTTAACACTTCAAATTACCCGCCACTTAGGAAAATCACTGAAATACAAGTCGTCAAAACTAATTGCGCTTTCAAATTGCATTTAGTCTTCATCTTACCTTCTTCCTGACAAATAAACCTCGTTCCTACTACACGACTGACATAACTAACCTCAGACCTCTGAAGTGTTATCGATATTGACTTATTCTTTATATTTTCAGATTCTCCAGCGACTAAACCTCTTCTGATATTTCGATCCTTCATGTTACTACAATCAACAGTTTATAAAATCTCTGTATATAGTAACCTACGGATATAGTAACTCTTTGATTTCTAACTTTTTAAAGTTACCGATTTTTATCATCACAATTTTTCGGGCTGTTAGGTCGTAATCTAAGTTGGTCATGTTTTTCATCAGAAGTTTCATGCATACCGATGACGGACATTTTCAGTGGCGTGGGAACACAGATCACACACACCCGCGAACGAATACAAACAGTCGCGCGAGGACACAGATTACAACCACCCGCGAACGAATGCAAAGACTGTTCTGTCCTGTTGAGGCACTTATATTGGTGAGTCATTCTTAATCAGACCTTCCAATTCTAATTGGAATCCTGCTGCTACGTCAGTTTGCTGTTTTTCTCTCTCCCTAATGAAAAAAATTATTGAATAAATTGGTAAAAAGTGCTTTTGTGTTCGGTAAAATGAGCACATTTAAATGCTATTGTGCCTTCTTAACGATACTTTGTAACATTCAAAAAGCAGAGGTTTGTAGCTTAGGAATTCTCTTCTCTTCGACAACAATAGCTCTAAGGTACACCAAGTAGTCCTTAATATTGTTACCCTTAATACAATGTTATCAGGAATTCTCTCATTAATCTAATGAGACTGCAGACAAGGAGTGAAATAAAAACTTTCATATTTACAAAATGTGTAAGTATTAGGTAAAGAATAAGTGATAATTGCTGCTGATGATGCAACTGATATCTAACATATCGTGAACCATTGTCGTACAGATAACTGTTTCTACTAAAATAAAGATATTATTGTATTACTATTAACATGTAATAACTTAAAAATTAGATCTTATTATGGACTTATTATGGACTGATTATCATATTATTAGCCTTCTAAAGATTCGATTTTGTATACTTCACTTTTTTTATTTTTTTTACACGAACAGACCAGCCGTGGACCACACGAATATCATTTCCTTTTCTTCTCCTCCCAGAAGGCCCTCATTCGCACACTATGCGCCGCCTTCCTTTCCACTGTCGACGCCTTTCTCGTCTTCTTCTTACCGCAGAGAACCTCCAGATTTTGAATTTTGTTTCTGTATGTATTTCTATCCACAAAGTCGTTCAAAGAGATACCCAGTTTCATCATTTCGTCCTTGAGTTGTTTGGTGTATCCGTTCAGACTAGAAAGTTGCCATATAGTTGAAAATTTGTTTATTTAATCTGGACCGATCCATCCAAACCATCTGTCCAAGGAATCTTAGTCTTTTCCTTCGGTAAGCCGTTTCCAGATCTTCCAGATTCCTGTACAGCTCTTCTTTGGGTCTACGCCTGTACCTATTTTCGGTTTTCTTGGGGCCACAAATTTTCTGAAAAATTCTTTGTTCACTTTTAGGAAGAGGTTCCAAATTTCGAAAGCACATTGTTTCCACTCCATACATTATCACCGGCCTGATCACAGTGCTATAATGGCGGACTTTCGTACTTCCCGGGTTAGAGTAAAGGCCTTTCCTTTGAATTTCTTTATCTTAAAGGACCCTTTGTCTGAGGCTTTACGTTATTTTATTTACTTTATTTTGTATACTTTATTTTAGTCGCAAATTATAAATTTGGTACAGTATAAATGTTGAGTTTTTTTTAACATTGCCATCTTCTGTTGTTAATATATGCTGAGATATGAGAAAGGAGAAGTAATTTTAATAAGCTGAGAAGGCTTCTCGTTGGTAGAACACTACTTGATTGGAATATGAAACCAAAAAATTGTATTTTGAAGGCGCTCAAGAGATGGTGAATTCTTTAACCCGCAGGACATAAAGTATTTCGAAAGCAACTTAAGACTGTGCCAAATATCCTATAGTAATTTCCAATCAACGTTAAAGTTGCTTGGTCCAGTTGAAAACAGAAAAATTATGCCTCAAGAAAAAGAACAAACCCATGGCTAGTTGAAATGCTAGAAAGGAGAGTTCAAACCCGTGGCTAGTTAAAATGGTAGAAAAGAGAGTTTAATCAAGTATGTTAGTTGAACTTATCGATAGAAAGTTATCGACAAGTTGATTTCCTGTACTACTAAAGTATCTCTCGAACGTGAGCGGAAGTAACTAGACAAAGTTTAATGAAAATTTAATGAATAGTAAAAACAAACTCCGACTTAAGCAGCAGACTGCCGACAAAAAATGACTCTAGTAGCTAAAGTTAAAACATCAGTTTCTATGGAATCGGGAAGCAATTTCTTCTGTGTCTTAACGTTTGACATTTGAGATTTCTATTAACTTTTAATTTTGAATTGTTATTTGACATTTTAATTTGAATCTCACTAAGTGAATGCCATGTGCAAATAAGTTTTCACATTATTTTGTAGAAGTTTACGGTGTAATTAATTTTCATATTATAAAAAAGTCTCGATTAGCAACAATTGACCATGTTGTGTGTGTGTGTGTGTGTGTGTGTGTGTGTGTGTGTGTGTGTGTGTGTGTGTGAGAGAGAGAGAGAGAGAGAGAGAGAGAGAGAGAGAGAGAGAGAGAGAGAGAGAGGAGGTAGTAGGGAGATTGTGAATTATAGGTGGCGCTCTCTATTGTGTGTTATGGAAAAAGCTTTTCGAGATTCAGAACTGTAGCTCGTTGGTTTTAATTAGAAAAGACATCAAATTAATACGTAATGTACTTATTGTCAAACTGACAGTATGGAATAGTAAAGAACGTATCAGTATAAGCTAGGCCTATTGTCCGACTTTTTATGTCGTATAGAAGTGAACTACGGTGTCCTAAATATGGCTCAGTTGTTACCGTGGTCTCATCCAAAGCACGATGTTGTTGGCACAGGTTCAATTGGGGATGAACGCTTTCACTATACGGCTCCAATCTAATGGTTGGGGGTAACGGCACGTGGACTAAGCACAATGTTTGTTACTCCATCTACAGTGCAGTTACGTCTAATAGCTTAACACTTACGACAAGAAAGTGTGTCAAGGGAAGGAAGTAATACGAGGTGTGTTAAAAAAAAAACTTTTTGAATACCATAGCAACCCGCATAAACAGCGCTCTGCGACTTTAAGCGTGTAGTAGCTGTAGTTTTTGACAACAAACTGCCATTTATTCTGTTCCGCTATCAGCATTAGTCTTTGAGCTATATCAGATCGAGTGGGGACGTGCGCACGTTGGCCGCCGGATTAGTGACAAAGTGATTAAGAAAGACCTCGAAGAACAACGAGTGCGTACAAAATTTTGGGGTAGAACTAGGTTAAAATTTGCAGTCATTCTGGTTTTTGAAGTAAATATACGCGGAGGTCTGCTTGAGCCGAACGATTATTTTAAGAAATTTCAAAGAGGGTAAAAACAATGGTCGGTGCAGGTCAAAGGGACGTCGAAGATCGTGGGAAGAGAGCTCGTGATTTGATAACTGTAAATCATCGTTTAACTGCCGAGTCTTTCTGAGAGAATGCGCAGTCATATAAGATCGTAAAATTAAATTTTGATAGAAAATGTATCGTATCACTGAAAAATTCTTACTGCGTTTGTTGAGACGATCAGAAAGAGACCCGTTATGAAATCGGTCAACAACTGCATACCAATGCAAATGGTAATGGCAACTTTGGAATGCAACAGAAATTGCTCTGTAAAGATTTTACGAAGTTAGCAGCAAACTTTTATACACACACACACACGTTGTGTTAAGATCTTCATTCTCACTTTGTTATAAATCCGCCGGACGGTGTGTGGCCGTGCCCACTACAGCGCTCGTTGCTCGAAGACTGATGCGCAACGGCGTCCGGCGTCAAAACCTGTCGCTAGCAGCACTTTTGTGCAGCTCGCTCTATGAACAGGTGGACGTGCTGCACAAATAGTTCGGCCTTGTTTTGAACACATCTCGTACGTTAATTTTTACACTTTTAATTAAAAACCAAACCGTCCGTTACTACAGAGGTATAGTAATTTTGAAAGCTGATGGCATGAAAAAGCGCAAGACGTTTACGCGGTGAGGGGAATGCGGATGTGGAGGGGAGTTGCTCTGAGATGTGAGAAAGGAGTTGTCGACATCTGACAGCCAACCTATAATTATGACGTCTCTTAATAAACGAAAATCGCTCACTGTTCTGTTAGTTTTTGTAAAAAGTGTCAATGTGAATCTCTCTCTCTCTCTCTCTCTCTCTAACTCACACGCGCTCGTTCTCACGCGTATTCTCGCAGCCAGACCAACTCTAACAAATGAAACGTTAATTACTTAGAATACAAAAAATTATTCTTAAAATTAAAATAATTAGTTAAATTAACTAATAATTAAACCATAACACGAAATAAGCTGTTTATATGAGCGTGGTTTAAAATTTTGTTTATCAATTTATAAACAGTATTTGGCTCTGAAAACGTAATGATCTAAAAAAAAAATAGTAGACTATGTAGGCATATTATTTAATTGCAACAAATAGGCCTACATAGAACCAAAAAAAAAAAACATAGAGTACATTTATCTGTGTATCCTTCTGAACGAGAATAGAATAAATAAATCAATTAATATTAAAACAGTAAACGTGTCCGAGTTTGGTGCTGTTACATATCAGAATATTTTATAAACATAGGCGTATTAATTTTTTCTAATGTCTACGGCTGAGAGGAATGAATCTTACTGTTATAACGTGCGTTATATATATAATTGTCAATGTGAATCTCTCTCTCTCTCTCTCTCTCTCTCTCTCTCTCTCTCTCTCTCTCTCTCTAACTCACACGCATATATATAACTTTTCGTGCCAACATTCTACTTCATTTTATTATTTCTCCACACACACACACACACACACACACACACACACACACACACACACACACACACACACACACACACACACACACACACACACACACACACACACACACACACACACACACACACACACACACACACACACACACACACACACACACACACACACACACACACACACACACACACACACACACACACACACACACACACACACACACACACACACACGACTATACGTTATATATCACGCTACAGCTAATATTCTACCCAGGCCCGGCTCCAGACAGGGGCGAACCGTGCCACCGCCCAGGGCGGAAAATTTTAAAGGGCGGCAGATTCCGAGATGTTAAGTTTTGAAATTGAGGGAAAAAATACAATTATTCACTTAATTTTATCACAATATGTAAGATCAGTAAGAATTACTTTATGTATAAAATTCAGCGGGGTTTAAGAGGAGTCGAAAACACGTGAACGAGAGAACGTAAACCTGACAATGAGTGCTGCCTTGCATGAGTCTTCAGCAGATAATACTGCCTTTTCATATTGCAATTTGATAAACACAACGATGTAAACATTCCTAGTTGTCATTTCAAAGCAATCGCCGTATCTTTAGAGTAGGTCTAGTGTGCGTGAATGTGTTCAGAGTTAAAATAAGGAGAGGACGGTACTCATAATACTGCACAGGACGGCAGAAACGCTCGGGCCGGCCCTGATTCTACCATTACTTTCGAACAGTTGCCTTTTTTTATATATAGTTGTAACCATTCTTTTTTAAATAAACTCGTAGCTAAGGTGAGACTTATTAAAAATCCCGAAACACGACGAAGAATGTCCATAAGTCTAGCATTAATAATCTTGTTTAACAAAACAACTTAATTCTAATTCAGTTAATTTTATTATGACACTTAGTCCTATCGTAACCAATTTTTTTTTTTCAAGAATTCCGAGGAAACTCATTTGGCTGCTGAAGGTTATCCCGTTAACGAAGTACAAAGAAATTCTGTGTAATGTTTAGTAAGCTAACGTAATATTAGAAAATATACATAGAGTGCGCCACCAACTCTATAGTCCCAAATTTCACAAAAGGCGGGCGAAGGCGGAGACAACAATAGTACAGGGTTGCCAGCTCGTGCAGTCGTGCAGTTCAATTTTTACAAACCTCCTGTTGGTTACTACTATCCTAATCCAAATCGACAATTTTCGTTAAATAAACCTGTAAGCATTACCAAACCGTGCAGAGTAGTTGTTGCCAAACGTAGAAAGAGATCCTCATACACTGGATTACGCAAAGACATGACAACAAGAGGAAAGGCGGAGTCAACGTAAAGTAAACTAGCACATGGTTGTCAGATCGTGCAGTTTAGTTCTGTACAGACGTCTTGCAAGTCGTTACATCCAAATCGACGTCTTTTCCAGCAAACTAGCACATGGTTGTCAAATCGTGCAGTCTAGTTACATAGTGTCCGTTATACAGGATTCTTATGTAAATTAGGACTTTCCATTAAATACACCAGGACAGAGTAGTCAAATCGTGCAATTTTGGTGTCGAATATCTTTTGCGGGTCGCTAGTAACCTAATACGAATTTAAGACTTAACGTTAAATAATCGAGTACAAAAAAGTTGTTAGATTACTATTAGAAATCCTCTTCCAGGACATTGGGAACTGATACAAATTGAAAGTTGAAATAGTACATTGGATTGATTTGATTGGATATTTATTTAATTTACAAAATATATTTTGTTACATAATGACAAAATAATATAGTATTTGTGTTTATTTATAAAGTATAAATTTGTATTAATAACCATGGGCACAGGCGAAATTGTTTTTCGGGGGTCCAACTAGTAATATTTTGTCATTTTATTTTCCTTTTAACGTAGATCTAAGTGTTTCTTAATACGCACGAAAATAATTAATTTTGTTTATCTAGAGAAATTTTTTAACCCTTAAGGGAGACTTTTCCTCTTTGTTTAAACTACCAAAATATTTTGCATACGCTCATGCTAATAAAGGAGGAACAAAAAAATACCACGAAGAATATAAAATAGCCTACACAAAACAGAATTTAAAATTTGTTACAAATTAACATTGCTCATATGATATGTGGGACATGAATTTTGTACGATACTGAAGCTTGTAATACACCAATTTTGTACGATACTGAAGCTTGTGATACACCAATTTTGTACGATACTGAAGCTTGTGATACACCAATTTTGTACGATACTGAAGCTTGTGATACACCAATTTTGTACGATACTGAAGCTTGTGATACACCAATTTTGTACGATACTGAAGCTTGTGATACACCAATTTTGTACGATACTGAAGCTTGTGATACACCAATTTTGTACGATACTGAAGCTTGTGATACACCAATTTTGTACGATACTGAAGCTTGTGATACACCAATTTTGTACGATACTGAAGCTTGTGATACACCAATTTTGTACGATACTGAAGCTTGTGATACACCAATTTTGTACGATACTGAAGCTTGTGATACACCAATTTTGTACGATACTGAAGCTTGTGATACACCAATTTTGTACGATACTGAAGCTTGTGATACACCAATTTTGTACGATACTGAAGCTTGTGATACACCAATTTTGTACGATACTGAAGCTTGTGATACACCAATTTTGTACGATACTGAAGCTTGTGATACACCAATTTTGTACGATACTGAAGCTTGTGATACACCAATTTTGTACGATACTGAAGCTTGTGATACACCAATTTTGTACGATACTGAAGCTTGTGATACACCAATTTTGTACGATACTGAAGCTTGTGATACACCAATTTTGTACGATACTGAAGCTTGTGATACACCAATTTTGTACGATACTGAAGCTTGTGATACACCAATTTCATATTTAAAATTCCATTAATATTGTTACGACATTACAGAACAATCTACGTGTTTCTCGAACGATCCAGTGGAATCCGGCTGTAATGTCGTGGCGTACGTGATTCTCGACGCATTAGCTAGACTGTGTCAGAAGCCGCACGAACTGTATCAAGGCCGCAATGAATTACGCTCTAATGTTTTCTCTTATTGTTAACGCGCAGTGTGGAATATTCTAGTATTTCAGCGGGGTATACATACAAGTAGGCCTACTCAACGACGTTCAGTTTCAGTTTGAGTTGCGATTTCTTTGAATGCGGTTCGTAGAATTGTGGTGAAGTATTATTACGTGTTTTATAATTGTGATACTATTGTAATACATTGTAATATTGTGTTGTATGTCAGTTGACATTTTTTTATTGCGTGTGAACAATTTTTATTGATTTGTTGTAAGAGACTGTCTGTTAATTACAAACTGTTTAATTGTGATAATTAAAGGTGGTGATTAGTGACTTAATTGGTGTCTTGTATTTTGTTTCCACTGTACCATACGACGGTCAAGTAGACCGTCGTAACAATATATTTTAGAGACGAAAAACGATAAGTAGGAAATGAAAGATTCACAAACGTAAAATGCGTAAAAAACTCAAGAAAAAAGGCGCCAGATAATCTATACACTATATATAGATGTACAAGTAACTGAACAATGAATTGAGAAAATGATCATGAACTAAGAGAATTTACAAAGTCCCTACGCGAAAAAAATACTCTGAGTTTGAATAATTGTGAATCTATGATTTGGCAGAATACTAAATAACGGACAAGTGAGTATCCGTGAGTTTGAGGGAAGGAGGATTCAGCGAATTCCGTGGCCGACTTACGGTTGGTTGTGGTTTGGTTACGCTTGCCGACAAACAGTTTACAAAAATATTTCCTCTGCTCACACGAAGTGTAAGTTTAACGGTCCAGAGACCGTGCAATTATGATCACTAAGCGTGCAAAACCCTGGGCCACAGATTCCACCTGACAGTGCACTGCGTAGAATTCTCTGTTATGTTGCTACCTCCCGTCTTATAGACGCTAAATTTACACCCTTATTGTCATATACTCATGTCCCAGACCTGGCCCGATTTTCTTTTATGCCGCATCCCGCATTTCGATCGCCATTTCTCCCTATCCTTCCAGTCGTCATCTTCAATAGCTCGATCTCTCATGCTTTTCCTAAATTCCTGTTCTCCTTTGTGTTGTCAGTCTTCCTTTCTTCTCCTATCTTGTGGTGTGCAAGTCAATGATTTCTTCGGCCATCGGTTCCCCTACGTCCTCATTACGCGACCATGACCATACCATAGCAACTGTCTGGATTCTATTCTTTCTGCTGTTGTAAATAGGCGCCCTGTTTTCCTTCTTATATCTTCGTTTCTAACATGTTGCATTCTAGAAATATTACACGCTCTTCTAAAGAAGTCCATTTCCACAGTTTCTATAATCTTTTTCTCTTTATCTGAAAGTTGCCAGCATTCGCAGCCATAAGTTAAAATGGGCTCCACGATAGTTGTGTAGATTGTCAGTTTAGTTTGAAGTTTCATTTTGTTCGACCAAAGTAACGAGTTTAGCAAACGAATAGCCTTTTTTCCCTGTTGTATCCTATTTTTGATGTAATTTTTTGATGTTCCATTTTCTGAAATAATGCTTCCAAAATATCTGAATTCGCTACACTTCCCGATCCTATGGATTTGCAGAGCTGGGTCTTCTTCTTGCATGTCTCCTATTTTCATATATTCTGTTTTAGTAGTGTTTATGTTTAGCCCCATTTCTCGTACTCCTCTTTCAATTTTCTAAACGTATAGTCTGTGTCGTCCCGATTTTTCTTAATCCTTATTACTCAAATCGACAATTTAACGTTATAAGAAAAGTTTCAATAATATAGCAACGGTGTCGTTTTTACAGATTCCAGCATAAATGTAATACTTATGTACACACATACACATATAAGAGTTGTTTTCGGATAAATTTTCTTTATGATTTATTTTCAGAAAATGTTTTAATTAATTTTCCTGTTTTATATACCTCTATACCTAGGGTCACAAAATATTTGCTCGGGTAAATACATTTCCACGTCAAGTGGAAAAGTTTCAGAAGCCTTGACATGTACAAACACACACGCGCGCGCGCGTATAAAGTGTGTATAAAAATAATGTGACTAATTGTAGGAAATTAATTATTTACGCTTTGACTAGAAGTTTTTTTTATTCTCCTTAAACTACTGTACCCACACCAGTTTTGCTGCCGAGGCGCCTGAGGAGCGGGGGGTCTACTGAATGATAGTGCGTGCTTGTGTTGGTGGGGTACTACTGGTTCTGTAAACATTGTTCAGTTTTTCAGAAAACGTATTTACTTGTGATTTTTTGTGCGTATTAGATTGAGCATTCGTACATTATATGTAAGTGTAATTTATTTAATATTTTGTTAAAGTGTGCTTTTTTATTCGTTACAAGAAATACCTTGTGAGAGACAGTCAAGTAACATCGAAACTGTGTTAAATGTATTTTAGATGTGTAGTATTACAGTGTTACGTGTAGTGGAATGGCATACGTCACCACACTCCTTGTTCGGTAGCAAAGGTGAACTGCTGATAGTAGTTCTTTTAAGAAACCGTACTCACACATTTCAATCAGAAACCGGACTGGAAGGCTTCAGCTGTCAATGACTAGTTTGTCCGTAACAATTTTGTGAATGCCCTTCACTGTTTCAAAACAGCACTCCCGGAGTCGGGTTTTAATTTTTTGAAACAGACAATAACCATGCACTGAATTCAGGAGAGTAAGAAGGTGGGCCATAATAGGATGGCATTTTTGAACAAATACTCGTTAGCAGAAATACTAAAATGACGTTGACCGTTGTCATGATGAAATCAGTAGTCAACAGTCTCTGACCGCACTGAAATCGTGCAGTAAACTTTCATGAACGGTGTGTTTATTTAAATTTAGTTCACAACCGATTGTTGTTAAAATCAAACGAAGTAAAGACTTGATGTCTCTCACATTCGTGCTGTGTTAGGCTGTCCGGAATAGTTTCATGTCCATCCAGAAATGTTTGTGCTTCCTAAAACCTGAGCACAAGATACAGTTTCATTTCCGTTACGTGTGATTTTACTTTTTAAAGGTCTCTGTTTTGCTGTCTTGAAGTTTGACACGACATTTGAATTCACAAAGCAGGTCAACATTTTTTAAATGCCTGCGTTCGGGCTCGGACATCTGTATGACACGTGCATAAGTTACAAATTCACAAGTTCCTTTTTCTTGTGAATGTTTTGAAACATTCCGAGTCAACTAATACATAAAATAGAATGAATATTCGATATGCGATTAGTATCGTCATTCTTATTAGTACATCTGCTGCTGCTGCTGCTGCTGTTACTACTACTACTACTACTACTACTACTACTACTACTACAACCAATGGCGTAACTACGAGAGAGATAAGGTGATCAATCCCCCCCCCGTGACATTTAATATTTCATCAAAATTACACAATCATTTAACGTAGGCCTGTTTCTAAGCCAGTTGCGTCTGTTAAGATATATATTTGTAAATTAATAAGACATAATTTTCTTAACAATCAGATTCACTCAAAATTTGGTAAATTATGTATTAGCAGACTTAAAAATCAATTTTTAGCCAGAAAACGAAAGCAGACCCTATTAATCTACCTTTATCTTTTTCGCCCAGGCATACTTCCACTTACATGGTTACTTCTGCATCCTGACTTCTTTAGTCTAATATCTCTTTAATTTGAACCTCCGCCTTTGCAAGGGTAAACCAACAATTTCTTTACTTTAATTCGAGAAAACGAATTTTTATTGCTGAATTTTAAATAAAAATTAACGTAATATAACACAAACTACGTTGCTTAATACATCCTTGGGACTCCTTTAAATTAAAGTACGAACAGGTAATAAAACCTGGTGTCTAAAAATAACTACCAAAAGACTCATTTTTACAAGACTTATTAAGAATACAAATTTAGAATTAAAGTGATCCTAATGGCTTGAGATTATTACCTGTAGTTTGAATAACAAAGAATCAAGACTGAATATTTTGAAATTAGGGCTTTTTTTATATTTTTTCAACCCTTAGTCAAAAACTTTAAGACTTAAAGAATTTATAAAACGTATTTATAAAATTATTTGGCAAAAATCCTGAATTCCTCATTTTCCCTGAGAAAAATAGCAGGTCCAACTTTCAAGCTAGTCTTAACCCCCCCCCCCCACACGCAGCTCGTAGTTACGTCACCGACTATCACCACCACCACGTCTGCTGCTGCTAGCCTGCTTATGTATTGTGTTATTACCAGGATTGAGCTTGCAGATTCTCGGCTTTGCGTGACTGGGTTAGAATACCGTGCAAGTCTCTAGTCAAGTTTACACGAGATTGAAAAAGACAATACGGGACCAGTCAATCTGCCAGGCGACTGACTTTCTGAAAATTACAGGGAGAGTTATGCTTGTATCTGGTTGTTTCAAGTCAAGATACCTACGAGACAAGACGGTTTGTTAGTCAAAGCGTCAACTTGTGTTTTTTTTACAAACTATTGTAATTTTAATTAATTTTTTAACTTTTATTATGTTTTGTGGTACAGTGTGTTGGGCAATTGTACCATAGTGCTATTGTTGTCCGAGAATCAGAGGTAGGTGTGAGTACCGATTTCTCTGGTGGTCAATAGCTCATTCAACTGTGTAAAGTTACGATTCACGCAGTCCTCGTACATTGTTACTATGTTCTTTTTTTCTATTTGTATCAGCCATCTGAGGACCACATGCCAATTTCAATTCTTTATTCCTTGTTCTTTTATTTTTCTCCAAAATTCTTTATCTTTCGCTATGTCTCTTCTTCCTATCATGTGTTTTTCTCTCTCCTACCCTGGACTCCTTCCATTTTTAACACTTTTTCCCGAAAAACTTCTCTTTTTCTGCGTTTATATTACTTTTTTCTAAATCCTTTTTGACTTCTATAATCCAACTTGATGTTGACTTCTTTCTTCTTCTTCTTCTTCTTCTTCTTCTTCTTCTTCTCCGGCTCTACAGCCCTTGGTGGGCCTTGGCCTTCTCAACAATCCGCCTCCAGTCATCTCTGTCCGCCACTGTTGACTTCTTTCCCCACAGATATTTGAAAATCTGTTTGTTAACCTATTGTCGTCCATTCTGTATAAATGTCTAAAAAATAAGTCTTTTTTTCTCAATGTTTCTGTTATATTTTCTATACTTTGATATATTTCATCATTACTTCTGAATTTCCAACCTTCTAAAGTTTTTCGTGGGCCTAATATTTTCTTATTTAATTCGTCTTTCCAATATTTCTAGTTTGTCTAAATTATAATTCAATGCTATAAATTTACTTGCATGTAGACATTCTGGCCTCACTACTCTACTGTAATGCCTTATTTTCGCATTTTTAGATAAAATAAAAAATGCACTTTTTATTGTAAATATCTTTAGTTATACCATGTGCTCTTTCCACTTTAAGAATCCTTTCTTCTATAGCAGAATTTTCGAAACCATTCTCTTGAATTATTTGCCCTAGATACTTACATTTTTATATTCTTCTTTATTTTTTATTTGTATTAATATTATATTAATACTGTATTTGTCGTGGTTGTAGTTAGGTGATGTCATCGTCATTGTATTTCTATATTACTTAACAAACGCGCTTATCAATTTCGCGTTATTTATTATCTTTATTATCAATTTAGGTTATTAACATATACCTAAATTACCATTAGCATTATTAATTTTTTTAATACTGTAGTTGTGTCCGGTTATTAATGTATCAGTTATTAATGGTACACTATGTGTTCAGCGTGTTCAATGCGTGGTAGGACCGTATTGTAGCGTAACAAAGCATCGGTCTGGTCGGTTTCCATGACACCAGACTGCAGACGGTTGCTAACGTAATACCACAAGAGGTAATAGAAAAATTAACGCACTACGCTCGCTGATATTAAACGTACTTCGTGATACAATACATGACACACATTATGTTCATACACATGGTATACAAGCACATGTGTACACAAGTATTTTAAGTAACTTGTTGAATTTCATTTGCTTGACAACATAGAATATTTTAAGCATAGGGATCAGCACCGTGGCGTCCATATAACCGCTGTTAATGGCGGGAACAGTACAGAAAGTTACAGAAAATTAATTATATCACACAGTAAATACTTTAGTTATTGAATAATTTGAAATGCAAACGATATTATTAGGGAACTAACCATTTGAACTATACCATCGTTACAAAGAGCCAGACATTGTCAGGCTAATCAAAATCCACAGGCTAAGGTGGGTTGGACATATAGAGAGAATGGAGGAAGGACAGCCTACGAAACTTATTTTCTACCAGAGAACAATGGGTAGTAGAAAAAGGGGAAGGCCCCGAAGTATGTTCAAAGACCAGATAGAGGAGGACCTCGGAAAGCTGCACATAACAAACTGGAAAGCCAAGCCATGCAATAGCGAGGAATGGAATCGACTCTTGGAGCAGGCCAAGACCCACCAAGGGTTGTAGAGCCACGGTTGATGATGATTAGTAGGGAATCTTGAAGAAAAGCATAGCGCAGCTTTTGAACGGCTGGACACTTGCACCGTCGTTTTAATGTTGTGTTGCCTGCCCAGACATCGGCAACGTTTTACTGCGTATGGTCATTGACCTCGTAGTAGTTGTTACTGCCGCGACAAGCGGGGAGGGGACGCACTCGTTCGTCTAAAGTGTTGCCGCTGTAGGCCTATAAGTTACACCGGTAAAACGCTCAGTTAGCAGCTTGTTCATTTTCGGAACTGAAGTGTACCAGTTACTGCGTACCAAATTCTATTTTGTACTTTTAGTTGTGTATTTCTCTGGTTTTCATGATTATTTTTAATTCGATTATTTGTATCCTAATTTATTCTGTATAAGCATAATGGAGTCGGATTCCGTTAAACCGGGACTCTCTTCTCCTGCCAGAGAAAAATTGAAAATACAAAAAAAAAATATTTTGGCTCTAAATAGGATAGCCTATTAAAAGAAATAGTTGATACTATAAAAAAATCGGATTAATTTTTACGCTAAGTTTAAGACATAACTCAACCGGCAACAGATGTTATGAACCCACGCCACGCTACTGAGAGGGATGATTTTCTTCAAGTACTTATAAAAATGAGGGAGTTCGCGAAGTGAAATTAGCGATTACGAAAAGTAGAAAAAACAAAACGCGGAGGAGGGGTGTGTGAAATGTCGCGGAAGCGTCAACAGCAAAGGTTAAACACAACGAAGAGTGAAATAAACACTGCCATTAAAATGTCACGACATTAGACTTTTCGTTTCTTGTTTGACTTTACTAACAGGAAGACGAAAGGATAATAGTTTTCATAAAGCAGAACACAGAACACTCTCCACCGGTGTGTGCTACGTTACTCTAGCGCGCGCGTCCACATTCTCTGGTCTGCAACAAGTGTACATAATTATTCTTAACAATTTATACATTCGCGTTAGAGGAATGAAGTGTCATCATCATCATCATCATCCTCAAGGTTTAAACCAAGAATGGTTTGTTCCGGTCTCAAATAGGCAAATATTACAGCTGGTCACTCCAGCGCTTCCTCGGACGTCCCACACCTCTCCGTCCCCTCGGTTTATAGTTCCATAGTTGTTTGGGGATGCGGCAGTCATCCATTCGGCAAAGATGTTCCCATCAATTCAGCCGATACTGGGCGATCCTGTCGAGTATACTCATAATATTCAATTCCTGCCGTATATCCGTGTTTCTTCTATGATCATGGCGACTATACCTTGCCACGTGCCTGAGAAATCTCATTTCAGCCGCTTGGATGCGACTGGCCTGGCCTTTCGTGAAAGTCCAATTCTCAGACCCATAAAGAAGTGTGGGAAGAAGTGTGGGAAGGATTCATCACCTTGTAGAATTTTAGGCCTGTTCCTTTACTTGCTGACTTAAGGGTTCGCCTGATGATTCCGCACATAAGGTTGAACTTAAGCAACTTATTCACCATGTCGTTGCTTGCATTATAAGACACACATAAGGTAAGGAATGAAGTGTCTTTGTTTAAATCGCAATCATATATCTTAAAACATTGCCTACGACGCCATTCTCGGAACAGGCGCCACACCGGATTGTTGTCCTTAGTACAAACAGTATTCCTAACTTTCTTGGCATGAATTTTTACCATTTTTGGGTATCCCTACAACATTTTTTGACCTCCAAACAGCAACTATATATATACCGAAAGTATTAAGTCCTTCCGTCCGTCAGCAAAGCGGCACTTCTAGCAGCGACGTATTTACGGTGGGGACGAACAGGACTGGAACCCCTCACCAAGAGGCTTGAAAAAAGTTAACGAGAAGTTTTATTAATCTCTTAATTTCTACGTTTATATTGACGATGTCATACAAAACTGGCAGATGTGTCTTCCAGACCATTTTATGATTGGTCACTCTACAATTGACACTTTGCTGTTTGTGGAAGATCAGGCTATTCTGTTGGACTCAGAAAACGGGTTGCAGATGGGTATACATTTGTTAAATGGAATCTGCAAAGACTCTGGATTGCAGATATCCACAATTAAAACCAAGGTGATGGTTTTTTGTGGAACTGATCCCTTACAGGACAAAATTATTATAGATGGTACTGTCCTGGAACAAGTTAGCAGTTTTGAGTACCTGGGGTACAGTGTGTCTTATAATGCAAGCAACGACGTGGTGCATAAGTTGCATAAGTTCAACTTTATGTGCGGGACCATCAGCTTAAGTCAGCAAGTAAAGGAACACGCTAAAATTCTACAAGGTGATGGCTCTTCCCACACTTCTTTATGGGTCTGAGAATTGGACTTTAACGAAAGGCCAGGACAGTCGCATCCAAGCAGCTTAAATGAGATTTCTCAGGCACGTGGCAGGGTATACTCTCCATGATCATAGAAGAAACACAGATATACGGCAGGAACTGAATATTATGAGTATACTCGACAGGATCGCCTAGTATCGGCTGAATTGGTGTGATCATCTTTGCCGACTGGATGACTGCCGTATCCCTAAACAACTATGGAACTATAAGCCGAGGGGACGGAGAGGTGTGGGACGTCCGAGGAAGCGCTGGAATGACCAGCTGTAATATTTGCCTATTTGAGACCGGAACAAACCATTCTTGGTTTAAACCTTGATGATGAAGGAAAAGAAGAATTTCTACGTTGTTTTATTGATTTTCTGGTTTTTTACACTGATATAGTAGTAATTCGTTTTTTAAATATACAAATTGGCTTATTAAACAGGACTTGCATATACGTTTGAAAGATGAAATATTTGAAAATCATTTCAGTGACCCCGAGAGATGGTGTTAATGCTATGGCCAAAAATAAGCCAAGGTGAACAGATCTTAAACTCTAAAACATTTTGAAGTAGTATGTGTCGTTTGACGTTTAAAATTTTCGTGCTTTAGCTTTTTTTTACTAGAACTGTAATTGTCATTTTTAAATGTAAAATGTCAATAAATATCTTCTAAACAGTGCTCAATATTGTATCGTTTTCCTGTGCTACTACCATTTAGTTTAATGGCATTAATTTCAGGATATTGTCATGCGTTTTTCAACCAATTTGATAATGTAATATTAATTAACCTTAACTTGTTTTTTCTTTTATATGAAGCCTATATGACCGGACTCCAAGTCAAATTCTAGATGCGCCACTGACTTCTAAAGCGTTAATTGATTCACAAATGTCTGAGCTCTTGTGGCTACACGGCAGAAAGACTTGTATGAATAGATTTGGAACAAGATTTTGTCTTCCTGGACACCAGAGCAAAAACAACAACCTAGGTTAGGTTACATTTTATTTACCTTTCCTTACCTCTTGTAAGGTGAATTTTATAAAATACCTTTTTTACAATAACATTTACACTTGCGTTCCATTAACAACGAGTATATTTTGCGTTGCCTTGCAGTTTGTAACGAGATGTGATTTGTATTACATTAACTAGTAGGCCAACATTAGTATACAACGGTAAGTCTGTTTTTAGATTAGTGAATTTCAAAAACATGCGAGCGTTACAAAAAGTTGTTTAATTTTCGAAACTGACTTTGTAAGAAATGTTCTAAAATAATTAATATTAGGAATCTAATAATTTAATTTTTCATGACAAATAAAAACCTCATCAGACAGTATTAGTAGCAAAACAGTATTATTAGCCTTATTGAATAAACAAACCCACACACAAAATATTGTCACCATCATTTCGACTTGCCTGCCTATAGGAGAGGGAGGGCCTGCTTATTATCAAGTTTAGTTAGGCTAATAAAAATGTTAAAGTGACCGTGGAAACTATATTTGTAGTTTCCACTACAAATATAGTGGATAATCATCGGTTTCTTCTGTAACCAGAAATCTGAGAACATCTACGAAAAACAGTAGAAAAGATATCGAAACGTAGGCACGGAAACTCGGAAATACGTATGTGTGTGTGTGTGTGGGCGTATATATGTGGGGGCGAACGTGACCGCACCCCCCCCCCAGAGGGTCGAAAAAGTTGAAGAAGAATTTTGTTAATCTCTTAATTTTTAGGCTTTTTTTAGCTGTGTATGCTAAAATAGTAGTAACTTTATTTTAAATGTACAAAACATTCATTACACACCACTTGGGTAAGCCTATGTGTTTGAAGTATGAAATATAGGAAAATCAATTCAGTGACTCCGGAAGAAATTCTTAACGAAATGGCCAACAAAATCAAGGCGAAGAGACATTAAACTCTAAAATATTTTCAAACAGGCTACCTTTTTTTGTCTATAAATTTTCTTAGTTTACCTTTCTTTTCACTAAACGATGATTATAATTTTTTAAATGTCAAATGTCTGACGATAAATATCTTCTAAACAATGTTTCAATAACACTTTTTACTTCCATGTTCGCATACGGTGAATGCGAAAAAAATCGTGTTCGAGATAAGGGCAGATTCTGATTGTACTACAATCAAAACATTAAGTCATTTTACGAAAAGTGTCTGTGTGTAGAATTTTTTCTATGGCGAACGATAACTGCCGCAAATTCAAACAGATTGAATTAATTTTTTGAATATGTGCCTGAGGTGTAGAGGACTCAAGGCTTGTTGATTTTGGTAAAGATGAATTAAGGGGAAGGGGTAGTTTACCTGCAACATTTTAACAAGAATAAAGTACTTAATTTTGATAAATAAAGTACCCTAAAAGAAGGTCATAATCCACTGTAGAAAGGTAGATGAAATATCTATAAATGAAAACGGTAGTTGAAGGGGGAGGAGGTAATTTTCTATAAATGAAAATGACAGCTGAAGGGGAGGGGATAAATTTTTATATGTGTACTACGTTATCGGCAACAACAAAGTAGTTTGTTGATAAAATTCCTTCCCGCGCTGTTTGGCCGTGGTCCAGTGTTTTCTGCAGAACTAGACGTTTAGGCAATGCCTTCGACTACCATCATCAGTGAAAATAGAGTGTGCTAACTTGAGGTGGTATACGTTAGTGACCACAGTACTGTGGTTAAGGCTTAAGAAAGAAGTAGTTTCTATGGTAATATTTCATTTCGAAAATGATTTTAAATATAAATCTTAGAACATGGAAGTCATGTATAGTTCTCTATACCGATATTTTTGTTATATTAGCGTTTACTTTAATAGGACTGATTTCAGGATTTTATCACATTTTTTCAGCCACATGAAAGACTGTAATATTGATTAGACTTAACTGGTTTTTTCTTTTTTATGAGCCGGACCCTCCCCAAGGCCAAACTCTAGATACGCCACTGTGTGTATGTAGACTATTATTTCAACGAGCCAGAGTAATGGTGCCTGTAGAACGTTTATAAGTAAACTTACAACTTTACAGTACGTTTTCCTGTTTCCTGGGATATTGGTGGACGTTGAAGGACAACTGAAACTACCGTCATTGGACACAGAAGGGTACAGAACAGAAAGCAGAAGAACAAAAAAGAACGTAGCCAAAAAGTATAAGAACTTAAATACTGATAATATTGATCCGAGAACAGAGTCAGTCAGGTACAAGAACAAACCACTCACAAAATATGCCTACCCATGGCCGGCTCTAGTGTCAGTCCGGAATATTAAACGTGGCAACACTGGAACCTACTGATATTTGAGGCCGACTAGACATTCTCTTAATTTATGTATTCCAATAATCAAATCGCGTCATTTGTAATTGCCGGTTAACAGCAGTTTTACAATTCTTCATTTTTTGCAAATTAAAAGTTTATTATGTAAAATACTGTTATATTATTTAAGAACTGTGATAATTAACTCATTCATATGATACTAATTCAATAAGCTGAACAAAATTATTTCATTAGGCCTAACACTAATTCACTAATTTCTTCAACTTAAATGTATAGTAGTTAGTAGGCACAGATCTATAATTTATATTTAGCTATAAATAGGCCTACTCATGATTTTAGTAATGCTATGAAATTAAATCAAAATATAACATGTTCACTTTAGCTACTTTATTACACTATGCTTATAGGCCTCAGACGCAATTGCCACTTTAAAATTCTGGCCTTCCACTAGAGCCGGCCATGGCCTACCACGTGATGATTTGAGTCAACGGAGTAGTGAACAGATTGGGCAATAAGTAAGACTGTCTGAAGTCAAAGAATCTCTGCAACTATGAAATTTTCTCTCTCATGTACGGGAGAATCAACGTCGATGAAAATATCAGAGTCGATAGCAAATAAAAGAGAATAAATTAAAACTTAAGTAGAATAAATAAAGAACTTATAGTTATGTAGTTCAAAACAAATAGTTGAACAGACAGTACTGAAGGGCATAAACACACAACTGGAGAAGTAAAGCTCCTGAAGGACACAGAGTCTCTACTCATACTCCAGGCGTGTCCAGCTTCCAGCTTTTAGTCCCTAGCTTATAGTGAGCCGCCTCGACCCTCAGTTGTGTTCTTGTACTATACGCACTGAAAATACACTTTATCTTGATTGACTTAAAATACTTTGGTGGAGACATCCACCAGCCATTTGAATTCTGTGAATTTCTCGTTGATTCAAGCGATCAGTCGCCATGAGTAAGTACGAGTAAATCCTCGTAATAACATTATGGTGACTTTGCTACAGTACACAGCTTTGCTACATAACAGGTACCTTTACCACGTACAAATTGTTCTAACAATGCAGGTGGCCCAACTACATGATGTAATGAAAGGTTAATTTCAAAGAATTATGCTAAAATACTTAAAAATCTGCCACTTTCTTAAATTACCAAAACCAGACGTTTCAATTGACAAACAAACAAAATTTTAATTTGTACTTCAATATTGAAACGTACTTTAATATTTACAAAATTCAAATATTGTGAAGCGAAGTGAACGTTATTTTACTAAATATAAATTTCATGAGTTCTATAAAAACTGAAAACAATTGAAACTATATTTACAAAAACCTTTAAATATTTATATAGGAGCCTCTCGAATAATAACACCTATTCGGTGATAACATGAAAATACGTAACTTTAATCTGAACAGATGTCGACTCAAATTATGCATGGATTCTGCATTTCACACCTGTATGACAACGCTGGATTTTGTTGGCTGTGGTGATACAGCTGGATATCAAAAAGCGTAGTTCAATAATGTTGAAATGGACAAACAATGATTCAAAGACAAAATAATTCTATTGTATAATTTTGCTTTTGTATTTATTAAATTTTATTTTATAAGTTTTATGTTAATTTATAGATTTCATTTAATTAAAATATAAGTTTTATTAAATAAATAAACTTAATTTTCTTACCTTTAATTGAAAACGAGAATCTACTATTTATATCAAGTGTTTAGTTAATAGTACATCTGGTATTTAATTTCATTTAAAAATAATTATTTATGTTAGTAAAAATAGTAATTAAATATTAAGCATGAACACAGCTTAAAATATTTAAATAAGTCTGCTCTAATAACATCCATTAAAATAATTTTATAAACGAAAGTCTAATTAGATGAACTATTGTGTAAAGAGTCAAAGTTTGTTCGTTAATGCTTTGTAATATCTATAGACCTTCTCTACATTAGATTGAAACAGCGATTACCGGTTAATACGGTTACAGAGTAATATTGTTTTAAGTGTTAGGTTTTATGTTGTAACGAGTAGTAGTTTTAAAGTGGGTACCAGAGTTGAAACGTTTTCTGTAACGGAAATGATATTATAATAGTATTTACGAGTGTTAAACCGACAGCGTGCTAAAAGTTACGTACAATTTGTGTGCAAAGAACGACAGTATTGTCGAAACTCTAACCTAGTTTCATTCTATACAAATTTAAGTGGGTTTGAATGTTTGCGGTATTTTGCACGACACAGTCAAATGCAGTTCCTGGTTTTTATAAACAGTCATAACTGTCGACTTCCTGCAGTTAACACTTTCATACATTGTTCTAGCGGTAAAAAGGTCCTAACACAATGCGTATGAAAAATTATTTAATTGTTTTGTACATGTTGGAGTAATGTTTATATTATTAAAGTTTCAATTTACCTAAAACCTCTCAAGTCTTCTTTTCTTTTATATTCTTCTCTTCTTCATATTAACCTTCCCTCCCTGCCTGCTATATGCGGATGACATAGTTCTTATTCAAGAAAATGAGGATGGTTTACAAAGAGCTATGTTTCAAGAAGTGGCAAGAGAGTACTCACTGACAATTTAAGTGAGAAAGACCAAAACCATGGCCTTTAAAGGTAAATATCCAATGAGGACTAAGATAGTTACAAACAACCGCACTTTATAGAATAAGTGAGCCGTTTCAAATACCTCGGCTGTGCAGTAAACTATGAATTTGAATATGATATAAGAAAGAAGATAAATAAATTTAGAAATATTTGTGGTAGGATTCATAGAAATCTTAGCAATACAACAAGACACAGCACAAGGATTAAATTTTATAAGACAATTGCAATACCCACGGTGATTTATGCGAGTGAGGCATGGGTCATGACAAAAAAGGAAAGCGGCAAGATTCAGAGTGCTGAAATGCAGTTTCTTCGAAATACTTTAAATTACACATTGAAAGATAGAATAAGGAATGAAGATATCAGAGCAGAACTCAAAGTAAAGGACATAAATGAAATTATTTCAATTTACAGAAGACAATAGTGGGATCATCTGCAATGGATAACAGAGGATCGATTGCGAAAGCGGCACTGAGAAAAGACATGGGTCGTCCGAGGATGAGATGGGTGCTGGAACAGGTTTATATAACCTAATCTCTGAAAAGGAGGAGGAGGAGGAGGAGGAGGAGGAGGAGGAGGAGGAGGAGAAGAAGAAATATACGTATATGTACTGGTATAAATGACACAATTGATGCAAAAAGATTCAATGGTACGAGCATGTGTGTGTTATGGGCAATGATCGATGACCAAAGAAATTACTAGAGTTGACCCCTTCTGAAAGAAGAAAAACAGAGAGGACAGAGGACATTTAAGACCTGGATGGAAGGCATTATGAATGGAATGGCACAAAGAAATCTGAAGGATGTTGATTGGAAAGATTGGAAAGTTCGGATTGCGAAAAATGACTTTAAATGTTGTTTCAAATCGCAATAAGTAACTCTCGTAAAATTTTGTATCCCACGAAAATTTATTTTTAATTAAGTTATATTATATATCATTCGTTGCTTTTTTATTGTGATGGATATATTACGCAGACAGGTTATCAATAGAAGCCGTATTGAGTCGCGGATTCCTGTCATCAATAATTCTTAACCCGACCGTGCAGGGGCGAGAGACGCACTAAACCCATCCACGTCACAAATACGCGCCATGTAACAATGCATAGGGTTTAACCGATACATCAAAGATGGATGTACGTATGTCTGTACCATTAGACAGGGGAGCAAAACGGGGAAATTATTTCCATGACGTACAGTATCCTACATACACAATATTCCGAATGTATACAACAATCCTAGTTGCACTGTATGTATCCGGGACTTCTTATTTAATTTTCAAAAAAATATTATTTATCTTAAAATAAAATTTAATATTTTATTGAGAATATTAATTTTTTATTGCCGGTCGTTTAAAATGTTTAGATTAAAAAGTAAGCTATATTGTTTTCAACCGTGCGCTCGATTTCACAAAAGCGTCGTTACATGTATTCTGTTTATGGTAATTAATATCGGCCAAAAACATATTTGTTCCCCGTATATTTATCATGCTACAATCAATTGCGAATGGACAAAATTTGCTTGTGATGGTCAAGTATCTCGGTGTTGAACGTTGGTTCACCCTTATGAACCCCATGGGTTCCTAAGCGAGCGTCCGATCGTCTGGGCCAACTGTTTCCACTACTGGTCAACCCGGATATGACATAAAAACTTGTCAAATTATGGTCGGAGCATGTGTGCTGCTGGTAATTACTTACGCAGCCTCGGTCTGGGGACATCTGGCCGCTATGCGTAAAAGAAAGTTTGCAAAGCATCTTTGGCAATGGACTTCTGCTAGTGGTTAAAGTCCGCCTTCTCGCTTGTTGAGCTGCCGACTCGGTGACCGATCTTTGGTCGACACCGTGCGACGACTTGCACTTGAGCGGAAAAGGTTACAAGACAGCCCATTAATACACGGCCATTGTAATATGTAGAAACAAACTCGTCATATACTGAGGTAAAGAGACATTACATAAACAATTCGTTGTAGGAGCGTTACATGGCAACTCCGCCCTACGGGACAGAAACTCCTGAAGGTAATCGGACCTCGAGTACCAAGAGGTTCATCTCTGGGCGCACAGACTTCACAGTCATGTGGATAGGATTGCATGTTAAAATCATCCAAGGCGAATTGCTGGAATATCAAAATCGATCAAACAAATATCAGGTTGTGACACGAACAACAAGTTAACAAAGTTCACGAATAACAGTGAAGAAAGAGATTCAATAGAAAGACTACGGACAATATATAATAAAACAGGGGAGAAGATCCGTTAAGGTGCTGAACAACAGTAACGAAGTATAAGTGCCATTATATATTAGATTAAAATATTAGTGTAATCGGGGTTTTCTTAATTTTGTCTCATAATTAACAAATTTCTAATATCGAAGTTTATCTAATAATCTATTAGTCTATCAGTATAGTCTAATAACATAATTTATCTACTTCTTTCAAGACAGTGAGTGTGTTCTGCAGCACTAGTTTAGTGATGTAGTGCGGGAGCTTACTAGTAATGCCTAAATGTCATAAGACACGGTTGGTTGTCTAAGCGAGTTATTGGGAAACGAAAATAGTATGCAATTTAACTGACCGTCTTAGCCCCAGGAACGCATTTTTACGTGTTATGTCGACTTGGGATCTGATAAATTCATATTCATAGTAACACATTTGCACATAGACGTCCAAGCTCTTTATATTATAGATTAAAAAAAAAAAAATGTGACCGGCTTGATATCTAAACGATTCGTGTAAGAAAGTAGGATTTACTTTCATACAATTTGAAAGTAAACCAACAATTTTAACAAATGTTATAGACTGTTATCAACAAGCGAGGTATAAAAGTGAGGCGTACTACTTCCGAGTATTCTAATCTATGAGAACAAGAACAAATTTACAACACTTACTGATGGTATTAGTCATTACCATCGCATCAGTCAACATTTTTTATTAACAAAAATCTACTACCTTACATTAAAGACTAAATATCGCAAACTCTAAACAAAATGAATGCAAAAATCATTGTGTTAAGGCCGAAATTCTAAGTAAACATCAGAAGAAATACTCACACTGTATTTTATCAGAATTCCAACACCCTGGTTGGAACAATTCCCCATAAAAAATTGATAACAATCATCATCTTCTTCTTCTATGCCGTCACAGTTCGGAGTCGAACCTTAGCCTCCATAATCATCCGCCTCCATTTTTCTCTGTCCTTGGCGATCGATGTTCATCCAAGGAAATGCTTTGCTATGTTTTATTTTAAGTAAAGTATCAGCATCCCTTGCCACTGGGTCAATCCAGCGATGCTTGGGTCTTCCGGCGGCCTGCTACCCTCTATTTGACTAAACGGCACCTTCCTACTGTCTGGCCACGACTGGATGATCGAGGCTGCTCTCCCCCACCACGCGGCCGCTTGTAAGCGAGGTGGGGGTGAAATATGTGTACTAGCCGATTGGTTTACCCCCACTTAGCCTACCGTAGTGCCCGGCCATGCTTCTCCCACCTTACATAATGCTCGATCATCGAATTGCGGCCAGACAGTAGGTATTCGGTTGCCTTCCATCCTAATGATGTGCCCTGTCCATTGCTATCTATGCAGTCGGATGGTGGTGGCCAGATCATTGTCTTTATATAGTTTATAAAGTTCCTCATTGTGACGCATTCTTCATACCCCCCCCCCCATTGACTTGGATTGGTCCATGTATTTTCCTTAAAATTCTCCTTTCAAAGGTATTGACTATGTTAGCGGCTCGTTTATTAAGAGTCCAAGTCTCGCTGTCATATGTTATCATATAATAATCATAACAACAGTAAATTATGAGCAATTCTCTTTTATTAGATCTTCGTCACCTGCTGACTTTAACTGTGATATCTTATTCTAAACACGTTTGGCGGCGAACATTACTGACTGTAAATAAGCGCGCGGCGCACGAACACAAATCCATTGTGTCCTTAGATTTCCTTGGATTTACAGTAATTCTGAAGGTGTCTTCTTACTTGAAAGTTAAATAATAAAATTATGTGACGAGAATAACAAACGTTAAATTAACATAAGATTAACACAAACATGACATAAAATTAATGACAAATTACATTCGTCCATAAACAGTAACAAAACCACAAGTAACACTGCGTCAAAAAATTCTTCATCCCCTATATTAATCACCATTCAAGTCGGGTTTTTAAAAATTTTACTAAATTTAGCTTTTTACATTGACAAAATGAACACGTCCGCAAATCAATAAATATCGCAGGAAATAATAATCCTAAAAGCCAGACTAGATTTGAAATCGGAGTTGACTGATGCAAATTTTTAAAATGTATTAAAATAATTAAACGTAGGCCTACTATGTACTATTCGACGGACTAGTAATAGTACATAGGCTACTAGTACTACAAGGTTATGTAATAACTTGTAGTACATAATTGACGGAGGCAAGTTTTTTACTTCCATGTTCCTTAAGGAAATGGAAGTATGGTGATGGCAAAAAAAAATCGTGTTCCAGATTATTGCAGATTCTGATTGTACTACACTCAAAACATGAAAAAAAGTCATTTTTCGAAAAGTGTCTGTGTGTGTGTGTGTGTCTGTCTGTGTGTCTGTCTGTGTGTCTGTGTGTCTATCTGTGTGACTGTAGATTTTTTTTTATGGCAAACGATAACAGCCGCAAATTCAAACTGAATCAAAAATCATTTTTTGCATACAGCCCTGATTTGTAGAGTACTCACGACATATTGTTTTTGGTGAAGATCGGTTGAGGGAAAGGGGTAGTTTACCGGCAACGATTTTTTTTTAATCAAGGGTAATTGTTTTCTATGGCAAATGATAACAGCCGCAAATTCATACAAAATCAACTACTCTTTTGCATACAGCCCTGAATTGTAGAGTTCTCAAGACTTATTGTTTTTGGTGAAGATCGGTTAAGGGAAAGGGGTAGTTTACCAGCAACGTTTTATGTTTTAACAAGGGTATTTTATATGGCAAACGATAACAGCCGCAAATTCAAACAGAATCAAATGATTATTTGCATACAGCCCTAAATGTTAGAGATCTCAAGACCTATTTTTTTGGTAAAGATCGGTTAAGGGAAAGGGGTAGTTTACCTGCAACGTTTTATGTTTTAACAAGGGCATTTTCTATGGCAAACGATAACAGCCGTAAATTCAAACAGAATCAAATAATTTTTTGCATACAGCCCTGATTTGTAGAGTACTCAAGACCTATTGTTTTTGGTAAAGATCGGTTAAGGGAAAGGGGTAGTTTACCTGCAACGGTTTTTGATCAAGGGTAATTTTTTCTATGGTAAACGATAATAGCCGCAAATTCAAACAGAATCAAATGACGTTCTGCATATGGCCCTGAATTATAGAGTTCTCAAGACCTGTTGGTTTTGGTGAAGATCGGTTAAGGGAATAGGGTAGTTTACCAGCAACATTTTATGTTTTAACAAGGGTAATTATTTTTATGACAAACGATAACTGCCGTACATTAAAACAGAATCAACTACTCTTCTGCATACCTTTCTGAATTATTCAGAACTAAAGGTCTGTTGATTTTGTTGAAGATCGGTTAAGGGAAAGGGGTAGTTTACCGGCAACGTTTTACGTTTTAGCAAGGGTATTTTCTATGGCAAACGACAACAGCCGCAAATTCAAACAGACTCAAATGATTATTTGCATACAGCCCCAAAATTGTAGAGTTCTCAAGACCTATTGTTTTTGGTGAAGATCGGTTAAGGGAAAGGGGTAGTTTACCTGCAACATTTTATGTTTTAACAACGGTATTTTTTATGGCAAACTATAACAGCCGCAAATTCAAACAGAATCAAATATTTTTTTGCATACAGCCCTGATTTGTAGAGTACTCAGGGTCTGTTGATTTTGTTGAAGATCGGTTAAGGGAAAGGGGTAGTTTATCGGCAACGTTTTATGTTTTAAAAAGGGTAATTTTTTTATGACGAACGATAACTGCCGAAAATTCAAAGAGAATCAAATAATTTTTTGCACACTTTCCTGAGTTGTAGAGAGCTCAAGGTCTGTTGATTTTGGTGAAGATCGGTTAAGGGAGAGGGGTAGTTTACCTGCAACATTTTATGTTGTAACAAGAGAAATGTTTCCATGACGGACGATAACTGCCGCACATTCAAACAGAATCAAATTTTTTTTTGCATGCATCCCTGAATTGTAGAGGACTGAAGGTCTATTGATTTTGGAGGAGATCGGTTAAGAGAAAGGGGTAGTTTACCTGAAACATTTTATGATTTAACAAGAGTAAAGTACTTAATTTTTATAAATAAAGTATCCTGATAAGAAGCTCATAATAATCCACTGTAGAAACGTAGATGAAATATCTATAAATGAAGAGGTTAGGTTAACGGGGTGGGGGTAATTTTCTATTATAAAAAATTATAATTGAAGATGGAGGGGAGAATTTTTTATATGTGTACTACGTTATCGGCAACAAAGAAGTTAATGCAGTACTGTGGTTAATGCTGAAGCAATAAGTAGAAAGACGTAGTTTCTATGGAAATATTTCATTTCGAATATGATTTTAAATATAAATCTTAGAACATGGAAGTCATGTATGGTTCTCCATACCGATATTTATATAATTATATGCTGTTGTAGTGAGTTGATACTGATAATTTTAAATAAACTGGGAAATGTTGTTTCACCATTATTAGTGTGTATTAGAGCCAATGTTTGAGTAAGTAAAATAAAAGTTTCTTGAATTGAATGTAGGCCTACTGTAAACTGAGAATATATAGTGTCTCAATGATGTATTTCGAAAAAGTTTAGATATATTTTGTTACATATAACAGAGCTAGGTGAAACAGCTTAAGTCAAATTAAGACAAGTCGGACTGTAAACTAAGACGGCAGACTGAAAATACACAAGGCTGAACTGGATCATGGATCTTTAACCGTACCATTCTATTAGTCGATTTAGGACAACGTTTTTTTACTTCTCTGCCTGCATGTGAAGAAAAGTGCATGAACATATGAATCATCAGGCACTTATAAAAACAACAAGTTTAGCAGATTCTTTTGATATTAAAAGAGGAGAAAGACAAGGATTTTTTGTCCTCGACCTTATTTAATATGGATCCAGAGGACATCGTAAACAGTATTTGGTTAAAGGGAAAGGAGTTATTACAAGAAAAAGAAAAAGAAATTGTTTAAGATTCGTTGATGTAAACAAATGAATTTAAAACGCCTTATCTTCGTTGACTATGAGAAACAGATCCATTAACGTTAACAGATCCATTTTATAGGATATTATGCATAAAGGGGCTTATCCTAAACGTATTTAGACGTTAGACGACATTTTATTATCGTACAAGGATAGCATCGTCTAGAGGAGAGGATTTGACGCAGCAGATAAAGATGTCGTCATTCACGGGCTTAGCATGTCTCCAACATCGTTTGAATCTATCTATATTGATGACACAAAGAGTAGAAATTAAGGGCAAACCCTGGAATAAAAATAAATAATAGAACCTATTTCAATGCAACGTTGTTTGCTGATAATCAAGTAACCATTATAAGCAATGAATGCGAACCCCAAGGTTCGATTTTTGAGTTACAAGTCTATTTGAATTACAACATGAAACTTTGTTCAAAAAAACTATACCTTCTGTGGGAAAATAGCCATTACAAACGAAAACTTTATTAGGTAATAAAAGCATATACCAAGTGTCACATTTGCGCTACCTTGGTTGTGACATCACTTACCACTTATGATGTAGAGCATGATGTTGATGATAAGTTTACCACTTTTCAAACAATCTGTGTTCGACTAAAATTTATAAGGTAAGGGATGTGCCAATGTTGTATGATTTTGAACTTCGGGTTCCGGTGAAGAAACATGTTAATAGAGACAGCCATTGGACGTGATATTCTCACGATCTGTTAAAGGCTGGATACAAAGAGACATACTTTGCAAGGAAAAAATACGCAAGGATAAGACAACCTGTCGTCAGATAAGTGTGCGACACTTGGACGACAAGAACTGAAGAGCTGCAGGGTACATCTGAACGCCGAATACTGAAGAAAACGTTTATCCCAGCGAGGGATAATGTTCGATGGTGTATCAGGGACAATTACTAACTACAATTATACAGAGAACCCAGGATCGTAGATTACTTCAGACTACAACTTCTAAGACGGGCAGGATATACTAAGCGAATGAGAGTCACCAGAATACCCAAAATAAAGAAGGGACAGACGTTGGGCACCAGAAGAAGGGGGAGACTATGGGGCTGGCAGGACGCCGGTCGGTGAGATGCGTGGGGGGGGAGAGGAATTGATGGCAATCGATCGCTGCTGGAGGAGGGCACGGAGCAGTATGGTCTGTAGGGCGTAAGGACGAAAGAAATGAGCTTGAACCTAAGGAAGAAACTCGACGGGTCTTGCTCGTAGTGTTTTACTTTATGAGTCAGAGATACAGACAATGAAGAAAAGATAAAGGCGCGGATTAAAGCGCCGGAAATGTGTATCTGGAGCAGGGTGGAAAACAGTATAGTACTCGACCTTCGACCAATTCGAGTTCTGAACACGTTTTCGGGAACGCATTATGTTCGAAAATCGAGAACCTCCTGTACTTAGAATTTAAAAATATTAAATTTTGAGTGTAGCGATTGCCTGAGACACGTATTTTAGATATTATGTTCCTATTAACCACAAAGTATGAAAGTAATAATAGAATGTGTCTAAAAAAGGCCTCAGATTCTATCAAAAATTCTTTCTTATTTATTTTTTCCAGCAATTTTTGCAGTTCACGACCTCAGACCCTGAATTCTGTTCTGTGGGTTTTGCGAACATCCGCACTCTGAGACAACGTTTCGTATAACGTCTTGCACTCCTATTGAAGTCGATTCATTCAATTACTTTCACTGGGTTAAGTACATGAAACTGTGTCTAAAACAGACGATGGTCGAAAATGAAAAGCCCCAACTCTGTAAACTAACAAGTACACAGGATTCTAACCACACCAGTTGAGAGACCTGAGACCTATTAGTGCGCGCGTGTGTGTTAGTAACGAAAATTTATCCACTGTCATTGCGAGCGAAATCCGTACGTACTATTGCGTTGCATCCGTACAACGGCTGTTGCTGAGCTGAGCTACTTTCAATATTATTTACTCAGTATTTTAGTCTGTTGCGCTTGGCAGTCGGACAGATACAAATGGTCGTTTCACCTTAGACAATTTAATTTCCGTTACAACTGAGCCTGATTATCAGAAAATATTTCTGGGAGGTAAGTCTAAAAAATTTGTGCTCTTAACTTTCGTCAAAGTTGTCTTTAATTAAACTAAACGCTTATTCAGTGGTTGTGTGGTGCCTCATCATTAAACTAGATGTCTCGGGTTCTATTCCAGGGCGCACCAAGAAATCTAGGTGAGTTTTCAGCCTCCCGGTCGGGAATGAGTAGAATGGGATCAATCCTGCGGTAATAATTTGAGGCTGAGGCGTAGTGCTGGCCACACTGTATGCTGAACGGCTCACTTAAGGAGCACATTCCTTAGGCATATATTGATAGATAACCACTTTTTAAAACAACAGTGTGCCGAGTTTTGAAAAAACTCGGCTATTTTCTTGGTAACGATGTGACGGGCATTGCTGTACATGTTAATTAATTATCTGAGCGGTGCCTACTCTGTTATCTACATGCCTGCTTGCCGATCCGCGCGCGCTCTATGGTGAGCGCTACGTAACGTTTTTTCTGTCGCTGCGCTGGGCAGTTTTCGTCAGGCAGCCGAACTCAACTCATCTACCATTCTCCCGGCGGCTACCAGTTTGAATTTTATATGCTGATATCTACTATGCTTAGATAATCTCTACGCGACTCTCCGGGTTCCTGATTTAAGCCGATCTCCTAATTCACTCCAGCTGGTGGCCGATTACCTACCACCAATGGCATTAAACTAGCGATTCTCCGTCTGAGCCGCCGGGAGGAGGACATGAACTACACGCTGCAATTACCTCAGGTTTTGTGACGGACTCAGCCAGGTGACATTTATACCTTTCAGAAATATTTTTGGGCCGCTACAATGTAGTACTTGTGATTTAATTCCTGGAACAGCTCCAGTTAAATGATTTTGTTTGTGCACGAGTCCAGCGGGACATTTAGTGATTATAACTTTTGTCAGATTCATTTTTCAAATGCTTACGCCCCCCCAGAGTAAGTGTAAACCCAGACGGGGTCATGCGTCACCCGATTTTGCTGTTAAAATTTTCTTTCATTGCAAAAGTGTGCGTAACTTAAGGTTACTGATTTGTAGGGCTGTTAATTATACTTGCATTACTTGGTCGGGCATTTTCTTGATGGTATTCATAGATTTATATGGGTTTTGCTTTTTAAGATTATTTAGAGGTTTGGGGGTGCTTTGACCTGTCATCATCACCTGTCGGTGCGGTCATCCACAGGTTTCTGACTTGTTAAATTTTGTTGCATCTGGTTTGGCGCATGGCCTTGCCTGAGGTCTACCCAATTCTGTATGAACAACTCAAATATGTTTTATCAAGTTTTACATTATAAATTTTTCTTAATTAAAATTGTTTTATACATTGTTTTAGATTTATGTGGGCAGTTTGATAATTCAGTAATAAGTAAATTTTTATCATTTCTTTACTGCCATAGCCAGTGCATTAATTGTTGAATTGTTAATATGAGCACACTACCGGTTCTTACTTTGTAATTATAAATTTTATTATACTTTTTAAATTTATGTCAGCTGTTTGATAATTCAGTAATAAGTAAATTTTTATCATTTCTTTACTGCCATAGCCAGTGCATTAATTGTTGAATTGTTAATATGAGCACACTACCGATTCTTACTTCTCAATTATAAATTTGTTATACATTTTATAAGACCGTGCAGTCATGTTGACCTTGCGATGGCACATTAATATTTGGGTGAACATTCCTAAATTTTGAATACTTCTAATAATGTCCTTGTTGTAACTTTGTTATAATCCGACGAGTCAATGGATTTTGTTTTAAATCAAAAAGTTTTTAAAGCAGGCTGGGTATTTTATCTGTTTACGGGAGTTTGGGATGGGGGTCTTGGTGACAGATACTGGTCTCATATTATCCTGAGGTATGGTGAAAAGATATATATATATATATATATATATATATATATATATATATATAGGCTGTCAGCCAGGTGAACATGTGTGTGCGATATATGTACACATATATATATATATATATATAGGTATGTGTGTTTTATGTGTATTCATGTAGGTATATTGATTGATGTGGTATTTATGTATATTGATGAGAAATTATTTAACTATGAACTATGATGTTACCTGTTTATATTTTCAGAATGTGATAATGTTAGGGAGTTGATTAAGGCTTTTAAATGAAATTTTTTTCATTCAATCAAGGATACATTGAATGTCTGAATTTGGTATTGCCAATAAAATTTGTTATTGTTGTTTAGCCTTCGAGTTTAATTGCAAGTCCTTCACACTGGACCCAGCGCATATTTTTGGCTTCTCTAGGCTCTTGCCTAGTTTTAAATAACTAGTGACCCCTCTTTCAAAAAAAAAAAAAAAAAAAAGGGTTTTTTTAATATAAAGTCTAAAAGATTGAAAGAGGGGTTGCAATACTTACTTTTCTATTTTTTTTTTCAGAGCGTTCGCGAGTACTGATATAACAAAGCTACGTTAACATTGGATTCGGAGAGGGGAAGCATAGCAACATTACCAGTGCGAGTTGCGTGGGGATACAGTACGTTCCCCTACGCTGCCAGACGTATGTAGGCCTACAGTACAAGTGAAACTCATACGCGACTTGAAAATTTACCCGCCCGAAAGTTGCAGTAAGAGCATAAGAATACTTAAACTTTGTCCTTTGTTATTCTACATCGTTTAAAATATCGTACTTTGTAACACGAACACGCACAAATATTAGCCATAATAGCCATAGATTTGTAATACAAATCGACGCTCACGATATTCACAGCTGGGAAACATACATTCGAATGACAAACGTTTGAGTATGACTGTAGACTGGTCGGTAGTGTGTCTCTCTCGGTAGACTACGGGTCGTTGCGCGTTTGTCTCTAAACTCCCGTAGTTCAAAATTTTTCCGCATTCTTTTTTAAATTTGTCTAGTAGTAGTACCCCCCTTCTAGAGAGTTGCCAAGCACTGGTGACGAGCAGGACATTGCCGGTCCCCGAAAGCCTCTTTCTAAAATTAAGAAGTGTAGTGAATTTTCTTTAAAAAAGTAATTTTCTACTTGGGCAACAATTCGGCACAGTGAGTTTATAAAGGGGGTAATTGAATGGAGAATAAACAGAGGAATTACTCGTTTCGCACATTTGGTCCAGTAATTAAAATAAAAATAGTAATAAAAGTTCAGAATTGTAACTTTGTGACTTGTATTGTACATTGACGAGGAAAATTGAAGATCGAGAAGCATTGACAGAACTCGCCAACCTGCTTTCAGGCTATTAATCTCTCTCTCTCTCTCTCTCTCTCTCTCTCTCTCTCTCTCTCTCTCTCTCTCTCTCTCATTCTCACTCTCTTTCTCTCTCTCACACACACACACACACGCATTCTTCATAATATAATATCACTCATAGGTTTTCACAATTTGTTTTATATGTTGACTTTTTATTTGGCTCACGGTGTCCAAAAAGTTAAAAAGTTTTCAGAATAAACACTGCAATCCGATTTATTTAAAATTCCCTGTAGTCTAATCCCTGGCATAGATTTTGACATTTTCAAATGTTTAATCCCTTTTCGGGCCCCTGGTGTCTTAAAATTGTGAAGTTGCCAAAACTGAACACTGCGTTCAGATTTCGGCTGGCATTCTCTTTGATTTGATATCACATGTGTAGTTTTGAGATTTTATCACAATTTTTGACCTCTAGCGTCCAAACAATTAAAATTCAAAAACTGAACACTTTGTTCAGATTGTGATTTCAATTTTCTATAATTTGATACCCCGAACAGATTTTTTACGACTTTTTACTTCCATATTCCGTGAGGAAATCGAGAAAATCATTTTCGAGACAAGGGCTGATTCTGATTGTACTACCCTCAAAACATGAAGAAAAGTCATTTTCCGAAAAGTTTCTGTTTGTCTGTCTGTCTGTCTGTCTACGTGTCTGTATGTAGAAATGTTTCTATGTAGAAAAGAATGTCATAATCATTCACTGTAGAAAGGTAAATAAAATATCTATAAATGAAAAGGGTAACTAAAGGGAAGGGGGTAATTTTTTGAAAACTACCTTTCTGATGTCGAATAAAGTACTTCATTTTGAAGGATAAGATACCTTAATAATTACATATAATTAAACTATTACTCAATAATAATGTAAATATCAAAAACTGGGTTGTTCGGTTAAGGGGGAGAGGTAGTTTACGTGCATTGTTTTGTGTGTTTAACAAGAGTAAAGTACTTAATTTTGATAAACAAGTGCCCCGAAAATAAAGGCATATTAATCAGCTTTAAAATGGTAAATGAAATATCTATAAATGGGGAGAGGAGTTGAAAGGGAGGGGGTGGTTTTTTGAAAATTACTTTGCTGATATCAAATAAAGTACGAGTATTTAATTTTGAAGAATAAAATAAATTAGGAATTACATATGATAAAACTATTACTCTATGAAAGTATAAATATCATTAATGGTGGGGATCGGTTGAGCAGGGATGATTATTTGCGTAGTTCAGTTTCTTTATAAGAATATAAAGTACCTAATTTTTATAAATAAAGTGACTCGAAAATAACATTATATTAAACTACTACCCAATAATAAGAAAAATATCTATAAATAGTAAAAATATTTTGAGGGTGGTGGATATTTTTTTAGAAATTATCGAACCGAATTCAAGTAAATTACTTTAAATATAAATGTTCACATGGAAGTCATGTAAGATTCTCTATACCGATATTTTAAAATTCTAACCCCACACCCTCTATTGTAAAATATTATATAGAATATTTTAAAATTTGTTTCCCTCTATTTTTAGGATCTTATATATGACGGCGCTCTGTGGTCTAAAGATATGGACACAAACGTACAGTTTTACGAAAATCGGTTGGTGTATTCAAAACTTGTCGTGGACATACAGATAAACAGTCAGACAAACAGACAAATGCCAAACTGTCGAATTAAAATCGAGAACTCGCTGTGTTCGTTCAAATACAATGTAAGAGAACACAGGGATAAGGGAAAGAGAGAAGAGAGAAAGACAATAATAATTGCTGACAATACCAAGAGAGAAACTTTTTTGATGGAATGGAGGGGGTTGTATGTTCAGAGTGAATAAGAGGCGCGTGTTCAGATCCTAAGTCGTCGGCCTGATACAAGGCAGAAGGCTTGACGATATAGTAAACATAACAAGTATACATCATTTGTAATGATTTGTTTAAGTGACAGGTAATGCGTAAAGAAAGATTAAAACACAGCTAAACATAAGATATTTGGAAACTTGTAAAATAAAGTTTTTAAACGATTAAAACCTAACAAAATAACAAAGATTTTCAATATTTTCCCCGTCTAACATTAATATTTAACAGACAGCAGATTTCAAATTTGTCTCGAATAGCGACACACAAAACAAGAACAAGCTTTTACACGTTACACAACGGTTTGGAAACTCATTAAACCTCATTTGAATACAGACCACATCCCTTATTCTAAATACAGGACATCAAACGCGGTACGTATAATCCGAAACTCAACTAGGATCGACGAAAGCGCAATCTGAATTTCACCTTGCGCGCAAAGTTACTTTATTCTCTGTGACAACAGACATTCAGCTCAAAGCCAACTTTAATCGTCTGCATAGTGGTACAGTTATAACCTGAACACAATTTATTGAAATTTCCGTTTCCACTCACCACAACTCATTAAACATTTACATCACTTGTAGGCTATATGAATCACTTGTGATGAATCATTCATATGGCGATTTTCCAAAAAATCATTATATGCCCACCCCACACTTCTTTATGGGTCTGAGAATTGGACATTAACGAAAGGCCAGTCCAGTCCTATCCAAGCAACTGAAAAGAGTTTTCTCTGCCACGTGGCACGGTATACTCTCCACGATCATAGAAGAAACACAAATATACGGCAGGAACTGAATATTATGAGTATACTTATAATGATAAAATTTTATAGTGATTGATGTGATGACACTAATGTATATTAGATATTATTAAGTGTTTATATAGTTAATTGTAAGTATAAATATTTCGTTATATGGAGTGTAATGTTGAGACAAAAAATGCCTCAGATAAATATTTTCTATAATATGTAGCAGCGGCGACAGACTGTCGGCTATGGGACATATTTGTTAACTTTCGAAGTCATAAAGTAACGGAAACTCATTGTTTGCTAAAAACGACTTTAGTGTCATGTACCGTTAGTTTTGACAAATATTGGCCTTGAGAGTACAAAAGATGAACACTCATAAAAAACTTGTTTAGCGGGTGAAAGCAGCGTCGGTTGGAGTGAAATCAAGACGTGCTAAATTCAGCGCGTTTTCTATGTGAACAGCCAATCATAAAAAGCGTAACCAGTAAGCGCCAATTTTTTAAGACATATGAGTGGGCAAATTCAAAGTTCCCGGCCCGGAACTAAGCTCTAAGCCTATCAAGGAATTTTGAGTAGAACTAGAGGAAAGCTAGAGAGGGCAACTATTATAAATATTAGTCCAACGCGCCCGATCGCGTCTTTTTTTCAAATCAGTTCTCTTACAAATCAGCTTTCTTACAAGTCAACTTTCTTACAGATTGTTTTCTTTACAATCAGTTTTGTTGCTTAAAACATCTATCGTCTTAGAGTAGCATTTAATAGTACGCGAAATGTAAAGACGCTTAATATAAACTTTGTTATTTAAATTAGTGATTTAAAGTAATAGTGTAGGAGAAACAAAGTGATGATTAAATTCACAGTTTAATAGTAATAGAAGGGTAGTTAATTCCATAACTATTCTTGAGAAGTATAATGGTAAGCGGAGTGTAATTAAGAAAATAGTCTTCAACGCGAGTGATGACTTTAAATCAGTTCGAACATGAAGAAAGAAGAAGTTTATATTAATTAGTGATATTAAATCAACCTGTATACTTTTTCTTGTGCGCGGCAGTTCGTGTGCAGAAATACAACGAAATACGGGTAATACCTACAGTAGTGAAGTGTGTTCAATTAAAAGCAGAGTATGTGTTAGTGAGTGTTAATAAAAAGATTCCTGATGTGGACAAACCGTGAGCAAGTACAATCTAACATTTTATATATCTATATAATACATATTTACAATGTCGTAGATCGTCTATATACTTCCAAACTCCCGTCTCATTTCTTAAAGAACCTTACGAGTAAATGGATGCTATTTTGAGTCACCTTATGACTTAGAAAGGATTAGTATGTTAGTGTAATTCAAAGTTGAAAGTTCATTTGTAGTAGAGTCAATTTGATTATGATTAATAATGATACGTACTTATAAATAACTTAAACATGTGTAGATGTTAATGGTATTTATTGATACTGATGATTAATGAGAGGTGTAACAAATTAGGCATATCTGATTAATATAGATATATGCAATTGTTCCTATTTAAATAATAATTGATTTATATTTATGTATGTATTAACTTTACTCTCTCAGATGACATTATTTTAATCATAACTTTGATTAGGAAACATATAGAGAAATTAAAAGATATATAATTCTGATTATGAAGTATTATTTTAGTAACGTATTATATATTCGACAATATAGTTAAACGATAAATGTATCGAGGCTGGGAGTCGCGATGTGGAGCTGGCGTGCGCCTTCATTTCTCCCGATCATGCTACAACATGGTGGCTTTTTCTCGCAAATTTGCGCATTTCCTGCCGACTATTAATACTGCACCGCACCGTGGAGCGACAGAGTGTTCAGCCAATCACAAAGTCGCATCCTATACCTCCGAAAATAAGTAAAACACGAGGCTCCATCTCAAAAGCTACCAAGTTTCGTTACCGAGCACTCGACGCGCATCAGACAGTCATCGGGTTCGTCCGGACACACCTATCACCCGAGCACGCTTGCACTGTGCCCTTGCATCTGGATTCTGGATTCTGAAGCGAAGCGATAAGAAGTGCTGTTAGAGTCGTCGTTATTGTAACTTGCGGTTCGGTGCCTATATTAACGACGGTTTAGTGTAAAGTAATTATTGTGTGCGAACGTATGTAATTAGTGACTTACACTATTTATTGCGACGGTGTTAATTAGGTGACGTGCACTGTTTGTTTGCATGTGTTGGACCAGTCGTAAACTGGAAGAACTGCTATATATACGAGTGTTTACTGTTGTTTTGTTTATTTAAAGTCTCAACGTAAAGTTATAATTAATAAGTTCTCTGTTGTTAAGTTATTTTATTTCCACTGTTGGAACACGACGTGTGACCGTCATAACAAGAAGGCGATTTAATTTATTCAAGTGACGATAATAAAATACTGCGTCGTAGTAAACTTTGATTAATGCTTTGCTCCTTCGGAAGTTATTATTTTTTTGAGTAAAAATTTACCGTCATCAAAGGTTTACAACGAAAATACAGTACGGAATCACCGTTTTGTCTAGTACAAATCTAAAGCTAAATAATGAGCTACATAATTTCTAAAAATTGTTAATAATACCCGTGTTATTACTCACAGTTACTAATAACTTTGAATTTATAACAGTCTAACTGGGTCGCTCAAAATACCAAATTATATCCACTTGTTTATGGTTTCAGATTATACTAAATTGTATCCAATGGATTCTAAGAGTTTTACATATTCTAGTCAATTCCACGTATTCTACGATAGGAATTATGATGTTGGTGTTAAGGTAGGTAAGTTCCAGACGATCTGTGAGACAATCGACCGTATTTTTAGAAACAAGGTGCGTCGAGATACAAAATTAAAATTTTACAAAGTTATGGAAGTCTCTGTACTGTCCAATGGATGTGAATTGTGGACAAAAACCAAGAAACAAGACAGTTAAATACAGGTCTCGAAAATGGCGTTCTTAAAACGAGTTAAAAGGTGTTCTAACATCACCGTATACAGAATGAAGCTGTAAGAGAGTTGTTGCAAGTTTTTAACTTAAATGAAAAAGTAAAAGATTACAAACAACGGTGGAAAGAACTCTTAGAAAGAATATCAGATTCCAGGCTGGCCAAATATGTCTGGAAATGCAAACCTATAGGACACACGTGTATGGGTAGACATGGCTGGAGGATCTTCGTAGGCGGAACAGGCAGCACCTTGCCTACGCCGTGTTGTGAAGATGATGGTAATGAATTCTACGAATAATGCAATTTTCAACGTTACACGGAAAGTATGTTGTAATGAGGTATTTTTTGTATTTTCATAGTTTCGGTTTTCAGTAGTCCAATATAAAATCTTTTTTTTTTAACATTTATACAAACAAAACGACCGAAGTTTTTTGTTACTTCCCTAGTTGCATACTGCGACGTACACACGTACATAAATGCGTTCCATTCAGTTTCGTCTGCCCCACCATCAACAAGGTCATTAGGCCTGGATGTCTCAACCGTACGACGTCTTGTTGTACTTCTCCACAAAGCCTCCTTTCTTCCATTATACCCAGAACCCGTTCATCTGTTACCTTGTCCACCCGTTTTATTATTGACAAACTCCTGTAATGCCACATTTCGATTGACGGTCTTTAAGCTCTCCCTATTCAGCAGACTTCTTACCCATAAAATGCGATGCTCCAAACATATAACTATGAATTTCCTCCTAATTCATAATCCAGTATTTGACAACAAGAAATGTTTCTTCTTAAAGAAAAGCCCGTTAAAACCTGAAAAGGGCAAGCCCAATGTTCTTCTTGTTTCTCCATCCTTTGTGTTTCTGCTTCCTAAGTAGGAGAATTCGTCCATTTCCTCTGTGTTATTCTTCTCAATTTCAATATATTTAAAATCTCTAATTTCTTTTACACAGCTTATATCATATCATGCATTCCGCAAGAGTAACCTCCTTTTTATTTATTTAAATACTTAAAATACTCTTTCTTACTCTTTGTAGGAGCAATCCATGTTGCTAACGCTCTAAAAACCTCTTCCAGAATCCTTCAATGTCTCCTATTTGTTAACCGTTTCCCGTTCTTTCCATTTTAGTAGTAAGGGACGATTGGATGACAAAATAGTAAAAAACGGTAGGGATTTGGGGTCCAAACGTCTAAAACTCAAACCAAAGTTACTGTCAAGGTTCCCACGAGAACTTGCTCTGAGCGTTACGTTCTTGCTGACGGAAGAAAATTCCTCATAGATTCTTTCCTTCTTTTTGCTAATATTATTATAGATGTCTGATATTTAACTTCATACCTTGACAGCTTCTTTGCTGAATCTCACGCTGACTTATAACAAGTAAAGATTGAACCTCATATTTTGAAAAGCATTCCTAAAAACGCATAGCAGAAATTTTAGTACATGAACGCATTAAAACTACTCACTGCTTTAAAAAAAATTCTTTTATATATATAAATTATATATTTTATACATATTACTTTACTACTACTATAATTTTAGACTCTCCGCTCTGCAGTCAGTTACATAAAAATATAATTTTGTAAATAAATTATAATTAATTGTGTCGATCTGGTTCTGTGTTTTGAAAACAGTAAAATGCACTGTTAACCGTGAAATATTTATAAAAATACAATAATTATTGTCAACGTATGATAACAATAGAGAAGGACGTAAACTATGTTACCTTATATAAGACGATGTGGCTGTCATGAGTGACAATATTTATTCTCTTGTATGATCGATTTATATAAAGCTAGGCGAAAGAGAGTCGTGTACATCGATTTCCCACTTGCTCACTGTCTCTGTCAACACAGGCAAGTAGGGGAAGATATAATTAATTTATTTAATTGTTTCCAAACCACAGAATAATCTGTTTGTAATCTGCCTGGCCGCAGACCAAATTATGCATGGAACGCTGCCGTGGAACTGCTATGCTTTGCTCTCTCGATACTAAAGCACTTCGATTACTCCCATCAAATTTTTACTTTCCGTACACAATACAAAAAAGCACGTACACACTTAGACGCAGATTTGTGTGTGTGTGTGTGTGTGTGTGTGTGTGTGTGTGTGTGTGTGTGTGTGTGTGTGTGTGTGTGTGTGTGTGTGTGTGTGTGTGTGTGTGTGTGTGTGTGTGTGTGTGTGTGTTTTATACACTAATTGTACATATTTCATACCTTCCTTGACAATCATATAGTAAAACAATTATACTTATTATGTTAGTCTGCAATTTTCATTTACGGATGACAAAAATGACCTAAATCTGTGCGACAAATAGTTTTACTGGACTATGCTAAACAGCGAAGATAAAATATGAGTGGTGGGAAGATGAGTAGAATTATTAAAACGGCTAGGAGTGTTGGGCGGGGGTGTTCTATCTGCCTCCGCATTAAGGTAATGCAGGATTCTGACATTAATGGAAATATTACTTACATACTAACGTAAGTTAGCGTTCATTCCTATGAAAATGATATTGTTGTGGTTCGCAAGACTACGTCAGCTCTTGTCGAAATGTAAACTGCGTAGATGAGAATGTTAAATGCGCCTGAGAATAAATAAACAGAAAAAAACTTGATCAAAAAAAATTGAGTGCGCCAGAAGCAAGAAGAGCTATTCAGAATTGTAAAATAGGGGATTATAAGTTGAGATAATTATTATCATCCGGGCTGTTAGGCCGTGGTCCACAGATAGTTGTTGCTATTGACAAACGTTTCGGCGGCTATTGACAAGATACCATCGGAGGCCATTTTCAGTACCTAGATTGCCACGGTATCCGCCAATTCACCTTAGAGATAAGGTAGAGGCTATGTATTTTGCCTGAGAAGGCCCACTTATATAGGCTAAACTTTTGTACCAACACGATCTAAGCTGGAAAACAGGATCAACCAGTCAGCATCAAGTGCTATCTCATTGGCTTGGGAGTGTTATCCTATTTAATAGGAGCTTTTCTCTTCTTCAATTCATCTACTGCGGAGCCGAACACAAACTTTGCGGCCATCAAGTTGCAGCGCCAATTCGACGCGTATGTCGAGTGGGCCGAGAACTGGAGAGTCGCCGTTAACGCTACTGAGACCGCAGCGGTAATATTCTCGCGACGCCACAAGCGACCTCGGCTGGTTACTGTAAGCCATGTTGACAGCTGCCGCTTATGAACTGCCGTTTATTTCGCCCGTTATCAGACCAGATGTCGCCGAAGAACAGTTTACCTCTTCACTCCGAAAGACAGCGTGCGGCAGGTCGCGTTGTTCTGAAAGACCACCTGCAAACAACGATCTAAACCTCCGTCACCCTTCCCAAGGGCTAAGCTCTGCCGCGGTTTGCTTATCACGCAGGACATGCAGTAGGTTTCACTGTTCGTAATGAGCGCCTGACTGAATGAGACATTATCTTAACAGGTACTCGCAATTAATCAGAGTGCTGACAGGTCAGAGGTCAGAGAGCCACCGAGAATGGCAGCATGGCTCTACTATTTGGGTCATGGCCCCGAGTTCCGCTCGTGGCGGCTTCGTTTGGGATCAGCCAAACGTTCTGGCATCTGCACTAAAATCATCCTATGGCCTAGTCTGGGCATCATGTCAGTGACACAGTGACCCGAACTACGCCGCTGAGGATGACTTCAGCAGTAGATGTCAAAAGGTTTGGTTCTTTCAATCTGAGACCACCGCTCATATTGCGCCGTTTACATCAGAAAGGAATTCGTTAATTATGTCGTCGTCGTTGTCATCATCCTTTACGGCTTCGGCTAGTAGCCTGTTCCAGTCTCAATGGAATTCATCCAACCATCGTTTACGGGGTCTTCCCACACTTCTCTTCCCCTTGGATGATAGTCAAGGGCTCTTCTTGAAAATCTAGTTGGACCGCCATTACATTCTCTCTACGTGTAACCGCCACTCCGTTTTGTACCGGGAGATTTTCTCATTTAAGCTTTCAGCTATGCCTAGCTCCATTCTAGTATGATCATTTCTGATAAGATCTCTCCTGGTACAACCCTCAAGAACCTCATTTCCGTTTCTTATATTCTAGATGTATCTTTGGCCTTTCTGACGACCATAGCCTACAGTAGCTGATGTATGGCCATCACATTATGACACTTCAATTGCGTCTCTTACCTTGTTTTCTTCATTAAGTGTTTAATGACACATCCACAAAACGACTGATAGAGACTAATTTTGCTTTCAGCTCAACAGGTTAATTATGTTTTACTTGTAATTTTCGTTTCACAATGGCCATTATTACTCTAGGCCTTCAATAAGCATGTAATGATCACCTACTCCGTTAAATATAAGTATCGACTATACTATAGGCTACAAACAGCAATTACTGTTGAGGCAACTACACATTTGTCGGAATACCTTATGATTTTGAATGGCATACTGTTTTTTAGAGTAATTTATGTTAACAAAAATAAAAGTCAAATGTCTGTACACAATTGCTTTTAAACGAAACGCCAGAAACAAAATAACGATGTTCGTTAAAGCACGTTTATTTATACGAACAGAAGTTTCGCGCGAAGTATCAACAAAAGTATTTACCACTTGTGTGGAATTCCCAAATTACCTTGTCGCTGTAACAATAAAAAATACTTTACAATTTGTTTATTGTTTATGTCGTTCATTGTTTATGAATACACAATGACACCGAGAGGAATTTGACTTTCGCCAAAAACGTCTGCCTCTGTGTAATACGTTTCAAAGTTTTAATCACCTCGGTTTGAAAGAGTTGAGTTTCAGATCGGCCGTGCTACGGCTAACCGAGAGTAAGGATGAATTTATATAAACATAAACACGGAAAGTTCAATATCGTTTATTTTTCTTTTGATTAAAGGAGGAGGGATTAGGCAAGGTCATTCCAGTAGTCGTATTGTCATTCTGTTTGCGGTCTTCACTGGTAATGTGTAGCTCTCAAGATGTCAGAGTGTAATTGCCCAGTCAGAAGTGTGCTTGGCAACGTTTTTTATCAATTTTACATCGCCTTAGCACCATCGTCGTCTGTACCACATACGAGCAGATCTGCACCACCTCGTACCTGCTCCGTCTTCCTCTGATTGCCTCCATCGTCTCCATCGCCGACCTAAAGACCATTTGCCCTGTGGTTTATAATTATCAGCAAATTTTACTATCAGTAGTGAGTAAGAATGTTCCCCTCCCATATTCCTACTTCCAATTTTCTACCGTTCACATCACAAATGTTTGTTTATTTCAGAACTGCTTCTTAGTTTTAAACTTTTTAAAAGCAAACTGTCCCCCAAAGTGCTGGGGACGATGGGAAATGCCCGTTGGGTTCCATAACCTTGATGAAGGGAAGCTTCCAACCGCACCTCCTCATGGTGGGGGGATGGACACTTTATGGTGACTAACGCGACACTGGAGACCGAGTGTCAGCCGGTATAAGCTGTCCCTTCTACCAAGTACCAACGGCCTCTTTTGAGGGCGGATAAGCGGGTAGAGGTTTTGGAATGGGAAACCGTTCCTAAAGGCGGCAGTGTCTGACCCATATTGGGCGGCTGTTGATCCCTTTGTTACTAGGGTATTATAATAGTGACCCCATTTCCGGGGTAACAAGTATGAAGTCCTCAACGGTATGTATTTGAACAACAGCGGAAGAAACAGTGCTCTGCCTGGGGTTATTACAGGTAGGAGCTCTGTTGAGAAGCTTTGAGATGGTAGCCCCTCACTCAACTTGCCTTGCGAAACGTTGGTAGCGTGTCGAAGGGACACTTATATTACTCGCAAGCTCCAAAGGGAAATTGATAGCCAGACGGATATTAAGGATGGAGACCAGGCAAAGAAAAAGGACAAGAAGAAGGCATTCGGAACATCTAGGAAAATAAATATTGCTACCTGGAACGTGACAGGTATGCAACATAAAACAGACGAATTGGAAGAAAAACTAAAGGAAAGAAAAGGGATATAGTAGTATTAACAGAAACCAAAAAGAAGCAGAAAAGAAGTACAGACTTAAAATACTATACAATGTTATACAGTGGTGTCGACATAAATACCTGAGCTTAAGCAGGAGTGGCCATTTTAATAAACGAACAATTTAACAAGAAGTAATTGATAAGTGACTTCCTTGTTATTGTAGGTAACTTAAACGGTCGTACTAGAAATGTACCAATTTCAAAGCGCCTCTCATAATAATGGAGAACAAGTATTGAATTACAATGGAAATAGCTTAATTAATTTTGCAAGCTTTAATAATCTCAGGATCAGCAACACATTTTTTAGACACAAGGAGATACACAAATACACCTGGGCTGAAAGAGGTGTCTGTTCCATAATAGATTATGTTATTGTTAATCAAAAAATGACAAACCTAGTTCTGAACACAAGAGTGTTTAGAGGAAGTGACGGCGATACTGACCATCACCTGCTGATTAGTAAGATTGTGATTGTTAAGAAAGTGGTGTTGGCACTGGAATAAGAAAATGAAAACACAGAGCAAGGAACATCAATCCGAAGTACGGCTTTTGGAAGAGGACTCCATAAAAGATTTTTATCAAAAAAGAATAAATAGCTACTAACGGCAAAAGTAGATCACAATCCTGAGATAGAGACAGAATAAAAGGTGTAATAAGAAAAGCCGCAAGAGAAGTGTTGGGAGCAAAGAAAATATCAAAACGAAACCGTGGTCTAAGGGAATGGGATACTGAATTAGAAACGTTAGTGAAAGAGAAGAAGGAAGCCTACTTAAAATTCATTAACAATAGAACGGATCAGAACAGAATTGATTACAAAAGAAAGAGTGCCAAGGTCAGAAAACATGTAAGAACACTAAACGTAACTCACTGGGATAAATACATAGCTGAATTTGAGCATAACCTATACTGAATTTGAACTTACAATACCTATATTCGGCAAGATAGAGTGTTTAAATTTATTCGGAACTTAAACTCCCAAGAGAAGGACAAAGCTAAGATTGAAATAGTTGAGGACGAGGTATTGGAAAATTATTACAATGATTTATTGCACGCTGATGAAAATTAAGGGGAACAAACACTGGATGAAGTAAATACGACTATAACAGATACATTAGAAATGGAAGAGTTTACTACTATCAGATACATGTATACGTTAGCAAGGTAAGGACGTTAGCAATTCCATTATGTGTAAAACTTGCTTTATTATTGAACATAACAGAGACCAAATAAGTGCGGTAAAATATTTATCTCTGTTCATAGTCAACATCTTCAAGGACTTGTACTCTGCTGTAGGTTTTGATTGTTGGCCTTGTAGAATTTTAAACAAAATCGCGTGATTCACTCCTCCAACCTAAATACCCTTCAGGATTTTCTCCAATTCTGTCCTATACTCTTCCTTCTTCTTATAAAAGGTCGGGTAAACGGTTTCGGGAAACAAAATATGAAGTTTCTGTTAGCCGATTATGCAGCCTAACAATCATTTTATTACTCGGTAAGTTTCGGTTGAGAAAACTTTCTGCATAATGGTTGTCGCAATGGTGCATAATGGTCCAATTGCAGTTTGAAAGTTTATACATAAGGTGCATATCTGATATTCAGACTTAGGAAAGTTAAACAAAATTTTTAACTGATTAAAGTTGAAGTTAGTGCATAAAAAAATAACTAAGTCAAAGTTAAAGTTAATCCGTGGCAAAAGTACCTGATTGTGTACATCAATGTACAAACCATGTATACAAGTAGTATACATGTATTAGATACCTTAAGCTTCAAGGGAAATAGGAACCGCAAAGCTTGTGGGGTAGACAACATAAATACAGAACTATTAAAATATGCTCCAAGGGAGCTGCATGAACGACTTCTACGATTATATTATATACATGTGTTGGGAACAAGCGAAAATTCCAGAAAAATGGAAAATAGCAAAGGCGATATCCATTTTACTTCCATGTTCCATAACGAAATGGAAGTATGGTCATGCCGAACAAAATCGTGTTCGAGATAACGGCAGATTCTGATTGTACTGCCATTAAAACATGAAAAAAGTCATTTTTCGAAAAGTGTCTGTGTGTAGAATTTTTTCTATGGCAAACGATACCCACAAATTCAAACAGAATCAAATAATTTTTTGCTTACAGCCCTGAAATGTAGAGGAGTCAAGGTCTATTGGTTTTGGTGAAGATCGGTTAAGGGAAAGGGGTAGTTTACCGGCAACATTTTACGTTTTAACAAGAGTAAAGTGCTTAATTTTGATAAATAAAGTATCCTGAAAAGAAAGTCATAATAAACCACTGTAGGAAGGTAGATGAAATATCTATAAATGAAAAGGGTAGTTGAAGGGGGGAGGGGGTAATTCTTTTTATAAATTAAAATGGTAGTTGATGATGGAGGAGGTAAATTTTTATAAGTTTTATATATGTACCACGTTATTGACAACAAAGAAGTAGTTTCTATGGAAACATTTCATTTCACTTTAACAAAATTCTATAGTTTTAATCTTATACTATTAAGCGAGCAATCTTTGTATGCATGTATGTCCTTATTTTCTCGGAAACGGCTCTAACGATTTTCTCGAAATTTGGTACTTAAGCGTATTTGGACACTAAAAATCGATTGGGCTAGGTCTCATTTTCCACAAAAATCGCCTAAGGCCTAAACCGTAGGGTCTTTTAAGTATACATTTTAATTCATGTAGGTTTAAATATTCACACAATTGCTATTGTTATAACTCTGTCACCCAGCAACAAATATTAAAAAAAATATTTTTTATTTTAAATTAAAACGTTAATTTTAATTCTGTTCATAAAGAATATATCTTATCGATGTTTATAAATAATATAAAATAGCTGTTGCAATGAATGTAAATAAACAAACTAAGAGTTGAGACATACAATCCCAGTATCGATGTTTATAAATAAATATAAATAGCTGTTGTTATGAATGTAAATAAACAAACTAAGAGTTGAGACATACAATCTAATCTATGTATGTCCTTGAAACGGCTCTAACGATACCGTAGGGTCTTTATAGGTCTTTAAACTGCGGCCTAAACGGCGCAGTATCGATGTTTATAAATAATATAAACAGATGTTGCTATGACTGTAAATAAACAAACTAAGAGTTGAGACATACAATTGTGGGTTTCTGCGCAACGATTTTTGTACAATCTACCTGATATACATAATCTAAACTATTAAGTGTTCTCTACACGCTGTTGTTTTTTTGCATTCTCAGAGGTATATACATAATCTAAACTATTAAGTGTTCTCTATACGCTGCTGTGTTTTTTGCATTCTCTGAGATAAGTGGTATGCCTACCAAGGGACGTCCTCCAAAAAAACGAACTTTTAATTTTAACCAGCGACCACAGGAACAGCCAGAAGATGAACGTCAGGAGCAAATGGAACATGTGACCAGTTCGGCTGATAACCCTGTTCCTGGTACCTCAAGGGACTTTGGACCTTCGAACGAAGAAAATTTTCCCACTTCTGTAAGACCGTATAAGACTGTATATTTATAAATAAATGTGAAAACCGAGCAAAGCTCGGTCACCCTGATATTTTTAATTTAAATCACGTATGAGTGAAAATATATCGTTCCTGGCAGGCAAGCATATCTCAATTATGTAATGTTTACTTTTCCAAAGTTTTATTATTGTCATTACCGCAATAAAAAGGCCGGCAGGACACACACACATACAAAATTCGCGTTATTTCTGGCCTCACTCATGTTTATTTTATTATGTTTGCACGCTTTTTAAATGGAAAGTGCCGAAACCCACACCATAACAAAGCGTGCAAGCCGAAAAGATGGACATCGATTTGCTTCCTGTGGATCGCTGGGCAGTGTTGTTGTGTTGTTGTATTAAAGCAATTAATACAATCTGTGTACTTATTTCTACTATGATATGAGAATTATAAACTAATATGTGCATGTGTGTATGTGTGAAAAATATATAAATATTTTTCTCCTTTAGAAAATTGTTTGCCCCTCCTTGAAAATATTTTGACCTCCCTGATGTCTACTTATTCACTAGCCTGTGTGGAATATAGCGTTATGACATGGATCAGAATGGTGGGTGTTAAGGAAGACACAAACGTATTAAGGAAGAAATGTTTTGCTGAGAAATTTGTAATTATACGGGTGAACAGAATAGTCGTTCAGGAAATCAGAAGACAAATGGAAAGAAAGAAATCAAGACTCGATTTAAAAAAAGAAAAATGACTAGTATAGTATTGACAGGAAAGACTTTGATAACACTATAGACATCCCTCGGCCCCTCGCAGAGAGAGTCCAATTTCATTACAGGAATCAGATCGCAGCTACCTTTAGCTAGCTCTTCGTTCGACCTACAGACATTTTATCCAAAAGTACAGTCCTTCCTCACGAAGGTTGAGGATAGTCTTAATCCACCTGACATGGTGGTACCATTTTAGCTGATACGTAATTTCTTCAGAACTCAAGCATCCACTTATTTAATTAATATTTAAATGATTTTAAATATAAATTTTATGACACGGAAGTCATTTATGGTTCTTCATACCGATTTTTTAAAAAAGGGGACAGAACCAATCCCGGAAATTACAGAGGGATCAACTTGCTTTGTTCAGCATATAAGATATATGCAAAAAATAATAATCAGGAGACTAAGTAATATAACAGAAGCAGTACTGCTTGAGGAGCAATCAGGTTTCAGAAAGGGACGAAGCTCCATTGATAATATTTTCACTGTTAAGCAGATTATAGAGAAAAGAAGAGAACAAAATTTAGAGGCCTCTACTATTCGTAGATTATTGCAAAGCTTTTGACATATTACCAAAGTCGATACTGTGGAGAGTTTTAGAAAATATAGGCATTCCATAACATTTAATACATGTGATCAAGAGTATGTATCTAGGGATCAGGATACAAATAAAGCAACAGAACCGCATCAAAATAAATGCAGGCGTTAGACAAGGTTTCCCTTCATCAGCTGCTCTTTTTAACATGTTTTTGGATGAAATTGTTAAGCTTTGGCCTAACAGTGTAGATGGAGGAATCAGAGTTGAGGCCAAAATGCTTAAGGCTCTGATGTTTGCAGATGATCAGATTTTATTGGCCACAAATGAAGACGATTTGCAAAGGATGCTTCACTCCTTAAACAATATTGTGAAAGAATTTAATATGGAAATATCTGAAAAAAAAAAACAAAATGTATGGTTTTTAAAGGAACATGGTCAGTTAGATCTAAAGTTGTTTTGGATGGTAAAATTATAGAGGAAGTCTCAGAATTTAACTATTTAGCCTGTAAGCTCTCATATAAAAACGAAGAAGATATTAATTGGAAAATTAATAAATTTAACCAGATAACAGGAACTCTCCGACGTGCTCTAAAACACAAGGCAAGGAAAGAGTCCATAATAAAATTATCCAAATCAAATCTGCAAATTTGTAGTCTGCAAATCCAATACAGTTCCTACCCGTACTTGTGGCTCAGAAGCATGGACAATGTCTGCTAGACAAATATCAAGAATTCAGGCTACAGAAATGAAATTTTTGCGTACACAAAATTAGATACGAAAAGAAACAATCAGATAAGAGAGAAACTGAAAGTTGAAGAATTAAACGGAATCATCAGTGAGTATAGAGAAAGCTGGAAACAACACATTAGCAGAATGGGCAGTGACAGTTTCCCCAAGGTATTCTTATTGTATCAGTCGAAAGGAAAGAGAAGCCTGGGAAGACCCAAGAAGAGATGGTCCGACCAGTTTGGAGCCGGGACAGACTAAACAGTCTAAGCCGTGACGAAGAAGGAGAAGGAGGAGTAAAACTAATGTATAATTCAATATATGATTAGTTCTTGTTTTATGGTAGTCGCAATAATCACACTTACATTAACGTCTTAGCACATTAAAATCTTAATACTTTTAATTGAGTTTTTCAAGTCAACGTAATGTCGAGTTATTCGTTTCTTCACTGTAGAAATATAACAGATGACGGCACCGGCCACTTTCCGTTCGTTTTATCGAATGACCTACAGGAACTAATCACGTTATTGTTAATGAGTTGTTCACCCATTAAACTTTGATCTTTCAACAGAAATATTCTTACGACGATCGCGCGGATTGTCGTGTTTAAACAGTGGAATAAATAATTGAACACCAGAGGAGTCGTTAATCACAGATTTAATAACAGGCCATTAAACAAAACAAATGTCAGAGTACTACAGAAAAGATCAACAGTAGTTTTTAAAGTGCAATAGCAATGAAGTATTTATTTAAAACTAAACCAGAATGTATGGAAGTGTGTTCGATATTTTAGTACAAGCTGGTATTTTTCAAGATTATGTACAGAATTCATCTTGTCTAGATGAATCAGCAAACGGGAGAGATGTTTCCCTAGGGCGACAGCCTGTACACACAAACTGTATACAATGAGCCTTACACCTGTAAATTATTTCTAAGCACTGGATATTGTAACGAGACATATAACCACGATATTTTGGACATCAAAACAAACACAACATGTCATAATAATGGAGTGGAACAAGATCCATTAAGTATTCACAATGAGTGTACCAAGCATTAAAACAATACAAATAAATAATAACTGAAGAATGAACTCACAACTAAAGAGTTAAAACAGTAATGGTAATAATAATTAAACAAGAAATAAAATGTATTAAATAGTGATTTACCCAATAGATCCAATAACCCAATAGATTCGGTCAGTGAGAAACCAAGAAACACTGAAGAACACATAATAAAGAATAAAATGAAATCATAATAGTAATGACAATCAATATAGTGTCACAAGAAGAAACAAGGTGACTTACACTAACTTAAATAAGAAGTTAACCATAAATAATAAAGTCGATAACCATAAACCATATCATTTTCAGTGAGTTACAGCCTAGGGTATCCTATAGTCCAGCCAACTCGGAAGAAGAGGAAGAAATCGTGGTCAAAGAAACTGCTTGGATACTGGAAAAGAATAAAAAACGTACAAGGAAAACTATGGAATCACCAGAAACACCGAAAACCAGTCCAATAAACAAAAGTAAGAGGACTAAAGAAAATGTAAAAAAATCGGCTAAGCCACCGCCAGTGATACTGAGCAATGTGGAAAATTATATAGAAACTAGGGGAATACCCGTGCTTCGCTACGGAGTTTCATGTTGTACGTAATGAAAATGTTAGTTTAATTAATAAAGTTCAATTAAAGTAGGTTTCTTAAAAATAAATAGCTGTTGCCCACGACTTCGTTCGCGTGGTCTTCAGTTTAATGCGATAATATATTTATAACAGAATCTATTCTATTGGGTTGCCATAGTAACCAAATCTAATAGTTTGGGGGACCCCCCAGAGGATCGTATCGAAAAAACACCTGTCCTATGTTGGTTCTCCCGTTGCGTAAAATATTTGTGCCAAGTTTGGTTGAAATCGGTCTAATAGTTTAGGAAGAGATGTGCAAGACCCCAAAGGACCCCCCAAAGGATTGTATCGAAAAAAACACTTGTCCTATGTTGGTTCAGTGGTTTAGGAGGAGCTGTGGAAGACCCCAAAGGACCCCATCGAAAAAACACCTATCCTATGTTGGTTCTCCCGTTGCGTAAAATATTTGTGCCAAGTTTGGTTGAAATCGGTCCAGTGGTTTAGGAGAAGATGTGGAAGACCCCAAAGGACCCCATCGAAAAAACACCTATCCTATGTTGGTTCTCCCTTTGCGTAAAATATTTGTGCCAAGTTTGGTTGAAATCGGTCCAGTGGTTTAGGAGAAGATGTGGAAGACCCCAAAGAACCCCCAAAAGGACCCCATCGAAAAAACACCTATCCTATGTTGGTTCTCCCTTTGCGTAAAATATTTGTGCCAAGTTTGGTTGAAATCGGTACAGTGGTTTAGGAGAAGATGTGGAAGACCCCAAAGAACCCCCAAAAGGACCCCATCGAAAAAACACCTATCCTATGTTGGTTCTCCCTTTGCGTAAAATATTTGTGCCAAGTTTGGTTGAAATCGGTACAGTGGTTTAGGAGAAGATGTGGAAGACCCCAAAGAACCCCCAAAAGGACCCCATCGAAAAAACACCTATCCTATGTTGGTTCTCCCTTTGCGTAAAATATTTGTGCCAAGTTTGGTTTAAATCGGTACAGTGGTTTAGGAGGAGATGTGGAAGACCCCAAAGAACCCCCCAAAGGACCCCATCGAAAAAACACCACTAATTCAGAAACCTTCGCGGGCGTGCGCACAACAACTCACCGAAGTTTCATTGCAATCCGATGAATGGTATAGGAACGCATACGGGACAAACAAAGAAACATTCATTTTTATATATAATTTCCTGGAACCCGATCGCAGCGCCACCTACCGGGTCCAATTGTGAATCTAAACCATCCAGGGACCCACTCAAACACACACACAAAATTTCATCAAAATCGGTCCAGCCGTCTAGGAGGAGTTCAGTGACATACACACGCACACACGAAATATATATATAAAGATAAGTCAGAAACTGAAATCAAAAGATCTGATATTTAACACCAGCATGATGAACAATAATCAGCTGAAAATTAATGTAGACACAGAAATGGAATATAGAGAACTGACAAAACTCCTAAAAGAAAGTAAGTTGGAATGGCATACTTATGAAAATAAACAGACCAGACCAATAAGAGTCATGGCACGTAACTTGCATCCAACATGCAAATCAGAAGAGATTAAAGAGGAGTTATTCAATAGAGGATATAAAGTCCTTGAAGTAGTTAATAAAATTAGAAAGACTAAAGTTGACGGCAAGGAAAAAATCATACATTTGCCATTATTTATGCTAACATCTGATAAATCAGAGGATATAAAAAAAATATTTGATATTCAATATTTATGTCATATGAAAATAAAAATTGAAGCTCTCAGGAGTAACAAACTGATACCACAGTGTAAACGGTGTCAAAGATATGGTCACACTCATAAGTATTGCCAACATGGAACTATCTGTGTAAAATGTGCAGGCAATCACAGGACTATTGATTGCCAGCAAGAACGAGATCTGCCAGCAAAGTGTTCAAATTGTGCAGAAGCACATCCTGCTAGCTACAGGGGTTGTTTGGTTGCACGTGAACTTCAAATAAGACGCAATAATTTAATAAGTGAGAGACGACCTAAAAAACCTCAACCAAGAACTTTCACAGCTAATAAAATCAATAGTGAAAGGTCCTTTGCCCAAGCAGTTAAAGCTAACAAGACTTTAGTTCAAAATGATGATTCATCAATGGTGCAAATGATGCAGAATATGATGGACATGATGAAAATAGTCATGGATAGACTAGATAGATTAGAAGCCAGAAATCCGGGCACAATCCCACAGAGAACTAATCAATGGACCAGAAAGACCTAAGGATATCTACCTGGAATGCCAACGGTATCCAGAACAGAAAGCAAGAAATAGAATTATTCCTCAAGGCACAAGACATTGATATATGTCTAGTATCAGAGACACACTTAACAAATCAGTCATGCTTAAAAATAAATGGATACCAGGTATATCAAACAATTCATCCGGATAATAAAGCCAAAGGAGGTAGTGCTATTATTATTAAGAATAGGATTAACCACTACGAGGAGTGTCACCTTCAGACTGCAGAAATCCAACTCACTCTAGTTGGAATCAAATCCACCAAGCAAAAACTAATCGTTGGTGCGATATACCGTCCTCCAAGACACAACCTAAAGGAGTTAGATTACAAGAAATTTATATTACACCTAGGTGAGAGATTCATTGTAGGCGGTGACTACAATGCCAAACATGTAGATTGGGGATCCAGATTAACAACAACTAAAGGTAGCGAGCTTAATAAAGCAATACAAGAAACAGGTTGTAGCTTCCACAGTACAGGCAAACCTACTTCCTGGCCTACAGATCCTAATAAAATTCCAGATCTGTTAGATTTCTTCATATCAAGGAGGGTCTCACAGAACTTTATTGATATCGAGGAGAATTTTGATCTTGACTCTGATCATTCAGCAGTAATCCTGACGCTGAGTGAAAGGATAATAAAAAAAGTAAACAAACCAAGCCTAGTTAACAAAACTACTGATTGGGAAAGCTTCAAATTAGAACTTGAAGGCAAGATACAACTAAATGTTCAGTTGAGAACTAAGCAGCAATTAGAAATAGAAGCTGAGAAGTTTAATTATAATATTCAAACTACAGCCTGGAACAATACGAGAGAAATCACCCATGGAATTGTTGGTAACAACTATCCTAGAGAGATCAGAGAACTTGTCAAAGAAAAGAAGAAGAAAATGGCAACAGACTCGTGACCCAAATGATAAAACTGTACTTAACAACAAATCGCAACAACTAAAGCGTGTAATACAGAAGTTAAAAGAAGCATCAATAGCTTCCTATTTGGAAAATCTAACAGCAGATGCAGATACAGAGTACTCGTTGTGGAAAGCAACGAGGAAGCTTAAAAGGTCGATCACTCAAGTACCACCTATTAGAAAAAGCGACGGTACATGGGCTAGAGATAATAAAGAAAAAGCTGAAGCGTTTGCTGAACATCTAGCTGACATTTTTAAGCCAAACAATACCCAGTTTGATACAGAGTTAGATGAAGACACAAATCATGAATAGGAGGACATTCAACTGGTCACCCCAAAAGAGGTAGCTAAGGAGATCAAGATAAACTTGAACCCCCGAAAATCACCTGGCTTTGACCTCATTACAGGTGAGATCTTAAAGCAGTTACCTAAGAAAGGGATTGTTATGCTTACATATTTATTCAATGCGGCACTTAGGCTAAAGCATGTTCCTAGTGTCTGGAAGGTGGCAGAAGTTATTATGCTACGTAAACCAGGCAAACCGCCAAATGAGGCCAAATCATATCGGCCCATATCACTGTTGCCAACTATATCAAAGCTTTTTGAAAAACTTCTGTTGCAAAGGCTAAAACGAGTAATAGAGAGAAAAAAAGCTGATACCAAATCATCAATTCGGGTTCAGACAAAAACATTCCACAATAGACCAAGTACATAGAATACCAGACACAATAGAAAAAGCACTAGAAAAAAAGCTAATCTGCTCGACAATCTTCCTCGATGTGGCTCAGGCCTTTGATAAAGTTTGGCATAAAGGTTTAATACATAAACTTAATAAAATGCTACCAAAACAATATGCTGACGTGTTAAAATCATATATATCGGAAAGATTATTTAGAGTCAAACAGGAAGATGACTATTCTGAGCTAAGAGAAGTGAGGGCAGGTGTGCCCCAAGGGAGTGTTTTGGGGCCCATCCTCTACTTGTTGTTTACATGTGATCTGCCACAGCCAGAGAATGTGACTGTTGCTACTTTCGCTGATGACACAGCTATAATGGCGATTGGTTCGACCTTAGGTGAAGCTACCAACATGCTTCAAGATGCTAGTGATCAGATACAGCAGTGGACTGGGAAGTGGAAAATTAAGCTTAATGAACTGAAATCTGTCTATATCAATTTTACAAACAAAAGGATAGAGAACAGTCTTCCAGTTACCTTAAATGGTGTTTTAGTACCATGCGCAAACACTGCCAAATATTTGGGGATGACCCTAGATACAAAGCTACGATGGAAGGACCACATCAGAAAAAAAGGGCGGAGCTTGGTCTCAAATATAGACAACTGTATTGGCTCTTGGGACGAAATTCTCAGTTGTCAATACACAACAAAATTTTGATATATAACCAAATTCTGAAACCAATTTGGCTTTATGGAATTCAACTGTGTGACTTACGTTATCTTCCCCTGTATTTTTCTCGTCCGCGGTTACAGAATAAACTATATCTTCAAATTAATAACTACGTCATAATTTCGTCGGATACATGAAACTAGGGAACGCGGATATAAGTTTCGTCGGATACGCGTCATGCGCGTTATAAAGCGTTAATTGTCTCTAGCTCATTAACAAGTCACTAAAATACACGCGGATCTGCGTTTGGTCTTTGTCATCATCATCAGCTTCTTCTTCGTCCATTTCCTGTTGAATGCTATCGCAATCTCCGATATGGTCATGGCTTCCGTAGTAACAACGTTATCGTCAATGTTGCCGTAGTCGTCAAACAACGCAAGACCTTCTAATTTGCCCCATTCCTCATCATCAACGGGAACATCACAACTATCTTCATTATTACAGGCTTCGCTATTCCCGAATCCGTCTTTGTGAAAGCAGTTGCGGACAGTGAGCTACGATACTCTGTGCCATGTAGCTGCGATGTAATGGATTGTCTGTTAGAAGAAACCAAAGGAAAGTGCAAAAATAGAATTTTGATAGGCCTATACTGTAATTTCTTTAGGTAGACCTACGCCTATAACTAATTTACATGAGGATTCCCGCAATGCTAAAAAATCACAGTAGAAAATATAGGGCCATCCTAAAAGAATACCGGAATTTAAGAAACCTCTGTTCCTTTCCTGGTGTAAAAACGTTTAATCGTTTTGACATACTGATACTTTTTTCATTTCAATCTATTCATTATTTATGAAACAGTACGTATTTGAAATATCAGCAGAACGTCGCTTAGAATCATACGGTACAGTATTGCTTTCCCTAGTTACAATTTTTAAAAATCACAAAAAAATCTTACCTGCAAAATTTGAATTTGAATTTCATCCTTCATTCCAGCGTCTACACAGTGGGTGGCGTACTATACCAGCATTTTGCGCTAACGCAATTTAAAATTGCAGATTATTCCCAGCTCCAGCGGTTGCAGTTTGCTTGTGCAATTTGCAGGAATAATTCCACTCTCACGTTTTTTAGATGTAACGTATCAGAAGGATGTGCCGTGCATCTGTCCATAAACCAAAGGATTTTTCGATCTTTTAAACTCATTTTTGCATGGACGCCTCGCAGCCAGTCTTCAAACACTTTTGTCGTGATCCACGACTTATTGTTCTTAGTGTATTTCGTAGAGAGCGTTTTTAAAACACCGCGGCCTCGCAAATTTCCCGACAGTTAGAGGAGCAGTTTTTCGCTTCCGTCACTGTTTACGCATAACAGAACTGTCAGGCGTTGTTTACACCGTTTTTCGCCAAGACATGTATCTCCTTTGAATGCCAATGTACGATCAGGATGTAAATTAAAAAAGAAGGCCTGTTTAAACACATTTTGGGAGCATACTGAGACGTTAGTTTTTTAAACGAGTTTCTCTCCAATCACCCATTGTATTAACGTCTACACTCTTACTCTCACCGCGCACGCTTTTGCTGCTGAATCCATGCCTTATCTTACATTTATGTAGGGAGCCCGTCGACGCATGAAAATCTTCGACGTCGAACCTGGCTGCCAGTCCATTTGTTTTTTCGCAAACCACTGGGCCGCTGATAGGAATTTCTTCCGCCCTGTGCTGCTGGAACCATTGTAATGCACAGTTTTCCAAGCGTTAAAATTTTTCTCCTTGAATACGTATTCGCTTATTACTAAGAACACCAAACACTCGACAACTTACTTCAATTTCGGTTGTTTTAGCCACAAGTGAATTTAACGTCGACGGAGTAATTCCCAACTCTTTAGCGATGTCCACTCGTTTCTTATTCCCGATTTCCTTCACTACTTTCAAAATGTTTAATTTCTCCGCGATCGTAACGCACTTCCTCTTCCTTCCACTCATTTTACACTCACGATGTTATTTTTAATAGAAACAGTAGACCTAACGAACTAATGTCGACGAAGCGATGGAGCTTTACAAACAGTGAGCAAATACCTTACGTTTCTAGGACACTATAAGCTACCTCAAATGTTACTCAGCAACTCCTAACTCAACCAAACGTCACTAATTGACGATTCCCTAAAAGTATTTTTTATTTTATTTTTAAATAATCAGTTTTGCGTTTGTTCACATCTGATGACGAAATGTTTGACGTAAATGTTTAAGTACTATTACAAGAATAACGTAAATATTAAAAATAATTTTAATTAATCTGTAATGCGTTTCATCACATCTGATGACAAATGTTTGGCCTTTACTTCAGGTCCGCCACCAGAGAGCAGCAACAGACAAGATTTGGTGATTACAGAATCAACTTAATTACAACAATAATCTCTTCATTTTTTTTCAAAAAAATTGAATTATTATACTGCGCATATCACATTCTAATTTTCAACTAAATATTGTGTAAATCATATTGTTACAGTTAAAAAAATATTATTTGTTACATATTGTTTTATATGTATGTACTGTATACATAAAAAATACGACACGTGATATGTTTCCATTTATGTTCATTGTAAATACCAATTTCTTATAGTAAAATACATATAAACACTACTACGCCCTCGTCTCATTTAATTATCCGTTCACTTTTATTTGAATCTTGATGCTTTATAGCAAAGTTGTTCATATAAACAAATTGTATGTACTGTTTACAGTTGTACTGATACAACTACAGTGTTAATATTTTTCTACACCACTGGGGTTCTGTAGCTTTGTAGTACTTACACACCTGTTTCTGTTATTCTTCCATCTGTCTACGTGGGCATCCTGTACTTTTTTGTATTTCTAATCCAAAGTGACATTTGCTTTATACCCTTACTCTTTCAGTACTGATTTAGCCTCCTTCTTCTTCTTCGTCTTTTTCCCTCAAGGAATAGGCGAACCGCCTGTACGGGTCCCAAAGGAGACACATCCACTTCACCAACGCTTCCTTGGACTTCCTTAGGCCTACTTCTTTGTCCAATAGGGTTATATTGCCAAACGTTTTTAGGCATCCGCCATCCAGCACCCTTTTCAGATGAGCAGTCCAACTCTCTTTGTTTTCCTCAATGCGATCTTGGATATTCAAATTCAAAGATCTGTTCTATGAGCTGGTCATTTAACATAATTTTAGATCGAATGGGGTATTTTCCACAGAAAGCCATAACCTTTGTATTTGCAGTTGAAATGTTTAAATTATATTCCTTACTTATCTGTTGGAGTCTACATAAACTTTTCTGCAGTGCATTCTCATTAACCTGGATTACAGCCACATCATCTCCAAAGACCAGCATATTTAGTGCAGTACAGTTATTTAACTTAATGCCAGAAGGAATCCCATCATTAAGTCTTCTAAGCAGATTGTCAAGATATATATTAAACAACAGTAGGGACAAAGTGGACCCTTGTCTAAGCCCTCCATTAATTAAAAGTCCTCGTGGGACACGCCCGTCTCCCAATACAACATTTGTCTAGACGCCATTGTATAAAGTCTTCAATATGTTAATCAAATGTTTTGGGTATCCCTTTTTATTCAATACTTCCCAGAATTTATATTGTTTTACCCTATCAAAAGCCTTCTCCAAATCAATGGAGGCTATATGAGCCTCCAAATTAAAATTTTTCCTCTATTCTATTAGGCCTACCTGATAAAAATGCAGTCAGTGCAAGAACGACCTTTCCTAAAACCGTTCTGATTCTCCAATATGAGAGCTTCCGTTATGACAGTCAGTCGAGCATTTTAATACTTTTGCATACAATTTGTAGTCAGTATTTAAAAGGATAAAATTGAAATTATATAAATATAAATGTTGATACGGACAACGCATTCCAAGGAAATTGTAGAAACACACCAATAATAGGAAGATTATTATTATTTGGTGTTCTGCCCTAAGGCAGGTCTTTAAATAGTAAGAGCTCTCCAAGCTGTCTTATCACATGCCAGTCTTTTCGTTTCTTCGTAACACCCTCCGATTTTAATGCTATCTATTAACTTCATTCTTCTACTCTCTCTTCTTATTTTCCTTCTATGACACCCTCCATGGCAATTGTAAGCAAGCAGTCTCTTCTTAAACAATGACCTAAGCAATTCCTTTTCCTATTTTCTGTTACCTTCAGTATCCTTCCTCCTATTCAAAATTCTTCCTCTTCCCCTATTCTTCTTACAACTTAATCATTCCTTACTTTATCAACCCACCTCACTTTTACCATTGCTCGCCAAACCCACATCTCAAATGCTTCTAATCTTTTCTCATCCTCTTTCCTCAGTGTCCGCGTCTCTGCACCATATAGGCCTAAAGCAACGCTCCACACATAACATTTGGCTAACCTTTTTCTTAAATTCTTATTAATTTTGCCACACAGCAGTCTTTTCTTCCCATTAAATGCCTCTTTCGCTGTAGCAATTCTTGCCATAATTTCACGAGTGCAGGACATATCTTCGCTTATCAAGCTTCCAAGATATTTAAACAACTCCACCTGTTGTATTTTGTCTTGCCCTATCATAGGAAGATGAATGCTAGTATGTCAGGAAACGGAGGAATACAAGCTAAGACTGTCGACGGAGTTGATGTGATGAAATACGCGAATCAAAATTTTGAATAAGAACAACCCTCTTTTGGTTTGGCGCTCCTTGGCAATTTACACGTTCTACATTAGAATTCTGATTCAAGATTGTGTCTACTCTTGGAGACATAATTAACCAGTGGGACAGTGAGATGTCTGAACAAAAGCGGTCGGATAGATTTCGAGCAAAACCATTACGTTTCCAGACCTACACGATCTCCCTCACTGAACTCGTTTAGGGAAACGGTTTGTAAAGTATGAACCCGTCCGCGTGAAATTATGTTCTTGAACTTCGCAAGTGCAACGGAAGTGGATCCAAAGAGAAGAGAAGTGGAAGGTAAAAGCGAGGAACAAAAGGATAAAATAAAGATAAGAAGAATAATAATAACAAGAAGTCACGCGACGAAGTAGAGCGCGTGGGTAGTGTCTGCTCTCAGTTGCAGACTGGAGTAACCGCTACACACACGCGCACACACGCGCGCGCAACATTGACACAGACCTTACTTACGTGTCTACGGTCGCTTTCGCTGCGTCCTCTAATAGAAACTGACGGCTTTATCTGTACAGTATTTACCGACCGCATATTAAGCTGTGGCTGTTTCTATACGAACAAGTAGATTGCAGTGTTGCAACCATCAATGAATGTGTGTGTGTGTGTGTGTGTGTGTGTGTGTGTGTGTGTGTGTGTGTGTGTGTGTGTGTGTGTGTGTGTGTGTGTGTGTGTGTGTGTCGCCGCTAGACTGTTTACCTGTTAACGATTATCACTTCAAGTATATGACGTACCCACCCACCAGTCACGACATGAATCCGTAATCCGTAATTACCAGCACAGTATCAAAAGTAGTAAGTGATTTACAAGAAGTGATAATTATGAATACTGATGAGTACGAATTTCCAGCCTGGTCTGGTCTGGTAACAGAAATTTTATAACCTCTGTATTAATATGAAGATTTTCTTTCTTTATGTTTATTATTTACTATTTAATAATAAATATTGTTTGATACCTTAAACAAGAATATATTTTTTGTATATAATTTGTTTTAGAATGTTTCAACAATATTTTTAGCTGTATTCTTCATAAAAATACAAAAATAATCAATGAAATTTGGAACCTTTAATTTTAGTTTTTACTTTGATTTTAAGACGGTTCAAAATATGCAAAGTGTGTTTACATATATTAAGTTTTGTTAAATTATAAATTAAACCTTTTTAATTTGAATGATTTCAAATTTCATTAGGCCTAATGATTTTTGTACGAAGGTGACAGTTAAAAATACTATTTAAACATTATAAAACAAATTACAGTATAAACAAAAAATATTTTTTGTGTAAACTAAAAAATAATATTTATTATTAATAATTACCCTATAATAAAACAAGAATAATCGAAAGGAAATATGAATATATTGTTACGACGGTCTCCTTGATCGTCGTATGGTACAGTGGAAACAAAATACAAGACACCAATGAAATCACTAATAACCAGTTTTAATTATCACATTTAACAGTTTGTAATCAACAAGTTATTCAACAAAATTATACTCATACAATAATTCAAGTTAATCTGTCTACACAAATAACAATGCCAACTATAAAGCATTTCGCACTATAATCACTTTTCACTAATACACTACTTGAGACGCACTGTGTAAATCGCCCGACATAAAACTGAAACTAAGCGGCAGCTGTCGTTGTTTAAATAGATAGCACAAGTGCTATCTATAATCCATAACCTCCATAGCGCGTAGAATAATCCATAATACGCGTCAATACTACTAGAAAACACTAGAGCGTAATTGCTTGCGGCCTTGAACACAGTGCGCGCGGACCGGTGAAGTCTGACACAGCCTCGTTGGTTGACGCGTGATAAGTGTCACGTAATTGTCTTTCATCTCAAAGTAGCAGCAATATGTACGCACACACACATTACAGCCGGGCTCTGCTAGGATAGCCGACAAACATATAAAATATTCTGTAAGGGAGTAACAGTATATACAGCGGAGAGCCTAACATCATATTGGCGTCACATCCCTCATCTCAACCGCCAGTAATCCAGGCAGTCTCCTGTAATGACGTAACAGTATATACAGCGGAGAGCCTAACATCATATTGGCGTCACATCCCTCATCTCAACCGCCAGTAATCCAGGCAGTCTCCTGTAATGACGTAACAGTATATACAGCGGAGAGCCTAACATCATATTGGCGTCACATCCCTCATCTCAACCGCCAGTAATCCAGGCAGTCTCCTGTAATGACGTAACAATATATACAGCGGAGAGCCTAACATCATATTGGCGTCACATCCCTCATCTCAACCGCCAGTAATCCAGGCAGTCTCCTGTAATGACGTAACAATATATACAGCGGAGAGCCTAACATCATATTGGCGTCACATCCCTCATCTCAACCGCCAGTAATCCAGGCAGTCTCCTGTAATGACGTAACAGTATATACAGCGGAGAGCCTAACATCATATTGGCGTCACATCCCTCATCTCAACCGCCAGTAATCCAGGCAGTCTCCTGTAATGACGTAACAGTATATACAGCGGAGAGCCTAACATCATATTGGCGTCACATCCCTCATCTCAACCGCCAGTAATCCAGGCAGTCTCCTGTAATGACGTAACAATATATACAGCGGAGAGCCTAACATCATATTGGCGTCACATCCCTCATCTCAACCGCCAGTAATCCAGGCAGTCTCCTGTAATGACGTAACAGTATATACAGCGGAGAGCCTAACATCATATTGGCGTCACATCCCTCATCTCAACCGCCAGTAATCCAGGCAGTCTCCTGTAATGACGTAACAGTATATACAGCGGAGAGCCTAACATCATATTGGCGTCACATCCCTCATCTCAACCGCCAGTAATCCAGGCAGTCTCCTGTAATGACGTAACAGTATATACAGCGGAGAGCCTAACATCATATTGGCGTCACATCCCTCATCTCAACCGCCAATAATCCAGGCAGTCTCCTGTAATGACGTAACAGTATATACAGCGGAGAGCCTAACATCATATTGGCGTCACATCCCTCATCTCAACCGCCAGTAATCCAGGCAGTCTCCTGTAATGACGTAACAATATATACAGCGGAGAGCCTAACATCATATTGGCGTCACATCCCTCATCTCAACCGCCAGTAATCCAGGCAGTCTCCTGTAAGGGAGTAACAGTATATACAGCGGAGAGCCTAACATCATATTGGCGTCACATCCCTCATCTCAACCGCCAGTAATCCAGGCAGTCTCCTGTAATGACGTAACAGTATATACAGCGGAGAGCCTAACATCATATTGGCGTCACATCCCTCATCTCAACCGCCAGTAATCCAGGCAGTCTCCTGTAATGACGTAACAGTATATACAGCGGAGAGCCTAACATCATATTGGCGTCACATCCCTCATCTCAACCGCCAGTAATCCAGGCAGTCTCCTGTAATGACGTAACAATATATACAGCGGAGAGCCTAACATCATATTGGCGTCACATCCCTCATCTCAACCGCCAGTAATCCAGGCAGTCTCCTGTAATGACGTAACAGTATATACAGCGGAGAGCCTAACATCATATTGGCGTCACATCCCTCATCTCAACCGCCAGTAATCCAGGCAGTCTCCTGTAATGACGTAACAGTATATACAGCGGAGAGCCTAACATCATATTGGCGTCACATCCCTCATCTCAACCGCCAGTAATCCAGGCAGTCTCCTGTAATGACGTAACAGTATATACAGCGGAGAGCCTAACATCATATTGGCGTCACATCCCTCATCTCAACCGCCAGTAATCCAGGCAGTCTCCTGTAAATTCCTGCTTCTCATAACCTCCTCCATATCCTGTCTCCAAGTTCTTCGGACCTACCTCTTTTACTGCAACTAATCGGATGATATTCTAGTATCCATGTAGGCCAGCTCTCGTTGCTCGTTCGCTGTATGTCACTACACCATATTAACCTGCGTTGTTCAACTATTCCATTAATCCTTTCTTTGACATTTTCTGGCACCATTATAACCTCAGTTCTTACACGATGTAGTCGCGATATCCGACAAGACCTTCTCAAACAATCCACTTCGACCGCTGCTAATTTTTCTTTACTCCTTATTGCCAGCTGCCAACATTGTGATGAATATGTTGTAACTGGCTGCATAATTTTTCTATATAAATTAATTTTAACATTTATTCCGATTCTTGATGACCAGGCCAAAGAGTTTGGCTTCTGGATACTCATATTCGTCCAGTGGCTTTATATGTTTATTTAGTTTGTAATATCTGAATCAAAATGTTGCTGAGTTTTTATCATAAAATTTGTTAATCTGTGTGTGTGTGTGTGTGTGTGTGTGTGTGTGTGTGTGTGTGTGTGTGTGTGTGTGTGTGTGTGTGTGTGTGTGTGTGTGTGTGTGTGTGTGTGTGTGTGTGTGTGTGTGTGTGTGTGTGTGTGTGTTCCAATCCTTAACCGGTGAGACACGTTGTACCCTATACACTTCGTTTCGATACGTTTCAAAATATGCAGAGTGTGTTGAAACATTAATTATTTCAAATTATGAATTAAAAACTTTAATTTGAAGGATTTCAAATTTCGTTAATTATTTTTTTATATTTCTGAAGATGACAGTTAAAAATACTGTTGGAACATTGTACAACAAATTATATACAAAAAAAATGTATCTTGTGTAAAATAATAAATAATATTTAAGTTTTGATACGTCGTGTGCTTAAAAGTGTAACTTGCCCCGTTAAAAAGTTATAGTGGTTTCGCTATAACGCTCCAACACTTTAAAAAGTATTCCCGATGTACCGGTTCTTTTTGACAGGACTGAACACAACCTGCGAAAAGAAAAAGACCGCAACAAAACAGCTGCAAGACGGTGAGAAAAATATTCAAAACAAAGTGACACTGCCAAGCGTTTGAAGTTAACTACAAGACACCTGGTGTAACGAAATGTAACATTAGCAGAACACAGTTACACTGTCAACCCTCCATTAATACATTAAGGCAGCGGGTGAAGCAACTAAACCTAAGCCTGGAGGTAGTGAAAAGTATTCCGCTTCAGTTTCTGAGCGTGATCCTGTGCAGAGCCGGATTTACGTTTTGGCCGCTTGCTGGCTATCCAGTTTTTGCCGCCCCTTTCTTGAGCCTGAGCTGGCCAAAAAATTCTCCCCACCCCTCCCCCAGGCCCTTCCTAACACACATTCCTATCTTTTTACGTACCCGATCTGTTTTTTGTAGTCTTCTTCTCTACATACATGTTCTACTACAACCAGGGGCGGATTTAACATTTTGCCGCCCGTAGGCAGTATACATTTGCCCCCTCCCACAAATCTCTATTGGGGGGGGTCATTATATTCCCTCTTTGGTTTTACAGTCCGCACTAGTGTTCTGTTTAAATCCAAACTTTGCTACATAATCGCGTGTGCTCTCGTTCATTTGCCAATTAATAGGATCAGAATCTAAGACCTTCCCTACCTGATTTGATGACATTTCATCATGATTTTTGACGTGAACTGGCTCTTCGTTCTTCAAAAATGAAGGTTCCTCCACAACGGACCTCTCTGGCTGAACTGTGTGAACAGTATCTTCACCTTCACTGCTATCACAGTTATTGTCGGTATCACTAGAATGTCTCGATTCCTTAAATATTAGCTTGCCTCGGTTTCTGGAACCAACCTACAATTCGGTATTACATTGACAGATCTACATTTCTCACTTTGATCTGGATTGCCAACATCTAAAATCTCTCGGATGATCAACGTCAAATATTTCAACGGTTGAAAACATAAACATTCGCCCGTATTACTTTTGGGTGAAAAACGATAACTGCGTTATAGTTACAAATTAAGTGAAGATAATTTTTATATTCGTGTGTGCTTAAATCAACTGGCTTTTATACTTGTAAATTTGTTTGAATCTAAAAATATTATTTCTTAACTCAAATTTTGCCGCCCCAGGCAAGTGCCTAGTCTGCCTGTGCGTAAATCCGCCCCTGACTACAACTTGTCAACTTTAACAATGTTTACTTAAATATAAGTAATGTTTATAATAAAACGATACAGCAATTTTTGAAAAAGTTTTATTTTAATAACTTTCGTGTGCATAAATGAAAAATATACAAGACAAAGGTATATGGTAGCGATAGGGATAATAACACATTAGCATTTCTTTCTACGTGATTTACTTTGAGCAAAAGAGTCTATTAGATCATCGTAGTTAAGCTGTTTGGTGATTGAAGACTCTGTTGTTAACACGGCCATCGAGTTGAGACGCTCATGTGATTGTGATGAACGGAGATAGTTGTTTACCCTTTTTATCACAGAAAATGATCTCTCCGCCGAACAGTTTGAAGCCGGTGTTGTCAAAAAAAGCCTTAACGCGATATCTATGTACGGGTACAACTCTTGAAGTCCCGTGTCGTAAACCAGCTGGACAAGTTCAACGAATGACTGGGGAGGTTCTTTGTCTGCACTCTTCAGAAACCCAAAGAAGTGGACACACTCGCTGGTAAAAGTTTCACAATCAGGCAAATCCCTCTTGTACACACTGCAAAGTTTTCTAGCACTTTCAGTTATTTTTTCTCGTTGCCAATCTATCCCTGAAGTGAGCAACTCAAAACTCGCACACAACTCATCGTATACCTGCTTTCGCTTTGTCATCTCGGCGATCAGTCTGTCAATAATGACAAGATAAGTATCAGTTTTAAACTTTGTTCTACCGCTGAGCACAACTTCATGATCTCTGGTTTCACCTGCCTGGAGTTTTATTTTCTTCTTCCTTTTATTAGAAGTGTCCTCATACTCACAAACTACAGACTTAACAAGTGCTCTGTTTTCATACATATCAAAATCATATATAAGGCTTGATACATATCCACAAAGGGAGTTGTAAACATTTGTAATGGTATGTATGTTAACATTAGTGCCCTGAAGGCGGACGGACGGACGGACATGGCTTAATCAACTCAGTTTTTGATCCTGAGTCAGAATATATATACATTGTCATACCGGAAACGCTTCCTTTTGGGTGTTACAAACGTATGGACAAAGCTATATAATACCCCAGGTGTAGGGTATAATAAATGTGTATTAAGCGTATTAGCTGGACTCTTTGCACACACTGCAACAAACAAACTCACAAACTTTCAGCTTTATAATATTATTAAGATTAACTTAGACATTATATTAAAATCCTAGACCTACCTTATGTTTGTATGTTTGGTGACCACGTTCCAAGTAATACTACAATATTATTTTACACAAGAAACAAAAGAAAAAGTAAGATGAGACTAATTGCTCAAGATTTGCCCATAAATCAACGACATTCAACTAACACTAACACTCAACACTGCAGTCTGCACTGACACTTGACAGATTGTGCGATCCCAGCGCCCCTAGCTCTAAAATAGTTCGCTCCTGATCAGCTGCTCTCTACGCCCTCGCGCATGCGTCTGACAGCAAGTGAGATCATTCCATTCCAGCTTTACCACTGACAAAGCGTTGTACTTGTGGAGTTGACATCCCAACTCCCAAGATAACTTTCTACTCAAGTACTGTGCGGTATTCTGCCGCTTATGGTACCTGAATTATTAAAAGGTGCCGCTCTTCAAAATTTGGCGCCCCGGGCTATAGCCCGTCAAGCCCCCCTGTAAATACGGCCCTGATCCTGTGTAACGATCACACAGAACTTCGTGCAGAGAACGTGTAGCCGTCTTTCCCTCTCACTCTCTCTCCCTTCCTCTCTGCCACATTCCTGTTCATTTGTTTATACAGCATGAAATTTCTTTTACTTTCATTTTCTTTTTTTTTTATAACGCTATGTATTTTGCGATTGTTGTCTTCTCAGGCACGTGTGTACTGTAAAGCAGTGGCGACTGTGGAACACACTCCGCATTATAGACCGATTAAATCAATAAATGTTAATGTTTCTATTTATTTATGTCATGAATAATTTAATATATTGTTACGCTATTAAACAACATCCTACGTGTTTCTCGGCTATTCCAAGGGAACCCGGCTGTAATGTATGTGTGTGTGCGCGCGCGCGCGCGTACAGCGTACATATTGAAATACTTTGAAATGAAGGACAATTACCTGGCACTTGAAGGCGTCCGTAGACGAGTGTTCCAGATTTCACCGGTCCGCGCGCACTGTGTTCACGGCGGCAAGCAATTACTCTCCAGTGTTTTCTAGTAGCGTTGACGCCTAGTATGGATTATTGTGGAATCTCAGCGGGGTATAAATAGAAGCATTCTGCGACGCTTAGTTTCAGTTTAAGTGGCGATTTATTCAAGTGAGGTTCGAGTTATTGTCGGGCGATTTACACAGCGCGTTCAAGTGGTGCATTAGTAAAATGTGATTATAATGCGGAATTCTTTATAGTTGACATTATTATCTGTGTAGACAGATTAACTTGAATTGTTGTACGAGAATAATCTTGTGGAATAACTTATTGATTACAAACTGTTATTGTGATAATTAAAGCTCGTTTTTAGTGACTGTATTGGTGTCTTGTATTTTGTTTCCACTGTACCATACGACGACGATCAGTAGACCGTCGTAACAATATCAAGAAAATGAACTCTTGTGTGTGTGTGTGGGGGGGGAACTAAAGTATAACAAAAAGAAGATGTTTTTTAGGTGTATATCAGCACTTTGCAACAGCGGAAATGAGGAGAGAACCAGTTGAGAACGGCAGAGTGAACGTTATTGTTTCTTAGTGCCGAATAACAAAACCGTGTAGGTCCTGGCCAGTTAAAATCAATTCTAAAGCTCGGGGTAGAAGCAGATTATAAATTAAATGATTTCCGGCAGCTTACAATTTACAGTCGCTGATAAATCCAAAGTTCGGAAACTTCCGATGATTTAAATGACATCATTAACAAACAGTTGTCAGAGGATGGTGGTTTTAAGTGAAGTCTGAATATAGTGTTCACTTTAAAAATTTCAAAATTTAGGACACCAGAGCCTTTCAAATGTACCAAACTTTTCAGAAAATTATATAAACTCATGCTGGCAATCGGACTAATGGAACTTTTAACCTATATCCGAATATAGTGTTAACATTGAAAATTTGTTACCTTTAGAGGCAGGCAGTACGGGCAAATTATATATTTTGAAAAAATGTAAAGTCTATGAGAAATTTTATTCAAAATATCAACTAGGTAATTTTAATAATTTGACAAAATTAATATCTGTCAACACCCTTTGCAAGCAAATAGACCTATTGTTTGGCAAAAAAAAAATTTTTTACTAGTTATATATTTTTGTGAAAGTCATTAGATATAGGCCTACAGATATCGATGGAATCGTATTTGTCATATCCTCAAGGCGTTTCTCGGCTGACGCTATGAATCGTACATACAAAGAATTTTACTCACAGCTCTAAAAAATTAAAATTTACTTTATTTAGTTAACGTTTAAACATTAAATTTCGACATTTAACAAACTCGCAATGATTCAAATTTTAAATTTGCAAGTACTAATAAATCATTTTTTAGAATTCAATAAAAGCGAGTCGACGATTATAAAAAAATTGATTATAACCTGGAAAGAAATTCTTTTTACAGTCCATCATCTTTTGTGTGCACACCCGCCTGCAAGCAATTCTGTCCTCGACCATGATTGTGTACACATTCACCGGTTTATAGTCATGTATGTACGTACATCACACTAGCCCGCACACGCGCGTGCTCGTATTCATGTTCCCTGATTATGACTGTTCATATTTTTTTCACATATGTATATCGTATCATTACAATGATGGTGATGATGATGGCAGTAAAAATTAATAGTGCTCGCATAAAAAAAAACATATTGAAAATAATAAGATCTATCATAATATTTTTTCAGGTCAGCAGCACACGAGACAATAGGCTTGACTTCGGTAAAACTAGTAATCGGGTGGAAGATTTCTATTTCTACTGACTTAATGTTGGTATCAATAGAATTAAACTGTAAAAACGAAGAAACGCGTAACTGTTCTTCACAATTCGAAAACCGAATGAGAAAAATTAATCAGCTGATAAGGAGACGGCTATCCTGCAGCCAGTAACAGAACGAAAACTCGGCATACGTCAGGAATGACAGTGTGGTTTTGAAGGAGACCAAATGTGGTTTTATAACCCAAAACGCCGCAGCTGGGGTCGCTCCCCTAAACTGTTAAGGTCTTTATATCTTGTAAGTTCTCACTCAGCGACGCGTGTGAACGCGAATACCCTCCAACGGTACCACGAAGCCACATTTAGTTTCCCAGTGCTCTAGAAAGATCGGCAAACGACTACAGTTCAGTCAGTCAGATGCAAATTGTTTGTACAAGCGATTAGAGTGTTCATTTAATTAGTGCTGACCATTATCGAGTGAACTGAAGTGTTGAAACCAAAATTTACAAAATTTATGGGTTCAACGTCTAGCATCATTTTTGGTTGTAGCACGGTATATTGAATACATTATTTTACAGTGTTCATTTTATCGTGGTTACTAATGCAAATCTATATAATCCGCATAAGAGAATAAAATATTTCAACGTATTTCAAGCTCCTTTTTTATAATATTTGTGATATTATACTAGAAATCCCGACAGCTAGTACGTTACGATGCATTTACAGTCCGAACGGGGTCAATATCTCAATCATGTCGCGGAAGAGCGCTGCTCTAAAAACAAATCCTCTTATCTTGCCATACACATCAGTTTTTATAGATATAAACCTTCATTAGTACAAATGAACGCATTGCCAAAGAATGGAGTTATCCCGAATAGAAACTCATTAAAAGAAATTTTTCGAGAGGATCTTGGAAAAGTTATCTTAAAAAATAGAACGGTGAGCTGCCAAAACGTTAAGGAAACACTAGGATAGAGAACTGTGGTTCTGCATGTAAAGTCAAATGTCACAGCACGAATGCAAAACCTGGCCATACCCGGCTAGATTGCATCTCTCTCTCACAAGGACAAATAAGTGAGAACGTTATTCGAGTCTCACGTTTTGTCACACATGTGAAGAGCGTCGCAACGCTTCTATCGCTAAATTACAGCTGACATTTTGTGGTTGAAGACCGTGTTGTGCTGACGACCGAGGGTTCGGATACCGGACAGGCTCCAGCGGCTTCAACTGCATATCGGACATCAAAATGTTTCCTTATAAGTTGCACAACTAAGAGCATGCGCACGCAGCCCAAATAATTACAACACACACACACACACACACACACACACACACACACACACAAGCGCACGAACAAGAATTTCTGTCAGGGCTGGACGCACACACGCGCGCGCGCGTGTGTGTGTAGGTTTGTGTAACCAGTCTGTTCCATCTATTTATTTTACTTTATTTTTAATCCGTTTTCAACATCGACGCATTTTCTTTATTCCTTTCCCTTACTTTTTTTTTAAACCATTGTCTGACATTTTGCTGAAAAACGTTTTTCCTCATTTTATATCACAGAAAAACCGGATAATGTTAGATAACGTTTTAGCGAAGTGCACATAAGGAAAACCAATAAGGTAAATGCTTACCGGTCGAAAACATATTATAAATAAATTGTGTGCAGGTGTGTGTGTGTGTGTGACATGAATTCGTAAATTCTGATGCCAACATCCTTCCTGTATGGTTTAAAGCCCATTCCTATAACTGTTACAAAAAACTGAAATGTGTCACAGAAAAGTAGTCGTCTCAAAGCAAGGTTTTGCCTAAAAGGTTTAAAAAGGCGAAAGGTAAGGAAAGGCGTTTACCAGCTTGAAGAGGATGGGTTATTTTAAACATTAATTATTTCCAGATTACCCATCAGAAGCTGTGAGTGATGGATGAAAGACTCTGTCGAAAGGCGCCAGCCATTCACAGCTTCTGAGGACCGAAACGTCGAGTGTAACAATACTAGGACGGAGGCAGACCAAGTACCCGACGGAAATCATCCATCGTTTATGAGTTTAAAAATGAATTATTTTATACACGTTAATGACACATTAGTTACTTCTGAGCATTAAATATCAGTTTAATTTTAAAATTTTGTCGATAAATTATTTACATTTAACAATTTATTGTTGTTTTCGCGAGACGCTCCATTATTTTAGTCTCGGTGATTTACAATTCTCACGTTGCCGTAACTCTATATCGCGTTGTCTTGGCAACCCTCCCTTTCAGAATAAAATCCTGTACATCCACAAAGAAACATATATCTCGCCTATAGTTTGTACACAACACCTACGCACAACCCCTTCCCGCAGTATTTACGCCTGATTCAGTTAAACATCAATCACGATTGTGCAGCATAAAATTAAATTAAAGTAAAATTATTTCTGAAAATAAAATTCAGTTCATCATAATTTATAAATTAATTTATCGAAGTGCATGTTTTCATTAATTTTATAAATAAGCACGCGCGCGCGCGTGTGTGTGTGTAAATTTTGATGCCAACTGTCTTCCTCAAGGAAACTGAAATGTGTCTGTAAACAAAAATTAGAAAAGTAGTTGTCTCAAAACAAGGGTTTATCTAGAAGGTTCAAAAAGGCGAAATGTAGGAAAAGGCGTTTACCAGTTAAAGGAGATGGGTTAATTTAAACAGTATACTGTTTACTGTTTACTTTGTATACTGTTTATTTATTCTTTCGATAGGATGGTACTAGATCTTGGGTCGATGAAAGTCGTGTATTTAGTTTCGAAGAACGTATAAAAACTGTAAATAAGAAAATGTACGTCCTTGAGGCCTAACAAAAAAAAATATTAATTGTATTTTTCATGATTTACTTCCATCATATTAATATTTAATTGACGTAATATTAGGTAATTATCTAAATTTGCTAAATTAATTAATTTAAAAACCATTTTATAATCATACTTAAATAGTCTTTAATTATAACGAAAAAGTCTTGTTTGTTTTCGCGCGCGTGTATGTGGGGAGGGTTTGTACTCGCGGGCGCGCGAATATTTGTCTTTTGAGTGTGTGTGTGTGTGTGTGTGCGTGTGCGCGCGCGCGCGAGCATTAGTGTACATAAAATTATATATAATTTAGTTAATATTAATTATAAATTTAAATCCTGTAACATGTTTAGCCTTAGTTTGAATTACAACAGGATATTAATTAAAATTTCACATACAATATTACAAAATAATACACGAACCCAGAATAAAGATAAGTTACACCTTATTTCGTGTACGAACAGTATCTGTTCTGAAATACTTTTGTACCTTCACACACTTAATGGGAGGAAAACACAAAATTTGTACAAATTAAAAATTAATTAATTATAAATGCACGTGTGTATAGTCGCGCGCAATATTGAACAACTCATCGGTTAAAAATAATTTCGTACATTCTGCGTATGTTAATTTTCACCCTCTGGCTCATGAAATTGTCTTCGGCCCGCTGTCTTCGAAAAAAAAATTATATAATTTTTCTGCTATTAAAATTTTTCACGCACTCTTTGCAGTAGCTTGATTAAAACGTTTTAAGTGAATGTGCGTGTGTGTGTGTGTGTGTGTGTGTGTGTGTGTGTGTGTGTGTGTGTGTGTGTGTGACACCTGATTGGATGCAGCACACCCTCGCCGGCATGAGCAGCCTCCCGCTGCACGTTACCCCGGAACATCACTATTCTATCAGCTCTATTAAACTCATTTTTATTTAATCCGTTTCTCTTCGACAAATAGTTACGTAACGGGGCTGCAATGGAAATAAATTAAAAGTTGAAAAAAAAACATATTAGGCTTTTGGTAGTGTACGTGTTGCATTTGTGTGTGTAAGCAAACAGGTACTTGTGTACTGTACTGTATGTAAGGGCCGGTGTGCTTGGCTTCCGTCCAAACATGCTTTCTGTGTACTTGTGTGAGTGTGTGCATTCTGTTATTTCTTTTTATTCAAAACTTACCATTACTGCAGATCCGTTTGTTCGCGCGTGCACATCTTCTTGCAAAATTAAAAGCGAAACACAATTGTTGCATTACGAACAATAAGTATCCGTAAAAAAAAGGAAAATAAAAATGTATGTCTCGGTTCGCATCGATTGCTCTGATCACATCAGCGTGTTTACGTTCTGACTAACGGCTCGACTGTCTGCATGTATTATAGTTACTCTTTTTACTAGTGTGTGTACGTTCGTTTATTTGTATTCTGCTTTGAGCTGCTGCTCCTTGAACGCTAGCTGGATATCGACTGCAAGCTGAAGCAGTGATGTACTGCCTTTCTATCTGTTGCACAACTAAAAATCCCACTTTCACTGCGAATGTCCCTGGCGCATTAAGTTTTATTTATTTAAGGAAAAGTGTGTCTTTTTTATATGTGAATATTTGAATTTGATTTTTTGCATTTTTCATCAAATGTTTACATATTAAATTAATCGCCTCCGTAGATCGTGTTCACCTCCACGGTCACAATTTACGTTGCGTGCGCGAGACGTCACGGAATCGGCGCCCTATCACCCGTTTATCAGTCTCCCGTCAGCCTGTCTATCTATCCATCTGGCTACCTCAGTCTGTCTATCTAGTATCTCTGTCCGTCCGCCTCTCACCTCCCCCTCAAAACTCTCTCTCTCTTTCTCTCTCTCTCTCTCTCTCTCTCTCTCTCATTCACTCTTTCTCTGCCCCCTAACTCTTCCTCCTCACTATCGCCCGTCTACTTACTCCCCCTTTCTCTCATTTGCTTTCTTACACAATACCTGAAACTCAGAGTGGTTCCATGTACTAGTCTCTTTTTATTAAGCGCTGTGCGTCTTCAAAACGCATTATGAGCTACAGCCTAGCTGCTTCGATTATGTTTGTAACATCAATGTTCTAATTTAGCAACTTTCTTTTTAATTGTTAATTGACATAACGTATTTTATGGAAATATTTATTTTAAATGTATGTAAACATGTGTGTGAACGCGCGCGCGCTCTCCTCTCCCTCTCTCCCTACATAAACAATCATCTGTATTTTCTTGTAACTTAAATACAATAATAAAATATTTATTTCAATTTTTAAAATTAGCAATACAAATTATTATTGGTAATTAACAATAAATATTATTGTTATATATTATAGTAGTATAATATTATTTTTTAATATAATATGGTTTATTATATATTATTATAAATATTATCTCTTATTATAATTATTATACTATTTATTATTATTATTAGTCTATTATTATTAACAATTAGTTATTTCAACTATTTTACTGCTCCTGATCATTAAATTATGTATTAAATATGTACATTATTAAATAAAAATTAATTATTTATGTTATGAAAATAATTGGTTCCTGTAATAAAATTAATATTACTAGTATTTTAATACTATTTCATATTTTATTACTAACTATACGATATCCCCATATTTAGTGTATTAATCCTAAGATAGCTGAATCATATGTTCACATTATCTATTAAGCATTGGATGTTGTTTTTATTGTCATCTTTTTGATTAGTTTTAGTCAAAATCATGGCAACAGAACCAACAGTGGATGTTAACAAATACTGTCAACATATGATTCAACTGTATTGGGATTATAACTGTAAGTCAGCTGTCTTGTGATGATATCACAATTCCTTATACAATTAATTATTTTTAATATATAATGTATAATTATTACATATTAGTATTGCATGTATTACCCATAATATTTAACTAATAAATTTACTGATAATATTACTGCAAGTTACAAATGATGCCTATGCATCCATGTGTACAATGGATACACAAGTGACACCCATATGGTACTCAGACTTGTAAATAGAAGAGTTAATCAGTGAATAACCATTGTCTGTCTTATATTGCCTATAGTTGACATACTAATCAAGTAACTATGCGTTAGTGTTTATAGCACATGTCAGTACCGTAGACTTGCAAAGAACCTGTGAAATTGGAAAATCTTGGCACCTGTTCCTGTGACAGATAGTTGGAAGACACGGTTGAATATGGAAAGATGAGTAAACAAAACTTTTAACAATAGGGTACTTGAGCCATAAATTCCAATTCAACTGGAATTTGAACTGCTCCAGGTTCAACTGTTTTCTTTCAGTTTTGTTATATTTTCATCTACATAATTTTCATCTAACATGAAACTCAATTTTGGATTGTTAGGAAAAACTTGGTCAATTTATCTCAAGGAGTCATGAATGTTATTTACTTTTTTAATAGCTGTAGCTTTGAGACTCCTTACACCTTTCACCCAAATGACTCTGATGATTGCACAGAGTGTTTGTTCCATTACTAACAAAAAACTGTGTGAGTACATGTGTGTGTGTGTTTTGCAGCATGCTTAATTACAATTCTGTAATACTACATGCTAAGATTTTCTTTAGTTGAATAACAATGTTTTTATATACTTATGCCAAGTACTAACAAATACGTACTACATAACATATTTTACAATGCTTTTTTGTGAATATGTGATTATTTACAATAAAATAACTTATTAGATTTCAATTGCACTAATAAATGTTTTGAATTCTTTCAGATGTTTCTTTATAATATCTTCTTTTGTAGGTGACCAAGTTCCTGTTTTTTTTTTTTTTTTTTCACTGTTGATTCAATTTTGTCTCTGATTTTTTAACATTTCACGTCATATATGATATGATCCACTTTTTGTTCTCCTGCATTGCACTGGCACATTGGGTCATTTATTATCTTGAAGCGGTGGAGGTAGGATTTTGTTTGACCGTGGCCACTCACTATTGCTGTGAAGTTGTGAGTCATTTTGAGTTTTGTTTATAATCTGTCTTTGATATTCCGGAAGAACATTTTAGTTACTGTACCTTTTCGTTGTTTCCTTCCATTCGTTTTCCCACTTATGTGTAGTTTATATGTGTGTGCATGTATTTTACAGTTTATATGTAGACATATGTGTGTGTCTGTGTGTCTTTCTATCTGTCTACTGTCTGTCTGTCTACTTATCTATCTCTTCTCTATGTCTCTCTACAAATTTATCTAACTATCTGTGTATGTTTTAGTCTCAAATGCAAACTTTTGGCTGTAAAAGAAATGGTAGAAGATAGTGTGTATTACAAAAAAGACTATGTGAGGAAAAGATGTTCCAGAATTAACCAAATATACTGTTACTCACCGTCTGTGGCCTTTCCGTGATGTTATTTCGTTGTTTACATGTTTCGAGGCACTTGCCTCATCATCAGAACTTTATAAAAACTAATGTATGTCATCAATGATGACATGTGTCAAAATACTAAAACACAATACGGCATTAAACTATGTACAGAACTTGCTTTAAAAATGAGCACGTCAATGTTAGGTGTGCCTTGCAAGACAACACGCTCCGTACTCACCGTACCGTACTCACCGCACCGTACGTAAGTAAATAACACTCATTGTGTGTGTGCGTGTGTGTGTGTGCGTGCGTGCGTGCGTGCGTGCGTGCGTGTGTGTGTGCGTGCGTGTGTGTGTGTGTGTGTGTGTGCGTGTGTGCGTGTGCGTGGGTGCGTGCGTGCGTGTGTGCGTGTGTGTGTGTGTGTGTGTGTGTGTGTGTGTGTGTGTGTGTGTGTGTGTGTGTGTGTGTGTGTGTGTGTGTGTGTGTGTGTGTGTGTGTGTGTGTGTGTGTGTGTGTGTGTGTGTGTGTGTGTGTGTGTGTGTGTGTGTGTGTGTGTGTGTGTGTGTGTGTGTGTGTGTGTGTGTGTGTGTGTGTGTGTGTGTGTGTGTGTGTGTGTGTGTGTGTGTGTGTGTGTGTGTGTGTGTGTGTGTGTGTGTGTGTGTGTGAATAAGAGACACAAAGTAAAGAGATACAAATGAAAAAGGTATAAGGAAAGAAATCAAATAATGCCTAAAAAATTCACGATTATAATTTTGAAAAATGAACAGGAAGTGAATATTAAACAAGGAAGAGTAGTAATAAAGGAAACAAATTTAAATAATTTTCCGAAAACTCTATAGAAACATTAAATAAGGTACACAGAGAGCAACCAGTATATATTTACAAATTTCTCACATTTCAAAGATCACAATTAATTAAAATTATTGTTGTTTCTATTAAATAAAACTGACTATGTATATTTACAAGTACAATTACAATTAACATACACTGCTAAATAAATTATGTTTACACCTAAATGTCATCAAGATCAATATTGTCCTCATCTTCTTCTTCTTCTTGTCTTTTATATGCCATTTCTTCACTATTGATTGGTTCAACCGCTACATAAGATGCTGAGAATCCTTTGCTGACTATTGTGTCATCTGAGTGAAATCTAACTAACAATGCTTCATTTACGGATACTATGTCTGTAGGATTCTGTGGAAAAAATAAATATTAAATGCTTCTAGCTTCTTCTTTTCTGATTACCTCAATATTTTATTTTTTAATATTTTTAGCACACAGAGGTCTATTATATTTATCAATATTTATCAAATTAAGTAAAATTTAGTATCTTTGTATCCTTACATTCTCAAGTACACTGTCTACTGAATAAAACATAAATCAATTATTTCAAGACTATTTTTGTAAATTATTAATCCATTGTTGTGACTTAGAAAACATTATCATGAACAATAACATTGTAATCTGGTATTTCATATTAAATACCACACTGTATTTTGCCACAGAGATTTGGGAGAAATATTTTAGGAAGCAGTTAACTGGACGAATATGGAAACAACAGAATAGAGAAAGCATTTTAAGGAATATTAGTAAAAAGTGAAATAATGCAGTTGGTAACTCAGTAGACAGTACAGAACCACTTTAATAAATAAGGCAGTGTTGCAATTTTTGTATCCTGCTGCTCTTATGAAGTATCACTTTTTTCATGTAATTTAGACAGCAAATGAAGATTATAAAGAGCAGATGTGAGACAGCAAGACACCATGGAAAAGATGGAATGACTACTGGAGTATGCCAGCTGGCCTATAAATTGATGGCTAGTGCTATTCAGTTGACAAATACCAAGAGCATAGGTTGTAGTGTATTGGTTGATGCCACAAAAAATACATATACATTTTTGAAAAGTAATTTTATGTGATAGAAATAAACCTAATAAATTGTTCCTATGTTTAAATAATAAAATAAACTTAAGTGAAAGCTAAATAATATCCAATTAAAAAAAAGTACTTACTGAATTACCGCAGAAGCGTCCATATGAAGGCCCACTTGCATCCAGACCACTGTACACTTCAACATAGTCATAGCCGCAATCTTGTTCATCTTCCACCTCAAATGTTAAGAAAGTCAAGTGGACATTCCTTCCTGGTGGTGCTTCTATCGACCAATCACAGTCCGCTCTGTTCTCATAGTTGTGATCACCATATTTAGAGTGTGAGTATAAATGTTTCACTCTACTTGTTGCCTGAAGATGACCGCCGCATGCTGTAAAACAAAAACATTATGATCTTATGTTACAGTTTTTATTATTCTTATGCTAATAAAAGGTGCATAGTATTTCATGGTATTTTGCTTTAGATCTTCCACTTGCAAATTCAGATTCTTTAAGCCTGTGAAGTAACTACAAAATTGTAAATTTTGAGTCTCCCAGACAATTCAGTTTCTTTTGTATTGATGTTCTGCCTTCTTACATGTTATGCAATGGAACTATTCACAACAGATATACCACAGTTATATTAATTTTTTCTATATTAACTGGTGGTGGATGTTACAGAAGAAATGTATCACTAGAGTTGCCAGGCAGGAGTTTTAAGGAATAAATATTGTACGGTATCTTTCTTAACTTAACATTTCTTCTCCTGCTTTCCTGTTTCCTATAAATTAGATTATTTTTATTTTTTCTTATTTTATCTACATTCATATCTTCCTTGGAATAACAAAAACAAAATGTAAACTTCCTGTTCACAATTAATTTTAACCGATTATAAATTTCAACAAATTTCAACATAACAATTTATCAAGTACTGTCAAGACACAATTGTTTACTTGGTTACTTGAAAGTTTTTAATGCTGTTACTCAGTTGCTCAGTTTCAGTAAAATCCTTACAGAATACTGAGTATTTCTGTAACTAGCTACCATAATGTTTCTTAATGTAAAAATGGATTACAGTCTGAAAATGAGTGACATGGAAACTTTTACATGGAAGTGAAAAACGCATGTAAGTGGAAAATTTACATGATCTTATGGTCTTATGCGGGTAAACTTTCACGGGACTAATTAAGAATAAAACAATTTCTGTACTAATTTGTGTTTCTTTCTTAACATAATCTCTGTTTAGCTCATTATACTTTTCCCAAAGATGTTGTAGAATATCTGTCAAATGCCATAGGTGAATAAGAATTTAAACTTCAATTCTTTGCTATTAGCCATCACAATAATGACGTGACCTGGTGCATCATCTTGACAGAACAGCACTTTTTATTAGCTAAATGTGGCCATGTTTTCTTTATTTGTCATTTCAATGCTGCAATAAGTTCACATACTGCTCACCACTAATTTTGTTTTCTTTTCAAAATGGTAATCACTGAAGAGTATTCCACATACATCAAAAAATCGGTCACAGTAACCTTATCAGCATATGGAAATTTTTTTTCTTCTTCAGAGTTGGGTTGCCTTTCATAGTCCACTGTTTGGTCTCTGGGGTGATGAAACTTATGAACTTATTTCTGGGGTGTTTTGGTTTGGGGTTCACCAAAACGTATGAATTAATGCGAAACATGTTGAACACATGTTGGATTCCACTTACTGAGTTCCGAGTTCCAAACATTCAGATGGAATATACAATGCTGTTTTGGTCAGGTGCAAGCAATCTAGACCAAGTTTTGTCATACCCAAAAGTCATGTGAGATATTACACACACATGTCCCACTGACATGCCAAGTGTTTCTGTTGTGTCACTTACTTCCATTCTATGGTCCAGCAAAACGCATAATGGTGCAATATCTATGTGAATCCTGGAACTTATCATTCTGCCTCTTGATTCTAAGGGTTTAAGTCTAATCCTTAATCACTGTGTTCTTGATTCAGACTGGTTTGTACTATTAAAATGATCCACTGTTTCTGGCTTACACACCCTCTAGGATAAAACCATACTACATTAAACAAAATTAAGTTTTATGTTAGAAATAATCCTAGTGTGGTATCTTGATTAATGTAAGTCGCTTATAGTGGATATAGAACAAAACTTACAGAGAAGAATGGAAACAGTTTTTTTTTGTACATTATTGATTGGATAAGATATATAAAATATTAATTGGAGGCAGTCATCATGTAGCACAGAAAGAGATAACCTGAAAAATACTATGAGCCGCTATGGACCCAGGATCAACTGGAGGAAACAACCTTTGCTGATATCAGTGACTGTGTGAACCCAGTAACAATGGATGAATTGTTAGCTGCTCTACACTGCTATTAAAATAGAAAAACACTGGGCATTGATGGGCTGAACATGGAGCTTATAAAGTATGCACCAGCCTTGCTGCATGATAGTTTACTGCAGTTCATTAATCTATGCTGGATCACTGGTCATGTTCCTGATGACTGACAGATTGCAAAGGTAATTCCCATATTCAAGAAAGGTGATCATAATGATTGCAGGAACTACAGAGGAGTCAGCCTTCTTAATACTTAATATAAATTATATGCATCTATATTAAGAACACAGCTTGACCAGAATCGTTTCAGGAAGGGCAGATCATGCTTAATTTGTATATTTACAATAGCCCAGCTCATTGAAAAGAGTGGAGAGTACCAGCTACCCACATACATAGCTTTCATCAACATTGAGAAGGCATTTGACAAGGTGAATTGGAGCAAACTATGGGCAATAATGGCAAGTAAAGGATCCTACGACATCTAATTAGAGCTATACAGAGTCTTTGTGTGGAGAATAAAATCTTAATTGAAGCAGGGAAACCGAGAACAGCTCCTAGAGTTAGCATGATCAATTGTGGAGTACGACAAGAGTGTCCATTATTACCTTCTCTTTTTAATTTATATATTGAGAATGTCAGACAAAACTGGCAGATGTGTTTTCCAGAACATTTTATGATTGGCCACTCTGTAATTGACACTTTGTTGTTTGCGGACGATCAAGCTATTCTGTCGGACACAGAAAACAGGTTGCAGATGGATATTGTTACAACACAAAAAGCCACCCCAATACCAGGGAAAAAACTATAATGAATCAACTATATTAAACTAAAGAAAATAAAATGACTATGACGAGACAAATGACTATGACCCAACCAAAGTGAAGGAAGGAAAATAAAATGAGAAGGTATATGAAAAAAAAAACAAATAATAAAGAAAATAAAATGAGAAATATTAAACTCAAATGATGATGAAAAAGGCACAAACAAATAATAACTGTAAATGACAAGTATTAAAATCAAATAAAGTAATCTCAATTAAAGTACACTAACCAGAGAAATATATATTAAATGTTATGAATAACTATATAATGATAAGTGAATCAGAACATGAAATTTGTTAAAATACTAACTAATAATTGTGAATAAAACAATAAAAAACCCAGAAGTGAGAGATAGGTAGGAAGTGAAAGTGATTAAGTGAGTAAAAGAAATCAAAATTAGGGAATAACCACTAGTAACACTAAAGTACAGTAAAAAAGTGCAAAGTGCCAGTGTAACCCAAAATAAATAGAAAACACAATATATAGGTAAAGACACCGAAACCAGTGATAAACACTACAAAGGGTGATAAATACCAAAAAATAATAATAACCAGAATATTGTTATTATAATTAGTAGTGATAGTAGATTAGGAATACAGTGGTATTCAGGATAAAAAATCCCATAATGATTAAGAATGTTATTGTTACAATGGTTAAGTAGTAAAAAATATAGAGTAAATGTTAAAAGTAGAATAAACTAAATAATATGAGTGCAAAATATAATGTTATTCACCAAGATAGTTATTTGTTCAATTAAGTTTGTAAGAAGGAATATGGCCAGTAAACAGACCATAAAGCTAATTTTTGTGTTATGTTTTATAAGTAATATTAAATGATAGACAAGTTATAAAAAATGGCAATATAGATAAGTAAGGAGATAAAATTTTATAAACATAATAATAATCTTTAGAGGAAAGACAGGAAAAGAAATTAGAGAATAACAGACAGGCAATTATTTTGTAAAGTAAAAAGAGTTATTTTGTTTTAGTATAAAACAGCCCAAATTAATTCAAATTGTAAACTAGTCATAAGAGACGCCAAGCACAACATATGTAAATGAAAAATAACCTTTAATTTGTATAAAATAAGAAGAGATAGCCAATTACTATTTAGGCCTATAAAATGCCTAACTGTATAAATCCAAAATAAACAAATTATAAGAAATTAACTATTGCATTAGAAAATTCAAGGCAAGTAACTAGTTAAGTACAATTAGTGAATCATATTAAGGTGTCAAAGTTAGATTAAAAACATAAAATAAGAAAGAAATGTAATAACATAATATTAACATTATTGTCAAAACTTTAATACATAAACAAACCCAGCTTTGTGGGATGTCAAAATGATCTTTGAAAGAAAATATAAACAGTTGTGATAATATCTAATACATAAATAAGAAGACAGAAGAATAATAGCCATCAGAAGATATTTATTCATTTTGAATTAAAATTAAAATATTATAACAATAGACATAAATATGATCAGCCAATGAGAGTACAGACAGTTGCCATAACAACGGAACGTTATGTAATATAATTCCGTTAAAAAGAATTAGTTCATTATTGACGCTCAAGACATACAGAAGCCAAACCATATTCGACTCAATTTTAACTTAAAATAATCAAAAATAAGTCAAAAGTTAATAAAATGAGGATGCAAGAAGTCTGATGAAGAACTAGTCAAATCCACAGTGACAATAGACCAGATTTGCATATTCTAAATTAATTATTTACTCCACATTATCCGAAAAAGAAGCCAGACATACTCCAAATTATAAATGATGGATGATTGATGATCATATGGACCAACCTAACTAAAAACTGAATGACTCTTCACCCGAATTCAACAGATTTGTTAAGTATATCTGAAATACCCGAATTTATGGAATAAATTCCAATTAACTTTTCTCACAACACAAATAACTCTCACTACGAACTGATAACTAAATTTCTTTCAAGGATTAATTTAATAAAAAACTAAACTTGTATGTAACCAGAAAATAACCTGTGTACAAATTACGAATTATTAACACACACTTTTCAACACTTAAAAAAAAATTGTAATTAACTCTAATAGTATAACTCTATAAGTACCATTGATCTAAGTTAGTGTACTTTATTATCATCTTATTAATATTTTTTTGTAACCAAAAGAACTCAGATTAAACGAACAGTAAGAAAATAAACACAAAACGACAGCCATGTCGATTTAGAAACGTTTAATCAACTTTAGCCAACCTGAGAAAATTGTCTATTTATTGCCGGAGCAACTTCATTTAATAACAGTATATAATTTTGTATTCAAATGAATAACTATTAACTATTTCATGTTAATAAACTAGTACTGAGTAGTAATAACTGTCCTTTATTTCATTAGAAATTGCATTATAAAGTTTGTGTACTTTAGCGACGAGCGAGATTGACTGCCAGCGTTAGACGTCGGCAGTACAACGAACTACTGGCGAGATTCATATGCCCGCCAGTTGCGAGGGTAATTTGAATTAGTCAACAACGTCTAGAACGGCCAAACAATTTCACATTTTTAATTGTTTTCATAAACAATTTGGCGCCACCCGGGAATTAAAATTACTCATTAAAGGACAGGTAAGGTTTATACTCACGAGATATTGTACTGGTAATTCGTGAGTTCGCGACGGACATCGTCAGAGTGGAAAATTAAAAAAGTAAGTAAACATAAAGTAACGACTACACGTGTGGGGCTAACACACGATAAAACATATTTTTACAGAGACGATAAGAGTTTCGTCGTTACAATATACATTTGTTAAATTGAATCTGCAAAGATTCTGGATTACAAATATCAACACTTAAGACCAAGGAGATGGCTTTCTGTGGAAGTGATCCCAATGGGCATAAATTGTTATAGATGATACTGGTCCTGGAACAAGTTAGCAATTTTAAATACCTAGGGCTACAGTGCGTCTTACAATACAACACAGTGTATTAACACAATTCTAATAATATGCAGAGGGAATATTAATTAACACTACTGTTCACAATTCTTAACGACGTTGTGAATAAGTTGCATAAGTATCAACTTATATCCAGGACCATTAGGCGAATTCTTAAGACAGCAATTAAGAAACACGCCTAAAATTCTTCAAGGCGATGGCCCTTTCCACACTTCTTTATAGTGTCTGAGAACTGGACTTTAATGAAAGGCCAGACCATTGTATCCAAGCGACTAAAATGAGATTTCTCAGGAACGTGGCAGGGTATACTCTCCATGATCATAGAAGAAACACAGATATATGGCAGGAACTGAATATTATGAGTATACTCGACAGGATTCCCCAAGTATCAGCTGAATTGGTGGGTATATCTTTGTCAAATGGATGACTGCCACATCCCCAAACAAATATGGAACTATAAGCCAAAGGGACAGAGAGATATGGGACGTCCAAGGAAGCGCTGGAGTGACCAGCTCTAAACTTTGCCTGTTTGAGACCAGAACAAACCATCCTTGGTTTAATCCTTGCAGATGATGGTGACGATGATTAAAAAATAACCCTGATTATAATACTTTTTTTTTCAACAGCTATGAATATTAAGAAAACTAAAGTTGTAGTTGTTTTAGAACATGTCAGGAAAAGTTTTCGTTAGGGTTTCTGAACAATATAAATTCCAAAAATATTTTAAGTGAAAGGTCTCAAAATGGGTTAGAATTTACCTTAACATATAAATTTTTACAAGATCATTTTGAACTACTTTTTTCATGCTTTAGATTAAGAGGGGTAACAATAAAAGCCCTAATATTAACTAGTTTGTTATGCTTCTCAGACAGTTAACGTTTAGAAATGGTATTCAAGCACCAAAAGTTTCAAACATTCATCATCAAAACTGTATTTTAAATTGTAAGGAGCCACCCTCTCTTAGAGAAGACAAAAATCAAAAGGATTAAAATGAATTGTCATAGAATTTATTGTGTGAAATGTTAACAAATTCAGACGCCTCTTATTTTAAACAGCATATTTTATATTTTACATTAGTGGAGTCATAGTTTGAAAATTAGACAAGACTGTGAGACATGCAGAATGTAGATATTTATTATATAATAACAATCCTGAACTTATTCATATACAGAATTTACTAATACTATTTCTCATGGCAAACTATAAGGCCATCACGGGATAGTTACAAATTATTAGATTTTTGTATAGTTTTCTTCTGTCAACATCTGAATCACTTAGATTCAAGACTAGTGAATATATTATTTTACTCTGCAGACATTTAAAGAGAGTTCATTTAAAGACCCACATTTCAAACAGTGAGTAGTAGCCATGACTCAAACTCATTAAGCTTATTGGTATTTTATTTTATAAGACACTTCTCATTCATATGCAAAAGAACAAAAACTGTATTTTTAAACAAATGATACTAAGGTGTAAGGCAAAAACTAAACAAAATTATTTTTTTCTGAATATGTAAGCAGTTTCAGCCTGTACTGTAGTAGCTTTAGCTTTAATATCATCTAAAGGTTTTGTCTTATTCTTTTGCATTAATAAAAATATTATTAAAATGTTTCTCAAATTATTGAAATATGAATTCAAAAATTAAATAAAGTCCATGCCTGGAACTTATATTTCCATGTCCATGTCTATGCCCAAAACTTGTATTTTGATTTTATCAATATAAAAAATAAAATACAAAATATAATTAAAAGATCAAATAAAAGAAAAGAATCAAAGAATAAAATCTGATAACAAAAAATGTAAAGAATAAAAGAATACTCTTTGACATTTCTATATTCTATATAGAATATTCTGTTATATTCTATAGTTTCTGTTGATAGAGAAACTATAGATAAAATAATCCGAGAATTTGGTGTTAAATATAAATTGCCATATCTATGCCATATCCCAAAAATAAAATTCATGGGAGAAATATCTCAAATGTTCAAAATAAATACAGGTGTAAGCCAGGGTGATGGTTTATCCCCAATTCTTTTCAACTGTGTCCTGGAGAAAGTAGTGAGAATTTGGAATGAAAATTTAAAGGAATGCAAAATATCACCAATCATTTCAGGAAGAAGGAACAAACATATTGAAATAAACTGTTTGGCATTCACAGGTGACTTTGCTATACTTTCTGAACATCTGACATCTGCAGTAACACAAGTTAATTTTTTAGAAAACATAGCCAGTAGAACAGGCTTAAGAATTTCTGCAAAAAAAAACAAATTTCTGACGAACATTAAAAATGCGCTAAAATTCCTGTTAACGGATATTGGTCGAATAGAGAGGGTTAGAAAATTTTAGTATCTAGGGGAAATAATTCAAGAGAATGGTTTAGAAAAATCGGCTATAGAAGAAACAATTCATAAAATGGAAAGAGCATATGGTATAACTAAAGATATTTACAATAAAAAGTGCATATCTAAAAACGCGAAACTAAGGCATTACAGTACAGTAGTGAGGCCAGAATGCCTATATGCAAGTGAATTTCTAGCATTGAATTATAATTTAGACAAACTAGAAATATTGGAAAGACGAATTATTAGGAAAGTATTAGGCCCACGAAATACTTCAGAAGGTTGGAAATTAAGAAGTAATGATGAAATATATCAAAGTATAGAAAATATAACAGAAACAGTGAGGGAAAGAAGACTAGTATTTTTTGGACATTTATATAGAATGTACAATACAAGGTTAACAAAACAGATCTCCAAATATCTGTGGGGAAAGAAGTCAACGTCAAATTGGATTAAAGAAGTCAAAAAGGATTTAGAAAAAAAAAATAATATAAACGCAGTAGAAGCAATTTGAAAGAGAAGTTTTTTGGTCAAAAGTGTTAAAAATGGATTCCAGGGTAGGAGAGATAAAAACGTAGGTTCAAAGTGGACTGAAGACAGGAAGAAGAGACATAGTGAAAAGATGAAAGAATATTGAAGAAAAAGAAAAGAACAAGGAATAAAGAATTGAAATTGGCATGTGGTCCTCAGATGGCCAATACACACAAAAAAAGAAATTATTTTTGTGTATCTGAAAACATTTTTATGACATGAACATGAGATGAGTAAATCTATTTGATCTAATGTTTATGATTTCTATGTAAGTTTATAAATAAGTTTAGGTATATTGCAAATTTTTTTACTTATTTTCTTAACTATTATTCTTGTGAAAATTGTACAAAAGTTAATGTTTTGGAAGATAATGTATTTAAAATTGTTTTTTGCCTTTCTGAAAAAGATAATTATTTTGTTTTAATTCTTAGTGTCTTATATACTTGTATTTACACTATTGTAAACTTAAAACAAATACACATGCAAACAACTGAAGAACATCATGAACTGATATTTGCATATACCCTGAGTACAATGTTTTGTTTGCAATTGTATAGTATGTATCAAAATAACGGTATTAAACAAAATTTATCCATAACAATGTAAAATTAACTTATAAATTTTATTATAAATAGGAAAAAAAAGTTGCTGGTACTTTTGTGTACGGTCTATATAAGAGTTTAACATTAGTTACATGCTTACCTGTTGTGTGGGTGGCAACGAAACCTTTCTTCTGAACAGAAGCATCAGATTTAAACACCATAAACATTTGATTGCCAGTTGCTAAAATTGGATGTGGTATTTTAGAACCACAGAACCTGCCAAGAATATGAGAATCTGTGGAGTCACCATCATATAACACTATGTGGTCGTATGCGCACTCTTGGTGTGGCTCCATTTCAAACTCTGTAAATAACTGTTAGCAAACACATGTTAATGTTAAATGGACACAAAATAATTGTTTCACACAGTAAGGCATTAAATGTAAAAAAAAATAAGTGAATTACCAGTTTAATTCGGTGTCCCGGCGTTGTAGTGAAATGCCATACACAATCTTTGCGACTCGGGTAGTAGTCAGGATAATTTGGGCTAGACACGGTACCGACCGGAGCTGTAATTTCATACTTGCATCCCCCTTCTTTGCAGTCATGCCCATTCTCATGCAGCGTAAATCCATTGTGGCACCAACATGTGTATGAACCAATTGTGTTGCGGCACTCATGCTGACAGCCACCGTTGTCAATTGCGCATTCATCCATGTCTGTGGTAACAACACATCAAAACTGGCTGATGATTACATGTAGCATAAATAACAAATGGAATAGACTGGGCCATAAGTCACTTGACACTTCATGTAGTTTAGTGGTGACTGTTAATTGATAAATGATGAAAGATTTTGTGAGGTTCAGTCATTAATCTGTAACACATCTTTAATCATTTGTGTTGGATAACAAGACACAATTTTAAATATTTTTATCAGTGTTCTGACAACATTTCTTAAATTTATTGTATTATCAGGACAGGCAATACTGGTTTGTGTGTGTGTGTGTGTGTGTGTGTGTGTGTGTGTGTGTGTGTGTGTGTGTGTGTGTGTGTGTGTGTGTGTGTGTGTGTGTGTGTGTGTGTGTGTGTGTGTGTGTGTGTGTGTGTGTGTGTGTGTGTGTGTGTGTGTGTGTGATACATGAAGAAGACTAATAACTATTACACACACACACACACACACACACACATATTGCAACAATACATATATTTGCATATTTTCCCAGAGTGGTATGTTTGTAAATATTTAGCATAGAAAATAATACGATGAACAGTTTTTAACAATATTATGCAGGCTAAGAATTGTCAGAAAACGTACACCTGCCCCACGAGTGAATACAGCGCTTGTGTGTTTGTGTGAGTGAAGCCAGCTCGGACATGCAAAAATGGGGTAATGCGTACGAATTAGTGGTTTGTCTGTAATCAGGTTTTAACCGGATAAAAATAAACTAATTAATACGTTTTAAACCTGTGAACAAAGACTTACCCCAATTATAAAGACACCATTACATTAAGGAACTTTCAATGAATATGGTGATGAAAAAATTATTGCAGAAATGTGCAATAATAAAGACGCTAAGTAATTTAATGTTAATTACTAGTGTAATTAAATAGTAATTAATAAGTGTGTTATATGTGAGTGACCAGAAAAAATTTATGCAAACGATGATATCGCTTGTGCTATGAGTATGTTTACAAAATCACGAAAATTAACCAAAAAGTGATTGATTTGTAATTTAAAGAACGCTTTGCACGATGTGACAATATCTAACAGGTTGAAAACAGTCCTGGACTTGTCTGATTGCCATCCAGTATAAATACCACCAGCAATTTTGGGGTGATCTCAGACTCAAGATATATTCACACAACATCACGCTGCTGGTCTGCCGACCAACCTAACATCTTTACTACACACACTTATGGAGGAACTCTGGACCATCACAAACAACAAACCATAGAGACAGAGAACACAGCATCAGCATAATAATCATCCTCAAATTCTCAGGATTCACACACACACACACACACAAAACGGTAACGTCGGCAGTACGCAGGTGATGAATAAACAATTATATTTTTTTGTTTGTGAAAAGAACTCTTAAAAAGAAACTTATATATGAACAGTAAAGACTTAAAGTTTTAAATATAATCACTGTACATAAATTTAAATGGTAGTTAAAGAAAATAATTTAATTTAACAAGAAAATTTAAAAATTCTAATCTTCTGTTGTATGTTAAAATTTGGGTGTGTCAGTAGAAAAAAATAATAGGTTGGAAGTAAATGTTATTTTTTGTTTATTTTATTTATAGCAACAATTAGTTTTATTCTTGAGATTTAATATTATTTTTGTTTGTAAATGAGTTGCTATTATTATTTAAAGTTTGAGTCAAAGTCAGATACACTGAAATAAAAAGTGTTTAGATAATTTGTTTAACATGTTTGTTTAGCTAATAAGATTATATGGTTGTTTATTTTTATATGTCATTAACAGTATAGAAGGTTATATTGTATTTTTGTAAACTTATAAAAGAGAATATTTTTTATTTTTATAATTCAAAATTTTAATATTTGCATTTTCTATTAATATTAATAAATAATAGAATTATTATTTTAAAACGATTTTAATTAATTATTTCATGTCATCAACATATGAAAATTATTTTTTTTTTTATTATGCAACTACATATACTTGACGCAACGAGAATAAAAAAATCCTGCTACCTGGCCGGTGTGATACACTTCATAGTTGCGTTGAGTACATTGTATTGTATTTGTGTAATTTTTATAATACTTGTAACGTTGCATAATAATTTGGCGTGCCCAACGTGGGGCTCGATATATGTTAATTATCGTATATGTTCATAATTAATAAGTGTATTATTATTATTGTTATTAATATTATTGTAATGTAATTGTAATATTGGTGTGTATTTCACAACTGGTCCTCAACAAAATTGAAAGAGGAGAGAATTGTTGGTATGAGATAATTTATAATAACAATAAACGTAAATAAATAATATTAAATAAAAACCAATAAAGTCGCGGTTTACCAATAGTAATTAATATTAAAAAAAATACGAATTTAAATTTAATTCTAATACAACGAAATGGTTACACCGCAGAAAGGATTTGATATTGAGGCTATGTTTAGAAGTCTCCAGGAACAAATGCAAAAGAATAATGGAGAATTAAAAAAGAATAGGCAGGAAGTTAAAGCTGAATTAGCGAAAAATAATGAACAAATACAAAAGAATAGCGAAGAAACTACGGCCGAATTTAAAGCTGAATTCAATAACTTTAAAGAACAGATGACTACAAAACTCGAAGAAACTAATACCAACATAAAAATATTAGAAGCTATGGTAGAACATGAAGGAACAAGCGTTAAAGATGGAGAATAGGTTTAAAGAACAGAAAACAGAATGGTCGAAAGAATTAAAAGAAGGTATTAAACAATTAGCTGAACACTGGAATGAAAAGTTTAGAGTTTCAAAGCAGGAACAAGATGTGAGGATAAGAACAGTTAGTGAACAAATCAGGGAAAACATTAATAACACGCAGGAATTGGAAGCCAGAACAACGACTTTGGAAACTGCTGTAGTAGAGTCTGCAAAATCCACCAAGAACTACTCAGGTGAAATGAACACACTTAAGGAAGATCTACATGGAGAAGTAGAACGTCTGAGAATGGAGATCAAGAGATAACCAGCACAGATGATGATGTATCCAACACAGATAGAGGAACGGACCTAACTAGTATTCAAAGGTTTGAAAACAGATAACCCAATTGAATTTTTATTAAATTATGAATGGGAAATGGAATTAATAGGTAACACTATAACTGATAAAGAAAAAATTGACTTTGTTAGTAAGCATTTTCAAGATTGTGCTGCATGATGATATACCATTGTCAGAGACAATTTAACTACATATGAACAATTTAAAGAATCGTTTGAAGGCCGCTATTGGAATATTCACACACAAAGGCAAATACGAGACCAATTAGAATATGATAAATATCAACATAATGGTAGACTTACCTTAGAGAAGTATGTCATACAACTCGTGGAAAGAAGTAAACACTTAAGACCCACATTACACAACACGAATTGGTACTTAAATGAGCACATCACTTTCACAAAGATATAAGATTAGCCATATACACACAAGGAATTAAAACTATTGAAGATTTATTAATTTTACTCACGCAGTCCAAACACATGTTTCACACCGAGTATTATAAATAAAACTCATTTCCAAGACGAGAGAAGGTATGATGAAAACTTCGGGTGGAGAGAATTTAAAAGAGAAGAGCGCAAGGTCGAGAGTAAAACAGAGGGGAGTAATACGAAGGGTGGATACACCTGGCCGAATTCGAATAAGAAATTTACCAAACCATATAACCGGAATGTACAAACAATACCTCAGAAGTCGACGAAGCTGAGACCGAAATGCCATCTACCTCAAAGCAGAGTTGACTGTCACATGAAGTAGAAATGAACAGCCTATTTCTGCCTGATTTGTACACCAACATCATAGCACCGGATACAACTGCAAGACGTGTGAACGAATGTAACTACTGTCCAACCGTTACTGTACACATCAATAACTCTAATCGACACCGGAAGCGAAATATCTGTTGTTAGTAAGACATGGCTACACAGTAACAAACAATGTTTTAAATCGACACCCACTCTACCTGTTAATGAATTTTACATAACCACTGCTAATCGTACCAGGGAACGAGTTAAGCAACAAATATTTGTGAATATAACGTGTGGGAATGTACAATATGAATTACCTATGTTAGTAATAAATAAACTAGTCCGTCACTGTATATTAGGAATAGATACTTCAAATAAAATGAAGGCTGTAATAAATATAGCAGATCAAATGATGACGTGAACTCAGAATAATGTCACACAAAATATTAAATTGAATGTAACCGAAGAAGATAAGTCGTCAAATATAAGTGAACCGGTAAATATCTCCAGACCTTCAGTAACCTATACGAATAATAAACATCGTAGCAAAGAAAACAATGGTGAACACCAAGGGGTAGAACAAATAGACACCTTAATTAAAGAGTATGCAGACATATTTAGCGAACTGCCTACGCAAACAAACATATATGAACATCGCATCGAGGTTACAGATCTGTCAAAATTCGTGAGGAGGACATATCCAATTCCAATGAAGTACGAGGAGCAAGTCGAGAAAGAAATCAAAAGAATGCTGGATAATGATGTCATAGAACAATCGAATAGTAACTCCTTAAACCCGTTGGTTGTGATGAAAAAGAAGAATAATGAAATTCGACTATGTTTGGACATGAGGAATTTGAATAGGGTTGTAGAAAAGGATTTTGACTGTGCACCCACGGCAGATGAGTTGCTCACAAAGTGCAAAGGAGCTAAGTATTTAACTAAACTCAAGTATTAACCTCTAGTTTTTGGCAGATACCCATTCGAGAAAGCGATAGAAAATATACTGCATTTCTGTATAAAAATAAATGCTACCAGCATAAGGTAGTACCTTTTGGTCTAAGCACAAGCCTAGCAGCCATTGTAAAATATTTAGAAATTGCATTAGGTCCGGAAGTAGAACCTTACACCATGACATATTTTGTTGATGACATATTGGTCATATCGAAAATTTTAGAAGAACATATAATCAATTTACGCACTATTTTTGAGAAGTTTTGACAAGCTTGCATCTCATTAAATTTAGTTAAATGTGAATTTATGCGATCGTCTATAAAATTTGTAGTCATATTGTATCTGAGGAAGGTATACGACCAGATCCATGCAAAATAAGCAGTATCACCGAGTTCCCAATACCGAGAAATGTGAAAGGGTTAAGAGCATTCCTAGGTCTTATGGGATACTATAGACGATTTTCACCATTATATGCAGAAGAAATCAAACCACTATTGGAGCTTACAAAGAAGCAAGTGAAGTGGAAGTGGGAACAACAGCACACCAATGCATTCAACAAGGTCAAGGCACTGTTTGTGGAAAATATTATGCTACACCATCCACAACTTGAAGGAAAGTACATCATCTACTCGGACGCCAGCGACTATGCAATAGGGAGCGTACTCTACCAAGAAGATTCAAAAGGAGAATTTCGAGTGATCGCCTATGCAAGCAGAGTGTTCAGAGATGCCGAGAAACATTACTGTACTTCGGAGAAGGAAATATTGGTCATCGTGTATGCATTGAAACAATTCCGATACTACATCTATGGAACGCACTTTGAAATCCACACTGATCACCAAGCTCTATCATTCCTACTGAGGTGCAGAATCACAAATGCAAGACTGATGAGATGGATTCTGGCCATAGAAGAATATTCTTTTACCATTAAATACTGCAGAGGAACCGACAACAAGACAGCAGATACACTAAGTCGATATGTCACGGAGAAGAAGGAAGAGACTCATTTCTCCAATGATAAAGATTTGAAATTACTGCATATCCAGTATAAAGCAAATGACGAAGTAAAACGGCTACTCCAGAACTTAGCAAGAGAGCAAGATAAAGATCCAAAGCTTCAGCAATTAAAACAACAACAATCTCACGATAAGTATGCAGTTAAAAATAACATACAATTTAAATTAATGGACCAAGACTGGAAAGTAATGTTATCACCAGAAATGTTACAACAGTTAATTACACCATGTCACGAAAGTCTAGCCCATGCGTCAGCATGAAAATGTTACTGTACTTTGAGAGAAGATTTTACCATCAATAATATGTTTAGCAGGATTAAAGCCGTCTTAAAAAGGTGTCATGATTGCCAGACCACTAGACAGCCAAATTTACATACCTATGTATCCATGCAAAGCATCAGAGAAAAGGAGAAAGAGGAGTTGTTAGCTCTGGACTTCTTGGGCCCACTGCCACGATAAAGTAGGGGTGTTAGGCATATTCTTACAAGAATATGTATGTCTAGATGTGTTTACCAAGGCTGTCCACTTATACGCTATTATGCAAACCACCACAAAGACTGTTCTGAAGATAATACTGCAAAGGCATGTACCCACATATGGTCACGTAAAGAAGATAATTATGGATCAAGCCAAACAATTTAGGAATAAGCTATGGTCTGAAAGGATCAAGCCAAACCATTTAGGAATAAGCTATGGTCTGAAACGTTAACGCAGCAAGGAATAAAACCCATGCTCACATCAATTAGTACAACCTCTTCTCTTGAGTTATAACTTAGGGAACCAGTAATAATTGGATGTGCCAATTATACCGGCTGCCTTCGTTGTGAAGCACTGAAAATAATCACAACAAATAAACAATTTATATAGCAGGATATTAGGAAGGGGAGACTGTTGATTTATGCACTCATTTTACTCGGTACTTAGATGACATCTCTTTATTACATTTGGTGATTAAGTTCTCTATTGAAAGTTCTCAAACAATATAGTTTACTATATAATTAAATATATAAATTACTACTTTACAAAGGGGCTTCAAAATATGATGTACATCTTATTGATTAATTCCACGGATCCGGGATTAAATATATTAAATGAATTATGGTCACCTTGCCATGTACAATATTGAAACTCTAACCATTTGAAGAATGGTTTTTTACTAATCTTCTAAAACAACAAAACTTTTAGTTTAAACTTTACCTTTTTGCTATAACTAGCGTTATTAGATTTTATACTACATGTTACCTAAAATGTCAGGTTTCTAAAGTCTTTAATGTTATTACATTTAAACATAAGTTTTAAAGTCTTTAATATGATAATTTAAATTGTCTTTTTTGGGTTTATAATTTTGTAACTCTTAACCATGGAAGACAAGCCTCCATGTCACCTGTGTGTTTCCTGAAGTTGCTGCAGAATTAGTTCTTCGGTCCTCCTGATGTTTCTTGAAGTTCAGTCGTTACCTTATCATACTGTGATGGTGAAGTTCTAGAAGTATGTGAAATCATTCCTGGTGTGGTACATTCATCTCCGGCGACTGTAGTTATTCTTAGTAATTCTTGTAGTTAGAATACATAGATAGAAAGTTTGTTTCACTGTTATACACTTCACATGATGATAGATTAGTTGACTATCACCTTCTAGGTTGTAATACTGTATAAATTACATAGTCCGTTATTTTATAATATAGAGAGATGTCATCACCACACAAATTACTTATTTAAATAGTCATGGTATCAACCCTTTCACGTTTTTATATATACACGTAGCGAAACAACGCTTTACGCTGCTTACGGCATGAGCGCTCCATTACAAGTGGAAGAAAATAGTTAAGGGGAGCGTAGTAATGTGATGGTACAATCATGGTACATTTCATAATATACTAAAATATGGTAAAGAGATCATAAATATTGTATTTTCCTATTTTTTGACATACCCAATCCAACCTCAAACACCCGATATAGAATTTACGGTGAGTGGACTATAGTACAGTATTTGCCAGGATTTGAACTAATTCATGACAAAAAACGGTGTCACATCACAAAAACAGTGTGCAGTTATTGAGATAAGCAGAGCCAAGCCTTCGTTACGTCAGAGGCGGAGAATGTGTTGACAACTACAAACGGCGATGTCAACAACTTAGACAAAGGAATGTGACGTCAATACACCCCACTTCCGCAGATTTCAACCAGAAATTGCCGTCATTTCATCTGCAGCTCTGATTTGAGCCGGCCGGCCGCCCATTCACTTACGAGTGAATTTTAACTTTTTAGACCACTGTAGGTGGTTAATAAACAATATAAATATAATAAGTACAGTGCGCCAACTTCAAGATGTGACCGGGAAAAACTCGCCGAACTCGCGGTGCGCGAAGTTCGTGCAAAACGAGGACGCACAGCAACACTACATTGGTGAGAGCGTTCCTTATATATTTTGAATCCTTTATTTCCCAATATATTGTAGAAATCAATCATTTAACAAATTATTCAAAATTTCAATCAAAATTTAAGGAGCTCCAAAATTTAAATAAGTTGTACCATGATAATGAAAGGGTGAGTGGTTGTGTGCGTGCATAATTATTCTAAGTGCTGGGTTGAGCACCACTATATAAATATAAATATATACATGTTATTATTGTATAATCATTTAATCATATAATCATTAAACTTAATCAAATTTATTATTACACATTATGTTTTTGGAAGGGTTACAGTTGGTTTTAAAAAATGTTATGTAACAAAGTAAAGAATAAAAAGGGGCATTTCATTGGTAACAATTAGAACAGCTGTTTTGTTATTTCAAGCAATTTCCGTTTCCTATGACTTCGCGTAACGAACTTCTGGCCCATGACTTAGTTAATTGCATAGATGGCGTCTTAGTTTTTGTATACATAACCACATTTGTGAGATATATCGTATTTATAAATTCAAAAATAACGTAACTGTACAGGTGGCTTCTGGAACAGGGACATTAGGTGGTATTATTTAAACATATTATTACCTAATGTACGCCTAGAAAGAACGGAACAAATTGCTTGAGGTAACGGAGATAAAATTTTATAATTCGTAAACATAACCCCACAATTAGGTTATACAATTGTATGCATGCGTGCATTACACAATTGCCAAAATGAGTACTAATGACAATATTACGTTAGAAATAGGTACAACTAATGTAAATTTGACTGGCGAGATGGATGTACAAACACCTCAAACTAGTCAGATTGACGAGGTGCATACGCCTGTATCTGTAACGAAAGTCAATACATCCATTTCAACTAGTTTAGATAGTAAGCAGGATGAAACTAATGCAATGATGCAACTTTTATTAAATAAATTTGACAGTTTTAAAAAAAACTAGATGAACAGAAAATCGATTTTAATATTAAATTCAATGAATTAAAGAATGAAATAAAAGTGAGTCACAATAAACTTATTAAAAAATGTGACCAGCTGATTACAAAATTAGATAAGTTACATGTGGTAGAAAGTAAATTAGAAAGTCAGAAAGTACTAGATAGTAGTACCCAGCAAAATGATGTACTGGATAACCTATTTAAAACTGATAATTCCAAAAATGAATGTACTCTAGATAATGCAAATAATACAGGTAGTAAGATTGTGGTGGTAGAAGAGGATAAACATGATAATGAAAATATAATGCATGACAATGAAATATTTGAATTTTTGAAGTCAGAAAGAAAGTGGAGAGAAAGTATTTTAGCACAAGGAATGCAGGGGGTAGAATTTTCTTTTAATGTTGTATTAGGGGGTGAAGACAAGTCTTCATGTAGTTTGATAGACGATAGTTCTACAAATAAAGTTTCTTTTAGTTTTTGTGTACCTAAGAGGTGCAACAATTTTATGATAGGGACCCTTGTATATTTGGAGAGAGAAAGTGTACTTTGGTGTTATGGAGAGAAATGTATTAAGAGAGAAAGTATAGAGAGATATTGTGAGAGTAAGAGAGTAATAAAAATATTTAAAGTAAAAAGAAATTACAGACAACTGTTAGAAAGGTTAGGGTTATATGTGGTATATGAAAATGATGACTACTTACCTGATAATAACAATAAATTGAAAATAACAAGAAATGAGAATAAAGACATTAGGTACTTACCTGTGGTGGAATATTATGGGGATAATTATAGTATAAACCGATTAATGACATATGACACTAAGACAAACGGAACTCTACTTGATAGTAACTGGAAGTATTTGATTAATAACAATTGCATACAGGAATATAAATATAATGTTGCAAATAATAAAATCTATGTATTAAATAAGAATTTATATAGACCTAAGATTCGTTTATTGTTTAATGATGGTGGATAGACTGTTATATTGTGATATGAACATTAAATAATAATATGAAAAGTGGTTTTGAATTGGACTGTTATGGACTGATTTCGATTAATGACACAATAATGAAGTTGGAGTGTATATTTTTATTGTATTAATTGTATTTATATATCCATGTATTTTGATATGTATTATGTATTACAGGTACCCCAGTGTGTATTATTATATATTTTATATATATAACATGTTTAATAAGAATATTTTAATTAATTATTAATGAATAATAATGAATGTTTAAATAAATAATTATATTGGAATTTTGATAAGAGGTATTGTTATAAGTAGGTAGGAGAGGAATTTTATAAGACAATGGTAAACGATTACAGTAAGGTAAGTGTTTAAACAGGAATAGAACCTGGGTATTGAATTAGAAGCAGGTGAGTTATTTAATTAATGTAAATGGAGTTAGAAAGGTAAGAATTTTTAAGAAAATACAAAGAGAATTATTAGATAGTTAGGGACACAGTAGTTGGTTATTATTTGTAAAGAAGGTTTAAGTAAAGGTACATACATATAATTATTGTTGATGAATTCTGTAGTGAGGGTGAGGTGATAAAGAGTAGCCAACCAATAGTGTTGTGGCAGATATTAGTGTAGTTTAAGGGAGTGTTTGCCGAAATTTTTGGAAGGGCAAAATATTAGAGATGTATATAGCCAGTTAGGGAACACCCAACCCAGTGCAAAGACGAGCGGTGCCATAAGATTTAAATGAAAGTAGTAATGGAGTATATAATTGAGATATTGGTGTCAATGATAGGTAAATTTGATGGTTAGTTAGAAGAAGGTGAGTAATATTATATAATGAAGTATAGTGAATATAGGAGTTATCCAGACTAAACAATGATAAAAGGTGAGAGGTTAGGTAGTTAAGGAGGTAGAAAGTTCAGAGGAGAGAGGTAGTAGAAAATGAATAATGAAATAATAATGTAATATGAATAGTAACAATAAGTTTAAAATGTATTTTATTATTATAAATAAATAAATTTGATGTTTAATTAATAACTGCAATGGTAAATTTTAATTTACATATAACTTAAATTGTAATTATACAAATGTTAATGCATATCTTAGATATGATCAGATATGATTAAATATGATTGAGTATTTAAAATGTATTAACTGTATTATTAATATATCAGTGTTAATTATTAATGTATTATGTATTTATTTGAAGACTTTTTAACATGATGTTATAATATGTGTAGGAAGAGAAAAAAAAAATTTTTTAAATGGCGCTGTTAATAATATTTATCAGCCAAATAATTAACTGTTAATAATAATAATAATAATAATTTTATTTTTGTTTTATCATGCACTAAGAGTATTCAATAAATAAATATATAGAGTTATTAATTCTTTTATAATTTGTTTTTCTCCAGATTTGGGAGATTATAATGTGTAATTTTCTTATTATATTTTCAATTATATCTTATTCAATTTTGGTATAATATTCTTTTTAATTCTTGAAGATTATAATATATAATCTTATAATTTTATTAAGCATACTAAAAAATATTAAGCCAACCCAGTGCTTATTGGCACAAACCAGCACTTAGCTAAGGGGAACCAGATCAGTTGAGGATGGAGTGATTCAATAAACCACTATATTAATATTTTTTATAAATTGTTTCAGTGTTTGTGGTGTGACAGCGGTCCTGAGCTGGCCAACGCGTCAGAGCAGGGGCGTTAAAAGCCTAAGTGGCCTTATGGTGTTGGGATCTCGCAGGAGAAGTCCAGTAAGGTCATGAAGGTACGGTCCTCATCACCAGACCAAGGGTGAGTTATTGTTATTTTTTATATAAAATTGTAAGGGGGTTGTGGCGACTTGTCCTGACTGATCCCTTTAGGAAGTATGAAAGGGTCAATGAAAGTTTGTGTGCTTCGTCACACCATCTTTCATTGAGGGGGTTTTGTGATGGTACAATCATGGTACATTTCATAATATACTAAAATATGGTAAAGAGATCATAAATATTGTATTTTCCTATTTTTTGACATACCCAATCCAACCTCAAACACCCGATATAGAATTTACGGTGAGTGGACTATAGTACAGTATTTGCCAGGATTTGAACTAATTCATGACAAAAAACGGTGTCACATCACAAAAACAGTGTGCAGTTATTGAGATAAGCAGAGCCAAGCCTTCGTTACGTCAGAGGCGGAGAATGTGTTGACAACTACAAACGGCGATGTCAACAACTTAGACAAAGGAATGTGACGTCAATACACCCCACTTCCGCAGATTTCAACCAGAAATTGCCGTCATTTCATCTGCAGCTCTGATTTGAGCCGGCCGGCCGCCCATTCACTTACGAGTGAATTTTAACTTTTTAGACCACTGTAGGTGGTTAATAAACAATATAAATATAATAAGTACAGTGCGCCAACTTCAAGATGTGACCGGGAAAAACTCGCCGAACTCGCGGTGCGCGAAGTTCGTGCAAAACGAGGACGCACAGCAACACTACATTGGTGAGAGCGTTCCTTATATATTTTGAATCCTTTATTTCCCAATATATTGTAGAAATCAATCATTTAACAAATTATTCAAAATTTCAATCAAAATTTAAGGAGCTCCAAAATTTAAATAAGTTGTACCATGATAATGAAAGGGTGAGTGGTTGTGTGCGTGCATAATTATTCTAAGTGCTGGGTTGAGCACCACTATATAAATATAAATATATACATGTTATTATTGTATAATCATTTAATCATTAAACTTAATCAAATTTATTATTACACATTATGTTTTTGGAAGGGTTACAGTTGGTTTTAAAAAATGTTATGTAACAAAGTAAAGAATAAAAAGGGGTATTTCATTGGTAACAATTAGAACAGCTGTTTTGTTATTTCAAGCAATTTCCGTTTCCTATGACTTCGCGTAACGAACTTCTGGCCCATGACTTAGTTAATTGCATAGATGGCGTCTTAGTTTTTGTATACATAACCACATTTGTGAGATATATCGTATTTATAAATTCAAAAATAACGTAACTGTACAGTAATCTCAAGACAATTACTAGGCAACATAAAAGTAGTTCCGTTTTTCTAATTTTAATTAAAGGACTACGGTTGATTAAATAATTAAATCGTGATATTCTTAGTTGCAGAAGTTATCAAAGTACGTAACAATGGTCTTAATTAATTATTTAAATAATAACAAATTTACAATAATACTTAGTTTATTTAGGGGTCAGAAAACAAGTTAATTCTGGTCAGTTCTTGTTTATACAGGATAAATTAATAAGCTTTACCCTTTCTGTACAATTCCATTCCCTTTTAATTTTATTATTAGACTTATATTAAATATTATTATTATTAAATGATTGCCATAAGAATTAGTTTACAATGTGAGATTTTATTAAGAATTTAAAATTTCTCCGATTATATATTATCAACTTAATTAATTAACATCTTTTTATTAATGAAATCGTCACATACTCCGCCGCTTAAGCCACAGACGCCGGTATAATTTTTTTGAATATACCGAGAGTATGTTTAGGGATTTCCGTGTGTAATTTCTCTCACCCGTTTCTCTCTGTATGTAATTATGAGTTACACACGTCAGTCTCGAATTGTTCATTCTTACTATCTACATATCATACTTTACAGACTAATTCTAATAGTACATAAAATTCACACATTATAAAACATATAGTTAACATTCTAATTTTCTTAACACTACTACTTATGACTACTACCGGGTTTTTCTTTAGTTGGGAGTTATTCTAGTGATAGAATTACTCATTAAGTAATTTGTTACTTAATTATTTCTCATATTTGCTGTCAGCTGACTTCTTACTTTGCTCTACTTTCGAAGAATAGGATTCAAGGGTGATCAGGCCTCGTACCTATCTATACCATTAGCTAGCTAAACGTTACTCTAGTACTCCTTTGCAGTTGAGTACAAAACATATACCTTTCTTTTTTCTTTACATTTATTTAACTTGCACTCTACCATTACCTTCTTTGTGATAATGTTTTATCTGAGAAATATGTGTCCTTCGTACATATTTTTGAGTAGAGGGTTCATACAGTGCTACGGTTACTGGAGTTAAATATTTGTGAATTTGATAAGGACCGCACCATCGGTATGATAGCTTGGAAGTGGTCTTATCGATTGCACTACTCGTAGGATGTGTTTTACACATAACTAAGTTACCGATTTGGTACTTTACTTCATTATTTTTATTTCGCTCGTGATATTTCCTTGATTTCGCTAAGTTTGTTCGCAAATTAGCGCGCGCTTCAATCCATATTTTCCTAATATTTTTATCCCTAATTTCATGGGGTAACAATTCATGTATTTTCCACTTAGTGGATAATGGGTGGTTGGGTTTATATTTGAACAATAATTCAAATGGGGTCGACTTATGTCCTTCATGATATGCAGAATTAAAAGCGAACTGTATCCAGGATAAGTTCTGGTCCCAAGAAGTATGGTCGTTAGCATGGTAGGCAATTAAAGCAGATTTTAGGTTTCGCAAATACCTCTCAGCTATATTACCTTGCGGACGATACTCTGTAGTGGTAATATGGTTTATACCTAGTTTGAAACACATGTTCCTGAATTCTTTGGACTTAAACTGTGGTCCGTTATCCGACACTAGATGGACAGGAATACCAAATTCTTTAAATAATCTATGCTGTAAAATATTTACTGTGGTTGTAGCTAAGGCTCGCCGCATGGGGTACATCCAGACGAATTTGCTAAAAGAGTCTACACAAATTAGTAACATTGTATTTCCTGATTTGGAACGCGGATAGGGTCCTGAAAAGTCTAAATAAATTTTGGAGAACGGGGTAGCAGGAATCTCAGAGATTAACTGACTTATTTGGCTGTTTCTAGCGGGTTTGCTGAGTGCACACAACTTACACTTTTTTACAAAATTGGCGATCTCACTGTTCATATTTTCCCAGTGATATTCTTTACGAATTCGGTGTATAGTTTTATTTATTCCCATATGTGCTCCAATGGTGGAAGAGTGATAATATTCCATCAGCATAGGTTTAATAATATCAGGGGCAATTATTCGTAGATATTTTCCGTTCGCTATTTTACAACATAATACTCTCCTACTTAATATGTATTTCTCTGACTTATTTCCTTTTTCAAGTTGTTCAATAATTGGACTCAAACGTGGGTCTTGTATTTGATACTGGGCTAAATCTGTAAATGCAAGAGGAAATTCGGTAATTAAAGTATTAATAATCGGCGTTTCTCTACTCTTGTTTTCGTAATTATTACTACTAGGCTGGAACATACGTGACAGTGTATCGGCAACTACGTTTTGGGTGCCTCTAATATGTTGTACTTTGAATTTAAAACAATTTAATCTTAATACCCATCTTCCGATACGACCTAACTGTTTTGGGTGATTTAGTAGCCAAGATAACGCTTGATTATCTGTTTCTAACAAAAACTCCTTATGTTCTAAAAATGGTTTGAACTTCTCAAAAGCGAAAACTATAGCTAAACATTCTAATTCGTATGCGGAGTATTTTTTCTTGCTCAGTTAGGGTGCGAGAAGCGTAACTAATAGGTAACCTTGAGTTATCTACTTCCTGATATATTACTGCACCTAGTGCGACACTAGAACTGTCTGTCTGCACTACAAATGGTTTTGTAAAGTCGGCTAATTGTAGTACAGGGGGTGATATTATGCTTTCTTTTAATTTCTCGAATGCGGTTTGGTGTTGCTCATTCCATTCAAATTTAATTCCCTTCTTTCTTAAGGTATTTAGCGGTGCTGCAATTTCAGCTAGATGTGGGATGTACTTATGGAAATAATTTATCATTCCTAAAAATCGGGCTATTCCTTTCGCATCCCGCGGCGGTAAAAATTCTCTGATGGCACGGGTTCGCTCTGGGTCTATGCTTACCTTTCCGTTTGCTTTTACGATGTGACCTAAAAATGAGAATTGTGTCACAGCAAAATTTACTTTACTGGGATTTACGGTTAATCCAGCTTTCTCCAATCGGGTTAGTACTTCACGTAGATGTTCAAGATGTTGCTCAATTGACTCGCTGTAAATAACAATGTCATCTAGGTAGTGGTACACATATTTAAACTTTATGTCATGAAATAATTTTTCTAATAATCTGCTACATACAGAACTACCTTGGGATATACCAAAAGGTACCCTTGTAAATTGGTACAGGTTGAAAGGGACGGCAAAGGCGGTAAGACGTTTTGATTCTTCCGAAAGAGGTATCTGATGAAATGCCTGATTTAAATCCATAATGGTAAAGATTTTTGCTTTAGTAAAATAATGAAATGCACTGTGGATGTCGGGAAGTGGTATAGATTCAAATTCTATCCGTTTATTTAGTTGTCTGTAGTCCACCACTAATCTATGTTTGTCGTTACCTTTGGGTACTAAAAACGCAGGTGATGAATAAGATGACGTAGAGGGTTCGATGACTCCTTGTTCTAACAATTTATTAATTTGGTTCCTCATCACTTCCATTTTCGGTGGTGATAATTTGTATGGGGCTAAACGAATTACTTTGTTGTCGCTCAAATTTATTTTGTACTCTATCAGATCCGTCAGTCCTAATTTTGGGGTAAGGACGTTGGAGAATTGTTTTATTAAAGTCTGTATGTTCCGTCTATCTTTACTTTTTAGATGACTTAATTCAGGTTCTTGATGCTTTATATGTGTAGAAGTGGTGCTAGTACTTTCTCTGTTATTTGCATTATCATGCAAGTTATATTTCCGTGAACGATCGAATCCAAAGTAAAATATCTTCTCGTGAATGTCTAAAATTATTCCTGTTTTACTGATAAAATCAGCTCCCAATATTAATTCGGGTCCTAATTCGTCGCATACCAACATTGGAAAATACCACGTTAGATTTTTAATTTTTACTTTAAACGTGATGATAAGTTTTATCATTAAGTTTTGCTTATTAGCTGTAGCGCATCTAATATTTACTGATTGACTGCGTTTAACTAAATTGTGTTTAAATAATTGATCGGCTAGCTCTTGACTAATTAAACTTCGCGTGGATCCGGAATCAATTAATCCGAGGCTGGATGTAACACCAAGGTCAACTTGTATATACGGTAATTCACACCTATTGTAATCACATTTACTAATAGAGTTACATTTATCGATAAATTTCCTAACATAGGGGTCTAATTTTCTTTTGTTATTATTATTAGTATTTTGTTTTAACTTGTGGTCTCTCAGGGGTTTACCTGTTTTCACGATGCTGCGGAAGACACAGGGTTTCGGATCTCCCTGGCTTACATGTTTTTTTGGATAATGAGTTTTCTGATGATACTGTTTCCGTTTACAGTTTCTACTGAGGTGTCCAGGTTTTCCGCAGTTATAGCATATATATTCTTTACGCGGGGTCTCACTGGTTTCGTGTCTAGGTGGTGGCTCTTTGGACTTACCGTGGCCATGAACATAGGTTGGTCGCCGAAATGGGCGTCGTTCTCGTAGACTTCTTGTATCTGAGGATAGGGCTTGCATTTCCTTTCTATGTGGTGTTGTGGATACCGGTGCATGTCGATGCTGATCTGCATACCACACATTTGAAGAGTGCACACTACATTGTTCAAGGTCAGCGAAAGTAAGGGGTCTACTTATTAGAGCTAAACGGGAGCGTTCTTCAGGAGATAAGCCTACCAATATAGTATCGACCAATTGTTTTTCAGTCCAGTCGACTTGCAGTAGACGTGAAGATTCTCTGATGTCTGCGATATAGTGGGCCAGTCTTTCTTGAGCTCTTTGTACTCGAAGTACGGTATTTCTTTTTATCTCCTCATATATTCCAGTGGGAATAAAATATTTGATTATATTTGTATGAAGTTCTTCTACCGGAAGATTCGAGTTTAATGTTTCGAGGACACGATCTCGTAAAGGTGGTTTACATTTGGGTAAGATGACCTGCAGTATTTGACAATCGCTCAATTGTTGTAGATCTTTTATTTGCAGTAGATATCTGATAAAAGTCAATAGAGTCGTGATGCTTAAGCCATCGGTGTAAGGAATATCATTAATTATTTTCTCTACTGGGTGGGAAATCTTTCCGTAGAGGTCTACATTAAAACATACGTTAGGTGTACTTTTCGAAAGATTGGTGTTTGCATTGGGATTTGTAATCGCATATTTACTAGTGCGAGTATGCTGAACATTTGGCGGTGGGGTTTCTGACATAGTGTGGGTATTTAATTTTCTACTAGGTAATTGTTCATGACTCGGTTGTATCTTCGATACGGTGGGTGATTCGGGGATCGAGGTGGAGAGAGGGTGTTCTAAAGTAGGGGATTGAACTGGGGAGATATATAATTTTCGTAAGTAGTGCTCAATTTCCTCCATTCTCGATGAGTCTGATTTTCGTCGTAAGTCATTGATAATTATGGGTAATTGGCTTAATGCCTCCTCCGCAAATTTCTGCACATCGGGGGGGATTACGGTGACGTCGGGCCAGCTTAATAAATTATTTAACCGGCGGGTTAAATGTTCTATACGTTGTGTAACGCGCAAAAATTCCGTAGGTGATTTCTTGTCCTCAAGGTTTTGAGATAATACTATCAATTCCCTATATTTCGCATAACAGGTTTCTCGTTCGCCGTCATAATCGAGTTCACGCAATCTATCTAACTGCGATGGTGTATCTGATCCGGTTTGGCGTAATGATTTTCGTAACTCCGACACGGTTACATTTACGTGTTTTAGACCTCGTAAAAGTGCCTCGTAGCATAGCTCATCTTTTAATAACAGATCAGGATTAAATCCGGCCATTTTAGTAACGTGAGCGGCTATAACTAATTATTCTACTATTTGCCTTAATTGTTATACAACGCTTCCTTTTTCTTTTACACAAAAAATATAAAACTATAAACCAATCGTGTTCTTACTCCTTTTTCTTTTTTTTTTTTTACAAATAAACACATAAAATGTTATGACAACCTTTATCGTTTTACTTTGAGAGAGAGAGAGAAATTTCACACATGCATGAATATGCGTACGACAAAAGATTCCCCCTTCGGTTACTAACACATGAACAGACACGCTTCTTATAACAATAGACCACACAAGGAGGGTGACTTATTTTCAACTCAACTAAACAATGACAATTTTAAACAAACGGCAGCAGGAAACTACCCGTCCGAGATTGTCGAGAATGTGGCACGTTTATGAATGGGACTTTTAACAAGTACCGACATGGTTTGTTTACATGGGATTATATGCTAATATTACGTTACACATATTATATTTACTAATAAAGTTATTTATACTATATTACTATAATATTAATTATTATTTTTATCTTATTTCAAACTCTGACACATATTGAAATACATGAGTGTATAGATCAACAGCTTTTGTGCGTGGGATGTCGGGACGCAATTACATCTTTCTTTTCTCTTACGCAAAATTAGCAAATTCGCAAAATAGCAGCAGAGCAGAGTGGCGCAAATTATAACCTCTTCTCTTGAGTTATAACTTAGGGAACCAGTAATAATTGGATGTGCCAATTATACCGGCTGCCTTCGTTGTGAAGCACTGAAAATAATCACAACAAATAAACAATTTATATAGCAGGATATTAGGAAGGGGAGACTGTTGATTTATGCACTCATTTTACTCGGTACTTAGATGACATCTCTTTATTACATTTGGTGATTAAGTTCTCTATTGAAAGTTCTCAAACAATATAGTTTACTATATAATTAAATATATAAATTACTACTTTACAAAGGGGCTTCAAAATATGATGTACATCTTATTGATTAATTCCACGGATCCGGGATTAAATATATTAAATGAATTATGGTCACCTTGCCATGTACAATATTGAAACTCTAACCATTTGAAGAATGGTTTTTTACTAATCTTCTAAAACAACAAAACTTTTAGTTTAAACTTTACCTTTTTGCTATAACTAGCGTTATTAGATTTTATACTACATGTTACCTAAAATGTCAGGTTTCTAAAGTCTTTAATGTTATTACATTTAAACATAAGTTTTAAAGTCTTTAATATGATAATTTAAATTGTCTTTTTTGGGTTTATAATTTTGTAACTCTTAACCATGGAAGACAAGCCTCCATGTCACCTGTGTGTTTCCTGAAGTTGCTGCAGAATTAGTTCTTCGGTCCTCCTGATGTTTCTTGAAGTTCAGTCGTTACCTTATCATACTGTGATGGTGAAGTTCTAGAAGTATGTGAAATCATTCCTGGTGTGGTACATTCATCTCCGGCGACTGTAGTTATTCTTAGTAATTCTTGTAGTTAGAATACATAGATAGAAAGTTTGTTTCACTGTTATACACTTCACATGATGATAGATTAATTGACTATCACCTTCTAGGTTGTAATACTGTATTATTTACATAGTCCGTTAGTTTATAATATAGAGAGATGTCATCACCACACAAATTACTTATTTAAATAGTCATTGTATCAACCCTTTCACATTTTTATATATACACGTAGCGAAACAACGCTTTACGCTGCTTACGGCGTGAGCGCTCCATTACAAGTGGAAGAAAAAATAGTTAAGGGGAGCGTAGTAATCTCAAGACAATTACTAGGCAACATAAAAGTAGTTCCGTTTTTCTAATTTTAATTAAAGGACTACGGTTGATTAAATAATTAAATCGTGATATTCTTAGTTGCAGAAGTTATCAAAGTACGTAACAATGGTCTTAATTAATTATTTAAATAATAACAAATTTACAGTAATACTTAGTTTATTTAGGGGTCAGAAAACAAGTTAATTCTGGTCAGTTCTTGTTTATACAGGATAAATTAATAAGCTTTGCCCTTTCTGTACAATTCCATTCCCTTTTAATTTTATTATTAGACTTACATTAAATATTATTATTATTAAATGATTGCCATAAGAATTAGTTTACAATGTGAGATTTTATTAAGAATTTAAAATTTCTCCGATTATATATTATCAACTTAATTAATTAACATCTTTTTATTAATGAAATCGTCACATTAGGAATCCTCAGGGTAACCTTGCCGAACGTGTTAATAAAGAATTGGGCAAGTATATGAGTATATATTGTCATGACCAGCATAACAAATGGGCTGAATACTTGCCGTTCTTTGAAAAATCTATTAATGAAAATTATAGTGAAGCTACTGGATACCCACCAATACACAATTTTCAAAGCACTCAGCATTGAAAATACACAAAATACTAATACATATACCACAATTACACACAATAATACCAATTTAAAGTACCAGAGGCCAACAGGAAACCACAATACACACCAACCAACCAACACACACCAACCAACCAACACACAGGTACTTCACTAGACTCAAAATCAGGAAGGCTGAAGATGGGAACACAATGCTTCCCGAAACATGTTCCTAATAAGGAAAAATATCTTGAGGTAAATTCATTATAAATATTAAATATATTATATACGTAAGAAACAGACAGTAGCAAAAAGTGTTTGAATACTGTATACACATTAATACCCTTTTGTGTGCATTTATTATTTGTGCATTTCCTGTAAACAGATCCTGATGATGACAGCAAGTCTTGTTTGAACATTAACATATAATGTTACAAAATGATGTGTCATCACTGACTGAACTTCACAAAACTTTCATCATCACTAGAAGTTATCAAAAAATGCAAGAAGTTATTTTCTCAATAAACTTATGGTTTCATATGCTTTCATGTATGGCAATTTATCAGTATAAAACATAACTGGTGTAAGAAACTATGAGAACAATTACGCTTACCAGATGATGGGTATTGTAAGATTAATAAAAGAGAGAATTAAACATTGAAATTAATACTGTATAGTACTAGAAGTATGAAGATTAATTATAATAACCGAAGATCAGAAACCCTGCAGGGTCATCAAAATTCAGAAAGGCCGTATAAGAGATATACAGAGAGCTGGAAATCTTTGCCAGACTTCATACCATAGATATACTGTATAAAGAACAAACACTGTTCTTGTTACAAGAGAAACAGAATAAGTGTTAGTACATCGGGGAATTTGAATATTTAGTGATACTGAAAGGGAAAACCAATTCAGTATCATATGCACTTCATTAAGCTTTTATGGCTAGCGTCAACGTTGTTAAAATTATTGATAATATTACTAGCCTTTGGGCTGTTAGCTCATGGTCAACTGTTATTGTAGACAGACATTTTAGCCCCACCAACAGAGGCTGAAATGTCTGTCCGACACTGAAGATGGCCTCTGATGGGGGGGGGGGGGTGAATCGTCTATCTGCAATAACAGTCAACCATGGCGTGACAGCCTGGCTAGTAATAATAACAATAATTTTAATAATTCACTTTTCAGTTATCCAAACAACTGTGTAGAATCGTGAAACAAATGTGGTTTTAAAAGTTAACATTTAGAGCCCTATGGACAAGTGTGACTCGCCCACTTCCACTCTCAGATCCTAAGGACAAACGTAACATCCACGAATTTAACAGCATTTATATTGAACTGGACTGCGCTTATACCAACACATGCAATGCCAACCTATCAGACCATTAGATCCTCTTTGAAGAGATGAAGCTTCTGTCACTGATGAGAGCATATTTCCCTCGCCTCCAGATGGAGTCCATCAAGATTCAGAAGCATGCTGTAGTTGCAATGAATTGGCAGGATAAAAGCTTCTTTTTATGTACATTGTGCATGCGGGTTGTGGCTAACCAGTTGTGTGCTACCTTCTCTTTGATTAGCTGGTGGTGTCCGAACAACATCTTCATGGGACTTGGAAAATTTATAAGTATAGGTACCCTTCGTGAGGCCACTAGCCACACCCTACAGTACTGTGGTCACTAACAATGACACCTGTGTTAGTGTTTTTAGCTCGATTAGCACTGAAGATTGCCGTGAAGGCATGGGTGAAACATTTGCTGAAATGAACAGCACTGGACCATGGCCAAACACCCCAGAAGAAAATAATTTTAATAATATTGACTCCGGAAATGTAACCCTCCAACAAACTTTATCCATAGGTTTGTTTGGTAACAACAGTAATATTTTAGTTCTGCTATACAACTGGAGAGGCCAGCACCAGCTTGAAATTAATTTTACTTGTAAACACATGCAAATTGGTGTTGTTTACACTGTGTTTTGACGTGTGCTGAATATTTTGTTGTGTTAGTTTCATGGTTTATTATAAATGATTCATATAAATATCTTACTAAAGATGAAATTTATCAACTTTTGAATAATATTGATTTATAGTATTGATGACAGGTATTAATGTGCAGAACTATTGCTACGAAATTATTTAAGACTTTTGAAAATGATATAATTTAGATGCCTAGAGTGGAATACATTTAACATGCTATTGGATGCACATCATATAATAGAGAACAGTCTATGTACATTAGGAATAAGTGAAAAGTTGCTTTTTTTATTAGGTTCAAATTTATGTAAAAATTCTCTGGCTTCAGGACTAGGCAGCCCTCTGAGGTAGCTAGGGCTCAGTGTATTAAAAGTTAATATGCACACAAAAATAGAAAGAAAGGTTGAAATTATAAAGTTTGATATTAATTTTCTGATCTACTTCTATTTTCTGACACTTTAAGCGTGTATCAGGATTTGGTAAGAGCACTAGTATGCTCTCGCGCACATCCGTGCATGTGTGTGTGTATGTGTACAAAAAAATTCTTGACTCACCAGTAAAAAACACAGCAGCAAATCCAGTCTTATGAACAGTGTTGTCAGAGCTGAATTCAATTCGTAGGCTGTTTCCTTCAGATGTGATAAGTGGTGGCAACCTGGAACCACAGAACACGCCGTGGCGTCGTAACACATCTGATGGCATCTTGCTATGTATTTCGACTGAATCGTATTCACATTCTTGCTGCACAACAGAATTAAAACTTGTTAATAATAAAGTAAATATATTATTAAAGTAGAAATTTATTACATCATCATTGATGTATTATGCAAATTGTTATTAAGTATTTTACAGGAAAAGTTAAACTGCTAAAATAAAAGTGTTAATAACTAATTCAGAACCTAAAGTATATCAACCAACAGTTCAATTAATTTATAATCATTTATTAAATACATTAAATTAATTAACTTAGCCATTTTCAATTACACAATTTTAATCATCTTCTCTGTTACTGTCTATAGCCATGGTATATCTCACATCACACCACAGGTACAGAGAAATCAATCTGTACTGCGGGGGGGTGTGTATTCCTATACCTATAGTACCTATAGATGTTGCATTATTAGGTCCACCACTTTTTATTCAAACTGCTGTACTTTTTTAATATTAGGTAAATAAAGTTGAATTTACTTTCCTTTGATTTTAACCCACAGCACGGTATAACCAATGAACATCATGCAAAGCGAACTCTCTTTTCCGGAGCTCCCTGCCATCATATTTTAAATTATGACTGTATATGTCTTATATGATTTAAAACTTAGTTACCAGTGGGTGTGAACTAACCAATACTGAAATATTGTAAATTATAACTGTAAACTGTAGTAAATTATACACACAGTAGATTCCCAATTATCAGTATAGACAATGCGGATTATCAGTATATGGTCCAATGCAGGCAGAGATAGCAACACATTCTCAGACTTGTTTATGTTGATGGTCTTCTAGACTATCTAGAATTTCAAAGTAATTCACAACTCATCTGTCTAGTAATAACAAACATAATATAGGTAATATTACAAAAATTCCATTCGCAAATACTGGAAAAGCATTTGAAAAGCCATAAGCAAATGTACCTTATTGATTATTACAAAAAAAAGTACAGAAATAAATGATTTAATGTTATGTTGAACTAGTGAAAATAAGTTAATTAAAAATATTTACTGAATTTTGTTTTGTTTACAGTTGTTCCATTTTATTTTTCTATAAATTTTAATGTTATCATCTGAATTTTAAAAGTCTGTATAACAGATTTAGCTTATATATAACTAAAAAAAAAAACCTCTGCTCAACAGTCCATTAAGGACCAAGGCGTACCGCGGAGCTTTTGTGTTAGTGTGACGGTGTATGGCTAGTACTACACGCCACCAGCCGCTAGTTGTGGTATTCACAGCCAGGAGGCGGCGCTGTTATCTCACGGCCTACTCAATTTGCCTCACGACGCTGAGTGCACACCGTACGGAACCTCAGCCGGGAATCGAACCCGGAACCACGAGCGCATCAATTGCCCACGTTAGCCACTAGTCCACCTGGAGGATACTAGTCCACCTCTTATATATAACTATATTATTTAATTTACTTAAGTCTTAATTTTTTTTTTTTTTTTTTTGATACAAACTCCTAGTGAAATCTTATGTGTTTAAATTAAATTATAAATTCATTGGAGAACTTTTAAGCAGGCAATGACTTGTTCTTTGTTTTTGCAGATTATTGGTGACTGACGAGCCTGAGATTACTGCCAATAATGAGAGTTGTACTGAATGTAGTGTACTGTCAGTAACAATTATCACTTACAAACCAGTTGTTGGATTAGTTGTGAGCCTTCATAATCTAATCGACATTTTTGTGTTTGCTATTCCTACGATACTATAATTAAAACCAAGGAGTCTTGTTGGCATTAGTGGTCAGCACACTTGCTTTGAATATGGTTGATGTGATTCAGATTTATATGAGGTGTTTTTCATGACACCCAGTTTTCATGACTGAGTGTACCTAAGTAAAATTGACCTTGGCCTCAATAAATGGTACATAGTGCTAGCCACATTGCCATACCACATGGTTAAAAGAACATAGCTTGACTAGTCAAATGAGTAACTCTAACCTTTCAATAAAACACTGCAATATTGTTGTTGTAAGTTATAGGAGAGTAACTGACATACATAGTCAGGCACTCATAGTATTTTTTAATGAATGTAACAAATGGAAACAAAGATGATACATTGTTGGGAAATGATGTTGAAGACAATGTGTCACACTCGGATTATTAGCTTTAAAAAAAAAAAATGGTGAATAACAAGAAACCACTTCAGAATGAAAACTTGAATGTGATATTTTGTTTGTAATCATATTGTCAGGACAATTTTTTTAAGTAGAGTGGTGTTATCTTTGTGAGGTGGTATAGATATGCACTTTAAACTTTGAATTTTCCTATAATTGTGTGCCCTGTTGACTATCATTAATGTAAGAACTGCTTCTTTCAACAAAATGAAGCAACATGCCACACAACTCATTATTCATTGGCCCTGATCATGGAAGAAAGAGTTGGCAGCAAAGATTTATAGCCGGCCTGTTCTCCCGATTTATCTGCACTTTTATCTGTTGCTTCTTGAACAAAAAAGTACCACAAATCTCCACACTTTGGGTGAAAAAGTGAGTACTTCAAGCACTGTATAGTTAACTGTATAGTTTTGTGTAAAGTCTATTCCAATATGATAACTTAAACACAAAATACACTGCCATACAGAGATCACTTTCAACATCTTTTATAAAAATAAAAATAAAAATTCCCATATATAAAAGTATCAAAAGATGTTTTTCATTTTGTAGTTCTTTTCACTTATCTCACTTATAAAAATTCTGCATTAGTGACTGGTTGGTTTTAAGTTGAATCTTCCTGATTGTGATGGATGATGTTGTGAAGAGAGCCATGAGGGGAAAGAAAAGAGGCAGCCAGAGGAGTCTGACTGTTTATTTGGAAGATTTTGATTTCACATATGATATCTGCTTGCTCTCGCAGACATATAATGGTATGGAAGAAGAAACTGAAAGATCCAAAAATGAAGCCAGAGTGGCTGGACTCAGGATAAATGCTTCAAAAACAAAACTAATTGAAATTAACACATTAGGTTACAAGGTGCTGCAGGTCCAAGAAGAAAACATAGAAGAAATAGCAGAGTTCACTTACCTTGGTAGTGTGATTACAAAAGAAGGAGGAAGAGTTGCAGATGCTAAAACAAGAATTTCCAAAACTAATGGAGCCTTTATACAACACTATCCAGTTTGGAAATCAAGAGAAATATCAACTGCAACAAAGCTATGCGTCTTCAAGGGCAACATCAAAGCCGTTTTGTTGTATGGGAGTGAGGCTTGGAAAGTCGCAATGGAAATTACCAAATGTCTGCAGGTCTTAATCAATAGGTGCGTGAGGAAAATACTTCAAATTTTCTGGTCAAACATTGTTTCAAATAAAGATCTTTGGAGGAGGACAATGGAGGAACTCATTGCCACCCAGATCAAATGGAGAAAATGAAGCTGGATTGGGCATACCTTGCGGAAGGACCAAAATGCAATTGAGTGGCAAGCCCTCTTTTGGAACCCCCAGGGAAGAAGAAGACGAGTAACACAAGGAATCTCATGGAGAAAAACTGTCGAAATGGAAGCAGAAAAGGAGGGAAAGTCCTTTGGAGAGCTGAGAGTCCTTGCCCAAAATTGAGTCCATTGTCATAGCTTTGCCAAGGCTTTATACTCTGCAGATAGCAACAGGAATTAGTAGTAGTAGTAGTTGGTTTCAAGTTGTTTAATGCCTGGCTGTGCGGATTCTAAATTGCTTATCCTGTAGTTACCAAAGTAAGCTAGTGACCATCAGTATACGGGATCATCTAGCACAATATTATTCTGATCATGGTATTTATTCATTCATTATATGATAACTAGAGTCTGAAGTACAGGTACAGTGAGGTTTGTTACTGTATTACCAGTACATTAGCAGTAAACCATTTACTATTTAGTTACTATTTTGCAATTAACCACAAATCATGTAATCAGGGGCGGATTAACCATTAGGCTGACTAGACTGTAGCCTAGGGCGTGGCACTTTAGGGGGCACAAAATTTTAGCTAAAAAATAATAAAATTTTACAGCTAAATGTAAAATTGGTAATAAATTACAAGGATAAAAATTTGAGCTCATTTTGAACACAGGCGTCTGTTTGCGAGACATTATGGTAAAAATGTAAATAAATAATAGAAGTGCTTTCCAAACTGTTTTCTCTCGTTATGAGTCATTGGTGTAGCCCTCTTGTTAATTGAAAGTGACTTTCTGCAAAGACTTGATTTCAGTGAGGTGATTAAAATGTTTGCTCAATCTAAAGCGAGAAAAAAGAATCTAGCTTGAATTTTACATGAGTCTTAACAAATCCACAAGATATTTAACTGATTGTCTTCTTTGTGTAAATGATGTTAAATGTACTCTTAGTACAACTGTTATAATTCTATAACTACTTAGTTAATTTTTTCCTTACAAAAGCCATGCAAACTACAAATGGTTGAAGGTGTAACTCTAAAACAATCTCTGAAAAATAGCCTCAGTTTTAAATTCTTGAGACTATTTCAAAAAACAGTAAGATATTTGAAATATTCCTAACTAAGAAATATATTTTAGGGTGTTTAAAGCTTCATTCAGCCCCTTGCAAATAAATGTAAGAGTAGGCTATGTGAGGTGAGGGGGCGATAAAATATAATTAGCCTAGGGCACCAAGATACCTTAATCCGGACCTGCACATAATGACAACTTTTATGTTTAAATTTAATAATTAACTATGTTGTTCTCATTAATATTGTTCATTTTTCTTATAAACCAGTAAGTTTTCATTTAATGTAATTAGTTGTCCATCAATTTTAGGTAAAATTACAAAAGATGTAAGAATTTGTAAACACAATGTTTTTCTTTCTGTCATTAACTGTTGTAAATGTGCACACATTCTTTGGTAGCAGTGTGGGAGGGAAAGATTTATATATTAGTTTATAAATTCTATTAATTAAAATTTGTTTTAACTGACAGAGTAGACAATTTTCTATACACACCCTAATACGAACCACACACACGCGCACGTGCGTGTGTGTGTGTGTGTGTGTTTATTTATTTCAGGCATTACCAAGCAAATATGGTTTCAGGTATTGCATTTTGCTCTTTTTCCCTGAAGGAGTTACATTATGGCAAATCCATCTCTTATATATCCAGGTTGCTGAATCCTCTTTGACATCCAAAGAATGGAATGATTCTTTTGCTGCACCATTCCAATAATTATACTATCGTGAAAATGGAATGGCATGTCCTTATTTGTTTGCAGCCAATCCCTTATTTATAGGCAATCGACTCGAAGATACTGACAGTGTCTGATTGGCTGTTGTGCTGTACGTATGAAGAACAGGTTTCATAACTGGGCCAATTTATACTCATTTGTTGTATGTGTCTGATATTTTTTCACTGTCAAAGGTTTCCCTCATTATGCACTTCTGCAACAGTTCTATGACAGCCTTTGTTAGCAGCAGAGTTGATCATGTGTACAGTCTCAGCTGTATCCTGGACTAATATTGACTTTTCAAGCACTTTTCCAGGTGGTCATGTAGGTATGGGTATGTGGTACATCTTTTTCCAATAAAATGAGTCCAATGTGACATACTTTTTATAACTGGCACATTGAGGAAAGCTAGTTGTCTGAATTCTGTCTCCATTATAAACTGCATATTTCTGTGTACATCTGTGTACATTGTTAAGGTGGTCTAGAAAAAACTCCTGTTCCCATCTGCTGTGAGGCCAGATGATAAAGAGATGTTGTTTATATATTTGAGCCACAAAGCCACAGAGGAACCACTGATTTCTAGTGAATCATTCTATTCACTATATCATAACACTAGTGAATAGAATAACAGTATAATAACACTTCTATCACCATAATAACACTAGTACATATCAATATCAGGCCTCCTCAACTGACATCTTCTTGCTGTTCCAATCCATTGCCTCTCTCTCCCAAACCACAGTACATAATATCCCCCTAAAACCATTTTTTGTGCTGTTTTTCCACCTCATTCTTGGTTTTGTCACTAGTCATTTCCACCTGGTTGACCTATACCGGTATAGGTACTGCGTGGTATACGGCTTTTCCATTTAAGGTGCTTAAGGTTAATTTGATCTGAGAGTTTGAGTTCTTTATATATCTTTTAGAATTTGTGATTGTACCATACCATCCAAATTCCTCCTTTTTTCACTGCCCTTCATATCCTATGCAGCACTTTACACTCAAAGGTGCACAGTATATCACAAGATTTCTCTGTTAAGGTCCAACCCTCTCAGCCACAAATCCTTAAAAAAATTTATAAGCATTTTGTACAGCTGCAGCTTAGTTTTCCAGTGGACATCTCAAGATTTCATAGTGGTCATTTGAAAATGACTAACATTTGATAATTATGAACCATAGTTACAGTACTAGGTATACTGTTTATACGTTACTTATAAAATGCATATGACATTAAATTGGTTGTAACCTTAATTTGCCATTAATTACTAATAGACATACACAGTATCACTAGAAAGATTGAGTAAGTATTATTTACAGATTTTATCAATATTTAATACTTATATAGTATACAATAACTTTTATATTATGGTATCACTTTAATTTTTCATGTTATATTAATTTCTGTTTTAACATTATTAGCAAAACGTTAGTAAAAATTCGTTTTATTTTTCCTTATCCTGATCCAGAAAAATGAACACTTTCATGGAAGGTTAAGTATGTAAGGTTAATTCCTTAGTAGAGCTGTAGGAGTACATAAGTTATTTTTTGGCTGTACTGATCACATGTGGAGCTATGTGATCAGGACGTATTTAGGTGGGGGGGGGGGAACAGAACCAGACCTCCTCCCAGGGTAAAAAAAGTTGATGATTTTTATTAATCTCTTAATTTTTAGCCTTTTTTATTATTTTTTAACTACGTATGTGCATATAGGCTTAGTAATAACCCTTTTTTAAATATACAAACACGTTTATTACACAGCATTTTGTATACATTTGAAATATGAAATATAGGAAAATCAATTCAGTCAATAAGTATCTTGTAAACAAAGTTTAAATAACAGGTTTTTTAATTGTGTTATTACCATTTACTGTAATGGGACTGATTTCAGGATCTTGTCGCACGTTTTTTCAGCCACTTTAAAGATAGTAATGTTGATTAGTCTTAACTTGGTTTTTCTTTTGTAAGAAACCCCCCCCCCCAGACTATATTCTAGATACACCACTGTATGTGATAGCTCTTTTCTTAAACCATCGTTAACTTTCCTAGACACCTTAGATAATGAAGTTAAGTATCCATTAGTATTAGGCAAACTAAGAGCCTGCTTGACTACTGTAAAGAACAATCTCCCCTAATATGAATTACAATGAATGATGCCTTCCCTTCTGTAGAAACAGGTGTAGTCAAAGAGTTTTTGTTTTAAGAGCAAAATGCTAAATGTTATAACAAAATAGTTGCTTTGGTTTCATTAAATTTTGAAGTACACATACAGCTGATCATCACAGAAAATATTAAAGTAAGTTAATTAAAAACAGCTCAAATTTGGTACTATTTAAAATATAAAACGCTTAGAGTTCTTAGGTATGGTAACATTTCTCGACTATATAATAAACAGGGGGCCATATGTCACTTGACAAACATTTTTTTTCAATAAGTATGCATGATGAAAGGTTTTGTGAATTTTGGCCATTAAATAGACACCATTTTAAAACATTTTTGTTAAGATTTCGAGAAATTTATTGTCATTAGGAAGACTTATATATGGGGAGCAGAATAATAATTAATAATCATCTAACATTATTACTATCATTTAATAATAATAAAAAATATTATTGTTTAATGCTGTAGTATGGACATGGAGGAAGCACTTCACTTAATCATAAGATAACTGTAAAAGTCATATACACCAGGAATGTAGTCCCCCTGTGAGATGCACTGAAGTTGCCAACCTCTATGTAGACATCACCAACTTCTTTAGTGACAAAAAGACAGGCAGTGAGGGACAGAACTTTCTGACTGCACTTGTTTGACCTGCCACGTTAATTTTGTGGCATGACTTGTTAGAGACATAGTACTTAGAATTTACTATGTTTCTGTTCCTTCTTGTTACAATCGTGTTCTTAATTCACACAGAAAATCACTGAGATTTATCTCTTTTTCAAGTTTGATATACTAAGATTTTAATGAACCTTCCTATCATACTTGTCCCTGTTCCTATACTGGGTATCCTTTATCACGGAAAATTGTATTCTTAACAATTTTACGGGGACAAAGTCATATGGTACCCAGGGAGAAATGTAAATTTATAGAAAGCGGTGGTTTTCTTTAGAAGTAAGAAAACATTAAAATATGTAGTAAAGAGCGATAGCTATTCAAAAGACGACCTTGCGTTGACGCCAGTAAGTCGGCTAAGAATTTATATTTTGTCACGGACGGGTCGGACCGTCATAAAACTGTATTGTTTGCTTGGGTGTAAGAAACATTTACTAAGGTTGTAAAAGTTAAGTGCACCTAACAAAAGAGAGCGTATGTGTGAAATGGAAGGTGACGCGAAGTTTCATACCACGTGTTCACGCGCATTTTGTGGACGAATAGCGGATAGCGTCATTTTTTGCGCGGGCTGTTCCGTTAAACAGATTGGGTAGTTTTGAATTTAGCGGTAAGTCAGACCAATAGGCGTGTAGTTTGTCGATATTGAGTGTGGGTAGTTTTAGCGAAATATAAAAATACGGAGTGTAAGAAGTTAGGGCAGTCAACGGAGAGATTACAGATATTAGACTCGTATTAGTTGCAATAATAATTTCTCAGTAATTTGATTAAGTATATTTCAATCGCCACGTAAGTCAGTCACGGTAACGCGATATTAAGTATTGTGAAAGCTACATATTATAAACATTTAATAATCGTTTACAAGAATAACGTGCAGAGAAATTAGAGAAGATAAGTTAAAATCGGGTAACATATCCAAGTTTTACTTAACACAGCATCAATCGTTAAATCGAAATACATTGCGATTTAAATGTGTGAAACGTCATGGTGCGGGACAGTCGATCAATAAGCAGTTATTAATCTGGTGTTAGACGCAGTTAGCTTTTTAAAAGAATATACTGTGTATTCAACAAGTGTATTAGCATACGGCACATGTGTAGTTATCACTAAGTTGTCAAAGTGAATGGTGTTTAATACCTGTGAAACAAGTGTATCAATTAGTGCAAAACTAACAAGGATAAGGGCTCAACGATTAACGTCGGCTACCCGCCTGGAACGTGTAGAATTGATTACATCGCGGCGCAGAGTGGATTCAACATGCAAGTAAATAATAAAATGAACACTTATTGTACTATTGTCTATTAAATTTAAATGTATGTAACTCATACTTGGTGACTCAATTAGTCAAAGAATTCATAGCCAAGAAATAAGCACAAACAAATTTTATAGCAAACTTATTAAAGGTAATGATCTACAAATTTTGTAATATGTAAATACAAATTAGTTATTAAAAACTTAATTAATAACAGTCAAATTGTGTTTATTTATTACTGGCGCCCTGGGATAATTTTTAAGAGTCGGTACACTAAAGTAATTGTTACATTCTGTTGCTGATAATTAGTATGTTATAAATATTAATATTGTCATTGGGTAAATTAGCTTGATAAACTCTTACTTTTCACATGCTCGTAGGCCGAGTGTAGTATGTATAATAGTAACGTGAACTTTTATTAAGGCCTATTTAAAAGTGTATTACACCTTCTGTCCCAGCGAATGGATTGTAGGTGTAGGGATGTGTGGCAGACTTGCATTAAAGACTAAAAGTAAAAAAAATAATAATAATATTATTATTATTACTTTATATAATAATGAAACTTTCAACTTGTGAACTTACTTGTCTTTTCTTGTCAAACGCGTTTCGGCATGGTGTTTGCCTTCGTCAGCTTTGAGACAGACTCCTCAAATAATGTCTGTCTCAAAGCTGACGAAGGCGAACACCACGCCGAAACGCGTTTGATAAGAAAAGACAAGTTAGTTCACAAGTTGAAAGTTTCATTATTATATAAAGTGTAGTGCTGTGAAAAAAGATGATGAACAATCAAGACAACTATTATTATTATTATTAGGCCTATGGTTATTATTACACATAATTACATAATTACTATTCTTATATATTAATAAGATATAATTATAATATTAAATAAATATTAAAACTAATTGTATCATATTAATTATTTTTTTATTGCCCATATACAGTTTTTGATAATAACTATAAATTTTGTTGAAACATTGGCATAAATGTTTTAAATTGTTAATGACAAACCCTCACAAAATGTTTTATCATAACTCATGGTCACAACGGTCATAACTAAACTGAGTTTTGAGAGAATAGTAATGCATGAGTTATGATTTTGTTTCTGCATATGTTAATTATGACACACTTCTGTTAATTAAAAAGCAGTAAAGTTTATGTAAAAACAAAATTGAAAGCATTTATGTATTCAATGAATTTAAATGACAAGTCTGAGACATAATTTTTCATTAAAATATATCAAAAATATGATACGTTTGTGAAAACATAGTTTTCCTGTTTGAGCCTAATTACTTCCTTCTACATAAATGATACAACTACCTCTATAAGAAGAATAGGTAAATATACTTAATCAGATCTGGCACAAGTAACCCACCTGGAACACCTGTAACAAAGAGAAGAAATACATAAATATAACTGAAAAGAGAAAAATATTATAATTATCTTGTTGGTACATCCTCTTCGTTCACTTTTATAAATATTATATATATATATATATATATATATATATATATATATACTTTCACTATGAACTTACTTTATGGTTTTATTTCCCAAACGTTTCAACGTGGTATACGTCTTCTTCAGTCGCAGTAAATACTGAATGTCTTTACAGAGTAATGGTTATGGACTGTAGGTGCGTGTGGTGGGGGTTGATGGTGGGAGGGAATTGGCGCTGGGGTTCAAATTGTGTGTTTGAATCAGTATATCGAAAAGTATGTGTGATCTATAATGCAATTGTTCATTTAATATGTTGTTTGGTTGTAGTGCGTGACATCTGTATATTTCAAATTGTTCTGCTGTGTTTAGTTTTCTACTTTTAGGTAAGTAGTGTAGTATTTCCATGTTGTGCTCTATGTTTGTGTAACTGTGGTTTTCATTTTGTAAATGTGTGGCAAATATGGAATGTATGTAGTTTGTGGTGAGGGCTTTTAAATGTTCTGAAAATCTAGAGGAAAAAGATCTTCCCGTCTGGCCGATGTAGAATTGGTGACAATCATTGCAGTTTAATTTATAAACCCCTGTTTTGCTGTATGTGTCTTTGTTTTTGTTAGTATTATTTATGTGTTTCCTAATGGAGTTGTTAGTTCTGTAGGCTACTTTATAATTGTGTTTCCTAAATGTGTTAGCAATTTTGTGTGTATTGGAATTGTAGTATGTAAGTGTGATGTATTTACTGGGTTGCAGGGCCGTATTTAGGCATGTGCAACATGTGCAGGTGCACAGGGCGGCAAAATATAGCTGGTTAAAAAAAAACATCGCTTCATATCATTATAAAGCCCGAAGTAGATTAGCGTTCTGGCTCTGGCATTAACCCTTTGAACAGTAATCACGTATATACACGTTTTTTGTCAGACGGGCCAAAATCAGTAATCACGTATATTTACGTTTTCAACTTTTGGTTCGTTAGTATTGCCGTCATACGTCGTTTATTGGAATGGTATTCGTGCTGCCCTCTAGCGGATAGTTTCTGAAACATTTGGTATTCATTCCTTCTTAGGCTGATGTAATTTACGTGGCTGTGGTGAATAATTTTACACGTGCTCTGCAGCTTTGTGTTTGGAGGTTACGTTCTGCGTCGTGTACGAAAGTGTAAAGGTGTGAGCAGTGTTTTCGTTTATAAATAACGTTTATTATTCGTATTATTTAAATTATAGGACGTAAAATTTGGATTTAGTGTTAAGTATAGAGTTAGTAATCTGATAAACTATCTTTGCAAAATGTCTAAATGTGTGCATATTCTTTGGTGTGTATGTTGTTATTAATTCAGAGTTAAGTTGGCGTTTCATCGTTCCACGTGGTTCCAACTTGCTATTAACTTTCAAAATCAAGGCATTTTATACGATACGCCGAGTATTTTAACTGTTGACAGTGAATTATTCAGTTTTAAATGTTCTACAAAACAGTATTTCTATAGGTTTTTCCGTTAAGATATAATAGCTTAGGAACGGTATGGATGGGCGATCTAGGTTAAGTGGTGCTGCATATCGCAAGAAAGCTGAGGAAAAAAGACAGAGGGAGAGTAAAATTTTGCAGAAAATACCTCGACTGGACTCATATTTCAGTGGTGAAAACAAAAGTGAACAGTGTAGGCCTGAAAATTCGGGTGAAATTATAGTGGAAAACAGTAAAGACAATGTGGAAGTCGAAAATCTCGAAGTACAGGAACAAGCTACACTCTCTACAGAAGTGGATTTTGCAGTGTCTATTCCTAGTAATGATCCATTCTATTGGGAAAACACTGATCACACTCGGGATTATTTGATAAAAAATGGTATTAATGAAAACAAAGACGCTGACTTTTCACAGTCCTCGCGGCGATATGTTGATGGAACACAACGGTTTTGCAGCAAGAAACTATTCCATAGGATTTTAGTAAATGGGGAAATTATGAACCGTGAATATCTTGTTTATTCTCCCAGCCAAGGATCACTGTTCTGTGTCCCATGCAAATTATTTGGTGGTACATCTCAGTTTGCAACATCTGGTTTCAATGATTGGAGCCATGCTGGCATAAGAATAGCCGAACATGAAAATTCTGCTTCTCACAGAGACTGCTTGTTAAAATTGAAAAGTAGAGGAAATGAGATGAACAGAATTGATAAAAGATTGCTCAGCCAGCATGAACATGAAGTTACATATTGGAGAAATGTACTAAAAAGAGTTGTTTCTGTAGTTAAAAAACTAGCTTCTAGGGGTTTAGCATTTCGTGGAGACGAAGAGAAGTTTGGCTCTGTGAAAAATGGAAATTTCATGATGTGTTTGGAATTAATTGCAGAGTACGATTCTTTTCTGGCTGACCATATGGCATGGTTCGGTAATCCTGGAAAAGGATCTACATCATACTTGTCACCAGCAACTTATGAAGAATTAATACATCTTATGGGAAAGTCAGTGAGTGAAAAAATAGGCAATGAAGTTATTTCTTCTAAATATTTTTCAGTCATAGTAGATTCTACGCCAGATTTATCTCATAATGACCAGTTAAGTGTAGTTGTTAGATATGTAACTGATTGTGGGCTCTCAGTTGAAAGATTTCTGTGTTTTATGAAAAATACAGGCCATACTGGAGAAAAGCTTTTTGAAGCACTAATGAATTCTTTAGAACAACATGGTCTAAAAGTTGATAACTGTAGAGGTCAATCATATGATAATGCGGCCAACATGTCTGGAATGTATTCTGGCTTGCAAGCAAGACTCAAGGAAAGAAATCCTCTTGTTTTCTTCATTCCATGTGCAGCTCACTCACTGAATCTAGTTGGTTCACAAGCAGTGAAATGCTGTATTGCTGCAGTACGGTTTTTTGAGTTATTGCAAAGTTTATATAATTACTTCACAGATTCTACAAGGAGATGGAATATCTTGGAAACATTTTTTGATTCTGTAACCATGACATTGAAATCACTGTCAACAACTCGATGGTGTGCACGTGAGGATGCTTGCAAGAGCTTGGATGCAGATTGGAAAGCAGTGGTTTCTGCATTAAGAACTATTTCAGAAAATGAAACGGGTAAAGGAAGATGTCAAGCTGATGGTCTTCTTAGGAAATGAAATAGCATTGAGGTAGCATTCATGACATCAGTGTGGGGTTCTATTCTTCAACAATTTGGCAAAGTCATGAAAAAATTGCAAGCTCAGGAAATGGACATTTCCACTGTTATTGAAATGTACGACTCTCTTACAGTGTATTTAACTGAGCTTCAGACCTGTTTCCCCAATCACAGAGATTCAGCTGAAAAGAAACTTAATCAGATCAGGAGTCTGGAATCAGTTCCTTCTTCTTCAGCTGTTGAGATTCCAAGACCAAAACGTCAAATTAAACGTAGGCGATTTTTTGATGAATCATCTGAATCAGAAGCGGAACCAGAAAGTCCTGAAGAAGAACTAGGATCAGATGACTTGGAACATGACAAGATCTGGAGACAAATGGAAATTTCATATTCCAAGATCATACAAACTCTCCAGACTGAGTTACAGAAGAGAGTTAATGTCTACAAAGAATATAATTTAATATTTTCATTTCTCTCAAATATCACCAAACTAGAAGCTCCTCAAATTTATGATGCTGTAGAGAAACTTCGAGCCATTTATGATTCCGACATAGAAAGCAGCTTTGGTGAAGAATGCATCCATTTGAAAAGCTATCTGTTATCTATGAAGACAGAAGATGGTAACAAATTATCGTCTCTTCCATTTCTCTGCAGAATGTTGGCTTCGAAGAAAATTAGTGATGTCTACCCAAATGTGTACACTGCACTCAAGATCTACAACTGTACTCCAGCAACAAACTGTTCTGCTCAAAGGTCATTTTCAGTTTTAAAACGAATCAAGAACTATCTACGGACAGCACAGAATCAAGAACGACTGGTCAGTCTTGGAGTGCTCGCCATATAATCAGACATCACTGTCAGTCTGGATTTTGAGGAAGTGATAAATGCATTTGCAAATGCAAAAGTAAGAAGAAAGTCATTTCTCTAAGTTTGGTAAGTTTCACAAAATGGTTAGTATCAAATTGCAGTGTTTCTACCATATACGTTTGACTGACCAAATTGGATGTTTCAGTGATATTTTTAACTGAGGTTATTAAACTGTAGTGATTATTTTCTATGTGTTTACCATATATCGTCTTCAGAATAATGTATAAATGTTTAACTTGCACCTTTGTTTCATATATTGTGTATTCAGTTAAGTTTAAATACTGTCTATAATACAGTTTAAAATTGAAGTAAATAATTAAACAATTTATTGTCCATAGTCTGTAAACGAATAGCGACACTGAAGTTTAGCTCAGGGAATAGGGGGCATAAAATTAATGACTGCACAGGGGCATTATACATCCAAAATACGGGCCTGCTGGGTTGTGTGCTGTTGGTTTGGTGTGTTTTACTTTTTGTGTTTAGGATGCGTTTGTGTAGTTTATTTATTAAATCGGGATTGTACCCATTTTTGGCTGCTATATATTTGATTGTGTTTAATTCTTCTTGGTAGTCATGTGTGTTTAGGGGTATTGAAGTGAGCCTGTGAAGCATGTAGTTGAAAGCTGCATGTTTGTGTTGAGTTGGGTGGTTGGATGAGTATAACCATGTCTGATGTGGTGGGTTTTCTGTATATTTTGTATGTGTGTGTGTTGTTTGTTTTGGTAATTGTAAGGTCCAAGAAGTTTGTGCTATTGTTTTGTTCAAATTCGAGTGTGAATTTTAATTTATGGTGTATAGTGTTAATGTATTTGTGGAAATTTTCTATTTGTCTTTTGTTGCCGTTGTAGAGGAGTAATATGTCATCAACATACCTGTGCCAATATATTATTTTATTAGTGTATTTGTTATTGTTCAGTATGTGTTCTTGTTCTATGGTGTGTACAAATATTTCGGCTAATATGCCTGATATAGGGGAGCCCATGGGTAGTCCATCTGTTTGTGTGTAGATCATGTTATTACCCCACCACAAGCACCTACAGTCCATAACCGTTACTCTGTAAAGACATTCAGTATTTACTCCCACTGAAGAAGACGTATACCACGTTGAAACGTTTGGGAAATAAAACCATAAAGTAAGTTCATAGTGAAAGTTTATATATATAATAGAAAAATATTAGTCGAGACTTAAACTAATTTTTAACACACTTAAAGGAAAAATTGAATACTCAAATAAAATAATTTATTATTACATTTATTTACTAACTCAAAATTAAAACTAGTTTATTGGACTAGAAAAAACTACTAATAGCCACCAATAATATTGACACAAAACTATAAAACATTATTAAATAATAAATTTAACATTATAATTATAAATAAATTAATAAACATATTATTATTATTATAAATAAATAATAAACATTATTATTAAATAATAAATCAAGATCAGTTTATATTATTTTATCAATATTGGATGTGGATATTGGATGTGTTTTTACGTTTGTTTTGTATAAAATGTATACTTAGATTCCTAAAAAATACTGTGGCTATAAAATTAATTAAGTATGTAACGTAATCACCACCATCATCATTATATTATAAAAGTTCTATGCAACACTTTCCATAACCTACAAAGTTGCAATTAATGCATTATTTTCTTGGTAGTTTATTGTGAAAGATTCTTAATGTTGTTTGTTTATATTTATTCTTATGCCTACACAATAGGCATCTTGCACGGCAGATGTACAGCAATGTTTACAAGGTCAGATAAGATCACAATTTTTTTCTACACTTTCCAGAGGCTAGTCATTTATTCTAGCAGCATTTAGGACAATCTTGTAAACATTACTACATCACCCAAATGACTTTGCTGAGTGTAAATAGCAGCGTTTCAGAAGTGTTAATTTGTTGTGTATGGCAATTCGATGCATGTTATTTCATACTGGAGCTAACAAAGTATGGAGAAACTTTTTGGAGGAGAATGTATGATCTGATAATGCTTACATGGAAAGAAGAGAGATCTCAAGAAGAATGTGTATATGAAATTATTCAGCAATTGCGTAGGAAAGACAATAAATTACTCTTCACAAATTACAGAGAGATTACATTGTTGAATGTAACACATAAGATTCTCTCAGGTTTTATAAACAATAGTCAAACCAAGTATTCTGAAGAAATTGTATGCAGATATCAGTGTGGCTTTTGAACTAACTGTTCAACCTTTGAATATAAATTTTTGTAAGACCCAAATACAAGAAAAATCATATATACATATTCTGCATGTAGACTTTAAACAAGCTTTTGATGGCCTGAACAGGAAAGAAATGCTAAATGATCTCCATATTCTGGAGATCAACGTACATAAAACTGATAGAAGCAACTTTGGCAGGCTGCAACAAGAGTTAGTTGATGAATAGCTAACTGCTATCTTTGATATAAATTCTGGTGTATGGAGATGTAATGTACTATCTTCTATGTTGTTTTGTCTGGTTTTAGAAGCAACCATTCAAAAGTTAAATACAACTGGGTACATATGAATTAAAACAACACAGTTGTGCACCTATGCTGATGACATAGTTATTATAGTAGAAATAAAAGAGGATTACAGGCTGATAATAAATAAGGGTAAAACTAAATATATGGAAGGCCAAAGAAACATGAAAAATGACAGCGTTAACCTAACAGTTTGAAATTATATATTTGAATATAGTCAACAGTTTTCTTACTTAGGCTCACAGATTACCAGACTAACTCTTTTAGTAATGAAATAAAGTCCTGTTTTGTAAGTGGAAATAAGTGTTATTACTCTTATAGAAAGTTGCTCGATCCATCACACAACTAAAGCTAAACGTAGGCTATGTAGAAGTCTTATTCGACCATTAGTGACATAAGGATATAAGGCCAGGACATTTACTAGTACAGATGAACAAGAGCTTAGAACATTTCAATGGAAAATCTTGCAAAAAACCATTGGACCTTGGCAGCTGACAATAGGTTCTGGATAACATGCAAAATTATGAACTGGATTGATGAATACATGGTGCTGACAAAGTTTGGTTCATCAAGAGTACAAATTAAAATGGCTAGGCCACATAAGATGAGTGGATGACAGCAGAACTACTAAAACAACTGCACCCTGGAAACCAGCAGGCAGAACAATTAGAGGAAAATCTAGGAAAAGATTTATAGATATTGTTACAACATTACAGAACAATCTATGTGTTTATCAAAAGTTCCAGAGGGATCCGGAATGTAATGCGTGTGGCGTACGTGATTCTCGACGCATTAGCTAGATTGTGCAAGAAGCCGCACGGACTGTGTCAAGGCCACAATTAATTACATCATAGTAGAGATACTGCGTAGTTTGGAATGTTCAGGTCTGTGAGCTTATAAATACAAGGCGGCAGCGGCTTTAGTTTCAGTTATAGTTGTGATATATTACTGTGTGCATTCAAGTGGTTATTAGTGAAGTGTTGTGTTTTATAATCGGGCGGTATAATTGAAATACAATTGTGTTTTATATTAGTTGACATTTTATTGCGTGCGAACAATTTTTATTTGATTTGTTGTAAGAGATAGTGTTGTTAATTACGAACTGTTTAACTGTGAAAATTAAAGCTGGTGATTAGTGACTTAATTGGTGTCTTGTATTTTGTTTTCCACTGTACCTATGACGATCAAGTAGACCGTCATAACAATATCATAGAGGATGATTTGAGAAGTATGAATCTGAAAGGCTGGAGAAAGCCGTGTGATGAGAGGATGTAATGGAAGAAGTCTAAGACCCACACTGAGTTGTGACGCCAGAAGAAGAAGAAGAAGAAGAAGAAGAAGAAGAAGAAGAAGATGATGATGACGATGACGATGACAACAACGACGACGACGACGACGATGATTTTGTTGTTGTTGTTGTTGTTGCTGTTGTTGTTGTTGTTGTTGTTGTTGTTGTTGTTGTTGTCGTTGTTGTTGTTATTGTTGATGATGATGATGATGATGATGATGGTGGTGGTGATGATGGAAGGAAGAAAGGAAGGAAGGAAGGAAGAATAATAATAGTACAGTAGAAGCCCGATATAGCGCGGTTGTCGGGAGGACATACTTTCCCCCGCGTTATAGGCGTAACCGCGGTATATCGGAAGGTGACCTGTACAGTGACAAATGATGGGGAGGGAGGACCGGGAAAAAGACTACAGCATAATGCACTACTATATACTGTACGTAAATTACGTCACCAAATGTAGAAATAAAAAATAAGAAAACTGTATTTTAATCCAATATTTTAATCTATTTTAATCCAATGGAATATAAAATACACTATTTATACATTGCTCACTCGACCTACTGTAGGCCTAATTGTTGGTCTTAAAAAAGTCCGTAATTGTTGTTTGACGGGATAATGCATAGCGTTTCTTTTCCGCGTATTGTTTTATAAACGCGAGGTGCAGCAGATGAACATTATTAGATTCACTTTGCCTCTCCATCCACGAAATTACTCTGTTTATGTGTATTATCACTTCACTAACATTTGGAATAACTTCTTTCACTTCCACCCCATTTTCATTTCCATCATCGTCATCGTCTTATTTTTCTTCGCAATTTGCATTTCAGACTGCATCGATGATATCTTTATCTCCTATACATTCTGTAACAGGCTCACCGTTGTCAACTTCTGCCCAGTCATTCAAGTCATCTAGAGTGAAGTTGCAATGCAGAGCACTACTCGCAGACTGTACATCACTATTAGTGAATCCGGCAACAGAGCAATTTCCATCGGCGATGTTTTGTTCAAAGTAACATTTCTTCCAGCAATTCTGAATCGTAGCTGTACTAATACTTTCCCATGCAAGACCTATTGAATACGCAACTGTTTTCAGGTTTATTGACTTAAGGTAAATTTCCAATTCCTCATCAGAATTCACTATAGCACTCAGAAGTTCACGGCGGTAATGTGCTTTAAATGCTTTTATGATGCCTTGATCTAATGGCTGGATCAGTGCTGTAGTGTTTTTCGGCAAGAACATGACTCCGATTTTCCCATCTCTTGACTGTAGCATATCAGCAGGTGGATATGCTGGACAGTGGTCAGGGGTCAGTACAGCTTTTTCTTCGAGGTTGAGTGACCGCAGGTGGCTTCTCACAGATGGAACAAATTCTTCATGGAACCATTTACCGAAAATATCACTTGTCATTCAAGCATTTTTTGTATTACGATATGTGATGGGTAATGACGTCATGTTAACATGTTGAAAGCATCTAGGATTTCGGCTTTTCCCTATACAGAGAGGTTTAACTTTGTGGCTGCCTGATTTATTTGTGGCAAACAGGAGGGTAACTCTATCCTTATTTATTTTTAATCCAGATTTATTTATTGAATTATTCACATCCAGAGTTCTGGTAGAAAGCATTCGAAAATACAGAGCAGTTTCATCACAGTTATACACTTGATGGTCATTTAAATCGTTATCGATCATTACTTTGTTTAATGCCTGAGGAAAAAGTGCTGCAGCTTCACTGTCACATGATCGTGCTTCCCCTTCAGTGCTTAACTGGCTTATACCATGACAAGATTTCCATCGCGAAAACCACCCATCAGATGCATTAAAGTCACTGTTGCCATGTAAATCACTATGGAATTTCACAGCCTGAGCTCTAATAACTGGTCCTGACAGTGGCACACCTTCACTTCGTTTTATTAAAAACCACCTGTACAGACACTCATCTAGTTCACTATCCTTACCCTACTTTAGCCTTTTTTCTTTGCAACCCCACTTCACTTTCAACTGTGTTCACAAAACTTTTAAGTTTATCTTCTTCCTTCATCCACCCTCTAATTGTTCCTTCTGGGATGCCACACTCACGTGATAAACTTGCCTTTGACTCTCCGTTCTTCACACGATCAATTTTTTGAGTTTATCACTCACAGAATATGCTTCTCTTTTCTGCGACATCACAAAACTCTACACTATGCGAATTCATGACAAAGACTATACACTTTGATAAGATAATATCAGAGTATGATCTTATAATATAAGAGTATGAGGGAGTGAAGGGATTTAGTTGGCTGCTTGCCTTGGCATGAATTCTTATAAACGTAGAGACTGTAAATACGGGGCAATTGTTTATGTCTACAGGTACACTTGAACTGGCAATTCTGGCTGTTGTTTACAACGCCGTTTCCAATAACAAGCCTTTGTTTACAATAAACGCAACGCATTCCAATGTGGCTACGGAAGTCACGATAAACAATTCATAATTTACTCACTCTCTACAAGTAAGAATTTTCACTAATAACGGGCGAGATACTCTTCACCACGTTATATCTGAATAGTTAGAAGTTAGTCTATGAATTGTTATATTAAGACAATTTGTATTTATATTAAATATATTACAAACATAGATTAAGAAGAAATAAATGTAAATTTCATAAGGGTTCTATAAATTTCTAGTAATTAATCCTAGAAATTTCTCTTAATGTGTTTTAGATAATGCTATAACAATCTCACTCATATGTTAGTGAATAGGCCTAAAGAACTCATGCTCACACAAGTTTTAGTTCATAGTTGTTAGTGGAACTCAGACTCAGTTTAGCTGGATAGCAATGTGTGACATTTGAAAATGATGCATCTAAGAACAATAAATTCAATTTGTCACTCAAATTTATTTTAAGTAAGTGTTAGATACATCGTTATAATAGTGAAACATAATTTGTTTAAAGTCTTAAAGCATAATAGTGTATATTGGTGTATAATTGTGTGTAACTGTAATGTTACAGAAATAAAAATATGTTTGTAGTGGGTAATATCAGATTCCTTCTGAATCATTTACATACGTCACTTCCGAATCAATTTTTTTATCATGTTTAATAAATCCAATTACTTATATGTACTAGAAGTGGTATCAGTAATATAGAAAGCAGAAAAGAAAATGAAAAATATAATTAATTAATAATAAATATATCACTACTGACTCGGATCGCTAATGTTTTATTGGTAAAAATTATTAAACTTTTTATCAAAGGTTAAACAAATTCAAGAAATGGAAAATATAATTAACAGAGTATATGAACTATTGAAATTGTAAAAATTTTAGAAGGTGAAAGGAAGAAATTTATGCAAGATTGAATACAATGAGATTTACTTTATACCACCATATGGGAACAAACCTTGAATGTTAAAAAGACACAACGTTTACTATATGTATAAACTGTAGAGATATTAAATAAAAACAAAACTTGTTTTTATAATGTTTTATTCTACATTGTTTCATGTTGTTTAGCTTCTGAGGATGATCCCAGATTCTACGGATCAAAACGTCAAACAAGAAAAATATTATGATAGGAGTAGTTTAAATAGAGGATTATAAATAAAAACACAAACAAATATAAAACAACTTTTACATTTCAGTAATTTATATGAAGAAATAAATTTTTGTTTACTCTTGGCTTATCAACTTTCTTACTCCTTCTATTTATATAAACTTCAGTGAAATTCTAGTTAGGTTAGGCTAGAATAGTAACATTTAGGCTACATATCAATTTTTATCATGAAACTTCTATAGCAGGTTTTATCAATTATAGCATAACAAATATCAGTAGTTATTACATTTTTTTCCTATTCACTTACTGTATTTTTGGTAGAGAGATTAAGTGATTTATTGATATGATATTTAAAATATCTTGGTTAATGTTGGCAGTGAACACCAAGTGAACCATGTTCAAAGGAATGAAGATTACATAAAACTTATGTGTTCTGATTGGTAAGTCCAATATATTCTTCACCATTTCAGAAACTTTTTTGTTGATATAATAAAACAAAATAATTTAAAGTAAAATAGAAAAAGTAGATAACTAAAAATTTAATTTTGCTTACATTGTTATGTTTCATTATCAGTAGAAAAATCAGTTGTTCTCTAGTAAACTAGGTACGTAAAAAAGTTGGAAAAATGGTAAACTGTTGCTATGATCCTGGTGCTGGAATTACATACAATAAGTGACTTGTTAAAATAATGTTGTTTTCAAATATTGAACAGATGTCAATAAACATAAATAACTGAACATATTTTTGTTAACATTTAAGCTTTTAGTTAGTATATAATTACACAAAAAACCTATAAAAACACAAACAATATACATTGTATCCAATAATATGCTATGTAACAGTTGTGTCAAACGTCAGTACATACCACAACTAAAAGCATAAAAATTTGTGTTAGTACTGTTATAAGATATTAATATTTTAATTAAATTTGTATCTTTTAAGAAATTGTTTTATATGTACTTACATTGTTTCCTTCAAGATCAAAGTGAGTAAAATTCAGTGTGATGCGATACTGAGGAGGAGCTATGATTTCCCACACACAGTTTTTGTTCCCCGGGTAAAGTTCAGGAAATGATGGGCTTGTTATTGTACCATTTGATGCATCAAATACTCCTCCACATGCATCTGAAAACACGAATAGCATATATGTATTTATCACTGACTGTTGATATTACATGTACTATATATAAAACTCAAAGTCTGAGGATTTATGGGTACTGAATACAAATCCACACCCTTACACCCATTGCCACCAAATTTTACACAGGTAACCTTTGACACAAGGCACAAAATACTGTCTAACTTGGAATTTGATATTTTGCCCCGTTCACACAATTTACACCCTTTTAGTTATGCCTTTTCCTTAATGCGTATAAAGATGTCAAAACACCATGGAGACCAGAATTAATTACCGTAGTAACAAGTAATTAAACAAATAATATTTAGCGGCATTGGAACTGTACCTTTATCTGTTCCTGCAATTTTTAATGTTTTTAATATGCAATTGTATCAATATATTTTGTAATGTTGTATACATATACGTCTATATATTTTGTAATTGTCTTAAACGATTATAAAATTTATGTTTATACGTATTTCTGATGATTCAATGAATAAGTAATGAAATATATTAAATACTACTACTAAAGACATTGACAACACCATGGAGACCGGAATTAATTACCATAGTAACAAGTAAATAAACAAAAGCTATTTTGCAGCATCGGAACTGTACATTTATCCATTCCTGCAGTACATTTTCAATGTTTTATATAATATGTGATTGTATCGATATATTACTATATGGAAAAGAATAAGTGTAGCCTACTAATTGTAAATTGTCCTATTACTTGATGCAAAGTGAAAATATGTGTTGTTTTCATTTGTGAGGTTAGGTGACAACGGTTTTTGGTTTTTAGTTTACTGCTGAAATAAATAAAAGTTCCATGGTTGAGGAATACATAACGTTTAACGTGTTACACAATGCTTCTAACACAGTAACACTTAAAATAAAGAATTTAGCGTTTTTGATTTAGCAGGTACTTTATAAATCTCCAAAGGCTTTATAAACAGGTACTTTTAAATCTCCAACAGCTGTTGCACCAACATAATAATTTAGTACAAGTTAAAATAGTACAAGTGTTGAAACAGCTTTGGAGAGAATTAGACTAATGAGTACAAAATTGTTATATGAGCTGACAGAACGCCATATAGACATAGACAATAAAAATTATATTAAAATACGTATAAATAAAGTGTAGGCTGCCTTATGTGAGCCGTATGGCATATAAGGAAGGCAGTGTGGCCAGCACTACGCTTCAGCCGCCCACTATTATCCCCAGGATGTTATCCCAGGTACTCATTTTCAATAGGCTGAGTTAACCTGGGGGCTGAAAAATGCACCTTGATTTTATGGTGCGGGCCCGCGAATCGAACCCAGGACCTCTGGTTAGTAGCCAGGTGCCATACCCACTGGTCTACTGAGCCGGCTTAAAAAATACTTATTAAATGGCAAATATTCGCTTATGAAGCCACAGGTAACAGCTAGTGTACTATATTGCATAGATGTCAGGACTTGTTTAGCAGTTGTTTACCATGAATACATTTGGCATTCACAGCTTTAAAATTCATAAAAGTTAGATTAATTTTTACAAGATAGAAAATAACATGTGATTTTTTGAATTTCCTTCTCCATTCTGGCAGTTTCCAGCTGCTCCATATTCCAGATTATTTTGGTATATTCTTGGCATGATATTGCATAGAGGGAAGTGGTATGAAGTGCATGGACAAAGCAAACTCTCCTTTACACATTGTGTTGTGGTGAATATGGTTTCAACAAACACCGGTGTCAGTTGTAAAGTCCTGTATTTCATTGCTCTTGTTTCAAAAAATTCCTGATTTATTATACAATTTCTGCTTGTCTGGAGTTTTATTTTTGTTCTTGTGTACACGGTGGTGCTAAATATGTTACGCTGTGTAAGCCTTTCAATAATATGACACTCTATTAATGAACCAAAGAATTGTTTATATATATATATATATAGTTTTAACAAGTTCACAGTGTGTGTGTGTGTGTGTGTGTGTGTGTGTGTGTGTGTGTGTGTGTGTGTGTGTGTGTGTGTGTGTGTGTGTGTGTGTGTGTCTAGCATAATTTATGCAGCATTACTGATGAAAATTACCCAGATTTAAACAGCTACTCTAATCATAAAGGCTACCCTGTCTACTTTAACATGTAAACAGTGATGACAGCTGTAAACTAAAACATCAACAATTTTGTCAACTAAAAAAAAGCAAAAATCAAACAAGAACAAGAACAATATGTCATGGTATAACCAATGGTGGAATTTGGATTTTTTGCGGCTCTAGGCAGTTTCCTAGAGGCCCTCGTTTTTAAACAGGAAAATTTATTATCCTATTTTAACACATCTTCAACAGTTCTGTATCACTTATCTCCTTGAGACTTTGTTTCCATATTTTATATCAGTAAAAAGTATTTGGCAATGCTGTTATATTTTAAAATGCACTTTATATTAGAATACTTTTGTGAAACTTTATGCGCGATCATTTAAAATAAATTGAAGACAACATAATAAAATTACAAAATTAATTAATTAATTACAAATTAATCATAAATTTGCAGATGTGTATTTCCTCAATTACAAGCCAATACCATATTATTATTATGATATTTTTAAAGTGAGTAATATAACTAAAATAAGAATGACATAGTTATTTCTGTTTATTTAAAACTCTAATTCTGTATTCTTTAGATTACACAGCACAGAACTTTAAGTGTAGAATAATATTTATGATTTAGTTAATGGTCTTTATTATTATATGATATTTTATCTTATAATAAGACTGATTTTATGTTTATTTAAGCTTAGCACTGATAATTTAGAAAAATTCAATGTACTAACAAGAATTTAATTCACACACAACCCCCCCCCCACATATGCCTATTGATTTCCTGTATTAAATAATTTCATTTTCCCACCAAAAATTCCCCCCCCCCACCCATGCTGAGGGCCTAGGCAGCTGCCTAATCTTAATTGGAAATCCACTGCTGGGTATTACAGGCTTCCTTGGGTGACAAGATGTTCTGATGTTCTGAAAGAAACAAATGTTTTGCTATGTATGTGTGTACCCTCATGTTACCTCAATATTCAGTGTTCCCATTACATTTAACGCTAACCACTGTGGTCCAAGCAATGGCTGATTTCAAACAGAGACCTTTTCACTCTATAGCAAAATCCCAATAAAAAGACAGATGTTGATGTATATTGTTCATATAAACACAGAGGTGTTAAAATAAATACTTAAATATTTAACATAATTTTATGGATATCAAGGAATTCATAAATGCAAACATGAAAACACAGCAGATGAGAATGGGATGAGTTTTCTAAGAAACTATAAACAAGAATAAGTAAAGCGTACAAAAATGTATAAATAATGAGGATATGGAAAAATAAAAAACCATGAGTTTACCTTGGCCATTATGAATCATTAGAGGAAAGAAATTTAATCCATACTATCTGCCTTTCTCAGCCACTTATTGGTGGCTAGTATTTTGTCTGAACAAGCTATGGGCTGTTTCTAACACAGAGATTGAAAGCTCAACCACTCTGTCGCCTGCATTATAGAAAAATATACTTTTCTTTCAAGTTAATTCATAGCTTTGAGAGAATATATAATTGCTTCCATGAGCTTGTACTAAAAAAATTCATCAAAGTATTGCTTGCTGCATTATGGGTTGTCAAACAAAGTTGTCCATACTGAGTTCCACATTATAGAAATTCTATATATAGAAATTCATAAATATATGAGTTACTGTTTAGTCAATAAGCAAGTGTTTATCAGCAGCTTCCCAACATGGCAGCAGAATATAAGGTAGCAACAATAAGTAAGACTGGAAAACCCCGAAAGAGAGGAAAAAATTCTTTCTTTTTTGAACCAGAATACATCAAAGTCTAACCACTGTTTAGAAAATTTTGTATAATTTGGCCGTGAATTAGGTAAATGCTCACTGGTTGGTGCCATAATTTACTGGTTGGTTCTTGTTTACTTTTTATGAAGATTAAAATAAAATATACAATTCAATTTATCCAGCCAATTGGTCCTCCTACATGTAAATCTTGACTTTTTTGTTCATCAAAAGAATCCTTCCTTCTGTAGTTAGCAGTCTGCAGATTGCTTTGTAGCAGTTCTCCACATCAATTTTCTCTGTGCTTTTCATTTTATAGGAATTACAACTTACATCAACAATAATCTGTTTCATATTGGAGTCTTGGTCTTCCTCCTTCCTCTTCCTCTTTCTCTCCCTCTTTTCCCTTCAATATAACTTTCAATTATTATTATTTTTTTTTATAAAATTCTTGTGATGCATAGATATGGCCAATAAGTTCAACCCTCCTCTTCACAATATTTTGCCAAAAACTTCTTGTTTCTCTAACTATAGTCAGAATCTCATCATTACTAACCTTGTTGATCCATCTTACTTTCAGTAACTTCCTATAACACCACATTTCCAGTGCTTCAAGTCTTCTCATTTCCTCTGTTCTAATTGTCCATCCATGATCACGTCCATATAGAGCTACGCTCCATATGTAACTCTTCAGAAACCTCTTTCTTTGTTTCCAGGACTATTTCTTGAAAAGAATAGCAGTGTCAAGGGTATTAAAAGAATAGTATTTCTTTATTACTATTTAAGAATAGTATAACAAGAAAAACATCTAAAGAGAAGTATTGTAATGGCTGTTGATGCAAGTAAAGATAGTGTAGGCACCATCAGATAGGCTTAGACCAAAGTAGTCCAACTGGTGGCAACTTACCTGCATGGCATTTTATCTTAACAGTATCTTTTTATAATACTCTTTAATATTTTAATTAAAATGTAGTTACTTAAAACAATTATAAAAAGTATATTTTTTAATTATATCCTCTCCCTTATAATCTATATGTTATAAACAGCTAATTTCGAAGTGAGTGGTCTAGAATGTAATTAACAATACTTATAAAGTACACTTAAAACATTTACATATAAAAATATATCTCAAAATATATTTGAAACATTATATTAGGAATGGAAAACAGAACTTAGGCTTATTCAAGTGGTTTAATTTACAATCTACTGTAATGCCTCGATAAAATTAATTTGAGGATGCATCCTGTCGTGTGTTAGAAGCAACTTCATTTGTGTGTAAAAGCCAACAATAAATTACCTTCACAGTGTTTGCTGTCTGAATGTAACTCATATCCAATTTTACAAGCACATTCATAACCACCCAGAGTGTTGATACAGTGGTGTTCACAGCCATGATCCACTAGGGCGCACTCATCAAATTCTGTAAAACATTTATAAATATATGTTTTATTCTGTATTATGAAATATGATAAGCAAAAATAAAATTGGAGTAATTCAAAGAAAATAGTGGCATATGATCCCTAATATGTATGTTTTTTTGTATTTTGATAAGATTGTACCAAAAAATTCATAGATAAAAACGGATAGGTGGACCTTTTTGATTGTCATGATAATAGTCATATTACGTTCCACTTATGATGTTTATAAAAACTTCCAAATGTATATACCGTATATCAGTGTTAACAATTTCTTGAATGTTCAGTGAACCAGTACTGAACATAAAAATGAACTGTCACAGTTAAAGTGGTGATTTATATCAAATAAGTTCCTTGTTATTGTTACTGCAAATAATCAACCCATAAATGTTTTAGTGTTATGCCACTTTCGAATATTAAAATATTCGAAACTAAAATTTGAAACCTATACAGTACCTTTCATGAAAGCAGCTGAAAATCCTGCCTTCTGCACTGAACTGTCCGAGACAAATTTAATTAATAGCTTGTTGCCAGATGAATGTAGGTCAGGTGGCAGTTTGTATCCACAGTACTTGCCGAGTAAAGGACTATCCAGTGAGTCTCCATCCCTTACTTCCACATAATCGTACACACAGGTGTCATGGTTTTCTACCTGTGGAAAAATTTTATATCATTTCATACACTGTCACTGCTTTTATTGTTATAGCCATCTATATTAAACACAAATACATACATTAATTTATTAATACTGTATCAATTTGAAAGCATATTATATTTGTATTTATAAGATACTAAAAAATTAGACTAGCCCAGTTTTTTTTTTGGTAAACAAATCAATGTAGTCCCCTCCTGCATTAAAACAGAAAGACCATTAAAACATATTTACCATACCTAAAATTCTCCCTGATAGTATTTTCCTCCAATTATGTCAAGCGCAAATCCAGAAATGTCTGGACAGTATGCATCTTCAGCTTATACCATTGCTGTTTTACACTGACATATTCATGCAGCATATTTTCCAAGTTAAACACAGGATTTTACATTTACTCTTTGTTCTAATTTCAAGTCTGTTTTGAAGTCACAGCACAAATATGTCATTACAAAATTGACCACAGACAATGGGCACACAATTTGCATGGCTTATCAACACATGGCAGACTGATGTGCTGAGGCATGTGGAGCAGTGCTACCTAGTGACTTTATACTGTACCTAACACTGACAATTATCACCCAATACAATCCAGTTCCTTTATGACAGCACCTTGTATAGTTTGCCAGTTGCCACAAATATCATTTTTATTGGTTCTGCACAAAACTAAATCAATAGAAAAAATTATACAATTTTTAAAATAAAGTTTGCCCCATTAACTGGAATAAAGTTTTTTTCAGATTTTCCAGTCCTTACTCTTTTTGTTTTACCATTTGGTTATAAAATATTTTTACAGCAATTTTTCATTTAGCTTTACATAATTGTATAATACTTTGACAAATTTGTCGACTCAGAAACAGGTTGCAGAGGGTATACATTTGTTAAATCGAATCTGCAAATACTCTGGATTACAAATATCCACACCAAGGTAATAGCTTTTCGTGGAACTGATCCCGTATGGACCAAAATTGTTGTAGATGATACTGTCCTGGAACAAGTCAGCAATTTTGACTACCTGGGCTACAGTGTGTCTTATAATACAAGCAATTATATGGTGAATAAGTTGCATAAGCTCAACCTAATCTGCGGGACCATTAGGTGAACATTTAAGTCAATAAGTAAAGAAACACACTTAAAATTCTACAAGGTGATGGCCCTTTCTACACTTCTTTATGGGTCTGAGAATTGGACTTTAAAGAAAGGCCAGACTAGTCACATCCAAGCAGCTGAAATGAAATTTCTCAGGCATGTGGCAGTGTACTCTCCATGATAATAGAAGATACTCAGACATGCAGCAGGACCTGAATATTATGAGTATACTCGACAGGATTGCACAGTATCGGCTGAATTTGTGGCAACATCTTTGCCGAATGGATGACTGCTGCATCCCAAATAACTATAGAACTATAAGCCGATGGGACAGAGAGATGTGGGACATACAAGGAAGCGCTGGAATGACCAGCTCTAATCTTTGCCTGTTTGAGACTGGAACAAACCATCCTTGGTTTAATCCTTGAAGATGATAATGATGATGACTTTAACAAGTTTGTATCACACAGCACACAGGATGAAGTTACAGAATTTTGCATATTTTATATTCATCTCTCACATAAAGTTACTGTGAAGTCTTTACAATTTTATATACCTAATCAATTTGTCTAATATCTACCAGTACTGATAATGTGTCATCAAGAGTAGTAAATGGCAGTGATAAATTGACAGTGATAATGATGAATGACACCCACTTTAGTGACTTTAATTATGACAATGTACCACTCCTATGCCTACAAACAGTTCTCAAATAAGAAAAGGATGAGGATGCCCACCTATTCTCTCTCTCTCTCTCTCTCTCTCTCTCTCTCTCTCTCTCTCTCTCTCTCTCTCTCTCTCTCTCTCTCTCTCTCTCTCTCTCTCTCTCTCTCTCTCACACACACACACACACACACATACACACAACTATGAAGAATACAAAGAAACCAGAGGTGAATCCTCAGAGCATGCACTGCAAGCAGTGCTTGCCAAAGAAAATCAGGCAAAAATAAATAAATGTATATGTACCCAACATTATTGCTCTCACCAAAAACTGTTTCCCATGCCTTCTTATCTCTCATTTTTTGAAATCAGCTGTGTATTTGTCATCTATCTTCCAGTCAAAATGGTGTTGATGACGTGATTTGATCAAAGCAATTATTATCACTTTGCTTCCAGTTATGTGTCCTGTTTTAACATGAATGACTGTGTCCCCCCCTCCATCAAATCACTTCAAAAAATGTTTCCATGCACTAACTATGAGTTGGGCATAATTTCAAATATCTTAGCACTTATTTAGGATTTCATAACTATGCTTTCATTGTCTAGCCTTCTTTTTTACATTAGGCTACGTTAAAAAAAAATTATAACTGCTAACCTACAAGTATGATGGTATTTGTTGGTACCTTCATAGAATGCTAAATTGCATAGCAACTGGCTCTCAGAGGTGCAAAAGCAAGCACTCTTTAGTAGCACTTTAAGCCGCTAGGAGTTTATTGTTTTGGTAGTTGTTGTTTGACATTAGCTATTGGATTGCAAGCTTCAATCCAAAGCAAGTGCTGGTGTGTGTCTCTTTATATTCTAGGAGGTAGTAGAATCACAGCTTGCTAAAGCCACTTTTTATCCTCATACTAATGAATATCCTCACACTTCATGAATATTTTTCTTACAGTGTCATGAACAAGTGCATACCTAAATATTTTAAAATGATGTTACTGCATTTGAATTTTATGTACATTGCTTATATTGTGTTAGAGTTGATGCTTGCCTCGCTCATCGAGTCAGGAATTACCACCATAGAAAAGTGATTTTATCACACAAGGTTTTTATTATTGTCATCATCATCATCGTCATGATCTTTATGCAATCAGGTTTATAACACCTAACTTCTCTTAAGAACACCATTACCGAGTCCTGTTTTTACTTTCTTGCTTCTTGGTTGTCATTCATAATTCACACCCATATGACAGTACAGAAATTGCCATAACTTTGTAAAACTAATTTTGTCTGAATGCACCTTGTTTCTAAAAATAAAATTGATGTTTTTATTATAATATTTAATCCAAAATGACCATAATCATTATAAGTTAAACTAACTTAATGTCTTTCATAAAATTAGATTATTACTGTATCTCCATCTAAGCTAAAATTTCTGCAGTATAGTGCAATATAATATTATCACAATACATTAACTTTAATAGGACAAATGAGCAAATCATTTGTAACTGATGATAAATATTCTGTATTATTTCAGTCAGTTTTTATCACACAATCTATTAATTTTTATTAACTCTCATACAGCTATAAATATTAAAACAAGCTTACAGGTTATGAGAGACTCTGGTCAACAAGCAGTTTCACTATTGCTTGTCAATTATTCAAGGATAGGAGTCTACAAGGGAAATTGATCCCTTTTGCAGACTGTTTGGACAGAAATTGAGACTTTAATTGTGCCACAGTGCTTGAAAAGAATAGGCTTCACCTTTCATTTTAGATGGCAATGATAATGTCTCAATCACGTTGGCAGATAAATGTGTTTTTATGGTTTTAAGAGTTTATCAGGATTAGTACAGAAGATGGAATTAACATTGGTCCTCAAACAGAGATCTGATATACTTTAAGTTTTTGGATTTCGTTGAAGCAAACCACACATACAACAACATTGAAAATAACATGGATATTCTACACGTACACACAAAAGGCCGAAAACTAGTCACTCTAAAACAATTGGAAATATACAAACACATGAAAACACATAAAAACGACATCATAAACGAACAGGCACAATTCAAATCACACGCATATTCGAACATATTACACCCCACACACACAATATCGATCTTTCAAAAGTCGATACCGTCACCAACAACAAGACGGACAGTGCTCCCAGGGGCAGCCTCTGAAAAAGGTTTTTAAAAGTGAAAATTGCTTCAGGCTATAAGATAAAATTTTACGTTTTTACCCGTACAAAACTTTGTGTTCTGAGTTGGTAGTGAAATAATTATATTTAGTTAATACTTTAAGTCTTCAGGAAACCATTCAACCATTCTTAGCAAGAATCTTAGAGTCTTAATTTTCATGGAGCATTGTGACCTGTTAACAGTTTTGGAAAATTAATTATTAACATTTTGGGTATCAAATCCAGTATATTAACTTCTTCCAGGCCATTTTCATCATAATTTATACACATTTGAAAAACTGTGTTTTGTATAGTCTTGTCCAGTAATGCAGTAAATCTGATGACTGTTTGAGTATCTTAAATTTATTATTCTAGTAAAGTCTTGATCTCTTCAAGGTCTAAATATTTAAGGTCTCAAAGATATTATATATGCATGAAATGCTGATTAAATTTCATTTACAAAAGGAAGAGCTTTTGTAATATTCTGTAATACATTATTTTTAAAAGAATGATTTATATATATTTTTTGTCAAAAGAATAATTAAAAACACGAGTGAAACAGTTGATAATACGCAAAATCCTTTTATAATACCGGTATTAATAATAGTAGTTACAGTAGGAGGCATAGAATCAAAGGTCATCTAAGAAACCACTGTGTCTATCTAGTGGTGAAAATATGAACTATGTACATCAATGATCAACTACAGTTGCTAAATGACGCATAATTTTAAAGATTTTAATTTTAGTTACCTTGTCAAATATTTCTACAACAATCTACAACTGTACTTATAAAACAGGCTATAATTTTATTAAGCGGCTATAAATTTACTTGTATTTTTATCTTAATTTTTTATAAGTATTTCTAAACAATTAAAAAAGTTAATATTTTCTGTTTTTATTTTTTTTAAATATTTTCCTGTTGATTTTCAGCAGAAATCAAGGAAGTTTCGTTAGTTTTCCCTACGATTAATATAATTTATTTGTGCCCTTTACACACCCTATCAATGTATACAATAAAGTTCATTATGTAATTCACTATTATATAATATTGTTCTTCTCCTAAAATGAATAATTCATTAATGAATCTTTCTCTTGTTTGTGTGCAGTATGACTTTTTTTAAGCATGGGACTTCATTACATGATTAATGAACGTGCTCAGTGTATTTCAGGCTCACAAATAAAAGGCAGTGCTCATAAATAAAAATCACACTACAGGTACGAAGAATACAATTAAGTACTGGTATGAATTAATTTTTAAATATCCTCGAAATGTGTTAAGTTAATTTTTAATTAACTTATGTCTTACCTCAAATGTTTGAAATTTTATGGCTACTTGATAATCTGGCGGGACTCTTAATCTCCACACGCATTCCTTATTGTGTTGATAATCTTCAGGGTAATTTGGAGATTCAAGATTTCCTCCTTCATCCACTTCAATATCTCCGCCACAGACAGCTATAATAATATTGTCAGAGTATACTTCTACTCTGATTACAATAATCAATGGGATCTACTCAATAATTACAAGTTACTTAATAAAATAATTAAATTTATGTATGGCATCCCAATCTGGTCCAGGAGGTGGCTCTCAAATACACACAAGAGATACTATTGTTAAGAAAACATATGAGGTTAACATACCATACTATTCTTAACATATGAGGTTGTTATCACAAAATCTATAAAGCTTATAGATCTCAAATCATGATTTTATAAAGCTTTTACTGCATCCAAGGAAACCTAAAAAAAATTGAGGTTAGAAGTTTAGTTTAGAAAAAATAAATATTGCAAACTACTATTATGTTGCACGCTAATCAGGCAGATCCCAGCTTATCCACAGTTATGTACAAATATAGAACTGATAGGTGACTTTACATACCTGGGACTCAAGTAAACAACACCAACATTATCACATTGGAAATTAGCAGAAGATTGTACATGGTAAATAGGACATGTTGTGGACTGATAAAAACAGTTTGAGACACTAAGTGTCTAAGCTACGAAATACTTGTTAGGCCAGTGTTAACACATGGAATGGCTCAGAAGCATGGATATTAATACAAAATAATTGACAATTATTAGGAGGGATTTGAGAACTGTCTTAGAACACATGTGTAAGGGGGTGATGCAGGTTTGTGACTAGTGCAGGCACGTTAATACTGAGCTTTACGATTTCTACAGACATCCTGACATTGTAAGAATTGTTACCAGGTGGATTGGGCATACAGAAAGTAGGAAGGAACAAAGGTTAAAAAGCAAATATTTTACCTGAGGTTTGTAGAGAGTACACCTAGAGGAAGAACATTAATTAGGTGGTGTAATCAAGTGAAGAAATGGTGGAGGAGGACCTGGGAAGGCTTAATGTTAGAAACTGAAAGGTCAGAGCAAAGAATAGGGACTAATGGAATCGACTAGGGACATGGAAGCTAAGACCCATGACAGGTTGTGAAGCCACTAATAACATTAATTTTTTAAAGTACTCTGACCAAATTGATTCAATCATATTTTATTTTCACAATTTCTTGAGGTTTTTTGTATAAACTCTTAAATTCATATATATGTATACCATATGTCATATGGTATGACATGGTATGGTATGGTATGCCATATGGTATGGTATGACATATAACATGTCATATTCAAATATATAGCATATGCCACATCATATGTTTTAACACTTTTGCCAGTGTTGTAATCATACTAAGCCTCATAGAGTCAACAGTCATGACAAGTTTAAGGAATTAAAATTTAAAAAATATATTTGTATGTGACATTATTTGATGTTGTCGACATTATATGATCAAAGAGGCATAAACTAGGCAGTTACAATAAATGTCAGAGAAACATGTATAAACCCATGTTTGATGATAAATGTTTATAATACAAATAATTTAATAACAACCATTTGATTGGTATAAACTAATATAGACAATGATAAATGAACATAAGCTTTCGTAGATGGTGTTTACATTATGACAGTTTTCCAGGTTGTTAGGTCCTGCTTCAGATTGTCTACATTTATTTCCAGATATTTCATCTGTACCCATGATGGACATCTTCAGTGGTGTGGGAACACAAATACATCTGTTCCCACATCACTATTCGTATTCGTTCATAGATGTATGTGATATGTGTTCCTGTGCCACTGAAGATGTTTGTACAGATACAACATCTGGAAATGAGTGTAGACAATCTGTACCACGACCTAACAGCCCGGAAAATTGTGATAATAGTACAGAATTGTAGAATTGTTTGCTTTAGGGATTAAAGTGCTCACCTATGTGATAATATAATATTATGAGTTAACATTTTGTTACTTACCCTCAAAATTAGCGATAAAACCTCTGTGTTCAGTGGACGCTCCTGAGGTAATGTAAGTGATTAGCATTCGGCTGCCTGTTGACACAACAGGTTCATAAACTCTGCCACTTCCACAGTACCGACCTGTGTCAAAGAAAACATCATTAAATACTGTATGTATTAACTTTTGCCTAAAGCTTGCATGGCCAGTGTCAATATATTCACAATTATATCTAAAAACCAGGCTGTTAGGCCGTGATTGGTTCCTGTAATACGCCATCTTGTTGGCAACGTTTCGATTATCCCTTGGGAATCTTCTTAAGGCCACCAAAAAGCGACAGAGTGTACATACAACAATAGCGGCAGATGTTAGCCGAACAATACCTGATATATGTCTCGGGTAGAAGCAACCTGAGACACACATTTAATGTGTGTGTAGTTCATTAGGTTGTATCTAAGTTAATTTCATTTTTCACTTTACAAGGATTAAGTGATAAATATATTCTCACTAAATATGTTAACACATATAGATAATTATTATTTTTATAGTAATTTTGTACCAGTTACATCACACAATTTAGTTTATATTTATTACTTTTATGTCAAACTGGGATTCCAAAAAGATGAAAAATTTCTCTCCTATGATTGAACCAGCCCAGTAGATGTCACTAATATAATAAGTAAGCTCTTTCTAGCCCCATTAATTTCTAAATGTAAACTCAATTGATTCTACACATCATACATCATACCACTTTATCGTATTTACTATTTACTACAAATCCTGCAACTCTACCCACCAAAGTTGTACCAAATATTCTGTTAAAACAAGAGTATGAATTTTCTCTAGCCCAAAAGAAAAAAATCAATAGATTATTATGTGACATTTGGTGAAGTCTCATAATCTTGAAGTCTGAAGACCAGTTTATGTATCTGAACTGAATTTAAAGGAAAAGTCATATTAAAATCCTTTAGCTGTATAAAACGTTTACTACTTTACACTGATAATGATGTTTCTTTCAGGACTTAAAAAAAAATACACATAGAGAAAAATGGTAATAAATATTTTGAGAAAAATATCCCTATAGTGTGGCAGGCATGCACACATACGTATACAGATAGACAAGTCATCATCATTTAGCCTTCGAGTTGATGTCTATTCAGAGTTGACAATTGTAATTCATTACTAGCCAGTACTGGTCTCAGATGTACAATATATGCATTGAGGATAACTGAACGTGTCAAATTTAGCACAAGCGTCGCTTGTTAAGAAGATTCTACTTGATAAGATGGTATAATTAGTAATATTTCCAATAGTTTTGTGTGTGTGTACTACTTAGTATTGAGACAATAAAGTATTTTAGTTCACTGCACTGTACATGATAATGCTACTGACAAATAACATTGCTCAAATTAATTGAAGAATTAAAAAAAAATTATTACAATTTGCCAACTAAAAAGTAAATTTGCCAACTACAGTAAATATACTTCAAAGTCAATATGGCCTACCTTGAACCTTAAGTTAATGACTTTTCTTCCTTCTAGATTGAACAAAAAGAGATACAGAGAGATAGTGCGAGGGGGAGGGAGGGAGTTATTTAGACAGACCTACCTACAGTGAGAGAGAAAGGAGACTGTTTCACAGACAGAAACAGATTTATCTAGTCTGTTAACAGACTATTGTCATTTTATATAAATGTTTGAAATACGTGGAATCGTTAATTGAATATTTAATTGTTCCAGGATTTTGAACAATTAAATAATAATAAATAATAAAGAATTTTATCGTGGTTATATTAATATTTTCAGATCAGCAAACTAAATAACAATACTGATTGTACATTTCATCAAGGTCTGTAAGTCACGAGTTCTTAGAGGGATCCTTACAAAACAGAGCACTTGATGTTCCATTCAATATCACTATGTACAGTCAAGATGTTCATTTACACTATGGCGCAAATTGAGCTAGCGAGATATAGGCCTACTAATGCTTTTTATTTTACTTAATGTCGGGTAGAAATTTAACGCAAGATAGCATATTTAAAATGTCTAGGGACTAGCCTTGTCCTTGAGCCTCTTTGACGTCATGCCAAATATATAGACATCAATTACATAATCTGCCAAGAAGAACATGCTAAAATGTTGGGCTTACAATTAAATTATGATATGAGGTCATGGTCTATATCAGGGGTCTCCAAATTTTTTCACTTCAGGGCCAAATTGAAAAATCTTGGAAGTCAGGCGGGCCACTCACCCACCCATATATATATATATATATATATATATATATTGTTCGCAGATGTAGGTCGATCCAAACATTAAAAGCATTGCTCTTGCACATTAACCACGTAAATGTTTTATACTTGTACAAAATATTATAACATTTTACTAAACTTATTTCTTGTTTAGTTATTTAGTAAAATGTTATAATACTTGAAATATAATGACAATCTATTTAAAAACTGCACGTCGCATCGGCCGGGTTGCTGCGAGCCGGACAATGACCCTTCCGGGGCCGGATCCGGCCCGCGGGCCGTAGTTTGGAGACTCCTGGTCTATATTTAATATTTTCAGTAGCTGACGTTTCAGCAGCAGTCATCTGAAGAGCGGGGAAGAATTGTCCCAACACTGGTAACAAGTCTGAGTCGTGATAAGAACGTGGTCGCATATGTGGAGATATTTTAGTCCCTCCTTTGTAATCCGATTTCTTTACACTTGCAAATCGTGTTTTTACTACAGCGAGGTTCAGACAAGGAGCTACTTTGTCAACAATCACACGTCTGATCTCGTTGTGACCTCTGCACCTGAATTCAATTTTGAAATTACCTTTTGAAGGTATACACAGGCGTCGCCTTTTAAATAATCGTTACATAGCACAAACGGTTTTTAGTTAGATTTTACTTTTTCCATTAACTATTTTAAGTTAGAATGCTTATGCGTAGTAGCTGATTTTTAGGCCTATATAATAATTTTTATTTAGAGACCCTCTTTAGAGACAACGTTAGTCGCGCAAACACAATGCCACTGCTGAATATACACTTAGAAATATAAAGCTAATAATTCCATTACTACACTGTTGAATCATGGTTTGTTATTTGTTCGGTCTTTGTTCGTTATTTTCAAACATATTTATTTATTTAACTGTAAGTTTTATAATTACATACAATGTGTATTATAACTGTTACAAATCCGTAAAGTACAGATAAAATAGTAAGACACGAAACGGTTCGTGCAGATTTCATTGGAGGCAGGGAAGGCGGTGCAAGATGTGGTGTGTGAAGTGACCAACCATGTGATACATCTTCCATGCCGCTGTTCCGAACACAAAATAGTTGGTACGAAAACAACGTCTCAAAGCTACGCATGCGCAATGAGATTTTCATCTAGCTCATCTAGACAGGCGTTTCAGGTCTAATTATTTTAACTGTCATCCGTACAGACGGATCTTACGTTTGACTCCACCAACCGCCCCGAGATTGAAATAAATACCTTTTACTCTCCAATGTTTTTTATATTTATTTAGCGTACATTATTCCACATGTTGTCTTGTCATAATTGTAAATTAACGAATTCTGATATGAAAATGTTCGGTTCCGACCGGGTGTTAACCAAAGGGTGGCAAAATAACATCTCTGATTTCACCTTTAATAGGCGAATTGAAGGCGCGGTTTGGAATATATATGTAGTTCTCTCGAGAAGCCAGTAGTTATGACTTTGGAAGAGATAATTATTTATAACCCTACCTTCCTTTAATTATTTTTAAACATAAAATGCACTGGCGATGGGAGAAAATAAAATGGAAGATCGGCGAACAGCGTAGGAGTAAATTCATGGTTAGACGAACTTCATATTTCGCAACCACGACCTTTCCTGCTATATGTACACATTGATACCCTGCGTAGAGAGCTCTCAGAAATAATAGAAAACTATACTCTGAGTGTTACGGATTACAGTAGATTAGAGTTGAAAAGGCAACGAACCTAATCCATCTCAGGCAGAAGAACACATTAAATTTATTTACTATAAACACATTATATGTAGGCTATTTTATGTGTATACAGAGTGTTTCGGAAGGAAAGGAAAATCTTTCAGAACGTGATTCTAGAGCTAAAAATAGTATTACTAAAACTATTGTGTACTGGGCTGTAGGACCGTGATCGATTGCTTAAATTTCCGTCTGGCAACTGCTTACCCCTAAACTGTGAGATGCGTTTTACCGGTCATCCTTGCGAACGTTTCTTTCTTTTTTTCTTCTGAAGATGGCTTCCGGAGTGTGGCCGAAATGTTTGTAGACGGAAATTCAATGAATTGACCCAAGAGCCCGAAAGTCCGGTACAGAGTAGCTTTAGTAATGTTAACTCCGGCCGTGATAGCTTCCTAAGAACAAATGTTATATAAACCTAGGTACGAAGACGATTTGTTTTCCAGTTATGGCCAGGTAAACATTTAATACCTATTTCTGTACTGAAGGGGTACTAATGCAATGTGAAAATTTATGGAACACAAATTATAGAGCAAAATATGTGGTTCCGTACGTTGTTTGACCCGAGATATTAAAAGGAAAGGATCCCAGAGCTTTAGCTTTGGTAATTTGCAAGAAAATTGTTGAGACGTATAAACCATTTGAGTTCAAAAAACAATTCTTTATGTTTGACGTACAATAAATTTGCTAAATTTTTTTTACAATAATATATAAGTTTTTGGGTAAAAACTTTAGAGAATTTTATTATGAAAATATTGATGTGTTGTCAATTAAAAGCAAACACAAAAAACTGATCCACTTAAAAATTTGATTTGTATTAAAAAATGTTAGTGTCTGAAATAGAAAATATCGGTAATTTTATTTACACAGTAGCTAAAGGTTTTTTCTTACATTTTATTTCTTAGTGTAGAAAATATTCGTTGTGCCATTTCCAGCTATTTTCGTTCATGTTTATTACACCATAGCACACATTGACTGAAAATTGGAATCCGTAGTAGCATGTTCAATATAGTCTTAAATTTCTTCTGTTTCTTTGAGAATTTTTTAAACATAAACATTTTATGTTTTCTTAAACATTAGAATTTTAATTTAACTACTGATTTTAAGAACTAAAGTTCTTTTTCAGTTCTCTTGTTAAATTGCTTCAATTAATTATTCGTATTATTGGAGTTCATTCCTATTATTTTGAAGTGTATAGATTTTTCAATGGAAACTCAAGGGCTTTGGTTCATAATAACGACTTAGTTATTCTACACGCACCGTTCTAGGCAGTAAGGTACTTTGTACAGAGTTTAATCATTGAGTCATAATGGAAGTCTTCCTTGGATTCATATGTCAACAGAACGATATCTTAACATGATGAAGATGAATTTGAAAATATTCTTGAATAAATTGAACGTGGTCCACTAAAATTTGTAAAGATTTTTTAGGCAACATAACATGTCATGAACTAGTGTATGGCGAACACTCGAGTTTCCATTTAATGTGAGGCGAGTGGAACACCTTTGACTGGGAGATTCTGCTGTGCAGTACACGTCTGAGAATAGATTATCACGAATCACTGCATACTTTCACAACTACTGATTATGGATGAAGAACTATTACCTGTGTTGGTATCAGTCCGAAATTCTCACTGATGCTACAATGGATTCAAATTTTTATCACAGATTTTCAGTCAACGTGTTGTCGCGGTACAAGCCTAATAGATAATAGGTTAATTGGTTATTTCTTATTAAAACATCGCCATACACGGCAAAGATTCCTACAATTTTATAAAATGAAATCGTCTTCTTCTAAACAAAAAAAAATTGTAATACAAATGTTTTATAATGTTTTAGGTGTTCTGTACACAAAACATCTGCTTTATTGAATTTGATTTGGAAACATTTGGTAACATTTTTCTACCGTCATTATTTAATGAAAGTAGAATGTCTAAAATTTTGTTTGTTTTTTACTGACATTATTCACATCAGTCATTTTTAGAATGAAGTCCTCTAAAACCGGTTTCAAGAATATTATTGTTTACTAGCGACTTAAAAAAGTATTGGTACGCCAAGCTTAAAAAATTATGTTATGAACTCAAAATTTTTACAATTTTCAGCAATTTTCTCGACAAATACTGAAAATAAGGCTCTAGGATCATTTTCTTTTTATACATCAGATGAGTCCAACTTACGTAATCGCTGTGTTGGAAACAAACTGACTGAACTCCGGGCTATTGGGCCGTGGACAACTCCCTGTTGTTACTAACAGACGTAAAACGTAGCGGAGAATTCTGAAAGCAGCTCGTCTCCGTGTTCCAGTTATGTCTTTGCCTCTTGGGTACATAAAGAAATATCTAAGTGTGGTCAACAGCGATGCTCTCCTATTGATACTTCGATCACATCTCCCGTCTTGAACGTGATAAAATTTATATTGCTAATAATCATTTTCGTTGTACTACAAGAAGTTGTGAACTTTATGAAATGTTTGTAGACCACGGACTGACAGTTGCATCACGTAAGTACAAACGAATACGTGTTGACAACTTGCTGTATTACTTACAGCAATCATTTAACTTACAAAAAATTTCTACATTTCACTTTTAAAAATATAATATTTTATCATTCATTGCATAAAAATTTGTCTTTCAGGATTGTCTCTAAAATGTCTGTTCACCACTAGTCCCGCCTACAGAATACCCAACAGTTTGGTCGAGCCGTTAGGGCCGTGGTCTCCTGTTGGTACATCCAGACGTTTCGGCCTCACCCGACGTCGAAGGCCTTCTTCAGTGGTAAAAAAGTTTGGCAATTGTTTGCCAAATACCCCAGTACTGAGGCAAAACACTATGAAATTACCACTGAAGATGGTGTCCGACGGTGAGGTTGAAAAGTCTCGACCACGGCCTAACAACTCGGCTGAATCTCATTTTAGCAACATTGACGCCAGCCGCGAAAGCCTAGAGCAACAGAATACCAAATGTTTACAGTTACAATGACATAAAAAATTGAAACAATAGTTATTAAAAAATTACAAAAAATAAACAAATTTAAAAAATATCCTTAGTTTTTACAAAAGTCTGTTTGGCACAAGTAATAAAGTCTCTCGCGAGTTCTCTCTCTCTCTTCCTCTCCCCCATCTTTTCCCCTTCCCATTTTCCTACACGCGTTCTTGCAAATTACGTGTAAAAAATACATTTATCTCATGCTGTATACTTATTTTATTTTGGATCTGGTCCGACAGGTCAGCGGGAACGAACGAACCATCCTCAGCGAGTGCGTTTGGAAGAACACTGATGCATATGTAGGATTCTTGGACGTTCGCCATCAAATGGGTTTTTAAAACAATGGGGGAAAACCACAGCATGTGTAACACGTGTACCAAATAGCTGTTTGACATGAATAAACCATAAATACTACAGTGGAGGCAACGCAAAGGATCAGCATCCGTCTGTTGTTCCCGTACACAATCTATGTACACGCTACACTGTGCCGTTATACAGGCGCGATTTTTTTTTTTCAACTTTACTCCATGTTTTATCTGATGTATTTAATTCATATGTTGTTAACTATTAATGGCTGGGTGGGAATTTTTCGATGGGAGTTGTCGGTGATGATAGGGGGTGGTATGGTTGATACTATGGGGAGTTGGCGATATTGGTGCTTAAAATTAGGGCGCACCTTTATCACACTCTTGTTACGTAACCTTTATCTGCAGTCTGATAATAAACCAATCCACAGTGTCACAAGACTGCATGGCGGAGTCATTATAGATTTTATTAAAACACCTCTAATCCCCACCTCCCATTTGGCTACTATACTGACTCGTGGCATTGGTATTCTGACAACGTTAGTAACCGAATAGCAAAAACTGACAGCATACGAACAAACGTCTGAAGGCGAAATTTTCGGTTATTTGTTTGAGACATAGCTAGATACTGCAAGGAATGAGGCCTTTATAAAACGATTGAATGACGAGGTATACGAGTAGAATTAAACAGTGGCGTATCTAGGAGTCGGTCTTGGTGGTGAGGAATCCGGTCATGTTGGCTTCACACAAAAGACGAAACAAGTTAATAGTAGGCCTAATCAGTATTACAATCTCAAAGTGGCTGAAAAACGGGTGATAAAGTTCTGAAATGAATCCCATTAAAGTAAACGGTAACAAGAGAATAAAAATAGACCTACGTATTACTGATATATTGATTGCTAGATATTTAATGACATTTTACATTTAAAAATTACATCAGTAACTTTAATGGGAAAAAGGTAAACCAATAAAATTTTATACATAAAAAAGACACGTTGTTTGAAAATATATTAATGTTTAATGAGCCTTGCTTTTTGGGCTCACTAAATTGATTTTCCTATATTGATTTTCGTGTTTCAAATGTAGGCCTATACGCAAATTCTGTGTAATAAACTTGTTTGTGTATTAAAAAAATAGTTACTACCACATTACCATACACAGCTGAAAAAATAATAAAACAGCATAAAAACTTAGACATTATAAAATTCCTCGTCAACTCTTTCGATCCTCTCGGGGAGGGGGGATGTATTTGTCAAATATATTAATCAACTCTTTCTCCCCGTAAATACGCCCCTGGAGTTAAATGTTATGTTTTAATCATTTCATTAATTTTAATAAACAGTTTGTTTTATTTGTCTAATTTACTTGCTCGTGGATTAATCTAAAATGCTAGGGGTTACCATAAGTGTCTGATCTCTTTTTCCTTTACCACGACCAAGGCTTTCGTATTTAGAACTGTCTTCAGATGTCAAATACAAGTAAAGAAACTTATTTACATTGCATCGAATTTCAAGACTGTGACCAGACTGTTACAGGAATCGAGTTATATGTGCCTCTTGTGTTCAATTGTCAACAAGAGATTCTAGTGGGATTTATAATTATAACGAGGAAAGTAGGTGAAGAAGCTTCAAAACACATCACCGTTTAAAAATATTTCGTCTTTTGGAAAGCGCGTCTATCAATTCCGATTTAACATATTACGTTTATATTAAACGAATTGCCTTACGTTGTAATCTTCACATCGAGGACATTTTTAATACTACTTTCTCTCCCCCTCCCCAAAGAAAAAAAAAGTAAATGAAAAAAGATTGCAAATAACATGTAAGACTTAAACTGAATATAAATGAAAAATCTAGACGACAATTAGCAATTAAGTGTTGAACAGATTAGTGAAATAAGAGACTGTTTAGTGGGTGTTTAGTGAAATAAGAGACGTACACAGTTTTATAAAAGGACAACAGGGCTTTAACAGACCAAGGGTATTGCCCCTGGTCTGGTTGAATCAACAGATATCAACAGGTAATCAACACACTAGCCAACAGTCAACTCCCGGGCGCTTCACAAAATCAAGACCCGTTATACAGGCCCCCAGGTCGAGTCACCCTGTGGAAATGACTGTCTGGGGTAACACTATGGGAGGCAGTAATAATGGGCGCTGAACGGTACTGTTGGCCACATTACCTCCTTTGTATGGCGAACGGTTTGCATAAGGCTGCCTACCCTACTTCCTAACTCCTACACTGCTTAGGCGGTACTGTTGGCCACATAACCTCCTTTGTATGGCGAACGGTTTACATAAGGCTGCCTACCCTATCTCCTAACTCCTACACTGCTTAGGCGGTACTGCTGGCCACATAACCTCCTTTATATGGTAATTAATACCATTATATTATTTTTAATATTTATAATATCTTTACCTCAAGATGTGTTTCCTTATTTGGAACATGTTTCGGGACATCCAGTGTTCCCATCCTAAGCCTTCTTAATTTTGAATATCGTGGAGTACTTGTGTGTTGGTTGGTTGTTGTTACGGTTTCCTGTTGGTTTTTGCTATTTTAAATTGGTATTATTGTTGTGTGTGATTGTAGTGTATATATTAGTATTCTGTGTATTTTTGATGTTGAGTGCTTTGAAAATTGTGTCATGTTTTGTATTCATTCAGGTATTAGTTTGTTTTGTATTTGTATATTTGTAAATTTTCCCAAATGTTCATTATGGTGCCTTTGTGTGGTATGTGTTTTATTAGTGTCATGTTGGTTATGTCTGGGAATTCATGTTCAGTGTTTATTGCACGTGTGGCCAAATTAGATTTATATATTTCTGGTTTTTTGTATGCGTTTAGATGTTCAAAGTAACTGTTTTCAGTTGTTTTTTGTTGTTGTCCTATGTAACATTTATTGCAATTTTGGCATTCAATTTCAATTGTTCCGAACGTGTTCCAAATAAGGAAAAAACATCTTGAGGTAAAGATATTATAAATATTAGATATATTATATGCATCAAGAAATAGGCTGTAGGAAAAAGTGTTTAAATATATTATTATTATTACACAAAAGAACAATGGGAGAATAGAAACTATCTGTATCGAGAATGACAATGAATATTATAGCAAACGAAGAACACGTTTATGTGACATTCTGGAAGCACGAGTCTCATATGTATTTCCTTCAAAACAAAGGTGTAAACGGGCGAAGAACTATAGACTGATGTCACGTTTAGAGAGCTCTAGTTCATAACGATATTGATTTTATTTCGCTTGAAATGTTTATTGCTATAAACTTCAAACAGTAAAACAAAACAAACAAATAATTTGTATTTAAAAAACAAACACACGAAAGCCGATAAGGGTGTTAACATAGCTGAGAAAAGTATTTCCGATTTAATTAAGTATTTTTTTCAAGTATCGTGTTGAAACAGTAAAGATTTAGATTTAATGAGTTAATTCTTTTAGTGTAGTAACGAGCGAGGGAGGAACATAACTATCGCAGCCGCTTTATTGTGGAGTTTTCGCAGCCGATGTCTCAGAGCTTTTGATTACACAGACAATATATGCAAACAATGCTGGATCCCTTTGTCTGGTGTTTGTCATAATTATCACTCAGTACAGTCTAATGAACACACTGACGGTTTACGATAGAGCTGTGTATTAGTAGTGCTTGGCTTCACTACAATGTTTACGTTGATTTGCAATAACCCTTACAGTTATGTATAAACAGAGGAGCGGGGACGTGTCGTCTGTAGGGTTATTTCATTATAATTGCGTGTTTGTGTACCACACTTTCCAATATGTAGGCCTGCACATACGGATAAGTGCGATATGTACAAATATTGATGTCGCTATTTAATAACAAGTGGTGGAATTTGATTTGGACTTTCGTAAAAACAAATAAAATGTTGAACACCGATGTTGGGCGAGAAAAGAAGTCGATAGTAACAGGCGTGAGGAATAGCACGGAATTAACGATAGGCTCCTTATTTCCTGTTCACGTAACAAATATGAACTAATTATATGTGCCGTCCATATTTCTCGCTCGTAAATTTTCTGGTTTTCTCTAATAACTACGCTGTTTTACGGTTGAACACGAGTCTTTTTATTTGGTGTAACTGTAGCTGATGGGAGGGGGGACAGGGCTCAAGACCCCTGCATTGTAGCAGCGCCCGGAGTGACACCTCCTATGACTGCAAGAATAGTACTCTCTCAAGGGCGTTAGGTGTTTCAAGGTCGTGTGGTTGTGGATGGGTGTGATCCTATTGTTTTGTAGGTAGGGAGAGAGGATCTCAGCAAGTGAGGTACTCAGCCGATCGTTTTTGGTGTGGCCTAATGCCCTGAACCAGTGGTGACGCGTCCGAGTAACAGCGGGGATACCGTCCGGTACATTTTAGGACCGGTTGGTCAGCGCCGCTGCCTCCGATGCGGCCCCCCTGACCGTTCAGCGGTGGTCTGTCCACACCAGATCGTCTATCCGGGGCGGGCGCCCCGTGAAAGAAGCCTCTTCCACAACTGACATGAGACACCGCCCCCCCGAACCCACGAGCGGCTAAGAGAGCCATCCAAGACAGTTCGGGGCTCGGGATTAGGTTTGTTGGGTTTCTGTGATAGGTATTGGCTCCCTCAGGAGACGGGCCCTACGTAAGAGACTACGGAGGGTCGTCCAGCAGACTGCGAGGCCGCTGTACGATGTGGCATGGGGGACCTTCGTCCCCGGCCAGATCACGTAGGTGCGGGTGGGGGAACCTGCCGCGCGGAAGAAGAGGGTCGCAGAAAGTCTGAAGACGAACTCTTCCACCGTCGACAGATGGAGACCCGTCCTGATGGCTTGGTTGCAAACAAACCAGGGCGAGTTGTACCGGATTCGGACGGAACTGTTCCAGCTTACGTTTTGCACTACAAGAGAAAAATGACTAACACGTTGGGGCTGTGTATGTAAGTACTAACACTTGACCCATCCCTATTTATACAGTAACCCCTCACACAATGTTACAAATATGCCCATAATTTGCAATAAAAGTTACAAATGTAACAAACGCCCACGCACACATGACCACAATTGCATTGGACTTTGTAGACGCTAGAAGTTGACGGTAACATTTGGCCTACCTTCCTAATCGGCCTGAAAATCGACTGAATGTTATGTTTCTACAAAATCCGGCCGATTTTGTCGATAGTCCCTTGTAGATACGGCAAGTGAGTGCTCCGAGTTTCTACTTTATCTTGAGTGCGTGCAGGATCGACTTCAGTTCTGGTTGGAGATTTATTACTGTTTTTGTATTAAAGAATTTAGAGACTGCAACTGAACCATAGAAGTCCTGAATGACGCAAAAGCGAAGACAGGTTTTGGAAAAGACATACTGCATGAACCTGGACACTAAAGATCCAACCCGGATAGTCCAACATAGGTTTATATAATATAAAATACCAAAAAAGCCCAAAGGCTATTTAAGTGAGATTATGGTCCTGAAGATTAATGAGAAGGCAGCAACTGCATAAAGAGTGAGAAATATGGAGATAGCGTTTAAATTTACAAATCCGAATGACTATAAGGCCATAGTTCAGACACTTCAGTACGGAATGCGTATATGCTGCAGAGATAAAAGACTATTGGAAACGGTAACGAAAGAAAAGAAATTTCTGTCGAAAATCCTGGAACTTTTATCGTGTAAAGAGAACTCTCTCGAACAACCAAGCACGTCCTTCAACCCGCCCCCTGCCTAGTGTGGCTCAGCCAAGAGTATGTTCCAGATTTTTCAAGAGCATACTTGAAATACGCATTAGCTTTACCAATTAAGTTGAGGATGGAAACTTTCTAGAAGGCGTGCGCGATCTATAAAAAGCCATAGCAGCCGCCTTGTCAGTCAGTTACGTGAGCGATTTTCCTTAGCGCGGATCGAGTGTTTGTAGAAGTATTGTAGCGAATTGTTGTTGTGTTATAATTAATGCGGAGTTCTTTATAGTTGACATTATTATTGCATGTGGACAAATTGTACTTGAATTGTTATAAGAGATTATCTTGTCGGTTACAATTTATTAATTGTGATAATTAAAACTGGTTATTAGTGACTTCATTGGTGTCTTGTATTTTGTTTTCCAATGTACTATACGAAGATCGGTGATACCGTCGTAACAATATTATAATCCTGAATTATTGAAAACGAATAACTTGGTTCCTGGCTTTCGCTCCTCTCCTCCTCCACTCTCTCTCTCTCTCTCTCTCTCTCTCTCTCTCTCTCTCTCTCTCTCTCTCTCTCTCTCTCTCTCTCTCTCTCCCCCACACACACACACACAGAAAACGCGCGCGCGGGTCCACATACTCACACTTACACGTGCGAAAGTTTTCACAGTGTAATATCCGTTTGTAAATCCATTTAAACTGTTTAAGTGACGTGACTTACTGAGCAAGGCCGACTTGTGCCAGTATCCGTCGCGGATCTCGATGTAGTCCGTACGACAGTTCTCCGACTTGAGTATGTCCAGCTCGGTGATGTTGAGCACGATCCGTTCTCCGTGTGTCGCCGTGATCCTCCATTCGCAGCGTTCGGCGATCGCCTCCTGGGAGTTGCCCGTGTGAGGAATGGCGTAGTCCGGTGACATGATCGTTCCCGTGTTCTCTTGGTACGTTCTGCCGCAGCCTGAAACATTTCACACACACTGTTTGTACGTTTTGCAATTACACATTAACATGTGTGAATGTGTGTGTGTGTGTGTGTGTGTGTGTGTGTGTGTGTAAGCCAAGAAGGATATAACTAAAACAGTATCTCTTATGAGACTAAGAGAATGATAACGCCATGATTGTATTAGTTTGTTACTTAGAATTAGAATTAAATTAACGCTTCCTGTTTACTTTTATGAAATTGTCTGACAACAGTCGATTACATTTTATGATAATTCATACGGCTCCTTCTACTATTAAAGACAACAAGTTTTTCACGGCTGTTTAAACAACAATATTATTTATATAAATACTAACACACTGTTATATTAAATTTTGAAATAGTATGGATGTAAACATTTTTATCTGATATTTGCACTTCATTTTATAAATGAGAAATTCGGCAACTAATACAACATGGAACGTCCTTGATCGCTACTTAAGATTTACGTACTAAGATTTGTCAACTAAACAGACGTACCGTATGCAAATGTTAGACTATCAAAGATTTACGTACCGTATGCAAATATTAGACGTATCGAAGATTTACGTACCGTACGTAAATATTAGACGTATCAAAGATTTACGTACCGTATGCAAATATTAGACGTATCAAAGATTTACGTACCGTACGTAAATATTAGACGTATCAAAGATTTACGTACCGTATGCAAATATTAGACGTATCAAAGATTTACGTACCGTATGCAAATATTAGACGTATCAAAGATTTACGTACCGTACGTAAATATTAGACGTATCAAAGATTTACGTACCGTACGTGAATATTAGACGTATCAAAGATTTACGTACCGTATGCAAATATTAGACGTATCAAAGATTTACGTACCGTATGTAAATATTAGATGTAGCAAAGATTTTCGTACCGTATGCAAATGTTAGACGTATCAAAGATTTACGTACAGTATGCAAATATTAAGTACTGCATAAAATCAGTATTATCATGCCACTGTTCTATGTATATTCTTTGCTCCTGGACAACATAAAAAAAAAACGAGTTTTGGTTAACCGAAGTTATATTGGGCTGAGTTTCGAATAAGTGGTGTTTTGTTACAGTTTTATTAAACTTTTAAGTTGGAGAAGTCTTACTTCACCGCAGAACTCAATATTTTGCGGCGAAAACAGTCCGACTTCACTGTTCTAGAAGAAATCAACGTTAAAACGTGAAAACATCTGCCCTGTTATCACATCGCTGTAAATGATGGCTCTCAGTTAATGTTTTCCTACACAATAATAACTTTGTATCATATTAATAAAAATCTAAAATATATTTTTACTTAAACAGTAACGCTTCTGTATTAGTGTATACTAGCATCACCATCGGAGAAGAGTAGTCTCCGAAATCAGAGTAGGAGTCAGTGCAACTTTCCACCGCTACTGCGAAGTCCGAAGTTGACCGAATACGCATGAATCTTTGCGCAGCTAAGAACTGCTAGCTTTTATGCCCTTTTCTCTACACATGATACAATCATCTACTGCTCTGTACACATACCTTCCTGTATAGTTTTAAAAGGAATTAAACTATCTTTTGCCAATGGAATGTAACTGACGTTCTTGCATTGGCTTTAAAATTCATCTAATACGTACAACTTTCGAAACAAAGTGGTAGAGAAGAGGGAAATGGTTAGGATTATTACTACACAAGCAGAACAAAATAAAAAGGTCAAATGAGAATTTGACGGGAAAATAACGGGAAAAATTGTACAGTAGAGACCATGAAAAAACAAGGAAAATGCGTTCCAAAAAACTGTAAAAAAATGTTAACCAGAACAGTTATTATCATTATTAACTGTTATGTAACTAATCTCCAACTTATAAATCTCCTTATTCAGCACAAATATTTTTAGTACTTCGTCATTTTAAGTTAAGAACTTTATATCGATAAAATCATTTAACAAACAACTTCGGAGGAATAACAAAAGACGCATCGTGAAAGTTTTTCATTAATTGTTTACACAATAAAATTTTTTGCAACCTTGTTCCAGTGAACTTTATCAGAACATTATTTCAAGAAGAAAACACTTTTTCTCAATGTTTACTCGTTGGGTAAGAAATTGATGCAAGTAAACATTATCGTATGATAATTCAGACTGACATACATACGACTTTCTTTGTTAACTAAACAAATGACTTCTAGTATATTTAATAAATAGAGGAGGCCAATCTCTCCATGTTTGTTATGGATTAAAATTATAAATTATTCAAACTGTAATGTTAATTGTGGTTTTCCTTTCTCCTTCAGCTGTTGCCGCACGTTTCTAAAAACTTGGAAGTCTTGTGGAAATCTATTTGTGAATGCTTCAGTGTGTGTATTTGCGTTCAGTGCATTGAACGAAATCTACACTGGAGACTAAACAGGTACTGTACAAACTGTACAAAAATGTCAAATGAATAAGTCTCAGAATGTATAATTTTTGTTAAAATTACAGAATGCATTACATCCAACAAGACGCGCGCGCACACACACTACTATTATCGTATCATCGGAACACTTGACTGGACACTGCTAATAGAATACAGCTATTTCTCTCAAGAACATACATAAAACTATACACGCTCCCTGAACTGTAGAACTTGTTCATTATTTTGAACGAAATAAATTTATTACTAAGCTCAGGTATATATTCACATTAATTAATATATTTTAATATTTTAAAGCTGCGAATAAAGTTCTTGTTATGTATGATTCTTAGCGTTAACTAGAACACTACGACGAGGTGACCATATGTCGTTTCTCGTATTTTGTTTTTTGGAATATCTTAATACACGACAAATTTTTACTTTTCATCTTAAAAAGTAAAAAAAGAAATTACAGAAACCCCGGCCACTCTACTTTTTTTAGTAAAATAACAATTGTAGGACAAAAAGTCATTATGATTTTTTGTTAGGCCTACTATGAATAAAACGAATCTAAAAATTCCGACTTTGGTATTTGTTTTTTTAGTAAAATTTATAACAGTAATGCTTAAATGACAAACAGTTTAGTCATAGGTTTTAATTTATTCTGTGCAAGTATACTAAGCGATACCTACACGTAAAATTTATTGTGAATATGACTTACAAACTTTGAAAATGCTCCAAACTTTAGAAAGGTGTTGTTAAAATTATTTTCCTCTTCCGGGCTGTTTGGCCGTGGTGCAATGCTGTACATATCAGCAACTCTTCCGGGCTGTTTGGCCGTGGTCCAATGTTGTACATATCAGCAGCTCTTCCGGGCTGTTTGGCCGTGGTCCAGTGCTGTACATATCAGCAGCTCTTCCGGGCTGTTTGGCCGTGGTCCAGTGCTGTACATATCAGCAGCTCTTACGTGCTGTTTGGCCGTGGTCCAGTGCTGTACATATCAGCACCTCTTCCGGGCTGTTTGGCCGTGGTCCAATGATGTACATATCAGCAGCTCTTCCGGGCTGTTTGGCCGTGGTCCAGTGCTGTACATATCAGTAGCTCTTCCGGGCTGTTTGGCCGTGGTCCAATGCTGTACATATCAGGAGCTCTTCCTGGCTGTTTGGCCGTGGTCCAACGTTGCTGTACATATCAGCAGCTCTTCCGGGCTGTTTGGTCGTGGTCCAATGTTGTACATATCAGCAGCTCTTCCGGGCTGTTTGGCCGTGGTCCAGTGCTGTACATATCATCAGACGTTTCGACCGTGCCATTGACAGCCATCATAAATGGAAAATGAGGTCCAACACTAACACAAATGTCACAGTTAGTGACCACAGTACTGAGTTAGTGTTGAAGCTCATTTTGCACTGATAATAGCCGTTAATGCCTCTGTCAAAACGTCTGCTGCTATGTACGCACTGGACCACGGCCAAACAGCCCGGAAGAGGAAAATAATTTTAACAACATTGACTCCGGCCGTGTGGGCCTTGGAAGGAACTTTGGAAAGTTGTTGATAGACATTAATTTGTCAAGTTGTTAAAGATACCGAGTTCTATGTTGCACAAAATTGCTCGTAATTTGATGCTTCACATAGACTTTTAAAATTTTTTTCGAAATTTTACTTTTTTTGGCCCGCGGTGGTTCTATAATTACAAAAAAAAAATCCAAAGCAAACACTCTACTTGGTTTTTGATCGAACTCTAGTTGATCTGATACCTACATGGATTTTTATATTATTTTTTACAATCTTTTGATCTACTTTTTGGACCTTGATGTCCAAAAATTCTGAAATCTTCGTAATTACACAATATTTCAAATTTGGTTAAAATCCTCTTTAATCTGATATTCTACAAGATATCTGCGATTTTTCAAAATGTTTATCTCTCATATATTTGCTTTCGATCCCATACTTCTTCAGGAATCATAAATACCACAGGAGCCTGTGTGGTAAAAGCATAGACATGCGGCCCAAGTTTTACAAAAAATCTATTGATGCATTCAAAAGTTATAATGAGACATCCTCCACAAAGACAGACAGACAAATACCAAATTGTCGAGTTAAAACTGAGAACTCGGTTTGCTCGGAGCTTAACAAACAACTCGATTCATTACAAAATATTTAGCTGTTTGGCAGATATGAACCGTAACGCTAGTGTTTAATAATTCTTTTTAAAACTAATACCAAAGCTGAATTTCCCAGCACATAGTCTCTTACCAACTGTCTCTAAAGCAGCTGCAGATAGTAGAGGGAAAGGTGGAATGGAAGAGAGAACGGCGAAGGGGAAAGGCTGGAATGTTTGATGACATTAGAATCGGAATGGGGTGTTAGACAGATAACGGATGATGCACAGGAAATATGAAAATGGACAGTATCCGATTGAAATCTGTAGTAAGACGGTTTCACTAAAGAAGAACTTCGTCATTTAGTCGAGAATTAGAATATTTAATCTGAATATTAAAATGCATCTGTTTCGTTTAGTTCTATAATTTATTTCATAGTTAGAAGATTGTAGTTTCAGTGTACTACCACCTTAACCACTAATGTCAATATTTGAGTCAAAAATGTGTCCTTGCTTTCTGATTCCGATTGAGCTGTTTAAAAATTTTCAGCACTTCGAATCTCATCACCATAATCATCATCACCACTCCAAGGACTAGACCTTAGAACTGTTCCGGAACCATCTCCTCCTCGGTCTACCGACATCTCTCTTCCCAGTAGGGTGATAACCCAAGGCAGCTACAGGTAGACGGATATCAGGCATGCGATTCAAGTGTTCACACCATCTCCTTCTATGGTCTTCAATCTTCTGGTGCAATGATACAATGTTTAAATCGCGTCTATCCTCATTCCATCTCGGATCCAAGAGAGAACAACTTTACGTCCCTCTTAGAAATGTCATTTCGGCTGCCTGAATCCTCTCCACGTTCCTTTTACCAAGAGTCCATGTCTCACTAGCAAACAGGAATGTGGGGTCAGCCTTAATTTTATAAAATTTCATTCGGGTTTTCCGTGTTTTATTTTTCAGGTACGTATGAATCGTTCCACAGATGCGTCTAAATTTTGATGTTTACTATCCCAACCAATATCAGTTTCATATGAGATATTACAACCCAGGTAATTAAACTGACTAACCTGATCCAAAACCTGATTATTCACGACTATGTTAGTTCTTATAGGATACCTGACCTGAAATGCGATCGTTTTAGATTTTGTAGCAGAAATCTGTAGCAAATGGTCTTGTATGATGTGCAAGACTATTGAACGTAAATATCGCCCGCTGTAACTGGCCTTCTGTTTTCTGTATCATTATCTTGTCATCTGCATAAAGTAATGCATTCACATGAATATTTCGCTGAAGTGATATTCCCGAGTTAACTTCGGCTGTCCATCGCCGAAATATGTCGTCCATGTAGATATTAAAAAGTGTCAGTGAAATAGGGCACCCTTGTCTCACACCTTTATTTGTAGGAATATCTTCTGATAATTTACCATTAAAATCCACGACAACCGCTGTCTTGTAATATATTCTCCTAATTAATTGCAAGGGGAAACGCCTTCGTTCCATTATACTCCAGATTAACGAACGTTTCACATTATCAAAAGCTTTCGACACATCTATGAATGCTAGATGCGTCTCCAAGTTAAATTCCCTTGGTTATCTTCGATATCTATGGTTATTACTAAATACGATTTGTAATATCCTTTTTTCCTATAGCACTACAGACTGAGGCTATACAACCATCTGAACTCGTTGGATGCTATGTTCAACAAAACGGATGCTCGACCTTCTAAATCCTTCTCGACATCGTCCGTTTTATGACGACATTTGCCCTTTTTGCAAAAACAATGTTCGTAAAGGACTTCCCTCCATTGTCGTGCTTCGTCCACGCGCCATACTTGGTCACACCATTTCATTCTCCACATTTTTATGTGAGCAGTCAACGACAGGTCTCTGCCTGCATAGCTCGCACATTCTAAATTGTTTCTTTTCCATCGGCTACCTTGGCTGAGCCGATCATTCTCCTCAGTGTTTGCCTTCCAAATCTGATCTGTGGTCTACTTTGGACAACTAGATTCATGTAAAAAAAAAGATTTAAAAAATGCAGTGTAATGCGGGTTTCATAATTCTATCGTTTACCTTTGTTTTCGTTTGACCTATATAAAATGCGCACCTGCGCACACACGTCAACATGTCGGAAACACGACAGCAATGTGCATCGGTAGGAAGACGGCACGGGCACACGTATACGTAGCTCGCATGTTAATGCCATGCCATGCAATTTGAATACTTACCATGAGGCACGTACTCAGCCCTCCTCATTTACCAGCAGCATTCATAAAATTGTTTTCCATTCTATGTGAACCCGCTGTGCGGTGTATCGACGTGTTTACCGGACTACTATCCTGTTAGTAGCTCCTGTCTGCATACGTTACGTTCCGTCTGCTAAAGTACTTTTAGAATATCGCTCGTTTAACTATTGCCTCAAGAATTTACCTCTTCATTACAACACAGGGAATGTTTGAAGTCTTGGCGTTTCAGTATCTCGTCGTGTCTGTCTACAGCGTGTCGTGTATTTGTAACTAGCAAAGAAAGTCAAATGTTTTATGCAATCAGGGGTGTATTGGGGGGGGGGACGAAATGAACCGGGCCTCCTTTCCCGAGAGGTTTGAAAAAAGTTGACGAATTTTGTTAATGTCTTAGTGTTTAGGCTGCTTTATCAGGGCCGGATCCAGCAAACAGTTTTGGGGAGCAAAGTGTCGACTTTGGAAAGGATTTTGAAAAGTTAGATCATTCTTTAAAGGTCTGAAGTATAAGTTATAATAATGAGCGAAGATAAACTACAGTTTGCTGTTACCATTTGCTATTGTCATTACATAATAGATTTATTACTGCACAAATATTAATTCACATTTGTATTTGTTGGTGCATTGTTCTTTTAATAATATTCATGTACAGTTTAAAATAAACACTGCTCATTTAAGTTATATGTCAAACAGAAATTAAGCACGCTTGCAAGGTGCAGTTACAATTTAAAGTAATTTTAGAGTAAAACCGTGAACCTACATAATGTGATATGATTTTATAATCATATTCACAATCACAAGGCGACAAAAACGTTCCTGTGAAGTGACCATTTGGGGAGGGAAATTCCCCCTTTTCCCCCTCAGTGGATCCGCGCCTGGCTTTATTATTTTTTCAGGTGTGCACGCTAATACAGTAGTAACTTTTATTAAATAACAAACATGTTTATTACACAGCATTTACGTACACGTTTGAAGTATAACATACAGGAACATCAGTTCAGTCAATAAGTATCTTCTAAACAACGTTTCAATAACATTTTATTGTGTTATTACCGTTTACTTTAATGGCATTGATTTCAGGATGTTAGCACACGTTTTTCAACCACTTTAAAGACAGTAATGTTGATTAGTCTTTGCTTCTTTTTTTCTGTTGTATAAAGCCGACTCGACCGGACCCCCCCCCCATGCCCAAATTCTAGGTGCGCCACTGTATGCAATATTAAAACGTATTATTTTACAAAGTATTACAGACATAAACCAGGAAAGTGTGCGTACACTAGGTTGTTTTTAAAAGTAAAATAGTGGACATATGAGCGAGAAATAGAGAAGTGATAAAATGAATAAGGGAACGGTCACAACCCCTTAAGGATAAGGACAAAAAACGCTGTGCAGAAAAAAATCGGGAAATTCGAATTACACCAAACACTTGACCTTTAAAACGTATACCAGTTGAACACTATTGGTGTGTACAAATCACAGAGAACTTTCTTGTCCAGTATTCACGGTTAATTTTGATACCCTTATCACTTAACTACTTTTCAACAATACGCTCCTTGAGCTGCAGAAATCGCTCACTAATTTGAACAAAGTCCATTTACACCTTCTACTTTTTGTTTAGTAAAGTCAGAATTGCAGAGCAATCATGCAACAAACACTAAAAATTCCAATTGGATTTATGTTAAATTTCCCTTTAGTTTGACATCCGGCTAGATTTTAGAATTTTTCAAATTTTTAATCCCATTTTTGGCTCTGGAGTCAAAAAATTTTGAAATTTCCAAAATTGCACACTGTATTCAGATTCTGGTTAAAATTCTCTTTAATTTGATATCCCACTTGGAATTTCCAATTTTATCAAACCTTTGCCCCACTTTTTAGGCTCTAGAGTCCAAAAATTTTGAACTTTAAAAATTTAACACTACATTCACATTTTAGATTAAATTCCATTTAATTTGATACGCCACATGAATTTTTGCAACGTTAATAAAATTTTTCACCCTCTTTCTAGGATCTGACGTCCAAAAATTTTTTATTTTTCGGAAATAAACACTATTTTCAGATTGAGATTAAAATTCCCTTTAATTTGGTAACCACATCGGCTTTTGCGATTTTTTCACATTTTGACCCTTCAAATTTTTGTCTTACCCCTATTTTTGGGAGGGATCAATTTTAAAAACAGTAGGACTATGTAGGGTAAAAGTATGGACATGCATGCCAAGTTTTACGAAAATAGGCTGTTGCGTTCAAAAGTCATCGTGAGACATAAACCGATTAGATAGAGACAAATTTAATACCAAACGGTCTAGTTAAAACTGAGAACTCGCTTCGTCCATTCAAATATTTGTATATTCTTCAGTTCAAAATTTTATTCTCTAATAAGGCTATTACATTTTATTTCTATAAAATTACATGTATTTCAATACATATTCTTGTATTTACTAACAGAATATTTTTTAGCAGACCTATTTACGTATTTATGAGGACATTTCATAAATGTTCTACATGTTGTACACGTGCCATAAATCGTTAAAGAGTCAGTGCAGTTCTAGTGTTCTGTGGAGGAAAAACATAAAACATTTGTTTCTGTAAAAGATGTGTTTATTCTTCGTGTTGACGTTTTGTGCATAAACCAACCTAGAACAGTGTCATTCCATCACAGACCAAGATCCTGACTATGGCAGAAATAAACTGGCCGATACGTGGGCCAAATTACTTTGGAGAAAACAAGCCCAATTAAGCACCGAGTCGATCCAAAAAAACAAATAATATAATCGTTTTCGCGAAAACATCAGAACTATCACGCGCGCGAAAATAATCATACCTATTATATTATACGGATATAAGGAACAATACCAATAGGCCTACTATTATACGGAAACGATACGTAGGTCTAACAACTTCCACTTCGTCTAAGATTCAAGTGGCGGAGACAAGATTTTAAGACCAATATTAAAGATTGCACAAGGACAGATCATATCACCAACTCCTTGATTACGACATAGTAGGGAATATTCTCAAGAAACTAAAAAATTTAGAAAGACAGCCTGAGGCGGTTGTGTCATGTGGATAAAATAGAGGAGAGTACAGCGAGGCAGGTTTATAAAATGCATGGAATCGAAGTTTGTGAAGACCAAGTAAGCGGTAGTCGGTCAGGTAAAGTCTAGAAGCCGAAATAGATCAAAGAAAGAAGGTGAAGAAGAAGAAGCAGAAGAAGAAGAAGAAGAAGAAGAAGAAGAAGAAGAAGAAGGAGGAGGAGGAGGAGGAGGAGGAGGAGGAGGAGGAGGAGGAGGAGGAGGGAAGGAATTCAATTATATTAAATTTGATTGCTGCCAATTGGTTACTGCTAAGTCTATATCACTATTAATTCCGTCAGCTGATAAGACCTGTATAGGTTAGGAATTTACAGAAAAAAAATGTTCTTTTATGGTTTAGCTAATTCGGATTACTGTCCTTTGCAAGGAACAGATCTCAGTAACAGATAGGTGGTGCAACACATTTGATAATCTTCACAGAAAGCAAACATCCGATTGTTTTTGAAGACTAGCTTCGTTTGATATCTTGGCACTATAGTCAATGAACAATGGGACCACTCTCAAGAAATAAAGAGCAGAATTGAAAAGGCAAGAGCAGTGTACACTAGAATGAGCAGTTTATTCAAAAGTCACGAATTAACAATAAACACAAAGACGAGACTTCTACGCTGCTACGCATTCTCGGTCCTCTTCTACGGTGTAGAATCTTTGACTTTGACTGAAGCCACGACTAAAAAATTGGAATCTTTCGAAATGTGGCTCTACCGTAGAATACTGAGCATTTCATGGACAGCACATATAGCTAATGTTGCAGTTCTTAGAAAGACGAAGAAAGATAAGGAAGATATTAACACAGTGAAGATAAGAAAGCTTCAGTATCTGGGACATCTGATGAGAAATGAACAGAGATTTTACTTATTGCAGTCCATGCTACAGGAAAAAGTACTTGGAAAGAGAGGACTTGGGCAACCGAGAATATCATGGCTGAAAAATTTAAGGACCTGGTTTGGCATGAATACAACTGACTTATTCCTTACAGCAGTGCAGAAAGTTAAAATAGCCTGTATGATATCCAACATCCGAAACGGATGGAAACTATCAGAAGAAGAGCTTCGTTTGAAAATCGGAACAGGTTGAAGGCTGGTGCATGGTGTGTTTGCCAGTCACTCTCGCAGTTGTATTTTATACGGCTGTCGTTCGATTACGCAGACGTGACATCCAGACGCGTTCAAACATTATCGTACACCGTTTCCGATTAAACGAGGTCATCAAGGGGCCACAGTGCATTCAACTATACACGTACTTAGATAATACGCTGTGTCCAAGTTCACAGCGGTACAAAACAGTTTGCTTACGTTCACACCCATACGATTTTTTGTCAGTTTTCGTTGTTTGATAATCGTACGTTTTGGGAGACGTTACACGACGGATCAAAGTGGTTCAGACATGAAAATTGTCTTCGTTATACTGGGTAACAATAGGCCTATGGTCATTGCGTTCAGGCAAGGCCACACTATACTACTGGCCGGAGTCACCCCCTCTACTCCACGCGCCACGTCACAGTAGGCGCCGGACCGTTTCGCGCCACCAGCCCAGTGCTTTTTTAGTCAGTATACACTTACACACGTGTTTCTATTCGTATACGAAGTTTTGCTGCAACTGTTTTTCATTCCGTACATTTGTGATAATAATATTAAAACATGCCAACTTCATGCTGCGTACCAGGATGCAAAAAAAAATTATAACACAGATAGTTCAGTGACTGTTTTTAGATTCCCGAAGGATCGTATCCAGTGTCAAAAATGGCCAAATGCCATTCACAGAGCAAACTTCACGCCCAGCAAACGATCTGTTGTTTGCATTCGTCACTTCGACGAACGTTATATCGTGCGAGAGGACTCGGTGACAAAACCCGACGGCACCGTCTTTACTGTAAAACGACAGCGGGTGAAATTAGCTGCAGATGCATGTCCAACAGTTTTTGAGAACCAGCCCGTATATTTGACGAGAAATCTACCTCCCCCTCGAAGAGACCCTGCAAGCAGGAGAGAGGAAATCCGGCAGCGAGAAGAGGACCCGAAGAGCCAAGTAAAGATATTAGACACTATAAATAGCTTAAGTGATATTAAAGAAAGATATAAACTTAAGTGTGATGACCATGCCATTAAACATTTTCATTTGCACGCCAGTGAAGACACTTTAAATTTGTTCTCTGTTTATCAAACCAAAAGAGGTAATGTTAAAGTATTGATAAGTCTACTTATAAGTAAGGATTTGTCTTTTAATGTATTATGAAGAGATGACATAATTATTAACGATGATCCAAAGATTTTAGAAATTAGTTATGGTAGAAAACGTCTATGTTTATGGTCACAGTTAAACGCTTTACTCGAATACTTATTTAATGAGAACAGGCAGATTAATATTAATTGTAGTACTGAAGACCACATCAGCTCTGTAAATAGTTCTCTCGGTAGTCTAATTGATGACTGTTTGGATAATCCTGATGTAAGCAAAAGGTTAACATTTTTACAGGAACAATTTAATTTACTATTCAAAAAGAAAGTCAGTTATTGTGTAAATACTTTAGTTTGGTTCGCTACTTTACTTTTTGCTCTCCCAGGATCCTATAACTATATCAGGGTAGCTAAGCTTCTGACAATACCACACCCAAAATATTTAAATAAAATTACTTTTAAATTAGTAGTTAATACTTCAGGTTTACAATCTGGCCACATGGACTACTTAAAGAAAAAAGTTAGTGTCCTTGAAGAAAATGAAAAGTTGTGCTGCCTACTCCTTGATGAAATTTATGTTAAGCCCGAAATCACTTATAAGGGTGGGAAGGTTGAGGGTCTAGTATAGTGTTCCGCAACCGGTGTGCCGCGGCACAATAGTGTGCCGTCACAAGGTGAAAGGTGTGACGCGAACTTTTACCTATTATTGTAATAAGTTAATTGTCGATTTTAAGTAAGAAGGTGCTTGTTTATTCTTTAATACATGCTGATAACTGTTATATTTTCATAGAAATTAAATTGTAATTTATTTACTCAATATTGTTGTTATAGTTTGCTTATCTTAAGTTATTTGTATTCTCGCCTGAAATATTGGGCCGATTTGATGGGTTACAGGCGGCAAGCTTTGTGTTCACCGCAAAGTAAGCCGCGTAAGACTTTTAGCAAGCCTTTTAGCGGCCCGCACCAATCATACAATAGAATTTACGTTCAAAACTCTAAACGTTCTAAACTCTATTCAAGAGAGTTCTTTGTAACACCGCATCTTTTGTGTACGGCTGGCTGTACGTGCTTTTAACTAAAATTGCGGGGATTAGCAAAAATTTCCCTCTTTTTTTATTATTTTATTGCCTTGTTGTTTTGACATTTGTTCCTGTTTGTCGGCGCTTCTTAAACTTTATTGCTCTTTTCCTTCGCCGAAGGACCCACACATTGTCAGACAACAATTACAGTATTTCAGTTCAGTTCTATCACAGCTGTGCTCTGCAGTAGTGCGAATATTGTGATTGCTACACCAGTCTTACTATTTTCTATTACAGTGTTATTAAACTATTTTTTTTCGATATGGATAAGTTCCTTGTACGGAGTGGTCCGTCCTCGAGTGCAAGTAGTGAAACCATCGAGCCCGAAAAAAAGAAACAGAAAGTAGTTCACCGGCAATATAGTGATAATTATTTATCTTACGGGTTTTTTTGGTGTGGTGACAAAACATGCCCAATCCCCGAGTGTGTTGTGTGTGGTGAAAAACTCACTAATGCTGCTATGGTTCCCAGTAAATTGAAACGACATTTGTCAACGAAACATTCCTCTCTGTTAAGTAAAGATGTGAATTATTTTCGTCGGTTGTTGGAACAAAATAAAAAACAAGTGACGCTCATGACTACGTCGGTACGTGTTTCGCAAAAAGTACAGGAAGCTAGTTATAAGGTAGCCGAACTTATCGTAAAGGCCAAAAAACCACACACAATAGCAGAAACGTTGTTAATGCCCGCGTGTAAAGAAATGGTAAAAATAGTCCTGGGTTTAGAAGCTGGTACTGAAATTTCAAAAATTCCTCTCTCTGCTGACACAATCAGCAGCCGAGTTAGTGACATGTCCAGTGACATCGAAGACATTATGAAGGAGAAAATAAAGAGCAGTCGAAAGTTCTCACTTCAGATCGACGAGTCCACCGATATTGGCGGTCACGCACATCTTCTTTCCTACATAAGGTATGTTGGTGGGGATGTAATTGCAACTAATTTCTTTTTTTGCAAAGAACTACCCGAGCGAGCAACCGGTGAAGAAATATTTCTTACGACTAATGAATATGTGGTCCGTAATGAATTAACATGGGAGGATTGCGTTAGTGTTTGTACAGACGGAGCCGCTTCTATGACAGGCCGAGTGAAAGGATTCGTGGGTAAAGTACGCGAAGTAAATCATAACTTACGAACCAACCATTGTCTCATTCACCGCGAAGCTAAGTCTTTGCCATCTCCTCTGAAAATTGTGATGGACGAAGTAGTAAAAGTCGTGAACTTCATCAAATCGCGGCCCCTAAATATGCGGCTTTTTAACGTTTTGTGTCAAGAAATGGGATCAGAGCACACTACACTTCTGCTACATACAGAAGTAGGCTACGATGGTTATCTCGAGGTAAAGTGTTAACGCGAATGTTTGAACTTAAAGAGGAGGTACTTGAATTTTTGACTATTGAGGGGCATGAGTATGCGGATTTATTTGCAGATGATGAATGGGTATCTAAGTTGGCATATCTTTCCGATATTTTCGTACACTTGACTGAACTAAACAGAAAAATGCAAGGTAGAAACGAAAATATTCTGACTAGTATGGATAAGATTCAAGGATTTATTAATAAGTTAAATTTGTGGATACAGACAATAGAAAATGGATCGTGTGAGATCTTCCCAACTGTATGGCCCCTTGCTGACGATAATAAGGTGTTGATGGACTTAATTAAAGAACATTTAGTACTCTTGCAGCAGAATTTCAAAAAATATTTTGGAGAGAGTGTTGAAGATTTTGACTGGGTTCGTGATCCATTCATTATGGATTCGAAACATCTTCCGAATAATTTAGGCTGACAAGAGGAACTGGCAGATTTGAAAGCAGACAGAACATTGAAATTAAAATTTTTCGAAGTGCCTTTGGAAACATTTCGGTTGTCAATAAGCAGTGAATACCCGGCTATCTCCGAGATGGCAGTTAATGTGTTATTACCATTTTCAACTACATATTTGTGTGAACTGGGCTTCTCGACGTTGACTGAAATTAAAACATCAAAGAGAGAGAGACTCAAATCCATCGATGAAGAAATGAGGCTTGCTTTGTCAACGATTCCGCCACGAATCAGCCGTCTGTGTGCAGCTAAGCAGGTCAAGTATCACATTGAAGGTATGAGTAGAGTTATTTACTTTAAAATTCGTATTTTCTACAGTGAATTAAAGTTAATAAATTGTTAATAAATGCATGAGTCTATTACTGTTTTATAATAATAATAATAATAATAATAATAATAATAATAATAACAATAATGATGATAATAATAATAATAATTGATTACATAACGACGTAATATTTCGTAATTATATTAAGATTCATATGATTTTGAGGGGACAGACATTTTGGTGTGCCGTGTTGAGTCTAGGCCCGTCTGGGGTGTGCCGTGAGTAAAAAAAGGTTGCGGAACACTGGTCTAGTAGTTAATGACCAAAATGCACCAGAGCCTGCAAGTACAGTCCAAGTTTTTATGATTTCCTCAATTATGTCCAAATACAAAGATGTCGTTGGGTTGTTCCCTATTAAAAATTTGTCTAGTGATATGCTGTTCACCTTAACAAATCTAGTAATAAAACTACTTACTGAGATAGGGTTTAAAGTATTTTGTTTGATATCTGATAACAACAGGGTAAACAGAAATACGTTTGAACGATTTTGTGGAGGCACTCTTCAAACAAACTTTGTAAACCCTTACTGTGAGTCACAGAATATTTATGTTATGTTCGATCCAGTTCACTTGTTTAAATATATTAGAAATAACTGGTTAAACCAAGTAGATAACAGACAAACATTTGTGTTTCCAAATTTCGACAAAAATGACGTAAAAGAAATGGCTTGTGTATCAGATCTCAAAATCTTACATTTAAGTGAGGAAAATAACTGTGTTAATCTGGCTCCTGCACTGTCAAAAAAAGTGTTATACCCAACATCAATAGAGAGGCAAAATGTTCATTTGTTCTGTAGGTTATTCGACGAGAAAAATATTGCTGCTTTGAATGAAAATTCGGCATTGACTAAAACAGAAAATTTAGAGTAGTGCAGCACATATCATTCAGGTCATTTTAAAGTGGTGGACGATTGTCAACGTAAAACATATGTACAAGGGAGTTAAATTTAATGACGAAAACTTTAAACCAATCCAGTCTGTAACAGATTTTGTTTTTGTTTTTTTGAAGTCTTTTGGTAAATGGTTAGTTAAATGGGATGAACTTGTTGTTCAAGGGGAGGAGTTGACAAAAGCTAAAAGGAGAAGAAAATTAACCAATGAAACACATATAGCATTGCTACATACTGTTAACACTTTAATGGAGATTATTTCGTTTCTCTTAGGAGACATGAAATTGTCATATGTTTTACTTGGCAAATTTCAGACCGATCCGTTAGAGGCCAGATTTAGCCAGTATAGACAGATGAGTGGTGCATGTTACCATGTATCAGTCAAGCAGGTTTTGGAATCAGAAAAAAAAACTAAAAACTTTGAGTTTGATTGATATTTACTCCTCTAGACACAGTAAAGTATGTATCAAAGATTTATTTATTTCCACAGCAGACTGTGAAGAAAGCGATAGTAATGATATGCATGACAACAGTAATCAAATTTTTGATGACCTGCAGGTAGACATAACTGATGTTACCTTATCAGAAAATGACACTTTAGGCCTTGTTTATATTAGTGGTTACTTGGAACCCAGTATTTTAAAAAATAACTCTTGCACTGGGTGTACAGTACAGATTTCTTTACTACATGTTTATCTACATAAAGAAACTTGAAAAGTTATTTCCCGATAAGCTGTCAATTACCTTGATTCACAGCTTTTTTAGATCCTTCGTGTAAATTGCACTTTCTCAAATGCTAAATATAACTGTTGTTGTTCACAAAACTCTACATTTTTTCATACCAAGGTCTTTGTTAGTTCATACAGATTACAACCATATAGGACATGTTCAGGTAAACCATTACAGGTGTGTGTAGGAAAGGTTATTTGATCACGCGACACAGCAAACAGCATTAGCGCCTGTTTCGTTTAGGCGCCTAGTGTGACGTCACGTTTCCAGCACTCCGGCAGTAGTGTAGTGTGCCCTTGGTTCAGGCCATTAAGATTTTATGATACGTAATTTAATTTTTTTATACGCATTCGCTAATCATGTTCTTCCTTTTTCTGGAAATTTTTAACAACTAATGAAAATTTACAGACATCAATCAGTACAGTCCCAACAACCGTACCTACACTAATTTTCGATATTTTGATTTTTCGATAGTCTCTATCGATATGTATTTAATGTCGCATATAATTTTAGTAAATAATAGAAAAAGGGTTAGTTTGTTGGTTTATGTTAATAGAATTATTTGTTTTCGGTTGAAATAGTTTTTCGACTTTCACACAGCATAGCGTTTCTAGCAACATTATAGGTTAAACCTGCGCCCGCGACAGCAAAAGTTGGTGTTGTTTGGTTAACAGTCAAACTGAAAGGACACATGAAAACCAATATTATTTTAAAATAACAATCGCTTTTTATGTAAATTACATGGACTTTAACGAAAGGCCAGGCCAGTCGCATCCAAGCGGCTGAAATGAGATTTCTCAGGCACGTGGCAGGGTATACTCTCCATGATCATAGAAGAAACACAGATATACGGTAGGAACTGAACATTATGAGTATACTCGACAGGATCGCCCAGTATCGGTTGAATTGGTGGGAACATCTTTGCCGAATGGATGACTGCCCCATCCCCAAACAACTATGGAACTACAAGCCGAGGGGACGGAGAGGTGTGGGACGTCCGAGGAAGCGCTGGAGTGAACAGCTGTAATATTTGCCTATTTGAGACCAGAACAAAACATTCTTGGGTTAAACCTTGAGGATGATGATGTAAAGTACAAAAAAAAATCGAGAGTGAGGCGAGGTTTACTATACACAAGTTACAATAAACGTCTCCCTTTTTGTGGAAGAACGGTGGCAGAATCGATTTTTCACTTTGAACAGTAAATCTTACACATTTATTTTTTTTTTGTCACCCAAATCTATTTGTGGTTGACGCTTTAACATTTACAACGCGTTTTTAGAGTGTTTATTATATTATGTAAGCTGCAACAATACAATCCGTAAAGATAATATGTATTCTGTTTTAAGGGGACACGGAAAACAAGAAAAAATGTTTTCAAAATTTTCATTTTTAGCGCCATATAAAAGCTGAGGTTTTTTTGAATGCACTGTTGTGCAACACTTGTCATTTTTAACCGGAATTTGCATCAAAATATACTTTTGAGAAATATATTGCACATTTTGACAGCTGCCGTCAATTAAATCTTCCATATTCAAACCAGCATAACGTTTGAATCACTCCATCAAATTTCATGATTCTTTTTTCAAAACTTACTACATTGTGGCACAAAGGTTGGCAGCACTCAGCTGTTCCACTGCATTATTCAACTGGCAATTGTAATAATGTTTGTAAGTTTGTAACCTCAAACAGTCAAGGTTTGTTTACGTTTGTGCCGGTTTTCTATTTTTTTTTTAAGCTCTCAATATGCCTCGACTTTCTAATAAACTTACAAAAAAACATAAAGAAGAAGTTGGTGGTAGGCCCAAAAGTATTGAAATCATTCATTCGTCCGCAAGCTCCGAGCCCACTTTAGGTAAACAAGATACTCCATCCGCCTCATCTAAAACGTTGTCTAGTCCCGTTTACGAAAAATATATTTCAGGTACGGTACTGATAATGAAGTGTACGAATTTTTAAATTTAAATATATCGTCTCAAATCTCTGTGCAGAAATTGTAAATTGACTGGCTTAAAGGTTATGAGTACAAATGTACATACGTACATGTTCATGTAGCAACAGCTAGAAATTTACTGCTCTTTCTGCAATTTAGCAGACAAATTTTATAATTCATCGGAAATTGAAATAACAGAATCTAACTTGAAACTGTATGATATTAATATTAGGTTAGTTTATGTATTAAGGTGTACTGGTAAGGGACAGGCGGGGTCAGATGCTTTGTGCTATTTTGAATCTTCGTCAACCCCTCCATCCAAATTCAAAACGTATTATGACATTCTGGGTAGATATGGTAAAATTGTTGTCCAGAGAACTATGCCACAAGTTGTTGCCGTAATGACTGAAATCAAACCAATTTTTAGAGATCTTGGTAATGCAGAATTATTGAAAAAGTGTCTCATGGTAACACTCAAAACTCAACTTTCGCTGTTTTTAGTTTTTTCTGTATTACCGAAAGTATGGGTTTTCAATATATAAGGAACATTTTCTCACCAACCACCAAACCAATCAGTGTTAAATTTTCACACAATATTCACAGTATGTGGGTATATATACTGAGTTTTTTCTGTCATGGTAAATGCAAATTTACATATTACAAAAAATAGTTTTCTTAAAAATTTATCAACTTTAAAAAGTTGAATGGGAAAAATTTTTTATCATTATGTGTGCTATATTTAAAAAAAAAAACAGCCCTTGTGAAAAGGTCTACAGAAACTGCTGTGAAAATTTCAAACAGATTAGTTTAGTAGTTTTTATAGAAAACGTTCCTTATGTTAACATGGTGGAAGATAGGGATTCCGTGTCTTAATCGCAATACGTCTGCAAAAAAATTAATGTTTTTGTTCGCAAGCTTACGTTCGTTAGGTTAGGTTTAAATAAAATAAAATTATAGTAATAAAATATATCCATTATGAACAACACATTAAGTGTAGGTTTAACATGTTTATGAACGAAGAAGAAAACGCTTGAATGTCGCAACAATACTTAGTTCAGTTTGCTTTTAGTTTTTTTTATACGTTCTGAGATTTTCATAAGCGTTAATCTGTTACAGTCATTGTATTAACTTATTAAACTTTATATTTTGTCAACCATAAGTTTTGTTTAATTTAAACAATAAACTAAAAACAAAAGAACATTGTTACCTAACCTCATGCATTACGTATTTTCGCATTAAATTCAGCGATACAATCATTTACAATTACGTAGTTACACTTCTTCTTCACTGCCTGGTGTATCGATACTATCCATAATCAAAACATCGAAAATTTATTGTAGCTATGGTTACTGGAAAAGTACCCATAAATCATAATATGGTTTCAAGTAAAATGATTAAATTATTGAATAGTTAATTCAACTGGTGAATTGGGGTTTTACAACTTGAATATTGTCAGATTGTTTATACTTGACACACTCAAAGGAAAAAGAGAGAATAGAAGATCACTAAAAAAACAATGGCTTGACCTTGAGGATCAGAATTCACTGAATCCATAAAGGGGAAGAAGAAGAAGAAGAAGAAGAAGAAGAAGAAGAAGAAGAAGAAGAAGAAGAAGAAGAAGAAGAAGAAGAAGAAGAAGAAGAAGAAGATGTATATTTTACAGTCTAAGAATTATAATTAACTCTTTTCTGAGTAATGGCACAGTGCCTGTTGTGAATGAATATGCTTTTAAGTGAATGAAGCTTTTAAGGTGATACGATACCAGCCAGATCATATAACCATATTATTTCTAATCGTCGGGTGTGCGTAGAGTCATAGCGACGGGTGTACCAGTAACAACGTAGTCTAAGAGACCTGCATTACAGTCAATTCGTGATCATTCGTTCAGAAATAGGTATATGACCATTCAGCTGTGTTCATATTGTATACCGCCACCGTATAAGGCATCCTTCTAACTTCGGGAAAGTTCTAAATACTTTTTGATTACAAGAGGATGTCACAAAAGTACAGTTTACGTTCAGTTTCGGATGTATCATAGTCAAGATAACTTTCTAACAGGCCCACACAACTTCGTATGGCCAACTAAAAAATGTAATAAACTTCAATGTAGGACTACACTTTTACTGACAAGATAGTTAGGATATAGTTTAACAAGCGTCTACGCGCAGATATAACTCGTGGGCAGCCGCAAATCTGGCATGGTGTGTAGGAGAGGGCGAGGGGCAGGCGAATGTGTTTCATTGCTCGACATAACTTCAGTAACAACTGATCTGATTTTTAAAATTCTTTCACCACCGTGTTCCTTGAAGTTTGAGGATAGTTTTAGGCATAAATTTTAACCGATAGTTTTAACAATTTTCAAAAACAGAGTCTTCAGACGGTTCCACGTCATGAAGTTTCTTTTTTAATTTGCATGTAGTGAAATGTTTGGCATGCGACAAACTTTCGTTTCATGAGAGATAGCTATATGGTGTCATCGAGTGAAATTTAGAGAAAATTCCAAATTTTATTTTGGTTTTTGTTGAAATAAAATCCGCTTTTTCGTTTTCGAGATATTGGCGGTTTTGTAAGAAATTTAGTTGGTTGGCACGTGCAGCCAAGAACACGAGTGTTGCTAGTATAGTATAAACTATTTCTTGTAACGATTTTTCTTAATAATAAATATTACCTTAACGTAATCATGTTTTAATATTTATTATATTATTCTATTTAATAATAAAAATTTCAATTTTCATGTAGTACCTTAATGTAATTTTAATTCCTGGAGTTTGTTGTCCATGAGTGTCCATTGATTATAATTAGAGCTAGGAATTTTAGGTGCTGCACCTTAATTTTTTTTTGCAATTAGAATGCCCAAAATTAGCTTGTCTTGCAAAGAAAACGTTAAATAAACACTCCTAATTGTGTTTTGGTTGCACCTTTTTGCACTTTTTTTCAATCCAAGCACCTTTTTGCACCTTTTCTCAATGTCATCAACTTTTTTCACATTTTTTACCTTTTTTTTGGCTCCTTTGCCGCATTTTATTAATATAATAATTAAACAAGGAACACCGAACGTGTGTGGCATCACATTACTTTCGCTTCAGTGCAGTCCCGTTAGGCTAAACCTTATTATGGACCAAGGACCTTACATGTTATTGGCTATTGCCAACCTGAAACCTATGTACTCTAATCTAAAACATGTGACCTGCATTGCTTCGAGTTTGTGAGGCACCAAAAGATGAATATTCATATGCAAATGAATTTCTGTCTTGCATTAAGAAATTGCTGAAAAAGCCTCCTGATAGGATACAAAAGTATGTTGAAATTACAGGACTTCCTCTTCCAAATTCTCCAATTCTCAGTAGATGGGGGTACTTGGTTAAAGGCTGCAGTGTTTATTTGTAACCATTTTAAGGCTATATGCGATTTCTTAGTTGCTATACCAAGTGATTCTTCAGCTGTAAAAAAGGCCAAAGGACTATCAGGTAAACAGGAGTTGCAAGATGAACTTTTTATTGTGCATGGTTACTCTTTCCTGACAACTGCCATTACAACATTGGAGGAGCAGTGTCCTGAGATGCACAATGGGCTGTTCTGATGGATGTGAAGGAAGCACTGGAGGGTATTGGAAAGCAGAACCTAGAACAGAGCTTAGCCAAAAACCCTGATGTTGGGGATTTTGCAACAATCAAGGATTTAAATTACCGACTACAAATAAAATATGCACCACTTGTGTCTGTTGACGTTGAACGTTCCTTTTCTACATACAAGTATTTACTTAGCGACCGCAGATGCAGCCTCACTGAAAAAAACATTGAAATGTTAAATGTTATCTGTTTTAATAGTTTTTTGGACTTGTGACTTTAATAGCATTGTGTTCTGGGACTTGTTTTAGGCAGACTTTTTAATACATGAGTGAATTTTGAGTCCTTATATGTGATGTAATTGGTTTTGATGCTGTTTGTATGAATATTTACATTTTAAATTTGCACCTTTTTTGCACCTTTTTCAGCTAAATTAAAGCACCTTTTTTACCAAAATTTTGCACTTAAAATTCCTAGCTCTAATTATAAATATATCACTACTCACTCGGAACACTAACTTTTTATAAAATTAGTGTTCCGAGTCAGTAGTGATATATTTATAATTAATTTTAATGGTTAAGAAGCAAATCCAAAGCAATTGGAGTTAGTGTCCTGTTGTCGCCTTGTCCTGTTGTTGTCCTGTTAGTGTCCGTTTGTGTTTGTCGTCTCTGTTGTGTATGTTTGCGGCTGCCCACGCGTTATATCTGCGCGTAGACGCTAGTCATAGTTTACACATTCTTAATTGAACGAGCTAGTTGTCAGTTCGACTTGGCCTATTAGCATTTGTCTGTCTGTCTATCTGTTTTGAGTATATCTCACGTAAAACTTGGCAGGTTTGTCCATACGTTTACTCTACAGAACCCTATTGTTTTCAAAATTGATCCCTCCAAAAATACGGAGGTTGGAAGCAAAAATGTAGAGGGCCAAATTGTAAAAAAAAATCGCAAAAGCCCATGTAGGGTATCAAATTAAAAGAAATTTAAACCTTAGTCTGAATATAGTGTTGATTTTAAACATTTCAACATTTCAGGACGTCACCCGAAAAAGTGGGTGAAAATTTTGATAAAATCGAGAAAATTCACGTGAGTTTTAACCAAATTAAACAAAATTTGCCAATTGCACCTTCTGTAGTTTACGTTAATTAACAGATGACCTTAGAGTTTTATAAAAACATGATTATTAAATATTTTTTGGTACATAATTGAACTTACTATATTTTATTTGGCAAGAAAATCACTTCGACATGTGTATGGATATCTTGTAAATAAGGAACAGATACACTTACAAGTATATAAAATAGGAACATACTCGTATTACAAACATTATTTGGTAAAGAACTAGGTAAGTAAATATTTAAACAGAAAGAAAAATCATTTAGTGAATTGAGATTTTCTAGCTTTGATAATAACCAAAATCTGAGCTATACATAGGCTCTAACGGCGTCACAGAAGAAGAATTAGCCAATGCAATGTGATAAAAATAAATATTTGAAATTGCCAATTCTGTCTTTCAGTAAATATCTTTAATTAGTAAGACCTTTTCTTACGTCCCTCAGACTATTCAGGAACATATATTATATAAGTACGTCGTTTAAAACTACTTTCATGCAGATCACAAAACAAGCAGGTGCTTATTTTTATAAAGAATTCAATAATAAACGTAAAAAGTGCGGTTTTATTTTTTTTTAAACGTAAAAATTATTAAATAAATTATTTTGTTTTTGTTTTACGATATTCAAATAAGCTAACCTGCTTTAAAAAATAAAAATAGTAATTTTTAATGAGTTTCGATCGTGGACTATAGTAGAAATTCAATTCGATGACTAGAATCTGAAAAGTGCTTACGCCAGAGAATACTTTTTTTTTTAGAAATGTTGAGCTAGGCGTAGTGTATTATTAATGCCTTTCTTGGTTGTAGCTATAGACATGTAAAAATTAATTTTAAACGGTTTAAGTATTTTAAAATACATTTAAGTATTACAATAATTTTTTAAATATATTATATAGTGTAATATACGGTAATGTAATATAATTATTATCATACAATATAATAATATATTGTCATATAATATAATACAATGGAACGGACGAAGCGAGAACGGCGTCTCAATAACTTTAGAAGACGACAACCGATTTTCGTAAAACTTGGCGTGCACGTTGATACTTTTACTCTACATAACCTTGTTGTCTTTCAAATTGATTTCCCCCAAAATAGGGGGCAGGAGGCAAAATTGCAAAAAAATCACCAAGTTCATGTGGGGTATCACAAGAAGCTTTAACTAAAATAGAAATGTAGTGTTAAGTTTTGGAAATTTTAAAATTTTGTGACACCGGGGCCAAAAAATGGGTGAAAATTTTGATAAAATCGCAAAAATTCATGTGGCGTGTCAAATTGAAAAGAATTCTAACTAAAATCTGAATGCAGTGTATAGCTGCGGACATTCAAAGGCCCAAAAATTGGATAAAACGTATTAAAAATTGTGAAAACCCTGCCAAGTTAAAGAGAATTTCAACACATTCGATTGTTTGGAAATTTTAGCGTTTATTATACGATTTTTGAAATTTTTCTGATAATTAAAATATTACGTAATATAAAAATTTACCTAATAATAAATGTACTTCTTTCAAAAATAGCGAACGAGTTCTTGAGCTCAGGGAGCATACTAGCACTTGTTGAAAGATAGTGAAATGATAGTGATATTATATTATATCTAACAGAATACAAATTACATAAAATATTCAAATAATTACAATCACAATCTTTAAAGAAACTTGAAAACCAGAAACGGTAGCAGCGAGAATGTTGGTATCCTTTACCAAAGGTAGGAACAATTTTAACAAGAAACTCCTGTACGGCCTGTAACCTGCTTGGAAATTTCACATTAGGTTTATTAATGATACAAAATAAAACAAAAAATTTAAACGCGTAACAACACATTATCATATAAAGTACGATAAACAGAACAATATATTTATGTTAATGGATCGTTCAATCTGTTCGGAACCGGAAGGAAGATTGAATTGAATTAATGTGATCGTGTCGGCGTGTAATTGATTGGTGACCCATAGTTCATTGTCACAATATGAAGAGCTACACAGGAAGCTTAGTGGTTAATTGAAATTAAATTGTATTCTTCTAATCGTAAATGGTTAGGCGCTAACCCGCCCCCCCACACACACCGAGTTTCAAAACGTCCTTCGACTCTTTAGGATTCTCAATCTCCAGGTTCTTATCTATCTTATGGTTTTATCTTTCAAACCTCTGTCCTCCACTTCTCCGTTAATTCCATCTTTCCAACTCCTCCTGGGTATTTCCCGTCTCCGTTTTCTTCTTCATGTCCGGTGCAGGGTGTTATGTGGTATTCGTTCCTCGCTCGTCCTTTGCCCATGTCCACAGCAGAGCTACTGTCGAGACCTTTCGGACTCTCTCATACGTCGCCCTGTGAAATTTCTTCAAATTTCCATAGCTCTTCTGCTGACCAAAAAATGCATTTCCTTAGCATTAAAAAGTTGTTCCGTTCGTACCTTTCTGCACACCAAGTCACGAAATTGCAATGCGAGTAGTGTGTTTGTCATTTATTGGTTGTATATCCGTCTTTTGGTAGTTGTTCTACAGGATGCCAGATACTTAGTGCAAATACCTTTTGTATTCCTTCCTAATGGCTGTATACAAATTTATGCCGCCTTGTGTAATTTCCAGTTGCAGGTTTACAGGCCTACAGCTTATGCGGCCTATTGACCATTCCCTAAAATTGAATTATGTTATTGTCCGCCAGTACTAATAATGTCGGTAACTATATGAATTGTTTCAATGAGGTGTCCATAAATGAATATACTAGTAACCTCCCTGAGATGCAGAACTCGTTCATTATTTTGAACAAAATAAGTTTATTATTAGGTAAATTTCAATTTTTAAATCGTCAGAAAACTACCACTCTACTATTTTTCTTTTTTAGTAAAATAACAATTGTAAAGCTGACAGTCATACAATAAACACTAAAACTTTCAAATACTGCATAAGTTTATTGGTTAAACTTATAACATAATTTATGGGTAACTGGCAAATAATTTAGTCCTTTTAACTTAAAGTATTTTTTGAATCATAACTTTGACCGTATTTATAATCACATCTGCAACTAACTATAATCTTATATACATAATTGAAAATATAGGCCTATACATTTGTTTTTTAAAAAGCTATGAAACTTAATAAACAGCTATAAAATTTTCTAGAAGTGTTGAGGAACATTAATTTTGACATATTATTAAAAATACCTGGTTTGTATTTTTAATAAAATTCTTCACAACTTGATGCTCAACATAGACTTTTACATTTTTCTTAAATTTTTCTTACGTTTTTAACTCGTGGTGCCCCTACAATTAAAATTTCCCATATTAAACGCTACATTCGGATTTGCTTTAAAACTCTCTTTAGTTCGACATCCTGATGGATTTATAAAAATTTCAACCCTTCTTAGGCTCTGGTATCTTAACATTATTAAATTTCCAAAACTGTACTCAGTATTCATATTTTGGTTCAAATTGTCTTTAATTTAGACACATGTGGACTGTTGCAATTTTATAAAAATTTCAACCCACTTTTTAAGCCTTGTCGTACCAAAATATTGAAATTTCCAATACTGAACATTGCATTCAAATTTCGGTTAAAATTTCATTTAATTTGGTACCCCACATAAATTTTAGCGATTTTATTTCACAACTTTGACTCTCTCACATTTTTACCCCCGGTCCCCTATTTTTGGGAAGATCAATCTCAAAAGCAATAGGGTCTCTAGGGTAAACGTGTTGCCACGCACGCCAAGTTTTACAAAAATCGGTCAATGTACTGAAAAGTTATCGTGAGCCATACCCCAAATAGAGAGAAAGACAGATAGAGAGACAAATGCCAAACGATCAAGTTAAAACTGAGAACTCCCTTCGCTCGTTCAAAAGTGAAACGTATAGCTTTAAATTGAATCTTAGTGTGAGCACCATACGTTCAAAGGCAACATTATAAAACAAAGCTTGATATCAACAGTAGCCTAAGTCTGTGGTACGTTACTCAAAGAACACTGACACCTTTGTATCATACTTCATGTTTGTTACTTAACATAAGAAATTCTGTAGTAAGTATAAAATTTTAATATTTAGGCTATCTCTTAAGCGGTATCGGTGTCTTTCAAATTCATTATATATTTTATTTTCATAATTGTATCTTATTAAACATTTCGTTAGAAATCAATTAAAAATAGTTTCATAAAGAACCAAAATTATTAGACCTAATAACTAATTAAAAATTTGTAATAAATTACAAACGTTTCGTCTATAATAAGGTCTCTGATTTATTAAATACGTTGTTATTGTAATCGTAATAAGTATCTTTAGGCCTAATTGTAAAAGATTGGAAACGTAATCGTAAAAGATTAAAAATACAATATTTGGTGTTCAGAAAAACATTAAATTAAATTCTACTCGTATCCAGTGGTAAAATTTCATATAAAACGTATTGTATTAAAACAATGTAAAAAACGGAACGGTGTTTTTAAGTTTTTAAGAAATCAGTTTATTCTCTTTGATACGCTGCAATTACAATTTTTCCAGCGTAATCATTTACGATGTTATAAAATGGCTATTCTACTATCGAAGCAATTTAATATGGATTATTGTTATATTGGTTTGCGTCGCGGGCGCGTTCTTATTAAAACTTACTAACACAGCGGTGGTGGTATATTGACTTTCACCTAATTAATAAACTCTATTAATAGATCCGCTGTGTGCAACGAGATCGTACGTACGTGGTCCACCACCCCCCGGCGGTCATAAGTTTGCAACCCTCTCGCTATTCAAATTGCCGTGTGTAGCGTGTGTTCACTTTTAATTGGTGTCTAGCTAGCAGCCAGCAATCAGCGCGAGTACGGGCGCACGCACGCGCACACGCACACGATCTTGTCGACACAGTACGCCGGAATTAATGTGCATAAATTATAAACGTATATGGAATTTCAGAGTTGCGTACAAGTTTAATCTGAGCCAAGGAGAGTTGATCACGCGCCATGCGCACACAATAGGTTTCAAATTATGTAGCGATATAAACTAAACTTAGGGTTAGAGCAAATCGTTGGTAACACTTGGTGAGGCTCCGTGGCATCGATTCTAAACAGAACCGTCTTTTTGTTTTAAGCGTCTGTATTGACACACTTTTCCTTTTTTCTTATTTTGTTCAACAAGAAATAGGTTACAAATTTAACTGCTCTGTTTGCATTAGTCTTTCGGACTCCCAAAATAAAATTTACAAATGATCAGTAAGGCGCTGAATGTCGTACTCAACAAAAACAATGTGCCTCACAAACGGAAGGAAGAAGGAAAGCTGAAAAAGTTGAAAAGCGAAATTATAACAAGAAAGAATGTGTGGTCTCAGAAAAGCCGAAACAATCACAGGGGATTAGTGAATACAGAAATAGATCAAACATTAAAATGAATAATCATAGTAAGATATAAGGGGTAAAATCTAAGGGTAAGGTAGGTTGGGTATGTAAGAAGGAATCAAACAGGAGGAATTAAATAAATTACCAAGTGAACGGGAGATGAAAATACCAAAACAAAAAGGAACTAAGGGGAATTACGGACAAAACAAAAATAAACACAAATCATACGACAAAAATAAAGAGACGAGATAAGTGACTGCTCCCCTGCAAAATATTGGGATCTGAAGAATTTTTGCTAGGCAGGTTACAATAAGTTACAAAAGCTAAAATAAAATAAGCAAGGAAATACTGAGCTCCATGAACCCATTCATTTTTTTTTTTAAGAAATACATTTAAACTGTATAGTTTAAACATTATTATATAGACATTATTATAAATTTTATAGTTTATAGGCCTACATTTTTATTAGATGAAAATACAAACAAGAGGGATATTTATACATACAAAAAAAATTCATATTTTATTAGATAAAATCAAATTAATAAATTTTACTAAATATATCACTACCGGTAGTGAGTCGGTAATGATATAGGCTATTTATATTTAGTTAATCAACGGAGACGTCATGGACAACAAAATCCAAGAATTTAATAAATTTTATTTCTTAAAGCTGAGTAAAGTTCTTTGTATATATGATTCTTAGAGTTAATCGTGAAATACCACGAGGAAATCACTTCGAGGAAATCACAAAAACTCATTACCTTACTTTGCTGTACATTACTGAGTGAAATAACTTGGAAAAAATTAAGAAAAATTTTACTGTCCTGAACAAATTACCGATTACTCTCCTTTGCTCCTTGCCGCCGCATTTTTGAGGTGCTCAGTTAACAAAAAAAAATAAATAGAGCTTTGTAGGGTAAACGTATGGCCACGAACGCCAATTTTTACAAAAATCGGTTGATGAGATACACAAAAAAGGTATCGTGAGACCCTAAGATACAGATATACAGAGAGGGAAATGGCAAACGATCCAATTCAAACTGAAAACACGCTATGGCTCGTTCAATAAAGATATTTTTCATGTGTAATTTCCGTGTATGTAATAGATATAAAAGTAGACTTGGTGCATCGTTTCTTGACTGATTTAAATACCAGAGTGTTTAGAGTAACCCATATGAGGCAATACAAAATTAGAAAGTAGATGCCAGAACGATTATACTTTCCCTTGATACTAAAGATTAGACAAAACCGCCCGTTGTAACAGACAACTGAGATAGGTACTGCAGTCGGGCTCGGAAACTGTAATAAAACCGCTTTTAGTTACATGTACAGGCCTACTCTCGCGAAGGTTAGAATGGTGAACAGCATGGGCATTGGGCAATGCTGCCTGAGATTGTTCGGCTCTTGGTTCACGAAAGGTTACAAGGATTGGTACCTGATAACAGTCCACCTTTTGTGCATACGTCAACTGCTATTCCTAAAAATAATCGTCGAGGAGTGTACTGTTACTGCGTGTAACACAGTATTGGGATAAACTTACTTTTACATGCTAGTTAGTATAGTTAGCGGGCGAGAGAAATGTTGCTGGTCTCACTCATCTGGTAATCTCTAGTGAACACGTACAACGTACACACTTTACACGATCAGGACCAGAGAACCACGCGCCGCTACAAGGATCCTCCTCTGTCCAACATGAATCGTCCAGAAGAATCCTCGTGAATATTTAATGTAGCAATTGTTTTTTAAACATATTTATTATCTCTCTCTCTCTCTTCTCTCTTTCTCTCTTACTCTTAAACCTCCCACTCTCTCTCCCTCACACTGTTTCTATTTAACTATCTATCTGTGCATTTTGTTTGTCCTTCTTTCACAGATGAATTTTAAACATCTTCATACAAAATTTGTAATTATAGTAATTTTGTCAGGTTTTTAACATCCTTTTTCAACTATTTATTTTACTAATTTCAAATAGACGTTGTAGTGTATAACTTGAGGCTCTACTCGTTCCTTAACTGGACAATGTAAAATTGAACCATCCACTTTTTACTTCCATGTTCCATAAGGAAATGGAAGTATGGTGATGGCAAAAAAATCGTGTTCGAGATAATTGCAGACTCTGATCCTCAAAACATAAAAAAGTCATTTTTCGAAAAGTGTCTGTGTGTAGATTTTTTTCTATGGCAAACGATAACAGCCGCAAATTCAAACAGAATCAAATAATGTTTTGCATACAGCACTGATTTCTATAGTTCTCAAGACTTATTGTTTTTGGTGAAGATCGGTTAAGGGAAAGGGGTAGTTTACCTGCAACGTTTTATGTTTTAACAAGGGTAATTTTGTAAATGACGAACGATAACTGCCGTAAATTCAAACAGAATCAAATAATGTTTTTCATACCTCCATCAATTATAGAGAACTCAAGGTTCTTTGATTCTGGTGAGGATCGGTTGAGAGAAAGGTGTAGTTTACCTGCAACATTTTATGTTTTAACAAGGGTAATTTTTTTATGACGAATGATATCTGCCGCACATTCAAACAGAATCAAATAATTTTTTGCATACAGTCCTGAATTGTAGAGTAGTCAAGATCTGTTGTTTTTGGTGAAGATCAGTTAAGGGAAAGGGTTAGTTTACCTGCAACATTTTATGTTTTAACAAGGGTAATTTTTCTTATGACGAATGATAACTGCCGCACATTCAAACAGAATCAAATATTGTTTTGCATATGTTCGTGAATTGTTAAGTAGTGAAGGTCTGTTTATTTTGGTGAAGATCGGTTAAGGTAAAGGGGTAGTTTACCTGCAACATTTATGTTTTAACAACGGTAATTTTTTTTATGACGAACGATAACTGCCGCACATTCAAACAGAATAAAATATTTTGTTGTGTACGTTCCTGAATTGTAAAGAAATGAAGGTCTATTGATTTTGGTGAAGATCGGTTAAGGGAAAGGGGTAGTTTACCTGCGACGTTTTATGTTTTAACAAGAGTAATTGTTTCTATGACGAACGATAACTGCCGCACATTCAAACAGAATCAAATAATGTTTTGCATACATCCCTAAATTGTAGAGAGCTTAAGGCCTGTTGAATTTTTTGAAGATCGGTTAAGGGAAAGGGGTAGTTTACCAGCAACATTTTATGTTGTAACAAGAGAAATTTTTTCATGACAAACGATAACTGCCGTAAATTCAAACAGAATCAAATAATTTTTTACATATGAAACCTGAGCTGTAGAGGACTCAAGGCCTGTTGATTTTGGCGAAGATCGGTTACGGGGAAAGGATAGTTTACCTGAAACATTTTTTGTTGTAACAAGAGTAAAATATTTAATTTTTGATAAATAAAGTATCCTGATAAGAAGATCTTAATAATCCACTGTAGAAACGTAAACGAAATATCTATAAATAAAGAGGCTAGTTGAACGGGGTGGGGGTAATTTTCTATAAACGAAAATTATAGTTGAAGTGGGAGGGGATAATTTTTTTTATATATGTACTACGTTATCGGCAACAAAGAAGTAGTTCTTTGTTAAAATTTCTTTCCCGGGCTGTTTAGCCGTAGTCCAATGTTTTCTGCAAAACCAGACGTTTCGGCAATGCCATCGACTCCCATCATCAGTGAAAATCGAGTGCGAAAACGTGAGGTGGTATACGTTAGTGACCACAGTACTATGGTTAAGGCTGAAGCAATAGAAAGAAGTAGTTTTTATGGAAATATTTCATTTCGAAAATGATTTTAAATATAAATCTTAGAACATGGAAGTCATGTATGGTTCTCCATACCGATATTTAAAAATGTCGGTACCTTTTACCTTTAGTTTCAAAATGTATAAAGATATATTTTCAATTATTTTCGTCGTTTGTTATAAATAACTTTTCCTCAAGCGGACTACTTAAAAGAGGACCTCTATAAGATCGACTTTTTAACGAAAAACTTAAATCACTTCAGATTAGTGAATCAGTAAATTTGGAACGTGATAGGTATACACTTATTGACTCTACACGGCTGATTAACACGATGTAAAAGAATGTAAAAATTAACATGAAAATGTAGGTGAAAATCCGCAAATAATTTACACTGCAAAGACGAAACATAATGTGAATCAACCGTAATAACGTTTTAACAGTCCGTAGAACAAAATCAGGTGAACAGCAGATAAATACTGAAGACAAACAGAATGATCACTGTTGCAAACCACTATAGAAAAAATTATTTCAATTAGCGCTTTCAAGCCTCACAGCCCATCGTCAGATCGGAAAAGATGAGCTGTGAGGCTTGAAAGCGCTAATCGGAATAATTTTTTCTATAGTGGTGTGCAACAATGATCATTCTGTTTGTGATTATAACCACTAACACAACTTTCTTAATTAAAATACTGAAGACTTAATGACTAGAAATGATCAGACACACATATTTAGAGCACGTACATTCTAATGGTGATGTACGCGTACTAACTCCACAGTACTGTACCGATTCAAATCTAATATTTTCGGTACTTTCCCCATATCCGTACCCACACTATGTGTTCGATGTTTTGAATATGCGATCGTATCCATATACCACGATGTGAAGAAGAAGAAGTATACTAACTATAAATTATTCTGTTTCTTAACATTAAACGAAAATACGTAATGATTTCATTTGTGAGGTTAGATAATAACGGTTTTTCCTTTTTAGCTTACAGTTTACAGAAATAAAAGTTACGGTTAGAAAAAATATGACGTTTAATGTGTATACACAAGACTTGAAAGAGAGTAACATTAAAAACAAAGAACATAATGTTGTTTAGCAAAAACGATAACAGAAAATGTAAAGTGAAAAATACAATCATTTCTGAATAGTAAGATTAAGACAAAAAGAAACAAAATGTTAACAAATGAAAACAAAATTTGTTATTCGTTAGGTGGCCAATATTCTTTTATGTTGTTTAGTAAAATCTCGAAATCTTCACAAGAAGCAAATTTTGTGCGAAACAAAAAATGGGAGACATGTATAGCACCTCGCCTTATTTCGACTTGGTTGCTTTTCTAGTTATCTGCTCAAAAATCTAGATTTGTGAAAAAACGAGTACTAGTGGAAAACAAGTTCTGTCAAAAAAAGGGAGACACATGTACAGTAACAGCCAATGGCCACCCCACCTTACTTCGAGTTTTTTTTTTTTTTTTGCGTGGATTTCACAAAAATCCAGTGTTATTTTAAAGGCATATTGGTTTCTATAAGTAATTTAAGTTTGCGTGTTAGCCTAACGACGTCAACTTTTTGCATCACAGGTACACGTGGGAGTTATATTGCTGCTAGAAACATTTTTCGTAAAAAATATAACAATGAAACTCGATTGCTATCGTCAACAAACTATTTTGTGACATACATAAATAAATTTTCACGATTTCTATTATCTAACCAAAATTATATACTATGTTCAATACATACATATGCCAATAATCGCATAATCGACATATGAAAAGCGAGTGTGGGTACGGCTATTGGGAAAGTAGAAAGTACCATATTTTTATCAGTGTTCGCTGTTTGCTCATACCAGAAAGTAACAGAAAGTCATCCAAAAAGTAAAAGAAGTATCAGAAAGTTATATCAAAAAGTACCAAACAGTAGAGGTTACTACCAGCAAGGTGATCTCCGGCGAAACTATGAAACTATTTTTCTGAAACATCGTGAATAACGGTAGTGAGGTTGACACGGAATAGGTGCCCCACAAAACGTTGCACTGAACAATTACTCTTCTCTTCATTTGTCTGTTCGAGAACGTAAGATTTAAACATGAGACTGAAACTTACAATACGATGAACTGTACGCTCTTGATAAAAACTGGATATACTCTGTACAAAATTAGTCGATAACATTCTCTTGTTTTCTTCTTCTATTATAATTTTTTAGTTCACTTCACTAATACTGACGCGTGTTCTTCATACTTTTTAATCAAACAAAAATGATCCCTCCTCGATTAGAGCGAACTTGCAAAATTATTTTGCAATTAACCAACACAGCAATTACGCAAAGCTTGCAACAAGTTTTCACAAATGTCCTTTTTCAATAGTCAGTGTATACATTCCCTTAAGAATCACAAAATTTAAAACAGCTGTTAACAAATTAACGAGGCACTGCCAACTTACAAAACTCTAGCTGCCTTATTATTATTATTGCGAATATTGAAAACCTAAACCCTTTTTGCACGAAGTAAAAGTAAATAATATATTTTGTAGATTCTAATTCTGCTTTATGGGAAATTCTGTATACTAGCGGATATTCTTTCGTCTGAATCTAGAAGTTCGAAAGTCAGAAATAAAATAATCGACTATTTAAGAAGTAATTTTATGTTCCGAGTTTCTATTGAATAAATCAGAGGTTCATTAAATCACAAAAGAATAAAAAAATTAATTCACATAATCCTAAGCTTGTAAGAGGTTACCTACTTCCAAAATCAAAATTCTTATTCTGAGTGACTGACTGTTTTGCATTATTTATCATTCTTCTCCTTCTTCTCGTTTATAAAGTTTACGTTTGTAAATTGTAAAAGTTCGTTGCGTTCACGTGTTTTTTTTAATTGTTGTTTTAATTTTAAATTTTTTGAAAGTTAAATGAAAAGTCATGTCAACATATATTAACATTGCATATCTGCTTTAATATTTATGTAATTGTTTTGGGGTCGATACACCTGTGTGTTTGTTATAACTGTCATTGTAGCTACAATTATTCACCGCGATGCATAAGTTTCTTTGAACTGTGTGGTGCATGTTAGAAACCCATCAACGCTGCATACACGCATGTAAACTCACCGTATCATGTAACTACATATTCTTTATTACTTACTTTCTTCAGAAGAAAGAAAATAATTTCCGTGCGTTTCATTTCCGCACGATTAGATTATTCAAGGTTACACTTTATAAAACTGAAAATACGTAAAAACATAAGTTGTAATTTAAGTGAAATAAGTGTGATTAAACAATTGAAATATAAGTAGAATATACATTTCAAACACGTTCCACTTAAATTACGATTTTCTTTTTTAATTTAGAAGGCACTAGCCGGACATACAGTTACAAAAAAAAAACGAGTTCATAATTGCGGTAGGAAGTTTGATCCCTACCCGTCGCCAAAACGATGATTGCATAACCCTCGACGATGATTTGCATAACAATGTTTTATTTGATTGTTACTAATTGTGTCGGTGCATTAATTGCTGGAAACGAACGGTCAACGGTCTGTATTGCTCCACATTGTTCAGTTTAGCGTCCAATATATGTAGCATCATTAATTAGCATGTAAGCATTAGCATATACAACAGTCATATTATTCCAATTAGGGGGGTCACAGTACCGAGACCTCTCCTGTCAGTTGATCCATGGCCATAATATATTGTTGTGTCTACTGTTATCTCTGTGAGAATTTTTGCAGGATGAGTTCGGAAATATCCAACGTTATTAACGAAAACTTAAAACACAGAGACAAATTTACGCGGAAGTAATTAAGTTTAATGAAATAGGAAGTAATACCGTATTGAGGTGACAAAAGGTGAATAGTTATTTTGACTTAAATAACAGAAATGATTCTACATTTGAAAACAGATTTTTATATATTTTTGTTGTATAAACTGCAATTTAACTTAACGTAGTCCTGCTTTTTACTTCTTATTGCAGTATAAAGGTTTAAAATGTATAATTACTTTATTAATTACATATTCGTTGTAAAACATCACTCTTATTTATTACACAGTGTTGCTCATAAATTAAATTTTGTTTTTAAAATAAGCAGTATACCAAACATTTTTAAAACTTTTCTCAATTTCTTTCTCACCTCTTTTTGTAGTACCAATAAAAGGTTTTTCTCCTTTCTAAATTTGTATTCGGGGCTATAAAGCTTCGTTTTCCAGTATGTTTATAAAAGAAATTTTATGGATGAAATATTTTGTGTTGCATCAGAACAATAAATTTATATTAATGTGATCAGTCTGGACAGTACAGATGAATTGACAATCACAGTAATGTAGAAGTAGATAATAAGCAATTGATACAGCATACGATCTATAGGCCTATAAACCTAAGAAATCTCTGTATAAATCTATATAAATATCTATATAAATCAATTTATATAGATACCTCTGAAGATACATACTGAATCTGTGATACATTCGTCAGGTGCAAATATAGAGACAAAAATGAAGAAAAATTCATTTGCACAAGTAATTATTATTTATCCATAATATATGCTATAAGAAATCTAAAAAAGTATTGTTGGAAAAATGGATAAACCACTGTTACTTACAGAATATAACGTCTTCCTTTTCTGTCAGTTTGGAAGGTACTCTTGTATATAACCGGTGTAATACTGTTCATAATTATATGTAATTCTTTCTCTCGCTTCATTCTTGGTTCTTTGATTCCTCTTCTCGCTTTGGTTCTTTGACTCGCTCCTTTTGGCCAATTGTAGCGAGTCTATTATTTAACTTCTCTGTTTTTATCTAAAGTGTCGACATGGGCCCTTCTTCTATTCAATCTGTTATGTCTGGAACGCTTTCATCGTCGCGTTTTACGTATTATTCTTCCTAACATCCACATTTCAATGAGTTATGTTGTCGTCTATTTGTTGGGCGTGTGGTCGTCCTTCTGCTCCGTATATCGCTATAGGTCTCATCGTGTTTTTATATGTTATAGTTTTGATTTATAAATTTATTTTTCCAGGTAATACCGTTTCCGTATCCTGATACCTAGTTTGCTTATGAAATCTGTCAGATTACTTATTTCCTATTGAACCGTAGATTGTTATCACTACGGTTTCACAATTTCGTCACCTACTACTTATCTTACTGGAATTGCAGCAAATGGTCAAAGGTTTAATCAGAGCTCTAGAGATAACCAGATTGTATCAGTTATAACTGTTGACAAATTTTTACAAAAACTTTTGAAGATCGTCTCTTTTAACAACTAGAAGAATGCGTACTCGTTTGCATAGCAAACTACGTTAAAGTTATCATTATCCATTTAACATATGTTCATACTTTTCGTGGCTCTTATTACTTTGTTCTTACGAAATTCAAGAGTAGAGGACTAAGTTGATCACTTTGCCATCTTTCTTTCCTCGTACGGATTAGTTGTAATAATTCTCCATTACCCCTAATATGTGTGTCGGTAACTTTATATATCCCTTTCATAATTTCCTTTGTAGATGTATTTGCTTGTTATCTATATTTTTACGATGCCTTGTACTGTTATCCTGTCAAATGCTTTTGCTTTAATCTAACGCCTGCTTTTATTTGTCTGTGTACGCAGACTGATTAATCTGACGAGTTCCAAACATGTTTCGAATAGTGAAGACTGCGCTGAAGGAAGATCTTTCCCAGAAAGCTGCGTGACAAAGCTTTCTTTACAGAAACTTTGTTTTTTTTTTTGCCTCGGATTAAAATATAGTATAAGAGCAACAGAGCCCGTTTTTATACCAAAAGACATAGTAGTCCTCAAGTGAAATTTACAACTGTCAAATGAATACATTTTTATTCTTCATAAAGTTCAGGATTATTATTATTAGCATTATTGATTTTTTTAAATCTAAAAAATTAAATGTTCTGCTATAAAATCTGGGAATCAAACCTTGGAGACGCCGCTGACCACTACGCGTCTTCCGGAAAATTATTCATGCATTATAGGGAGCGGCGTGGCAGACCGCCAGACTTTTCTCTTTCATGGTTTTATCTACGATAAGAATGAACAGATCATAACAGGGGAAGGATTTCAGTAAATACTGAAATATCTTACTGGCTTTTAATTCCGGATGTTTTTACTTCTTATTAATGTAATAAAATGTAATTGTAACAATGGAAATTAAGATTATTTACCTACTCGTTATGAGATAGCGTCTACTATAAGTCGGAGACATAAGCTGGTCTTTATTAGGGTATCTAACGCAAGTGTACCCAAGAACCCACGCCAGTGTTAGCCACAACGTCACAGAAATATATTTCAATCTACGCATTACAGAAATATAACGGCATGCCAACAGAATAAACCAACAATTGTAACAGTAGGTTCATAAAATGAACAACGCACTGACAGCATAACGCCAACGTTTAAAGTTTAAACGACATAATAACGCTGACAGAAACACTAACAAATTAATGAATTGGCAATTCGAAAAAACGTTCAACAATCGGTAACACATTTCACCGTGACTCTAAGGTTTTCCGGTGGTAATTGTTAACGGTGAACGAGGTCTCTATAAATCAGTAATATTAGTAATGGAACGCGCGTCAACACAGAGTTCAGCGTGTTGCATTAGAATTGCAGGATACTCTTGTACAAATATTATGCTTCAATACATTACACCTGCTTCGATAATAATTAAATCAAGTCGGCAGCGAAGTTACCAGTCTCTCTCTCTCTATTACACCCCCCCCACACAAACTCTTTCTATCAGACATAGGCCTGTGTATACTGTTACGCGCGTGATGACCAGTAGGGTGGATTACAATACAAACTCTTTCTATCAGACATAGGCCTGTGTATACTGTTACGCGCGTGATGACCAGTAGGGTGGATTACAATACAAACTATTTCTATCAGACATAGGCCTGTGTATACTGTTACGCGCGTGATGACCAGTAGGGTGGATTACAATACAAACTCTTTCTATCAGACATAGGCCTGTGTATACTGTTACGCGCGTGATGACCAGTAGGGTGGATTACAATACAAACTCTTTCTTTTGTCCAACCACTCACTCTCTCACCAATGATGCCACAATATCCCGAATAGCTTCTTCGCGTCATATTATCTCCTGTTGCGTGTTTTATCGTAGGTCCTCCTACTCGTTTTTCCTGTCAGACGCTTCTTGAAATTCTCAGATTTTCTTTCTAACCATATCTGAATCGTTGAGTCTTAATGATATCTATTAAGGAGGGAGTCTTTGTTTAGTTTATATAATTCGTAATTATATTTCAATCTACGCAGGCCGTGTTTGTTGGTAGCCCCGTAGATTCTTCGTAATAAACGCAAAGGTACTTATGACGTTTGCCATTTTTGGGTTCCTTAGACATGTTTTTTCGCACCCATACGTGACAGTTTACAATCAAAACCACACGCACCCGGTTGGTTGGAATTCAACAACGACCATTTTCTCAATGAACTAACTGACTAATCCTAAGTCCCACCCCCCCGCCATGACGACGGATTGAGCAACAAGGGGACCCCTGATGTTTTTCTAATCTATGCTAGCCTCTGAGAAATAGGTGTTTGATGACTCTCAACATAAAAAAAAATATTTTTCTTTATATACGTTGTATTTTACATACAGCTTCTGTACCAATACTTTCCACTAATTTCATTATAGCTGAATGTATTACAAACTATTACTGGAAATAAACATTCCTGAAATTTTTATAACCATAAGTATTGGTGACAGTTATTTAAAGTGCTTTAAATATGAATCTAAGTGTATTAATAATGATTTACTTTTGATACAGAGTCATTTTTTGAATGAGCGAAGCGAGTTCTTAGATTAAACTCGACCGTTTGGAGATTGATGTATGGAACAAGATAGAACGCTTTAATAGGATGAATGACACTATCAAGCGTACCTTACGGAATAAAGCTAGGGAAGAGACGTTATTAAAATTGTACACGGTGCTGTCCATTCCAAGCTGTCTACATGGTAGTGAAACATGGACAATGACGAATGGACACGAAAGTCGACTGCAAAGTGCACAGATTAGGCTCCTTAGATCAGTGTAGCCGGGTAGGTCTATACCAGGATAGATAGGAAAAGGAATGAGGACATCCGAGGTGAGCTAGCTGTTCGACCAGCGAGACAGAAATGGTTTGATCACCTAGAACGTATGGACGCGTTCTAGAATACCACATGTAAGTGCAAAATATATGCCGAAAATTACAAGTCTGGAACGCCTGATGTAAAGTTGGAGAGATCAGTTGTAACTGCTGACAACGTAATAGATTTTGAGTCCTTGTACTTGCAGAGAAAAAGAAGAAGAACTTAATAATCATATTTAGATGATTATGAAAAGTAAATAAATACAATTAAATTAAAAACAACACAAAAACAGTTGCTGCCAGAATGTTGTTTCATTCAACTGTATTCAAAATCAGTGAGGAAGAAAAGGAAACATTTTTAGCACGGACATTTGTAGTGGATATCCCATAAGTATTATAGCATACTGTCCTGTTTGAGCTTCACGTGCAAATGATTATATCGGGCTTCTCCTTATAGCTTTGCTTTGTTGTTTCACATTTTCTGCGTCCTCGTACATCAAATGTGAAAAATACAGTTTCCAAAATTAGCATATACATAATATTTACAAAACTGACAAGATAACAAAATATTAGGCTATTCTTATAATACTCTAATAAGAAACAGTTTCTACGACAGTTTTACAGTTTTCTAAGAGAAAAAGATAGAATGACTACAGTAAAAACATTGGCCATCGACTTGCTTGAACGTAACAGGATAAAGTAAATTTTTAAGACTGAAACATGTAAAATTTGGCCAAATATTATTTCATAATCGGCATTTGCAAATGTACATAATGTTAACGTTACATTTCAGGAGTTTAGCAGATCAAGTGTACCAGAGCATGGGCCTGATTTTGAATCGGAGAATGTGTTTGTTCAAACTTTTTGGCAAAGCATTGTCATTTAGGAAGCGTTAGGCCTAGTTGTTTAGCTCCCTTAACTTATAGAGTATTTATACTAAAGCCACATCGTACTAAACTGCACGTCAATTTTGTAAGACAGCATTTAATTTTAACACTGAAAATGTTTATAAGGACGTGTCGCACATTTGCGGCCGATCGCTGGTGCATGATCGAAAATGGGAACCGGTGAGTTTCCATAGAAACTACTTCTTTGTTGTCAATAACGTAGTACACATATAAAACTTCGCTTATGAATGCGACTACATTTAACTTATAATCTGTACATTGGTAAATAAAGAATGAATTCATTGATTGGTGAATGAACATAAATATATATATTTTTTAGATTTATTGAAGCATTTTAAATGCCCTTCTCTGTGCATTGCATTTGTGCAATGCCTGTAATTTTTTTCCATAATCTTCGACAATGCATCTACAGACAAAAACGAGTAAGATTTTTACATTCATTTTTAGGGGTGATGAAATAATGACTTTTTATCAGTCGTCTACCGAGACTTCTAGGGCGACTGAGTGGCTTCTAATCATCATCAACCGTGGCAAGGGAACCTTTGGTGGGTCTTGGCCTGCTCCAAGAGTCGACTCCATTCTTCACCTATAGCGTTCCCTGGCTTTCCAGTTTCTTATGTTCAGCATTCTGAGGTCGTCCTCTATCTGACCTTTGAATCTACTTCGCGGTCTTCCTCTTGTTATACTACCCATTGGTTTCTGGTAGAAAATATGTTTCGTAGGCTGTCCTTCCTCCATTCTCTCTATGTGTCCAACCCACCTTATCCTGTACATTTTGATTATCCTGACAATGTCCGGCTCTTTGTAAAGATGGTATGGTTAATAATTATAGCACTGAGTGGCTTCAAAATTGGCAACAACAATTGCCGGTACCGACTGAAGGCTTCTTGTTCAGAAGATTCAAGTGATACCGCTGATCTGTTCTGTACCACTGTAATCGATTACGTTGTTGCGCGCAGTTGACGTTTAATTTTGCATTTTGAGTTCTCATGACACGCGTGGTTTATATGAAAATTTATACATTTGCTTTGAAAATTGCATAAAGGGGAAAAACCGACGTTTGTCACTCAGTTACTACATACGGTGCCGTCGATATTGTCAGTTTGTTGACTGATTGATGTGTATGTGTAGCGCATATTTATTCAGTTGTGAGGGCGAGTCTCACTCATTCACCCGACGGGCTGGTCCACAGTCAGCGGATACCGTAATGACTAGGCAGCACACACACACACACACACACACACACACACACACACACACACACACACACACACACACACACACACAGTGCTCCCGGATACATAAGACATACTACAACAGTAGAAGACTAGTCGGTCAAGTCTAAGAGATGCAGCATTGTACTTGTAAATACAGAATAAACGTTTGATTTTCCGTGCAATTTAACGAACTTAATTGAGCCCTGGCTACTAACATGACCCTTCTGGATTGTTCGAGTATTTTTTATTTCTACCTGTCTTGTATTTTTTTATTTTTTTATTTTTTTTGAAGTGAGAACTATGGTCCCCGGCTTACTCCCGTATATCTCGAGTTCCTAGGGCAATAAACTGATTCAACGCATCACGAAATAGCTGAAACGAAAATGCAGCGTTACCAAGTCGATCAAACCTCTTTTCCTCATATAGTTACCCAAAATTTTCCCATTGCCACAAATATATGTGCTCTATGCAAAGCGTAATTTTAAAGAGTGTGAGGATATTCTAAACGTTTAAGTTCTATTAAAATAATAATGTAAATATTAAAAATAATTAAATTCTTTAATTAATCTATTTGGCGTTCGAGCACATCTTATGACAAAATGTTGCCACCACTTCTAACTTCAGCTCCGCCACCAGAGAAGAGCACCAAACAAGATTTGATGATTACACAATCAACTTAATTAAAACAATAATCTTTTTATTTTTTTAATAAAAATTTGAGTTACTACACTGCGCATATCAAATTATATTTTTCAAATAAATATTGTGTAAATCATACTGTTATATTGAAAAACATTACTTTTTACGTTGGCCTTTATGTACATATACTGAAAATAATACGATGTGTCATATGATTCTATTTATGTTCACTGTAAATTTCTATTTCTTATAATAAAATACATATAAACACTACTATGCCCTCTCTCACCCTTATGCCGTTTAATCTTATTTGATTCTTATTTATTTGTAACAAAGTCTGTTATACACCAAATCCATAGGAGCAGGCTTTTACACGTTAATTAGTTCACTCGCCACTGGAGTTCTCACTGCCGAGTGTCCCATTACACATTCTTTTTTATTTCTACCTTGGTGGAAATATAAGGGTTTTTTTTGCCAATATTAACAGCTATAATTAGAGAAACTGAAAATATCTACGACAGAAGCAATAAACATTTGCATTAAAACTGATTTCACACTATGAGTCGAACCAACGTACAAGGGTATAAGGTATTCTACTAAAGTATTATCGAGGTAATGAAAGCGGAAGACTGATACGGGTTTGGCAGTTGCTCAGAGTGTGGTTATAAATGCAATACTGATTGTCAACCATCAAGTGATAATTCAAGACAGCGAAGACAAGTTACACCGCTTACACCGCTCCATTCACGGACTCCGTAACATTTGTCAAAAATTATAATATGCGAATATCTACCGTTAAAAGAATGGTAATGTCTTTAGTGGTTTGGAACCTGTAGGGTCAAAGACGAAGACTAAATGATTATTCGATTCACTTTAATTGACTAGGAAGTATAGACTTCTGATCGAGATGTAGTAAACAACATCAGAAAGTTGTTACGTGGGACAATTAAGAGGACATTAAGGAAGAAGGTAAGAAGGACATATAATTTTGACGTTTATAAATTTTGGATGTTGCGGCCTTGCTTTGAAGACGAGAAAGGTAAGACTTCTAATTCCTGATAGTGAAGAAGGAGAAGGAGAGGGAGAATAAAAAGAAGAAAAAGAAGAAGAAGAGGGAGAAGAAGAAGAAGAAGAAGAAGAAGAAGAAGAAGAAGAAGAAGAAGAAGAAGAAGAAGAAGAAGAAGAAGAAGAAGAAGAAGAAGAAGAAGAAGAAGAAGAAGAATTGATTTTTGATATGGATGACAGTGTGACTATTAACTTAAAGAGATTTAGTCAGTAAATGGGACGACCATCGAAGTTTAAAAACAAGACTAGGAAAGACATACGATTAAAATTTTACAAGTCGATGCCGGTACCTGTTTAGTCAGAGAGGCTTGGTGCTGTCGAATAGAAGAGTCACCGCAGTAGGGTTACGTCGGTGGAGACAAGATTTTTTCGGACTGTGGTTGGGCAAGTTTTGCGCAAATGTGTAAGAAATCAGGATGCAAAAATATATGCATACTTCTGATTAGAAAAAAAAAATATTAGTTCAGTTGCTAAAGGCATTTGGATGCTGGCAAAGAACATATACCCAGAGGACTTAGAGATGTTGTTCAGCCTCGTAAGAGATGGTTTCCGGAACAGCCAGGCTTGCCTAACCCCTCACTTTTTGGCCCTTTCCTCAACTTTTCTTTTAGTTGTTGATTGGTTATTAGGAAGGTAAGAATGGTTAGGTGCTTGGGTACAAGACATCCACAAGTGTGAAACCAAAGTTGCTGACGCATTAATATGAGTCCCACGAGAAGTTCTCTCACCTATCTCGTTGATGGAAAATTCCAGTTTTTTAAATTGTTTTATCTATTAATGTTACTTTCTTTAATTTAGCTGATAAAGTATATTAGAGCATGTGTTTGGTTTTCAATTACCGACACTTGACAGATTCTCTGTTGTCGAATTTTCACACAATATTATACTAGAATAAAAGGAATTGTGTAGAAATCAATAGTGGAAAGTACTTTATTCCAATGGGAAGAAATGTGGAGACAGTTGTTACTGATAGAGAGCAGTAAGGAAGTAAAGAAGGGACAAACTAAAAAATACTATGATAAGAGAAATAATGAATGTATGGAAGGATATGGTCGAAATTGTGTAAGAATAAATACGATGATGTGGAGGGTGGCGTACGGTAGATTGCCAAAGACAAAGATGCTGTAGGAACTTATAACGTCAAAATTGTATACCTTGCAATTTTACGAGAATTAATCAATATTAAACAGATATCAGAACAAATGTGTACAAAGAAAGTTAAAGAAATACCGTTAGAAAATATCAGAGCGGTGTTTTTTCAAAAGAACGCACCCTGGCGTCTGGCGACGGTTAGACGGCGAAAAATAAGCAAAAGTCACGTACGGGACATAAGGTAGTAAAATTGTATTATATTTAAGAAACACCAAAAAATAGGTAAGGAGCTGTAAAAGTTAAGTGCTTATAACAATGAGTACCGTTATGTTGAAGCGAGAGAATTAGAGAGAGAAAGCGTCAGTTTCCACTACACCGAGAGAAGTCAGGAACGCGCAGTTTGTTAGCGAATAAGAAAAAGCGTCAGTTTTTTAGCGGTTAAATCCTCTTGTCACATTGGGTAGAATTGAATATCGCGGCACTTAAGTCCAATGAGAATGTTTAGTGTAAATATTGAGTGTGGGTAACAGGAGTTTGTGTATAAAAAAGCGTAGTTGAAAAAGTAAGTAAGTCATCGGAGTAGCATTATACGTAAAGGACTCGTAACCGTTATTTTAAGTTAGCGGAGATATTATAACAATTGAACTTGTAATAGTTATCTTAAAGAATCGTAACCGTTACTTAAGTCAGCGGACAATTCACAATTATTGACTCGAAGTCGTTATTGAATCAAATAAGTAATCGTAAATTCGGAAGTGAAAGAAGCGGAGAAGTTACAAGTATTAAAATCGTAATTGGCAATTCAAGTATCGGAGAACGGTTAATAAACAGTTAAAGTGATCAGTCTTTACAGTAACAGTGAATCGGCGGGATTCCACAGAGTAATTCGTCACGTTAATAAAGATCCGGCGGTATCGATCTGTACTTTCCGTGTTGCAAGCACTTATCTTAATTAAAATATACCAAGGTGTTAAGAAGGTATATTGGTTAATATGATATATATATATATATATATGTAGTGTAACTAATATAATTAAAGGTGCATATATTATTGTGAAAGTGATACCAGTGTATATGCAAAGTGTTAATAATCAAGCGAGTGCGGATGACAAGGATCTACAGTATCAGCGGATGACCACGGAGCGACTGGACCGACTACTTTCGAGTGGATAATCCTCAGCGCAGATTTGGGAATTCAACAAACAAGTAAAGCTTATAGAACACTCAAATTATATTGTATTCATGTTTAAAGTTTATTATACTCATACTGGCAACTCAATCCGTTCTAAAAGAATCCACTAAAAGAAAATATCAAACGTTCTGAGAAAAATGATATTGTAATATTATTGAATTTATAAAGCTTATATTAATGTAATAAGTGAATGAAAAGGAATTATTAAATAACTATTTATAATATCTATATTTGTGTTACTAAATTATTTAAATACCCTGAGTAAGAGTTATATATAATAGATTAGTAGAAACTGTTATGATACTTCTTTATAAGAAATATTATTAGAAGTTAAAACAGAAAATCTGTTATAAACTACATGGGTGGTGAAGAAGAGAGGGTGACTGAGGTCAGGATGGACGTGTGAAAGAACACATGGAACACAGAGATCGCGGAGTAAAACTGAAATGTCCAGTTTAGTATTTTGTCATAACTGTGTGCCTATCGCACTGCTTGAGTGAGGGAAACAGAACTGTCGAAACCCGTAAATAAAAACTTCACTTACTTCGTAAAGTATTATAATGTTTTTCTTGTTACTACACAAACGTCAGTAGATAAAAATTCTTCTTCGAAATCGTATTATGTTTTTATAAAAAATTTAAAACATCAGTAAACAGGATGTGAGACAAAAAAATCTCATAAATACGGACTTAGACTAACGTAAAATTATTGAACCATGTATATCACGACAATCCGAATAAAAACAGAAACGGTGCAATTTATGGATAAAACTTGGAAAAAATGGACAGTAATTACCTCTACTGGGTTGTCGGTTTACGCCAACGAGCACAGAAAAGCACACTCACACTTGAGTGTTATGCAAGCAAGGTTCGTGAAGCTGGATCCGCATATTGGTCGGTCATAGAAGTGGAAAATCAGTGACGAAAATGCAAAACAATCGAATGTACTGTGCTGTCATTCGATTAGAATTGGGGTAAAAGCTTCAGATTTCACAGACTTCTAGAGAATGAATGAGTAATGCCAATGGTGTCCATTAGATATTTTAAAGTTATGATATCAAAAATTAACTCTGTAAGAAAATTTTTTGTTATTTTACGCTCTACGACATTTGTCATTCAGAAAGTTCTAGAAAAATGTCTGATTTAGTTTGTATTTGAAGATTTGTTTATACAACTGCTACTTCTGCCGCATTGGGAACAGAAGTGAGTAGGCCTACTTGACGCATGAATGGTGAATGCTCATCGCAAGCTGGCCATCCCCGTCATATAACTTACACTCAATCTCCGCGCCCGCAAATTCCTGACTACATTAACGTTAGAACATGCAGTTCTTCAATGTAAAGGTTTAATAAAAGATCACGCCATGTAAGTAGTGTTGAGAATTTACTAGAAAACTCTACATTCAATTTTAAGTAAGTATACCTATTATTGTAGAGTGAAAGTTTGTATTGTGCGGTGGGAGGTCTAGCTACCTGGGCGGGGCCTCAGCCCACACACATGCTTGTTTACTGTGAGAAGTCTACAAAAGTAATGTTCTGGTAGTTTTAAATAAAAGGAAGAATCTGGAAGCCTTTTTCTATATAAACAGAGATGCACTCGACCAGTTAAGTTCAGTTTTAAATCTGCTTTTGTAATGTGTATTTCGTGTGTCCGTTTTATGTATACTTGCTACTAAACTGTTCTTCAATAAAGTGTGTGTTTGCTCCTGTACTTAAATTATTAATTATTTTTAACCATACCTCAACAGGTTATGGGCCCAGTGGCATTTTAAAATCGGAGTGCAGTGTGTAATTGGAGTGCAAGTATAAAATATTTGTGCAAAAATGGAACCGAATATAAAAATTGAAAAACTTCGAGACAAAGATAATTGGCATCAATGGCGCTTCGTAGTACGCACGTTGATGGAAGAGGATGATGATGTGCTGGATGTTTGCGAAGGAAGATTAGCCGAGCCAGCTGCAGGTGCAGAAGATCGTGACGCGTTGTTGGAAAAGTTCAAGAAGGCGGACAAAATTGCCAGAAAGTTAATTGTTACAACAGTGGAGAGAAAGCCTCTCGAACTTATAATGGGTTGTTCTACTGCCAAGGAGATGTGGGACAAATTGAATACAGCATATGATCTAAAATCTGATGAAAATCTGTCCATGATTCAAAAACAATTTTTTGAGTTTAAGTGGACAGAGAGTGAAAGTGTTACGTATAATATTTCAAAAATAGAACAGTTGGCTAGAAAAATGAAAAATCTCGGGGGAAAAATTGAAAAGACTATGGTGATGACTCGTGTTTTAACATCTTTGCCACAAAAGTTTAATCATTTTCACAGTGCTTGGGATTCGGTATCTGACGATAAGAAGAATCTCGAAAATTTGACTGAGCGCTTGATGGTAGAAGAATTTAGATTACAAGAGCAAAAGAAAGTACACGAAGAGACGACAGCGTTGCTAGCTAATCTGAAAATCGGTCATAAAGAACAGAAGAATGACTCTTATAAATATGAGAAGAATAATTTGAAACAAGAGCAGTGTTATAATTGTGGAAGACAAGGTCATTTAAAAAGGGACTGCTTCAGGTGTTATACGTGCAAAAGAAAAGGTCATAAAAGTAACAATTGCTTCATGAATAAGAATAATGGACAGCGAAGATGGTCGAATAATCAAGAAAGAAGTAACTCGTCTTCTGGACAGAAGAAATCAACATCGAGGATAGCACTAATAGGTGACAAAGGCAGCTGTGGCAATCGGGATGATCTCTGGATTGTGGATTCGGGTGCGACGGATCATATGTCGAAGCATCGAGAATGGTTTTCAACGTTCGAAGAATATACAACACCAGTCAGTGTAAGAAAGGGCAACGGTATGACAATGTCTGCATATGGTAAAGGTAATATTGACTTTGAAACTTATAAAAATAGTGAACGAGTAGAAGGTACTATCTATAATGTATTATATGTTCCTGATTCAATGTATAATCTGTTTTCTGTTAAATATGCGGGTAAAAGGGGTATAGATTATGAAATAACACATAATGCTACGAGATGTACTTTAAAGCATGGTAATGAAATTCTTGTAACTGGTTCCGAATATGAGCCTGGTAGTTTGCTAAAATTAGACATTCAAACTTTAATTCCAAAAGAATGTAACGTGGTAGAACGAAAGAGTAGATCGAGCATTTCCAACGGTAATGTTTTACAATTATGGCACGAAAGACTTTGCCATCAAAATGTAAAACATGTGAAGAATTTTTTGAAAAATCTAAATATAAAATTTACGGATGAAAATTTCTTTTGTGAAGGTTGCGCTTATGGCAAAAATCATAGATTGCCTTTTTACAAAAAGATCGATCGTGCCACTAAAACTCGCGAAATAATTTATACTGACGTTTGTGGTCCTATGGAAGTAGAGTCTCTCGGTAGAAAGTTATATTTTGTTTCTTTTAAAGACGATTTTTCAAGTTATAGAGAAATTCATTTTATTCGAGAAAAATCTGAAGTAATAGAAAAACTAAAATCATTTTGTATCGGGGTTGAGAATCAATTTGCAACAAATATTAAAGAAATTCATTTTGATGGTGGTAAAGAATACGATAATAAAGCAGTGATCTCTTTTTTAAATAGTAAAGGTATAAAATATTCGATTAATGTTCCATATACGACCGAACAAAATTCAATTGCAGAGTGCGATAACCGAATCATTGTAGAGGCTGCTTGATCAATGTTATATTCAAATTCAAACTTACCTCTATTCTTATGGGCAGAAGCAATGAATACTGCTGTACATGTAATTAATAGAACAGGCCCAACAAAACAAAATAATAAAACTCCTTATGAGTTATGGAATGGAAAAACAGCTACTGTTGATAGATTTAAAATATTTGGAACCATGTGTTATGTACATATATCAAAAGAAAAGCGTAAGGAACTTGATAAAAATCGATGAGAGGTTATCTGGTCGGATATCATGAGGATTGTAAAGGTTATCGTGTATATGTTCCGGAAGTGCGAGATGTCATTATAAGTAGAGATGTACTTTTTAAACCTGAAAGAGTATTAGCTGATTCAATTATTTTGAATTCTTTGAACAATAATAATAAAGAAACTGAAGAAAATGAAATTATAACTCCTAAAAATAATGAACTTTACTTAAAAATGAATCAAATGAGTTTGAAGAAAGAGAACCTTTACAATCTTCAAATAGCGATAACAATCAAACTGAACGACAATTGCGCGATAGAACAAAATTAAAACCTACAGAATATTATGGACGTCCGATCACGTTTATTGCTGAAAAGTTACCATCTAATTATAAAGAAGCAATTACAAGTAAAGAAAAAGATAGTTGGCAAGCTGCAATGCAGGACGAAATGAACTCTTTGTATGAAAATAAGACATGGGTATTAGTAGAAAAGCCAAAAAATAAAAAGGTGATTAACAATCGTTGGGTTTTTGTGAAGAAGCTCAATCCAGATGGTACAGAACGTTATAAAGCGCGGTTGGTTATTAAAGGTTATTCGCAACAGAAAGATATAGATTATAAAGAAACTTTTAGTCCGGTTGTTCGCTTTGATACAATAAGATTGATACTTAGTATTTCTGCTCGTGAAAATTTACATATCGGTAAATTTGATATAAAAACGGCTTTTTTTATACGGTGACTTAAAGGAAGATATATATATGAAACAACCTGAAGGTTTTGATGATGGAAGCTCACGCGTATGTAAATTAATGAAAAGTTTATACGGCTTAAAACAAGCACCAAGATGCTGGACTGAGCACTTCACTAATTTTCTTGTAAATTTAGATTTTTGTCAAAGTACAGGTGACCCATGTTTATACATATATAACAATAATATTAATAAGATCTTGTTAGCAATTTATGTTGATGACGGACTTATTGCAGCTTCAAATGAAAGTTTGATTGATAAATTGTTGAATGATTTGAGTAAAAAATTTAAAATTACTAGTACTAAAGAAGTTACTAATTATCTTGGAATGGAAATTTGTAGATTGAATGATGGGTCTGTTTTCATTCATCAAAGTACTTATATTAACAAAATCTTAGAAAAGTTTAATATGTCAGAAGCTAATATTGTATCCACGCCAATTGATTGTAATCATGATGAATATTTATCAAAAACTATTGTAAGTAATGTACCTTATCGTGAAGCTGTCGGCAATTTGATGTTTTTGCAAATTGTAAGTCGTCCTGACATAAGTTTTGCTGTAAATGTTGTATCTAGAGTTTTAGACAAACCAAGTGTAGCTCATTGGTCAATTGTTAAACGAATTTTACGTTATCTAAAAGGTACGATTGATTTTGGATTACTATATTGTAAGGATGGCAACTTTAAAGCTTATAGTGATGCTAATTATGCTAGCGATACAGTTACACGTAAATCAACTTCTGGCGTAGCTTGTATGTATGCAAATGCTGCAATTATTTGGCGAAGTAAGAAGCAACAATCTGTATCATTATCAACAACCGAGTCAGAATTTGTAAGTGCAGCATTAGCAACAACTGAAATAATGTGGTTAAAGAAGTTATTTAATGAATGCGATTGTAAGACTGATAAATATGATTTATATATAGTTAATATGAGTGCATTAAAACTTATAAGTAATCCTGAATTCCATCAAAGGACAAAACGTATTGATGTGAAATATAATTATGTACGTGATTGTTTTCAAAATGGAGAAATTGATGTGCATTATGTTAAAAGTGATGAACAAGTTGCTGATATACTTACGAAAGCTTTGTCAAAACCAAAATTTGTTTATTTAAGATCTAAACTTGGACTTAAGAGTAAAAATGAATTTTTAAATTAATGTGATTGTGAGAATGTAGAGTTTTAGGGAGGGTGTTGAGAATTTACTAGAAAACTCTACATTCAATTTTAAGTAAGTATACCTATTATTGTAGAGTGAAAGTTTGTATTGTGCGGTGGGAGGTCTAGCTACCTGGGCGGGGCCTCAGCCCACACACATGCTTGTTTACTGTGAGAAGTCTACAAAAGTAATGTTCTGGTAGTTTTAAATAAAAGGAAGAATCTGGAAGCCTTTTTCTATATAAACAGAGATGCACTCGACCAGTTAAGTTCAGTTTTAAATCTGCTTTTGTAATGTGTATTTCGTGTGTCCGTTTTATGTATACTTGCTACTAAACTGTTCTTCAATAAAGTGTGTGTTTGCTCCTGTACTTAAATTATTAATTATTTTTAACCATACCTCAACAAGTAGTTTATTAACTGTGGACATAATTTAAATGTTCAGAGTCAGTACTAACAATCATTCAACAACATAAAATGTCATCAACAATTCGTAGGATTACAAATAGGCCTACTACGAAAAATGTAATTCAGCGTAAATGTTTGTTTATCACAGGATATGATACACATTCGATAAGAGAATTTAGGTTTTCCATCATTACTAATATGTGATTAAGAATTCACAGTTAGGCCTAGCCGTAAAGACCCTTATTATATACTAATAGAATTGATACTAATAACGGCAAACTATGTTTTCAAACACTGTACTTAGTAACGAAGTGAAAGTTGAAGTTATTACAATTATGTAATTTAATCAAACAGAAAATTAAAAAAATTAAGCACTGCAAGCGAGCGGCAGTAGGGTGTCTCATGATTGGTCAGCTGCCATCTTCGTCGGTCTGTTGGCTTCTGCGTCTGGTACAGATAGCCGCTCTATATCATGCAGTGACTCTTTGGTTAACAACAGCGCGTGTCTACCGACATTCACGACTGGTACTTATTTGTAAATACGTATTATTGGCTGCGGTTTTAAAATTTGAATTGTAAAACAAGAATCTAAACATCCATAAAATAATAGACATAAGACCTACGGCTTCTAGAAACAAATTGGTACAAAACAGGCGTCTAAAACTATCATGCAATGACTGTAATTGTTTTTACATCGGTCAAACTGGGAGGGTTTTCTTAAACGTTTCCTTGAACACACACCTAAGCAATCAAAAAATCTTAACTCCATCAACATAAAGTCTAACTATGCTCGCCACTTGGTCTCACGCGACCACAAATACACGGATTTTAAGTCTAACTTGGAACCACGACACGTTTGTGAAAACGGTCGAATCATGAACGCCTTGGAGGATTGTGAAATGTACAGAGCATACACAAACATAAGCAATCGTGGGTTTATATTGAATGACCAGCTGAACTTTAAATCCACTTGAACCTGCTTTTCCAGATAAAGACGAACAACCGCTCAGTGGTCGACCAAATGTGAATAGGTGCGCACCTACTACAGTGCAAATGATGTTCAATTGTTAACCGATGACGGCATCCTACGAGGGACATTTAAGATCTGATGTCCCCTGTACGTGTCACTGTTAATGAACAGCTGGTAATGTTATCACGAAAACCAACGTTATCCTCTGTCAGCTTGGCAGCCTGTGTGATCTGATATTGAAAACTGATATCGGGAAAATTGAATCAAGTTAGTTTTATAACCTTCACATTATTCTTCCCTATCATTAGTGACAAATTCAGACCACCGCTTTTTGCTAACAGTACACCTGCAAAACACCTCGACTCGAGTCAGTAATCAGTTCGTCAGTTCGTAGCCAGTTCTGACTGGCTGTTTCTGTATGTAATTGACTTACGAGTACGAGGGTCAGTTGATAAGTTGGCGGAGCGAGATCTATACCTAAGTGGTAGAACTAAAATCTTTCGTGTGCTGCTAGATGTATATTTCGCGTGAACACCTGTTCATTTCCAGATATATTCACTTTTTACCAGCTGTTTGAATTTTCCTGTTACGTGTGTTTTTAATATGCACAAAATCAAACGTCGTTTTGTGACGAATTCTCCGTTAAAAACGTTTTAGCGCCAATGGAAAATCAAAACGAAATTGTAAATGTGTTAGAAGATGCTGCGCCTTCAGAAACAACGGTAAGTGGGGCACACTCGAATTTAAACGTGGTCGTACAAGCACTGAAGACGATCCCAGCAGTGGACGTCTAAAAGTGCAACAAAAATGACATTATTGAAACAATTTCATAGGTGTTGGAAGACCGAAGATTGAGGAGTGGATGACGTTGCTGAAATTATAGGCATTTCATATGAGCGTGTACATCATACTTTAACTCCTCAAGAACTTGGTGTGAAAAAGCGTTGTGCAAGATGGCTACCGCATCTGGAGTTGTTGCATTTTTTGGCGTCCGAGTCGGAGGGGGGGGATCATTTTTAAAGCTCGTACGACCTCAAATAAATTTAAGTGCGTACTTACAAACCGTTGGTTCTGAAGTCGCAGCACCTCCTAACACATTTACAATTTCCTTACGAATTTCCGTTGGCCCTAAACAATTTTTAACAAAGAATCACACCACGATGTCTGATTTTGTCCGTTTTTCAAAACACGCATGACACGTCAAATTTAAACGCTTCTAAACAATGAATAAATTGATAGATCGATTTGGGAATTAATATTAGTTCATATTAAATACAAATCTGGCAGCACACGAAAAATTGTAGTTACACCTCTAAGCTACAGAAATTTTCTACTCCGCGAAATTTTCAACTGACCCTTGTAATTTCATTTGAAATATGATTTGTATATTTGTATTTCATTTGTATTCGCAGGTTTGATACAGAACATGTCAAAACATAAAATTTCTAACTGGAATTTAAGTCGTGTTATTGAAAAACGCCTAACAAAACAAACGGTACTTTACCGATTTATACGAGTACCTATACGCAAACGCAAATATGTAAATATATAAAATGCAAATACGCAAATAATGAAAACACTTGCTCAAAGAACTGTAAGTAATTTATTTTCGCACATATTCGTAACTTTGAACTGGCTACTAATAAACTTCGTGTGCACACACACACACACACACACACACACACACACACACACACACACACACACACACACACACACACACACACACACACACACACACACACACACACACACACACACACACACACACACACACATTTAACGTTTCAGCTGGATTAAACCATTTACTTTAATCCTGAGTGTTATCCTTCCTCTTTCCACTGTAATACGGGTAGGTAATCTCCTTCGTTCTAAGCACGAGCAGTTTGTTTGTTTTTATTTTTTGTTTTAACGCATAACTTTCAGCTGGTTGGTTAACGTCCCATAAAATCCCGACTGCCAGCACCACCAGTACTAATTAAACATTCACCTAGTCACTAGTCACCGCCAGTCCCCTGTTTATACGTCTCATATGACATTTTCTGTACGTTGGACAATTATCCTTATTTAATAATAATTTTTTTACTCTGCACCTCGCAGAATACTGATCAGTAAACATACAATTGTCAGTTAATTTATAATTTACAAGCAGAAGTTGTCTGTCGCTGGATACATGTACTGTAGTTGTCTGTCGCAAAACGAATCCAATTGTAAAAGTAACTAGGCCTGTATGAAAACGAGAAGATAAAATGGGAGGATAATAATAATTTTTTTACGAGGGAGACTGGAAAACTAATTCATAATTTGTGATTTATGGTCTCCAAGTCGCGTTATTGAAATAAAACTTATAGTTTACCTTATTTCCTTTCCATCTTGCGACTATAGTGTATGACATTATAACGAAGTCGCAAGATGGAAAGGAAATAAGGTAAACTATAAGGAAAACTAATGTTCGCCGCAGGAGGGTCCGCACTCCTACGGTGTGTGGGACTCGCACCCACCAAAACCACAAACTCTGTTGTCCACGGCATGGATCTACCTCGGGACTCAGCTTCGCAATACTTCAAGGTGGTCCTACAATACTTGTACTTCGTCCTGTGGACGTTCATCTGTTTTAAACCTTCAGCAAGTCCACGTTATCTATTTTCTGCTATTCTGTCAGCGGCCCTAGCAAGATCATCTTCGGCTATCTTTCTTTGCCTTAGTACCCTCTCTATGTAAACTGCTACCTGATCCCAGTGGTGTTCACTCTCCAGCATTATTCCGATGATAGCCTATTTTCGGGCGAGATCTGGCCCGCTACATTTTCTAGGGTTTGCCTCTCCTCTTTCCATCTATCACAGGTGAAAAACGTGTGATTTGCATCGTCTAATTCCTGTTTACAGAAAATGGAGTGTGGTCTGCCTACTTTCCCCATCCTACATAAGTAAGCCCGGAATAGGCCAGTTAGAAAGTGCGTTATGAAATAATTAATCTCGCCATTTTGCGATCAGTCCACTCAGCTAACTGTTTTATGAGCGTAGCGGTCCATCTTCTCTTCGTGTCACTGGTCCATATTTCCTGCCACTGAGCCATAGTACGGGCCCTGGCCTCCTTGTGAGTTTATACAGTATCTACGTGGTCCTTCCTCTTGTAAACCAGTTTTCATTCCTGTGCCTGCACATCGATTGGGATTATTCCCGCGATGACAAGAACCGCAGACTCCGAAACCGTGCGGTAGGAACAAGCCACTGGAAGATAATAATAATAATAATAATAATAATAATAATAATAATAATAAACTCCACATTTTTACCACCTGAGCCACTTGAGCACCCTCCCTATGTTCATGTTTCACTATATCGGCGCTAGCTTGGTACTCTATTCTTGTCCCGGTTTTGGCTAGTAACAGTAGATTCAGTAGGTATTGTAATTATTCGAACATTATAAAACATGTAAGGACAACAATCTATAGACCTCGAAGAGGCCCATCTTGACACTTTGCCTCTAGGTACACCACTGCGCTCACACACACACACACACACACACACTGCGTTGTTTGGATATTAATAATAATAATGGCTTCCTTTTTGTACCATAGAAGTAGAATCAGGCCGGGTAGGATGCTTTATGAGAACTGTTCGGCATCAGGAAAGGTGTTAACACCAGGCACTCATTTCCAGAGGCTGAGTCGACCTAGTGGCTAAAAACGCACCTTGATTTAATGGTGCTACCGGGAATCAAACGTAGTATTTCTAGATTAGTAGCCAGCGCCACACCCCACACCCCACTGGCCTACTAGGACGATATAGGCCTATAACATGTCTATACATTTCTCTGTACGGCTCTAAAACTTGTAAAACATCAATAATACAAACTTAGGCAGGGAGCAGTGTACACGAAATCCCTGAGAAGGAACCTGGAAGTTGAAAAACAGACGTTACAAGAGACAGTTGTTTAACAAATACAGACATGTAACGGACCATACACCGAATGAAGATGTTTATAAGAACATTTGTGAGTGAGAAATCGTTTCACGTTGACAAATAACTGACAAAGGAGAGAGAAGAAGACATAGACCAAGCAAATTAAATAGGACAAATTACGATCAAGACCTTCTGTGGTATCATGTAGCCAGAAAAACGGAAGCTTTACATATGGTATTATTAACAGTTCTCAGTGATCGCTCTTTTATAACGAGTAAAGACAAAACATCAAATTCTTTTAAAAAGTGAGGAGCGTTTGTCGTTAACAAACCGTTATACATTTAGTTATCAATCTGTGTGTGTGTGTGTGTGTGTGTGTGTGTGTGTGTGTGTGTGTGTGTGTGTGTGTGTGTGTGTGTGTGTGTGTGTGTTGGATGTAAAAATATATTGAACTTATTTCAATATAATAAAAAAATTATTTCAATATACGGTACTTGTTTAAACCGGATGGTGCAATGAATTACTGTATTAGCATGTGATGACACAATGAATAATTTGACCCAGAGTGACAAGTCATCAACAAATCCTGACGTAAGACACGTGTTGCTTGAACCGTGTCCAACATACAACACTGCATTTCAGAAATACGTTTAAACATCGACATCAGTCGTTTAGTTAACAAAAGTAACATGCGGCGGGACTGTACCGTTTTTAGTTATTTGCGATTACATGTTAAAATTCAAGTGAAATGTTCATCACTTTCGATTTTTGTAGCAAAGTGAAGGGTCCGAAGTTCGGTTTTACTTACGAAGTGAATACCGATTGGGCCTCAACTGTTACATCGAACTCTACGTTCCGCAAGTTACAATAATGGATATAAGAATGTAAAATACAGTTAAAAGTTCAGGCTGAGACTGTCTTGAAAATACTGGGAAAGCAGGATCACAAAAAGTTTCGTTAACGATAACTATTAAATTCAAAATTTTTAATGCATGTGAAAGATGTATGTTTTAGCTGTTTGTTTTCAAATGAGTAATTCCCCAGATTTCTTGTAATCGGGAAGTTTAAAATTTTTGCAGTTTAATAGTAATTTGGTAAATCTCTGTTCACTCGTAGAAAACAAGTTTTTTTTTTTAAATTTCTCAACTACACCTCAAAATCTTAATAAAATATTCGGTAGACATCGACATTTCTGGGCAGGTCATTAGACTTCTGGATTGTCATTAACACAGAAACCAGTATGAATTGGAAAGATTTATAATTTATCAGAGTTTTCTATTATTTTATCATAATAGTCAAATATTTAATGTTGAAAGTATATTGACACAGACTGCTACCATTACAAATAATTTTTCTAATTAATTGTTTAGTGATCCCAAAATTACATTACATCTAAGTGAAAAATAAATATCAGAATGTACGTCTTATTTTACGTATTGTGTGTCCAAGCAGCCATGCGCCCTGAAGGATTAAGCGACCCTCGCACCCCACGCGCGCGCGCACACACACACGTGCAGCCCGGCCTACCTGCCGCTCAGTGTTTGTGCGCGTGTGTGTGTGAGTGCGCGTGGGGGTGCGAGGGTCGCCTAATCCTTCAGGTCGCATGGCTGCTTGGACACAGAATAGAAATGTGTTCTTTTAAAGTCAGAAAGGCTTTTCGATAATTTTAACCTATAGCGGAAAATTGCATTCTCAACAATTATACGGGGACAAAATCAGGTGATACCCAGGGAGAAATATAAATTTATAGAAAGCGGTGGTTTGTCAAAGTAAGAAAACATTAAAATATGTAGTAGGGAGCGGTAGATATTCATACAGACGACCTTCCGTTGACGCCCGTAAGTCGGCTAAAAAACTATGAAAAGTCACGTAGCGGACATACCGTCATAAAACTGTATTATTTGTTAGGGTGTAAGAAACATTCACCAGGTTTGTAAAAGTTAAGTGCATCTAACAAAAGGAACCGTTATGTTAGAAAGAGAGGGTATAGAGCGAGATGGAGAGTGACGCGAAGTTTCCTACCACGTGTTCACGTTCAAAATAGTTGACGAATAACGGATAGCGTCATTTTTTACGCGGGTTGTTTCGTTAGACAGATTGGGTAGATTTGAAATTAGCGGCAAGTCAGACCAATCGGCGTGTATTTTGTCGATAGTTGGTGAGGGTAGTTTGTAGCAAAGTATAAAAAATACGTAGAGTAAGAAGTTAAGTTAGTCTACGGAGAGATTGCAATACTGAGACTCGTATTAGTTGTAATAAAAATTTGTCAGTAATTTTAATAAGTATATTTCAATCGCAACGTAAATCAGTTACGGTAACGCGATAGTAACCCGTGTGGAAGTTACGCATCATAAACACTTAATAAATATTAATAAGAAGAATTCTAGTGTAACTAAAGAAGATCAAATTAAAACCGAGTAATATATCTAAGTTTTTAATTGATACAACATCAACCGTTAAAGTCGAGTTATCTAGCGATTTTAGATGTGTCAAACGTCACTGTACGGGACTGTCGGTCGAGAGTAGTTATCAATCCGGTGTTAGACGCACTTAGCTTTGATAAGGATATACTGTGTTTTTCTACAAGTGTATTAGTACACGGCACCTGTGTAATTATCACTAAGTAAATTAAGTGAATTGTGTAATACTTGTGAAACCAGTGTAAATAGTGCAACTTGACAAGGATAACTATCCAACGGATAACTTCGGATCACCAGCCTGGAACCCGCAGCATTGATGACATCGCATCGCAGAGTAATTGAACAAACACGTAAATAACAAAAATGAACATATTTTAATATTGCTTATTAATTTCAATTATATGTCAATCTTGTGTTGGTGACTCAGTCAGTTTAAGAATCCACTGCTAAGAAATAAACACTAACAAATTTTATAGTAAATGATTGAAGTACTGAATTATAAATTTTGTAATATTTGAATGCAAATCGTTATTAAAAACTTAATTAATAACAAACAAATTGTGTTTATTTATTACTGGCGCCCTGGGATAATTCTAAAGAGTCGGTACACGAAAGTAAGTGTGATATCTTGTTGCTAAAATTTGGTATGTGATAAATATTAATTTTGCCATTGAATAATTTAATTTGATAAACCCTTACTTTATACATTCTCGTAGGCCAAGTAGTATGCAAAGTAGTAACGAGAAATAGTAGAAATAAAAGGCCTATCTAAAAGTGTATTACAAACCTTTAACTTCCAGTTCGCATTTTAGTTCAAAACAGGATGAATTAATTAAATTTCGAAGTAAAAATCTAGCAGTTGTAATACACACGTGTATGTTAAAGCGAGCATAAATAGGCCTACTTGATCGTGTTATGTAACGTGTACTGTACTGTACGGACAATAAGAGTGAGTGAGGGTCACTGTGTCGAGCCCCAGCTACAACAACACTGTAAGTGCTATTGTATCATTATATATTCACTTACGATAACACTTGTAAAGAAGATTTGTCTGCGCAATGTCGCCCTCGCTCAAGCGAATCCTTTGTCCAATTTCCGGTCGCCGTTTGGATGTACGGCCGTAATCTATTGGCTGTATTGTGTCCAAGTATGTGCCCTGCAACAACCATGCAAACATATTAATACAGCGTGCGCGCACGTGCTTGTACTAAAACTATTCTAGGATATGTGTTACTAGAATACACTATACTAGGCCTAGGTCAATTCTTGAGCACAGCATTACAGTAAAAATACGGAGCGTGGATTCGACTCCCAACGCATAAAACTTTGTTCTTTACGTACGCGTTGGTGGCACGGTGTCGATTCCCATCACTGCTGAGATTGCTACTAAAGATTAAAAGGTGCTAGAAAACCAACTAATTTGATTTTCTAAAAAAAAAAACGAGTATGTGACCTGGAACGAGCTAAAGTGTACATCCCATGAAGGTCGTGAACGTAGGTCATGAAAGAGACTCATTGAACTAGCACTCTCAGTTTGAGTTTGATGTCAACAATATTATGTTAAGTCTACTACCAATTCTAACGTCCATACTAAGGCACTAACAAAATAACGATGATAACTATAACGTATGCTACAAGCTAAAATAGTTTCGTTAAATATATACCCTTGGCCTCGACATCCCCCAAAACGTTTCGTTAAAACTAAGTGCGGCCAGATATTGATTGTTCATCTGTGCTTGTGTGTTCATTGTTCATAAAACGTGTACAAAAACATACACTTTGGTTCTTACGTCATGACACGTGGGTGTACAAAATAAGTTTCTAAAGAACACAATTGAGTACATCGCTGAAATGATTAGCACGGAAAACTTTGTCCAAAAGTATCGTGAATAGAAGATATAATTAAATAATGTGAATATACTCGAATATTACTTATTAGATCAAATATGTACTTATTTCATCACGCTGGTATTAAAACTTACGATGTCCTCTACGTTTCTCTCTCTCTTTCCCTCCCTCTCACCCCTCTCTCTCACACACACACCTCCTCATCCCGCTCCTCTCCCCGACTATTAAAAATTGCCTATCTACCTGCCTCTCTATCTATCTCTGTCTGTCTGTTTATCTATCTGCCTGCTTCTCTGACTATCTGTCTTCCCGCCCCTCTCTCTCTCTCTCTCTCTCTCTCTCTCTCTCTCTCTCTCTCTCTCTCTCTCTCTCTCTCTCTCTCTCTCTGCCTGTATCTCTGACTGTCTATCTATCTGCCTGCCCACCGATCTGTCTACCTGCCTCTCTGTGTGATCTATCTATCTGCCTGCCTCCCCTGACTGTCTATCTATCTGTATGTCTCTCTGCCGGTCTCTATCTTTCTACATGCCTACCTCTCTGTCTACCTCTCGGTCTGTCTATCTGTTTCTCTCTCCTTCCCATCCCTCCCTCCGTCTTCCTCTCCCCCTCCTTCCACTACCAATCATCTCGGTGTAAAATTACTCTCAGCCGAAACTAAAGCATATTTATTACTATTCATTATCATCATCATTAGTACACAACTTACTGATGAGCGAATGCTTTCCAGAGTAAATCCTGTCGAGTTCATCGGCTGCTGCCTTTTAGTGTAGCCATTCGCAGCACCTGATCACCACCATATTCCTGCTTTCTAAACGGTACCATCTGTTTTAATTTCATTAGTATGATTGCGTACGAGTGTGATTTGTGTGCGTGCCAATGTTGTACTCTCGTGACATATACATCTCATCGCAATACGTTGGCTTATAATTTAACCGAATTCGTACTTTATCGGAAGTTGTCGTTAATTTATAATTATTATTATAACAAACGATATTATCAGTATTAAGTACTGTTGATGTGAAGTGTAAAGTGAAAACGTTGATTTACGGTGAGCCGGTGTTGCTACGGATGTTTTCATGTCCCCTTAGTTAGAATGTAGAGTAACACTGCCATACAGAAATGTGTACGCAAATTCGTCAGATTCGAAGACATTAGACTACGTTAAGCGCTGACCAGAATGCATTATAACTAATTAAATAACTGTTAATGAAGCAGTGTCGTTTTCTGTATAAACAGAGACAGAGATATGTGAATGTGTTTCGCTGGCCTGCGTACTACGAGTACACGTGTGTCGTTTCTGTTCCCCAAATATTCCGCCACATGTGACTTCACGCTCCATTAACTTTCCTTCCAGCTGACAATGTTCCATATTCATCTCATCCAACGGCTTCGCTGTGCACTCTCTAAACTTTCCGCCTTGCCTCGTTCTGTATTTTACATCGATTTACAAATTGATTATCCGCGTTTAGATGTACGATGTCTCCTCCAGCTTTACGCACGACGTTTGGGGTTTCCACCGTTTTCTTCTCTCCCCGCCCACACACACACACATACGAGAGTAATGACAGCTTTCATATTGTAAGATATGATTAATCAACAATCTTTGTTGCAACGTTAATTTTATTCGGCGATCGTCTTCTTGCATTTACGTTTGTTTTACTGTTGCGTTAACTTCATCTAACGATTTACGTTGGCTATGTTGTTATGTTAAGGTTATTTAACGACTTACGTTTAGTGGTGGTATTCAGCCGGTTCGCGCGAATAGGTTGTTAAATTTTTGTTGGTTCGCTTTAGATTTCCACCGACATTCAAACTGTGCGGAAAAATATCCGACCTAATGACCATGAAGCTCCTAGGACTATCGCTCAAGAGATGTGATTCTCCAAAATATGTTGTCATGCCACGCGTGGGATACGTGAAGTCATGATTGGAGGGAAGGGAACCAGGGAACCACACTGCTGATAACTACAGAATAAAAGTGAATAGGAAACAGCCAGCCACAACCAACCAAGCGGTCGCTTGGAGTCTTCGTCTGCTTAAAGTATTCAAAACACTTTGTAAGTCTTTCAGCTCAGTGTAAATAATAAATAGTTTTACGTTTAATTGATTTCAGAATAACTATTACAGGCAGTTAGTTCACATTAAGACCGTCAACCGTCAGGACTTGAATACTAATTCAACTTCATTATTGGAGTAGCCGGCTAAATTTCAATTGGAAGGTTCGTTTTATAAATATACTCAATGGATGTAGAAATGAAACATACAAAGTATTCTGTGTTACTACTCCTCGTATTAGGGGTGAATGTGTAGGCCTACTTCCTTAGTGTCGTACTTAGGTATTTCGTACTTCTTCAATGGTAAATTTGCAACTGACGTAACCACTATTCGGACACACACTCACACATATCTCCTCATCTTACACCTCTCCCCGACTATTAAAAATTTTCTACCACAATGCTAGATGTTCGAGGACTGGATGTAAACTTGTTGGAATATTACCACTGAATACGTTGATTATTTTGCAGATTCAGAAATAATTTTCGGAAGATACATTTACTCACTTAACTTGATATCGTCTCCGCACCTTTTAAGTGCATCATGTAAGTTTTTAAAGTGTATAGAATGTATATTAAGAAGTATTGAGGATAGCACTCATTTTTTGCGATTGTAACGTGTCTTGACTACTCGTTTCAGCTATCTTTCCCTAACCTGTTCTATCTTGCCTCGTGTAACGTGCCCTTGACCTATCGTGAGTATCGGAGTTCGGTGTGAGCCCAGATTTTTTTAGAATTCTATTGAAGTCTCCATCCAACCCAACATTGTTAAAGAACAGGAATATATTCTCATGTTTTATGCAGTTATCTATGTACATAAAAGCTATTCAAAATTCCACTTCACGTTTTAAGGCAAGACATTATGCAACTGAAGACAAAAATAATTTTAGCAAAAATATTTGTGAGACAAAATTGCAGAAACGATAAGATCTGAACCTGAGTTACGGGAATGACTTAATGCTTACTGTTCACAATTCGCTGTACCTAAACCTAATTTGTACCAATCACACCAATTCGTACCAATTCACACCGAAACACTGCTTGCTTTCGGTATGAAGTTATAACCTAATTTGAAGAAACGTTGTATGAACTAATTACTTTCATGTTTGTTTGACCAGATCACTTCAAGAGCTTTACACATATACTAAAATCTAACGTGTACTCTTCAGCATTGCGCTATGCTTTGCAAACAGAATGAAAACAATGTTTTCTAATTTCTCTCTTGTTAACTATTAGCGTGTATAAGAAGAGTATGTTTCATGTATCATACATAGAGTTGAAAAGTAAAGTCTAAACAATACAACAGTGTATACAATAAGAAAATACAAAGTTCATGCATTTCTTATAAGTTGATTTTTTGAATAAAACATGAAAGAGTAAGTAAGCCCTGTGACTTTAAAAGATAGTAAGCGGGAAGGTTTTTCTTTTATTTTTTGGCCCTACAAAAATTGTTAGCTAGAAAGTTATAAAAAAATGATATATTTTTTTCATAACAAAACTTTTTTATATGAAAGAAAGTTTTTTTTAATAGCTATTTAAAAAAATTCTAACTGAAATTAGAAACAATACTTAAACACTTCCATGACCAACTTAATTATTTGTTTCGCGACCAGACAAAACTAACGAGAGAATGCAAAATTACTCTTACATGTTTCAAGAAACGGGGCTACCGGGAACAGTCCGCTTCCGATGTACTTAGTCGTCAACAATTGTTTGCAAACTTTTGCGAATCCGTAGCGTTAACAGGTGTAAGGGGACACAGGTGCGCTTACACCTGTCAGTCAAAAAACTGCAGTACACGTGTTCCCTTTTGTTAGAGGCTGTGCCATTGTTAAACTGTCGTTACAGATCAGCTGATCCATTGTTGTGCATTCAACATCTGCTTCGGTCATTAGTAACTGTTTATATTCCGTTGATTTTGTAATTGGCGCGCGCGCGTGTGTGCGTGTGCGTAAGGAGTGGACAATATGTGACATTACAATTCGTGGAAATCATATTATTTTAGACAACGCTATTTTAATTTAAGAAAGTATTTTTTAAACGTTTTATTATTTATCTTTTTCATTTTGTGTTAAAGCTAATTTTATTATTTAAGATAATAACAATAATATCTTGTTAATTTGTTGTATACACGGGAAGAGCAATAGGCACAAATTTGTGAGAGCAAAAATGCTGTTACTTATCAATGTGAATAGCAGTACAGTTGTTTACGCCTGGAACCTCTGCAACCAATATTACACCTCTCCAGGTAAATTTCTCAAAATGGTTTTATGTAACATGCATGTTTACAATGGTATCCAAATCACTTGTTTGAATAGACAAACTATAAGCTTTTTCAATACGACTTGTGACTTCTTTTTTATATTGATGACGCGTTTCAGAGCACATGCTTCATCATCAGATCATATACAGTGCAAATGCTAGTTTATTTTATGATCTGATGATGAACCATATAGTTTGAAACCCGTCATCAATATAAAAAAGAAGTGACAAGGCGGAATGAAAAAGGTCAGTTTATCTGGTTTTATGTAACCTATAAATTTATATTTAAGCCATGGAGTCAACACCTGACTTTGTCGCTAGTAGCGAATTTAGTTCGATTTCATGCTGGAGAATATTACTTTTTATATTCAACTACTTCAGTATTCAAGAAAGATTTAAAGCAATGCCAAAACTATAATCATAGTACTTAAAATAAAAACACGTTTCGCTGGAGAAGTCATCAATTACGTGTAAGAAAACAGAAATGAAATTAAAATCGTATTATATTTGTTCATTAGTTTGATTACAAAATTGGTAACCTTACACGCACAGTTCACGATTATTGAGCATATTCGTCAATTTGTAGACAAATTTTCCTCGGTTTGTAAGTAAAACTCTGACGCGTGCACATTTGCAGACATACACAAAACCAGGTGCAACTGGATGGTTCTATATATTGAACACCTGTCGCAGAGAAATTTTGTATAACAGGAAACTGATTAACAACTAGGAAGAAAGCAATCAATGTTTTACGACAGCTCTTTAATGAAACATGCCAGAAATAAACATGCTGTTTTAGCATGTACCGTACACAGAAGTGAGAGGAGAGGAAGAGACAGAGAGAGTGTGTGAGCGAGAGAGAGTGAATGACCACACATTTTGCGCTCTATTAATGGTTTAAAAATACTTTGTATTTAATCTAACGTAATGATGATTATGAAATGTCGGTACGTAACATTATCTGGATGAGTTTCTACCTCTCTTGTCGCCCTTTACACAAAATTGAGTTTAAACTAACGACACCCCTCCAACTATCTACTCTTTACCCGTTGTTGGTCTGTATAATTTAGGTCTCACGTTGTTTTCACCCCTGGAATTCGCTCTTCACACCTGGAAGATTGTCTATGTATATTTTGGTTCGAACCGGTTCATCTCCTATGAAAGCCATTACGTTTGTCTTTGATTCAGATATATTACAGTTATATTGTCTTCTTATTCTATGTAAGATGTATATTGCTCGCTGGAGATGCATAGAACAAGTAAGACATTTCAACTATCTTGGACGTGACATTACTTGTAATCAAAATAGAGATATACAAAATAAAGTGACGAATTTCACAAGAATATGTGGAGAACGTTGGGAAATAAATGTAGAAAAGAAACCTAAATAAACTTTTATGAAACAATGGCAATACCTAGATTACTGTATGATTCTGAAACTTGCGTCATAAAGAAAAAAGATGAACAGAAGATACAAACAGAAGAAATTAAATTTCTGAGATCAGTTAAAATGTGTAATAGACGAGATCATATAAGAAATGAAGAGATAAGAAGTGACTTAAATATTTTTGCAGTCAATGAAAGGATTAAAGAATACAGAATAAAATGGATTCAACACTTCAATAGAATGGAAGAAAGTAGAATGCCGAAGATGGTAAAAGATTACAATCCTAAAGGCAGAAGAAAAGTTGGTAGACCTAAGAAAACGTGTACTGTGGAATAGGAACAGGAAGCTTAAGTTTAAAACCGTTAAGAAGATGATGATGCCACCTGCAAGGTTTCGGCAGATCCTTTTTTTCTACCTTCAAACTGGTTCCTCGCTTTGCGAATATTACCATCTTTAAAAACAATCTTGTTACAAGAGCTATAAAACTTAAAGTAGCCTACATTATTCTCTTGTGCGACCAGTTGTTACATATGAATCTGAGATGTGGACTTTGACAGAGAATGACAAAACTGCTTTAAAATCATTTGAGCACAAAATATTGCGTAAGGTTTATGGCCCAGTAAGATTAGAAGGCAGTTGGAGAATAAGCAATAACAATGAACTACAGGCTGTCATGCATGGAAGAGACATAGGTTGCGTTGAAATTCAACAAATCACAGAGGTTGCGTTGGCTAGGACATGTGGAACGAATGTCTGAGGAAAGACTCCCTAAAAGAATGCTGAATGGAAGATTATATATACTACTAGACAAGGATGAGATGGTTGGATGACGTAATCATCATTCCTAGATGGGGAATCAGAGGGTGGAGAGGAAGAGCAGAAAACAGTGCAGCATGGAGGAGTATTATTGAGGAGGTTAAAGTCTACCAAAGGCTGTAACGCGAGATAAGAAGAAGAAACTGATTCTTCGTGGGCATCAAAGAGTAGCCAGTAGTCAGACTGAAGATGGTTGAGATGGATCTGCCTAAGCGTCGCAGAAAAGACTTCAAGGAAAAAGAGCGAAATTAAAAGTGATCTTAACTCAAAACCAGTATACATCAACGTCCGTGAAAATCTAAAAAATGTTGGTGATATTTAGGTGACGAAAGGAAAACAGCGAGAAAAGCATATAACGATCAGACTTTCTAAGCTACAATTTTCCATACGGTAGTTACTGCAATTCTTGTATCATTTCCTGATTTTTTAAAGTTTTAAAAAATAATATTTTTGGAATTAAAATTAATATCTGACAGGTCAAGTAAACTCTTGAACCAACCCTTTGAATATAAACATTTCTTTGTACGCAACATTTGTCATAAAATATTACAATATTCAAATAAATGTTATGGCTTTCTAAATAGTGTAGTCTCAATTTTAAATTAAGTTTTATATGTATTTGTGTCGGATCCAAATGTAACTTGTTATTGGAAAAGTATTCAAACTCTGCGAACACAAATTTAATTACAATAAGAAACGCTATTATAGTTATCACAAACAGGTCGGCTCTGACAACAGAAGAAATGATTCACGATCAACCCCCGGCCAGTCCGGTTATTATGTAATATGGTTTGACCATTTGTCTACTGCATTAAAAAATATTATAATCTTTAAAATTATTGTAATCTCGTTTTATTGCATTGCTGAAGAGATAACCTTTAGATTACGCATCTGTAGGCCTATATGTGAATATTTCTGAAGCTTATACGAGGTTTGTCCAAAAACTAATGAGACTGACGTTTTCCCCAGGAAGTGGCAATACTGTGAGACCAACAATGCAACAGCTGATAGCTATAACATTTGTTTACATTCGTAAAAATTTTCAACTTCTTAGCTTTAACAGATTTGGCTGTGTCATAGTTTTTGTAAGTGTTTGTTTTGTCTCATGTCACAAAAATGGAGCTTAGTAATATTGAGCAGCATTATGCAATCAAATTTTGTGTCAAACTCCAAGACAGTGCAACAAAAACATTTAACAAGTTAAAACAAGCTTACGGAATGAAGCCACGTCCCAGGCTCAGGTTTTTAGGTGGCACAAAGCATTTTTGGATGGCCGTGAAACAGTGGAAGACGAACACCATTCTGGACGACCAAGCAGAGCACGAACTGACGAAAATGTGTTTAAAGTGAGAGATCTCATCAAGTCTGATCATCGTTTGATGGTGAGAATGAATGCTTATGAACTAAATTTAAATCACCAGACAGTTTATGAAATTTTGACGCATGATTTGAACTTGCGCAAAATCTGTGCAAAAATTCTTCCAAAACCTGTCACTCAGGAACAGAAGGACAACCGAAAAAATATGTGTCTTGATCTTCTTGAGCGCATTGAAAATGACACAGATTTTATGAAAAGTGTCATAACAGGTGATGACTCGTGGATTTTTTAGTATGATCCAGAAACAAAATGGCAAAGTGAAGAGTGGTACACAAAAGACTCGCCACGCCCCAAAAAAGCAAGAAAGAGCAAAACCAAGATCAAGTTAATGGACATTTAGTTTTTCGACATTCGAGGTATTGTGCATAAGGAATTTTTGCCTCAAGGACAAAAAGTCAATCAAATTTACTACCGTCAGGTTCTTGAGAGACTCAGAAAAAGGGTCTTTCGTGTCCGGCCAGAGATTGTTGACTCTTTGATGCTTCATCATGATAACGCTCCATGTCACACCGCACTTTCTGTGAACGAGTATTTGGCCAAAAAGGGGATTCCCCAGCCCCCTTACTCTCCTGATTTTAGTTAATGGTGCAAAAATTTCCAAAAATCAAAGGCCAACTCCGGCCCCGCCATTTTGAAAGTGTGGAGAACATCCAAAAGATTTTGACGGACCAGCTAAAGGCATTGACAGATGAAGACTTACAGCACTGTTTCAATCAATGGGAACAACGTCTCCGTAAATGTGTGGCTTCCCAAGGGAACTATTTTGAAGGAAATAAAATTGTTTTTTATTTAATGCGCCAATAAATAATTTTATACTATCAGTCTCATTACTTTTGAGACAAATCTCGTATATTATTAGTTTTAAAACACCTGAATGTTGTCTTTAGTTCTGTACGTATTATATATAGTAAAATACTATTATACGGCTGTATTAATTCGAAACAACATATGGTTGCAAGTCCTCTTGAAAAAATAAATATAGATAAATACAGGCTTCTGGAAAAAGGAATTTGTCAATGCCGTAGGTAAAGAATCGAAAACATGGCCTCTGCCATTGACCGATTCGGATTAGTAAGTGTGTTAATTGTTTATTTGTGTGGCTGCGGTGTGAGTCACGGCAATTGTATCTGGCCGTTGATGCAAAAACTTTGTCTCTGTGTGTGCGTGCGAAATGAATGAGTGAGTGACCGAGACTAAATTTGGTTATAAGCCAGAGTTCCCGTGTAGCTCACACACAATTTGCACAGGACGGGTGTGCGTGTGTGTGAGGGGGGATGACGGACCGTATCCGGCTTTGGGTTTTAGCCTTTCAGGGGGGCCGCTCCACTCGCACTTCCATTGTATGCAGACCAGTCTACTACACTATGTCCTCACGTATCTCAAATAACTGCGCAACCGTTAACACATCATTACTAATATTGTTACTAATTATTAAAATCATTGTTATTAATATTATTATTATTTTCATTCTTACTATTTTATTTGCACCTCTATGTCCATCTGTTACTTCTGCGTTCTCGTAATTTGTTATTAACATATTCTGTAAAAATAAATAATTTCATATACGTCTCTTCTCTAATATAAATAGACAGACACCTCAGAAATTAATATTTTTTGTAGCAGTTCCTGTTTGTAAGTGGATTATTATGACAACTTGAAACTAATTATAAAGTTTTTAAATTATTATTTAAAATCTTTTTAAAAATGCTTATTGTTATCATGTAAATTGATTTTAATTTTCGTTATTATGCTTAAAACTAATTGTAGTTATTCAACTTCTTCATTATTGAATTGTTTTTCTTATTCCTTTTAGCCAAAACTGATTAAACGAAAATGAGGTTTTACTAATTATATCCTTAAATTCGTAGTGACAGTCAATCAATGAATTTCTCAGTGAAGGGTTTGTGAGGATCGGTCAAATATAGAACCCGAATTTTAACTTCTTTGTGCCGACGTTTCGACAGTATTTATTGTCATCATCAGGTCCTGTGTATGAATACAAAAGAAATGTCAAACACAACAGAACAATTATTTTAGTGAACGTGTCTGTGTATGTGAGTGTGTGTGTGTGTGTGCGCACATGCATGTGCGTGCGTATGTATGTATCATTGTATATGTGAAGGAGTTGAGATGGTTTGTTTACATCTTCAAATGTTTTCATTAAGATAACGAGAAATTTATAATATCACATAACTTAATTAAATACACTATTACAATTTAAATTACTCATAATGTAATGCTATTTTTTAATTAATTATAAAAGCAATAATCAACAATTAGATATTAGATTGGTACAGAAATCGTTTATACATATACCAGTCGACATATAGCATAGTAAAATATAGCTAAATACAGATTAAGGGATGTTCAATTATGTAATTATTAAAAGTTATTTTTAAAATAAAATATATCCTTAAATTCGTAGTGACAGTCAATCAATGAATTTCTCAGTGAAGGGTTTGTGAGGATCGGTCAAATATAGAACCCGAATTTTAACTTCTTTGTGCCGACGTTTCGACAGTATTTATTGTCATCATCAGGTCCTGTGTATGAATACAAAAGAAATGTCAAACACAACAGAACAATTATTTTAGTGAACGTGTCTGTGTATGTGAGTGTGTGTGTGTGTGTGCGCACATGCATGTGCGTGCGTATGTATGTATCATTGTATATGTGAAGGAGTTGAGATGGTTTGTTTACATCTTCAAATGTTTTCATTAAGATAACGAGAAATTTATAATATCACATAACTTAATTAAATACACTATTACAATTTAAATTACTCATAATGTAATGCTATTTTTTAATTAATTATAAAAGCAATAATCAACAATTAGATATTAGATTGGTACAGAAATCGTTTATACATATACCAGTCGACATATAGCATAGTAAAATATAGCTAAATACAGATTAAGGGATGTTCAATTATGTAATTATTAAAAGTTATTTTTAAAATAAAATAGTATTCTCTTATTTTTAAAAATATATTTTATTTTTAAAATATGTGTCTTTTCTATATATACCGGTATCGATCATTGGTACATTACACTGATTCAGCGGTAGATAGCTATTGGATAACCTACACTTGTAGAAGCCCACAAAATAAAATGTGTGGAAATGTGTAAGGTATGGAAGGCTTATAGAAATGTAACATGTTTGGTGCAGTATTCAAGCAAAAGTTCAGGAAAATTGGTTTTGGTTCAGCTTAATACAAAAGAAAAAATTAAATCAATTAGTACAACTAAAACCAACTCAACCAACGCCCAGCTGGAAAACACCAAACTTTTAAGTGTATTAACAGTACATTACTGACCGGATTCGGAGATGTGGATAAGTCTGAGTCCGAAAATCTGACTCGCTTATATATGAAAAATTCCAGAAAAGTTAACATCCAAAATAATACGAGAGTCATTCAATAATTAAAGAGACAAATAGTTTTAGAGAAAAAACGGTTGGTAGGCGGAACACGATTGTTCCAGAACTGTAAGTTGGCATTCCTGTGATGGGTTCTGATTAGCTGTTTGATTAGAAGTGTTTTGTTTATAACCTCAAATTCTCATGTAACGATGACGAGTCCTCTTGAAGTTTCGGAATTAGCTGTACAACGTGCAGTAATCCATCTTTTGCTTTCTGAAGGTGAACAACCGGACAAAATTTACTCTCGTATGACTAAACAATACGGAAAAAGCTGTATGAACCGAGGAAAAGTTGGTAAAACAGATTAAAACTGGTCGAACTTTAGTGACTGAAAAGCACCGTTCTGGACGTCCAGTTGGTAACCGAGCCTCTTGACATTGTTGCGATTCCATCAACTTAATCGGCTTGTACTAACCGAGATGAGTCAGGATAAAAGAAGGTTGCATGTGTGGAAATGGGAACGTCGGAGTTGAAGTAGATAGCGTCTTCGAACATATTTAAGATCGCACACACAGTCAGTCGCTTAAACTTGTTTTACTAAACGGTGAATGAACACATTCACATACGGAAACTGCCTATGAAACTCTTCATCGCACGAAATATTTGATCTGGTTTTGAAATAATCTTTAACAATAAACACTCTATCTTCTTTGTTCAGAATCATTTTCAAGAAAAAATAAACTGAAATCAATACATTAAAAAAAGAATTACACAGAACCCACTAACAGTGATATCAGTCACCAGCTTTTTAGACATACCAACCTTATAAATCTAAATTATTGTATAATTCAACAAAAACAATTTCGCACCCAGGTTGTGTTTTAAAATGAACACACTGTATTATTATTCCACAAATATTTTATTAAAAAAAAAACTACGTGTGTAATGATACGATTCTTATTTTTGTAAACGCAATTTTCTAAAACACTAGAATTCTTAATCATCGGTTGTTTTGGTGATAAAGTACTTTAAAATAAAGTAAGTAATAATATATTTGGTAATACGATCTTAATACGGTGTCTTATAATATTCCATTAATGATAAAATTAAGTTTGAATATAAAAGTGTTATAGGTACCCGTTAATATAATTCTGCAGCTAAATTCAAGCCACAAACAACACAAAACGTAGTGTTTTCGATACAGAAGATACATTTTTAATGAAGCCTCACGCATGCGTTTGTGAAAATTAAGTTTGTTGAGTCTGTTCGTCTTATACATAATATACATTCATCATTACAACATAAAATTTCTCATGCTTCACAGTTTTGAAAATAGGTTCCTATTAAAAATTAATGCTATACTCGTTTGTCATTACATTCATTATATTATGTTGTATTCGACTTAGTAGTATCGTCAGAACCACGCTGAAATTACACCCTGAACACGTAGTTTTAGTTTCTAAGTTATTGTTATTAACATCATCACTAGTAACTTTCATCATCGACGGCAAGAAGACTAGAATATGTATTAAGTATGTGTATTCACTTGTTACGTGTCGCACGTCAACCATCTCAAACTCAAGTTGTGCAAAACAATTTGATACAATACAAGAGAGTTACGAGAGGTTTATTATTCCGCAGAAAAACAGAGAACAAGAATTAACGAACCTGTAATACAATTTGTTTAATAAATGTAACCTACTATATTTTCAATGAAATTTATTTAATATAAAATAAAATTGAATGTAATAATAATTAATTAAAACTTAATAAAACTAGTCGTAATATATACGAGCGTGGATATCATCCCTTCGCTTGGCTGCGAAACATTAAAATCCCATTTAGCAGCAAATAATGTAAAAACCATTCTGTCCGTCAAAAAGGCGCGACCAATTCAAAGCAAAGAAATGAAAATGATTTAAAATGTTTTGTAAGTTGTGCAGTATCTTACGATTTCTATTTAGCCTCAAAAAGATAAAATTAATTCATCTTCACTATTAAGTCTTCCTTATTTTCTAAAACGCTCATTTATTTGCACCACTTTATTTTTTCCAGTCATCGTCATGTTGTTTACAGAAAATCAACATCATTACTAGGTCTTGTCGATTTAGTCATATCTTTCAGTTGTCTATCATTGAAATATCTTATTTTCAATCCCTTGCTTTGTCTAAGTCACTGTTCTTTCGTAGTTAAAGTATCTACTTAATTGTGAAAAGATTGCAAAAGCCCATGTGAGATATATCAAATTTTAGTAAATTTAAACGAAAACCTGAATATAGTGTTCATTTTTGAAGATTTCAAAATATTTGAACGCAGGACCCAGAAAGTGCGTGAAAATTTTGATAAAGTTGTTCACGTGGGATATCAAATTAAATAAACTTTTAATTGACATCTAAATGTAGTCTTAATTTTGAAAATTTCATAATTTTGGAACCCCCGGGGTCCAAAAAAGGTATAAAAAATTTGAAAAAATATGAAAATCCAACAGGCTGTTACCCTAAAAGCAATTATAACCCAAACCCGAATCTTTCGAATTTTATTGTTTACTGTATGATTGTGTGCTCTACAATTGTTATGTTACTAAAGAAGTAGTAGACAAATCGGGATTTTTGTAGCTTTATCCTTAACTGAAACATTGTCTAACGTCCAAATTTATGTAATAATAAATGTCCTTCGTTGAAAGTAGTAAGCGATCTCTGCATCTCAAGGAGCTTACTAGTGATAAAATAAAGTTTTAATATAAAAATATTATACTTGTTAATACAATTCTGGAGCTAAAGTAATAAGCTTTTACTCAATTACTTTTATTTTTATCTTGATTATTGTTAGTGTTATTTAATTTCAGTCAGCTTTGTCTTACTTTTCGTTTCATCTTTGCTTCTTTGCTTTCAAAATTAAATAATTTTATAATTAGACTCACTATTAATTAAATAAAGAGAATGATATGTAGGAAAAAAAAGACTATAAACAAATTTTTTACATATTTTTGGAGTAATTAATTTGTGTTACAGTAACGCTCGCCTTAAACATTAAGGCAGGAGGTGGCTCAGTAAACTGTCGTCGCCCGAGTCCAGGGGGTGGGGAGTGGAGGACAGTTCCATTGTCTATTCTAACACTAAACCACAGTAACGGAACTTACCCTCTCAGGATACTGTATTCAGAATTTAAACCATTTCATTGTACAATTGTGTTGAAGATTATCGCAGGTAGAAACGTTCAAAATGTAATCTTAGTAACTCTCTCTGCTTATTATGTTAGTTCTCTTACGAGGTACCCGTGTTTGTCTTACCTTAGAAAATGTATTTCTAGCGTAATGCATGATGGAGTCGTAATCGTAGGACAGACCGAGAGAGTTGACCTCTTCGTCCGTGAGTTTGTTGAAATTGTATTCTTGGCCTGTAACATACAAAACACTTGCGTTATTATGTTCCTTTAATTATTAAACAGAGGTTAAACGCTGGTAGGTCTAAATGTATAATCAGTGGGAGGGTAAATGTGTTTTTACCCGACCACGCAAGTAGAAAGTATTGTGTTTAAACGGTACGTTTGATCCTTTATAAATCTAAAACGTCTACACCAATTATTAGAAATAAGGTGTCAAATTATACGTGTTGAGTCAATGAGTCAACGAGGGTGTGAAATTTTTTAAAAACCTATTGGCGGACCTTAAAAATGTAGGCAAATCTATCGAGTTTTGTATCATTTTACTTAATAAAGAGCACGTAAAATATAATCACAATAAACAAATCTTAAAATAAAACTAGTAGGCCTATCACGTTACGCAAGGAAGACGGCATTGTTAAGTGGTATGTTTGTTCGTTTCCTTACAGCTGACTGTATGTTACCATGGCAACAGACTTGTTTGGATTGTTTCTTTTTTACAAATGAAACTCAACAAGCGGGCAACTTTAACGAGGTCATATTCTTCGAGGAAGCAGTTAACATCGCCGCGGCTGATCGAGGGGAAGAAGTAGTAGATGCCGGAACGGTGTTGCTCCTGTTGGCAGGAAAGCTGCTGTTAGGCTGAACGGGCGCACAGATTTGGAAGCTCGGCGCTCGGCCTGGTAGACTGCGAGGATAGTTTCTGGGGTTACTCCACTCCAGTATTAGAATGCTGAGGGGGTATTGTCCTTGGGGCAGCTGCCTGAGCAGGAGATTTCTCCTACTTCTTCTTCCAGGGAAGGGGGCTAGCCGACCGCTCAGGTTCAGGGTTCACTACAACTGGTTTTTCATCCGTTTTCACTCCTTAGGAACGGGCTGGGGGACTCTGGTTCGGGAAGCCGAAGTCGTAGCGTGCTCTGTTGGACGACTCCTGGGAAAGAGGTCTGAACGGAGCTTGACGTTAAGAATTTTGCCTGTTTCACTTTAACCGATAAAACAACGGAGAGTTTTTAAACGTTAGCAGTAACGGAATATTTCTGTGTTTAAATTTGAAGGACGGACGTTAACCTTCGTTGATTCAGTTTCACATAAAATAACTTTTTTTTTGTTTTTATTGGAAAATCAGTAGCCGTCTTCAGGCAAATTCTTCTTCTTCTTCTTCTTCTTCTTCTTCTTCTTCTTCTTCTTCTTCTTCTTCTTCTTCTTCTTCTTCTTCTTCTTCTTCTTCTTCTTCTTCTTCTTCTTCTTCTTCTTCTTCTTCCTTCCGTCAGGAAATAGACGAATCGCTTGTTAGAAAAATATTACGTCCACGGCACAAACGCTTCCTAGGTCTTTCTATGCTTCTCTGTCAAATAGGGTTGTTTACCAAACGTCCATGTAAACCTGCCACTCGGTGTCCTGTTAAGATGATCTCTCTTTGTTCTCCGGAATGCGGTCTTGATTGTAAAGACTGTTCAATTCTTTGCATATATGTTCAGTGTAGAGTCTACGCCTTCCCGCGTAGACTTCCACCTCCGACGTCTGTGTACTCGTTTTTTACCCCCCCCCCCCGCCAGTTTCAGAATCATACAGTAACGGCCATTACATTACAGAACAGAATCATACAGTAACGGTCATTACATTACAGAATTTTAACCGAGCCTCTTTCCTCGTCTTCCTGAACAATGTTTGACTGAAACTTGGCTAACTTAAAAAGATTATGATGTACGTCATAAGTAATGCTGCAACCAAGATACCGGAAATGCGACATCTGCCTATGCCATTTTTATTTAATATTATTTTAATCAGAACTCTCTATTTAGACATAAAATCCATAGTTTTCCGTCTTCTGCAGAAGGCACATAATTCTTCTTCTTCTGATAGTTCTTATCCGTTTCGGATGCTGGATATTATACAGGCTATTTTAACTTTCTGCACTGCTGTACGGAATAAGTCAGTTGTATTCTAGCCAAACCAGGTCCTTAAATTTCTCAGCAATGATATTCTCGGTCGCCCAACTCCTCTCTTTCCAAGTACTTTTCCCTGTAGTATGGACTGCAATTAGTAAAGCTCTGTTCATTTCTCATGAGATGTCCCAGATGCTTTTTTTTGTGAGCCGTACGGCATACAAGGAAGGCAGTGTGGCCAGCACTACGCTTCAGACGCCCATTATTATCCCCAGGATGTTATCCCAGTTACTCATTTTCAACGGGTTGAGTCGACCTGGGGGCTGAAAAACGCACCTTGATTTTATAGTGCGGGCCCGGGAATCGAACTCGGGACCTCTAGATTAGTAGCCAGGTGCCATACCCACTGGTCTACTGAGCCGCCTGCTTTCTTATCATTAGTTATACGTGCTGTCCATGAAATGCTCAGTATTCTACGGTAGAGCCACATTTCGAAAGATTCCAATTTCTTAGTTGTGGCTTCAGTCAAAATCCAAGATTCTACACCGTAGAATAGGACCGAGAATATGTAGCAGCGTAGAAGTCTCATCTCTGTGTTTATTTTAAATTGTAAATTCTAAAAAATACATAATTCTAAAAAATAAATATACAAACTATTGAACACAAAGTATTACTCCAATGACAGTCTCCTATACTGACGAGCGATAGACTAATATTTATGTTACTTGGATTTTCATGTTTTAGAATTATTTGACTGACGATGGCTACCAATTTCTATTAGTGGTAAAACTTTACTACTTTAGAAATCAATGATGGCAAATATTTGTGTTTCTAATTTACACGGGAGACTTTAATGAATCAGGGCACTACTCCCACCGAAAAAGTGAACCAGAAATATTGACAACCATTATAAAAAAATAAATAAGAAGTGTTATTGTATAACGCGAACAAACATATTTTTGTCCATTTACGCGCGCGCGCGTGTGGTGTGTGTGAGGGGATGAGGAAGAGGTAGACGGGTCAACGACTTTGCATTTGAACATGAGTTTAAAAAAAGAATCGATTCCTGTAATTTTGGTCTAAACGAAGGTGAATAACTTTTACGAAATACTAACGGTCAACGATTTTTGAGGCGAGTTTCTGTCATCCCTTTTGTCACCGTTAGCAGATCCGTAAAGGGTTCAGGTAGGACGGGTGTACCTGCTGAAACCTGGGAAAGGTTACAATTACCGTTCTTTGCTTCTTAATATGGACAGCTAATTTTTACTTGTATCAAATTAATGTTTAATGTCACTGTCCGTGAAAAGTTTTTAAGCTTCAACTCTGATTTTATATTCTGTTTCTCTTGCAATGTCCCGGCATCTATGTCTCACGTAGGCCTACATTTCGCATAGGGAAGTGCTCGTGCTTACATTAAGTAACGATAATAACAAAATTAAGCGACACAGCATTAGGCTGAATACTTTTACAATAAACCTTAGAGTACATCCATTAATAATTCAATAACAGTTCATTACTTCTGGGTCGTCCCGGTGAGACATACAGAATTAAATTATATGCGTTGTCGGTAAACGATTAATCCGTAGAAATATGTTAAAGAAAAGATTGTATTTTCTTTCCATTCCTCTTTGTCTTCTATAAGTTGAAATGATCGTATTTATACCTCTTGCTTCTGGTTCTGCCCTTATATCCTTATTCCTTTCTTGCGTGGAGGTAAATTGCCACACCGGCCAAGCAAGTTGGTCACAAGGGAAGATCTTGTGCCACACCACGAGCGCGTAGAATTATAACAGACCTTGGACTATTCGTATGCGTTATACTACTGTGACGTGCCCTTCAAAAGCGCTGTTATTTAAAATAACACTATCCTGGTAAAACTTTCCTATCGGTTTAATGCATCCCATACATATCCACAAAGTAAGCATCAAAAGCTGATAGTGCCGTCGTATGCCATGCGAAAAACCTCAACAATCAGCATTTTAAACTGGAGGTGGGCTAAACTGTTATTTTGAAATACTAGGTGTGAAAATACCGTTCCAAAAAAATAACAAGTACAAATACCTGTTATTATATACTATATATACATAACCTATATTATCCTTTGTAAGTAACTCGTTTTGAGTTTCCTGCAGGTCTCCTATGTAATATCTTCACATAAATACACTGGAAGTAGGTTTATTTTCACCTAGATAAACCTATTAATATATTAATAAACCTACTTGCTGTGTATTTATTTGAAGATATTATATAACCTATACTATATAATTTGTTATAAGAAATAAATTGAAACTAAAAGTATGAACAGTGTTACTTTACACTGTGACTTTATTAAACTATTACTGTTTAAATAAAAATAAGAAACAAGAGAATTTATAGGCCCATCTCCCTTTGGGAATACCAATTTAAGTTTTCACTAGTAGTAAACAAACTAACATTGGTTAGACAAATCAGTTGCGAAACTCGGGGCAATTAAATAATTTAGAGTAGGCCTACACGTAATACCACAAAAAATAATGTGAAAAAACATCAGAAACGTATAATAAAAACATAACAGTAAGCCACAAGAGTGAATGAGAATAAACAAAATTTTACAAATAAAAATAAAAAAACAAACTGTAATAAAATAAATATAAATACATAAATAAAAACTTATAAATAATAAGCAACAACAAAAGTAAATTAAATGCATTACAGATATTTAAGGAACAGGACTAGATAAAGTGCATAAACAATAGATAAGTGTCCATTATAACAATCTCATCATTTACGTGAGATGTGTAGTGAAGTTAAAATCACATTAATAAAAAGTATAATATAGCTTATCAACATCAGCCACTCTATAGGTTATAACTCAATATAATTAAATACAACTATTTCACTAACGACTCGGAACACAAAGTTTTTTCGAGTAAAAACATAAAGTTTTACCAACCGATTTTAGTTACAAGTTGGTGACTAGTATAATATATAATTTATTAACATATAATCTGTATTATATATCTGCATATCACACGAGAATAAATGTAACAGCAGGATGAATTATTTCCTTTATTAAAAACAGCTTCGTCTCTGTGCGCAGAATGAAGTATACAGGACGAAAAAGTGGCTCGTACTATAGTTCCTACTCGAAATATGCTTGATACTAGCTGTTCCTAAAATACTAGGTGTTCCTAAAATACTACTGTTCCTCTGATACGCTTAGTATTTTGTGTAACGGTGATACCCCTAGTATTTGAAATACCTAGTATTTTAAATACGCGTCACTGGCTGTTCCTTGCGTTCCAGCGATATTTTTGTACGCCTAGTATTTGGCCTTGGCGTATTCGTTTACGTGATCTTGCGTACTTTTTGTGTGTGTGTGTGTCTGTGTAGGTGCGTAGGGGGTGTGCCTCGACTCGGAACAGCGAGGGCGGCGTGTCTCGACTCGGAACAGCGTCGCCGCGAATAACAGGTATTTCAATTTTTCAGTCACTGTTACATCCGTTCTACAAAAATATCGTTCCAAAATACCTGTTACAGGTATATCGGCCCACCTCTACTGGGAAGCATTGAAAAGGTTATTGCTGTTTGTGTAGTAAGTTTCGCACTATGTTTAAGATTCTTAACTAAAGTACAAACATTATTGAAAATATTTTTCAGTCAGTTAATCACAGATAAAGTAATACTAATTAATATTCGTGAAAAAATAGTAATTGTTAGTGAACACGGTCGCGTAACTAGGATCTGTTTCTTGGCGTGAGAGTGGGTATAAGACTAGCTTCAATTAGCCTCACGGAAAATGAGAAATTCAAGATTCTTACCATATCATTTTATAAATATTCGAATACAATTAATTTCTACTCACACACAAAGTATTATTATTCGTGTCCAAAAGTCAGTAAAGTTGATTAATTATTTTATAAATTATTCAAGTTTTTACAAACTTTCAATATAACCTAATAACAACTAAAACACATTGTCAAAGTTTAGTCTTGAATTCGTTTGGTACATTCAATTACATCTCACTCATTCATCTTGTTAGGATATTATCTACTTGTTTCAGGAGGACTGTCGTTTGCACATTCAGTTGAGACAATTAGCGTCCTTCTCTTTAAAAAATCAATATAAAACAGTAATACGTGTTCCATAAATATCGATTATTATAACAACAACTAAGAGGTTTAGAAACATATTTAGATTATTATATTCATCCGAACTCTTAGAACTGTTGAAGAGTACTTATATTTAGAAAAGTGGTAAAAAGATGATTATCTTTTTCAGAATGCATTAAACCGGAATTTAAGAATGGTTTGTTCCGGTCTCAAAGAGATAGACTAGAGCTGGTTACTCTAACGCTTCTTCCGACATCCCACACCTCTCCGTCCTTTCGGCTTATAATTCAATAGTTGTTTGGGGATGCGGCAGTCATCCATCTGCTTAAGATATTCCAACCATTTTAGACAGTACTGGGTAATCCTATTCAGACTAATCATAGTATTCAGCTCCTTCCATATATCCGAATTTCTCGTACGATGTAGAATAATATATCCTCCTGCCACACACTTGAGAAATCCCATTTCGGCCGCTTGAATACGATTGGCCTGGGATTTCGTTAAACTCCAATTCGAAAAGTATTCAATAAACTGACTTTGTGTGATTAGTACTTTTTGAAAACACAAATCCAAAACTACATTCTCCTTGATCTCTACAACTTACATTCAGTTCCATCCAATTTATTGTAGTCAAACGTATTTGAATCGATTTTTAAAATATAAAATTACTAAACACTTGACTCGCAACGTAACGAATTTGATATTACTGTAGTGTCGAAATATGTTGTTATTTTTTTTGTATTATAAAGGGAGTTTGTTAGGCTCACTTCGGACTTAGTTAATCACATTAAGTGATTATACTTATTTATTCTATTAGGTAGGCCTAATTATTTTTTCTAACACCTAACGGAAATCTGACAACTCGTGAGAAACGATGCTACACGCATAAAACGGCGAACGACTGTACTAATAAAGTCAGTCCAGACTTTTCGGTGAATATCGAACCGCACACGCCTGTAAGCAACCACCCAGTGCCTTCTTTATTGAATCAGATGTTAAGTTTGGCAAGTTTCCAAGACTTATGTGTGTATGTGACAGTGAAATCTTTCGAATCTCCTTACCCAATAACAGTTTCATGGTAGTAAAAAAATATAACACTGAGTTTAAATTAATTTAAATAAAACAAATTAACAAAAAAATATATAACTTTAAGACAAAAATGGTTAATAAATTACAAAAATTTGAACACAGAAATAGGCGTAAATATACCCGTACGCTACGTAATTGTTACTTCTGTATACTTAAAAAAAAAAAAAATTATTGAGAGTCCGACTTTAAGGCATTTCAGACGGGTTCCATTTTTAACTTCAGATATTTTAATAAAAATATGAACAAGATTAATAATGGAAATACTATTCTTTGCAGCCAAATACTGCTTAAAATGTTCAAGGTTAGTGATAAAGGCAAATAACCTTCTGCTGCCGACGATAAAACTGTGACCTCTTCAGAAAGAAGCAAGTTAACGCTTGGCAGCGGTTCTGAGTCTTGAGCTTTCTCAGCCAGACCATCGGGTATCATATCTTCTTTAGAAATTTAGAAATTTTATGAACTTTTGAACGAAGTCACTAGCGACTACGTCACATTCAGTTAGTGCACAACCTATACAGTGGTGTATCTAGAATTTGATCTTGGGGGAGGGGGTCCGGTCGAGTCGGCTTCATACAAAAGAAAAACCAAGTAATCAATATTACTTTCTTTAAAATGGTTTTAAAAAGGCTGATACTATCCTGAAAGCAATCTCACACAAGTTCAATGGCTGTGCGGGGCGAAGGGCTTGCCCGTCGCCCGCTCGTGCACTACGTTCCGAGCTTCAGAAAGAGCTCCTGCCGTAGGGACTACTGATTATCTGGGTTTAGGGTGTGGAAAGCAATCCCATTAAAGAGAACGGCAATAACACAATAAACATACGAATAACTGACACGTTGTTTAGACGACACTTATTGAATGAATTGATTTTCCTATAGGCCTACAGTATTTCATATTTCTAATCTACACGCAAACGCTGTGTAATAAACCTGTTCGTATATGTAAAAAAGCGTTACTACTATATTAGCGTACACACCTGAAAAATAATAAAATAGCCTAAAAATTAAGAGAGTAACTTTTCCACCCTCTGGGGGGTGTCAGGTCCCGTTCGCCCCTGAACCTATAGAAGAAACAGAGGTTATCCATACGATAACAGAAAACATCTGTCTTCACAGATAATGCAAGGCAAAGTAGAAAGTTATTGAAAAACGTTATCGGAAATGTAAAATTACAGAAGACTTCAGTCTTTTTACAGAAGTAATTTGTAAATCTGAGGTCGATAAGTCTTTATTATGAGATTCTAGTGATAATAATGTTAATTAAATGGCGCGAATTCTATAGATGATAAATATTATAGGCTGCCGAAACGATTTTAGTTGAATTAATGCTTTAAAAGCTACTATGCAACATACGTTAAATATGTTATTTACAAAATTCCCGTGTATACCAACACTCTTATGGAAATGAAGTTGCAAACCCGAACGGTTACTGGTCAGTATTAGTGAGAAAATACAGTAAATGGTTTGCGATGCAGTTTACTAAAATTAACTGTACATTTTATAAATTAAGAATGCAAATAAAAATCTGATGCGTGTAATGACGGACGTAATGGAAATAAACGCGTAACCTCGATACAATAATACAACGGCGATCCTCAAACTGTGTACGAACATGTCGTGCAAGACGGAAAATATATGAACATGTAACGCACAAACACACAACGCACTGAGCTTTGTCGCTTCCATTAAGTCTTTTAGCATAACCTGTAGTCACACCTCCCAGTTTTCCGTTGGGGTAAAGTTTATACGCACAAACAAGCCGATCCATCACAATGCCATTATGATTTATTACTTTATCCGGCACCACAGTGAAATACCTAATTGTCGTTGATTTATATTCAGAGTAAAAAAATATCTTCTGTGTAATCAGCCGCCTTTTTAGGGGTTTTTGTGTCGCGATTTTAAGCATATTTATGTTCCAAAAATTACCGTTAATTGAACGAGTGAAGCGAGTTCTTAGTTTTAACTCGACCGTTGTCATTTGTCTGTCTGTCTGTTTGGGGTAGGTCTCGTCATAACTGTTGAATGCTCTCAACCGACTTTCGTAAAATGCCTGACCATACTTTTACCTGTCTGTTGTTTTTACTGTCATAAGAATATAGCCATGAAAAAATCGAAAAGAAATCATGTTGGGTATCAAAATTTAGAGAATTTCAACCAAACTCTGAATGCAGTGTACAGTTTGTTTTAGAAATGTTTAAATTTCTAAACACCGGGGCTAAGGGTGTTTTATAAACGTTACAAAATTGTTAAGTTAAATTAAATTACAAAACATTACAAAATTCAGCCGGGTGCCAGACTAAATGGAATTTTAACCAAAAATAGGAATGTAGCGTTTACAACAACAAAAATTAAACTTTAGGAGCACCACAGGCCAAAAAAGGAACTCTATTTCAGGAAAATTTAAAAGCCTATGTGGGGGAGACTCCATTAAGTTATAAGAAATTTTATTCACAAAATTTTTCGTTTAGGAATTATTCTTATACCTTTTATTTAAAAAAACAATGCAGAAGTTTGGAATGTTTAGTGTTTATCGTACTATTGTCTGCTTTACAGTTGTTATTTTCTAAAACTAGTATGCACCCTTAGCTTAAGAACTCGTTCACTGTTTTTAATACATTTGTTATTAAGCCTACATAAATTTCGATATTAGCTAATTTTTAAACTATGAGAAAATTACAAAATCACGATTACTCTACTATTTCTTTAGTAATATAACAATTAGTGTAGAGCACACAACCATACAATAAGCACTAAAAATTAGAAGCATTCGGTTTTGGGTCACAGTTCATTTTTACAACATCCTACTGGATTTTCATAATTTAATAAAGATTTTGATGTCATCTTTGGGCTCTGGGGTCCCAAAATTTTGAAATTACTAACACCTAACACTACACTCTCTTACTTAAAATTCTCTTTTCTTGGATGTCCTACATCAATATTTGCGATTTTATCAAACTGTTCGCCCGCATTTTAAACCCTAACGACTACAATTTTGAAATTTTCAAAAATAAACACCATCTTCAGATTGTGGCTAAAATTTTCTTTAATCTGATACCCCACATGAGCTTTTGCGATTTTTTACAGTTGGGACTCCCTTATATTTATGCCTCCCGCCCCCCAATTTTGGAAAGGGTCGATTTCAAAAACAGTAGAGTTATGTAGGATAAGAGTGTGGAACGTCTGGCAGATTTTACAGAAATCGGTTGATGCGTTCAAACGTTATCGTGAAATGAACCTATCGTATTTCAGGTTCCAAAGAAATAGTCAGATAGATATATAGACAGGTAGACAAATGCCAAACGGTCGAGAACTCGCTTGTTCAAGAAAATAGTAATCAGGTTCATAGTTCTTCTGGTATATAAAAAAAAAAATTTAATAATAATATTTATTTTAATATTAATAATAAAAATATATTCTTGTAAAAACTTTTGTTACTATTAATAACAATATAAAATATTGTCATTTTAGAGAAACAAACCTCTGAAGATACAGAATAATTTCTGTGAAACGTACTTCAGGTGAAAATAAACCTACTTGCAGTGTATTTATTTGAAGATATTACATGGGAGACTTGCAGGAAACAACGAGTTACTTACAAAGGAATAATATAACACACACACACACACACACACACACACACACACACACACACACACACACACACACACACACACACACACACACACACACACACACACACAAGAAAAATATGAATGTTTATGAATATATCTAAAAATAAATATATTTCGATTAAAAAATGAGCTAGTTGTATAGTTGTATATCTCAAAGATGTTACTAGTACAATTTGCATAACTTTAGTTTGAATTTAGTTCTTACATGTTGGTTTGTGGATGAGCACAAGTGAGAATGGTCATTTACACGTTCGGTCGAAAGCACAGTGGGGACAGAGGCATCCTACTGTTACTTCTTTGTTAATGGAGTGTCGCTACTACGGGCTGGAATTGAATAAAACATTGATTTGGCGCGAACATTCACTATTTTCGTTAACTTTGTTGTTTCCCTTTACTTTTCAGAAACTGTCTAGGTGTTAATATTAATTTTAAACGAATAAAAAAATTATGCAATAAAGTCCTGTTTTTATGTAAAATACAACCAAGACGTGTGCTGTAAAAAAGAATTACCCTTTGGTATTTATTTAATAGTGCTTACACGATCGGTGCATACAGCTTTGAATATTTATTTCGATGTAGGCCTATACAAGTAATATTGTGCTAAAAAAAATGTTTCCAGTAAGTTGGTAACTAAGTTCAATTTATAATACTATTTGTTTCATAATTCCTTTGGATTTACATCCACGTGTGAGTCGTAAAAACCTGATTTCGATTTATCAAAGCTAACGAAAAACTAAAAAAGAAAGATAAAACAACCACTATGTCCATATTCTACGTTTATTACTTCGTCATACAAAACTCAAGTTCAAAAAGTTTTCATAAACATCTATACTCCAATTAATATAACTTGTTCTAGCTACGAGTATTTTTAACGGAATTCCCAAAACAAAACATTTGCATCATTACCTGTTTAAAATGCCCTTATCATTACCATCACAAACAATGGAGGGGTGAACAAGCTACAGAACTTCAACCATATCTGCGGGACCATCAGGAGAACTCTAGAATGAACGAGTAAAGAAACACTCTAAAAAGTTCTAGATCGCGACGACCCTCTCCACGCATCTCTGTGTGACTGAGAATCGGTCTTTAACGAAATCCCAGGCCAGTTGTAGTCAAGCGGCCGAAATGAGATTTCTCAGGCTCGTGGCAGGATATATTCTTCTAGATCGCATAAGAAATTCGGATAAATGGAAGGAGTTGAATATTATGAGTAGTCTGAATAGGATTATCCATACTGTCTAAAATAGTTAGAACATTTTAAGCAAATGGATGACTGCCGCATCCCCAAACAACTATTGAATTATACGCCGAAAGGATGAAGAGGTGTGATGTGTCCGAAGAAGCTTTAAAGTAACCGGTTCTAGTCTATGTGTTTGGGGCCGCTTTAGTCCTTATTGAAGAAGAAGATGATGATGCTCTTATCAATTTTCTAAATATACTCGTCACCAGTTCTAAGTGTTCTGATGAATTTAGTCCAAGTCTCGTTTATATACCTCGTACTTGTTGTTATAATAATCGATATTTACGGAACACGTATAGGGATATTTCTGTTTTATATGGATTTTTTTTAACTTAAGGGCGGCTTTTTCAACGGAACTAGTACCTGCATGTCTGTCCTAATTGAGCCTAATTGACTCAACCGAATGTGCAAACGACACGTTCTTTTTAGCGTTCTTTTGATTATGAATTTCATTGGTTATAAAAATCGTTTGTTCTTACCACCAGAAATCGACAGTAAAAAGGTTAACAGGAAAATCTCACATAGGATAATTACTTAGCATCTAATTTTATGTTGTATTTAATTACCCAACTAAAAGGAAACATGTAAAGCGAACTTTTATAATATAACGGTGTTGGAAACTTTAGCGCTGTTATCAGGAACATTGGAAAAGTGCAACAGTGCGTGGTCAAATAGTATCCCGTAACGATGCATCGGAAACTTTGTGCACCCGTATGCGCCCGTATGGTATGAGTTGTTAATGAACTAGACCTGGCATGCAACTCATTAGTTTGTAGGAGGCAACCTTCACTCATTGCCATTATTATTGTTACGACGCGTGGTGTGTTTACGCTGTCGACGACCAAACGGTGAGTCAGACAACCGCCACCTTACAACACAAAAGGCGTAATTACAAAGTGATCAAAGGCTTTCCTCCACACTGTTTGCACAACGTTGGCGTATAGGTGATATGAAATTAATCATTATTCTACCTATATATGACAAAGTTTGAGCGCGGGCGTGCTTGTAGCAACGATTCCGCAACTTCGCCCAGTTACCATTTATCTACTGTTCTTTAGTTTTACGAATTACTTATTATTCTTTAGCTATGAATTAGTTAGTTTGGTTACGGGAAAGAATACGAAATATCAAAACATTTCACATTTCATTTTTGTAATACAGGTATCGTCATAGTATCTAATATAGAGGCTTCATTATAGGCCTATAATTACTTTTAGTGTTAAACTGTATTTTACTTCTCATGTACGAGAAATTCAGTTCAGAATATGAATATTCTTGTACTCCTCAATCCAGAGGCTGGTGGACTTGAAATCTCTTCCTTTGTCTTAACCTCTGCATACTGTCTCCTTCCTTTGATTTAATCCATCTACTCTTGTCTCAGCCTTCCCCATCCTAGTACGCTCCTCAACCGTTTCCTCGATCAGGGTGGTGAACAAGTTTGAATGGCCTATCAGTTAACAGACCAGTTTTAAGCAGTGCACCTCCTTTCTGCAACAGTTTTAAGCAGTGCACCTCCTTTCTGCAACGGTTTTAAGCAGTGCACCTCCTTTCACCCACCTTTTCAATACCTCATCGTTAGTCACTCTTTCTTTCCACTGTATTCATAAATATTCTTTTCCAGCACAACATCTCAAATGTTTCAAGGGTTAAACAAAACTATCCAGTTTTCTTAGAGTACACATATGCATATACTCCAAATGGAACATGTTATGAATTTCTTCCTGGTTTCCTGGGACACGATACTGGAGGTTAGATGAGATCTTTTCTTAAAAAAAGTTCCATTTGGTTGCACAATTCTACTTTTTACATCGCTTATGCATCTCCCATCTGGTATCATACACAGTGGTGTATCTAGAATTTGGTTTTGGGAGGGTCCGGGGTCGGGTAGGCTTGATATAAAAGAAAAAAACAATTTAAGACAAATCAATATTATCGTCTTTAAAGTGGCTGAAAATGGGTGTTAACCTACTCAAATCAGTCCCATTAAAGTAAACGGTAATAACATAATAAAAATACGCGTTATTAAAATATTGTTAAAAGATTTTTGTTGACTGAATTGATTTTCCTCTATTTCATATTTCAAATGTAGGCCTATTCCCTAATACTGTGTAATACATCTGTTTATATATTTAAAAAGAGATCTTACTATATTAGCGCACACAGCTCAAAAAAATAAAATAAAACAGCCTAAAAATTAAGAGATTAAAATCCTCAACTTTTTCGACGTTCTGGGGGGGTCCGGTCCCGTTCGCCACCCCGTAAATAAGCCCCTAGTCATGCAGCTGCCCGATACTTAAATGTATCAACCTGCACTAGCTTTTCTCCGTCAAGAAATATCTCAGGTGCTTTACATTTCTAGAACATTTCATTGCCTTTCTCTGAAGCATATTTTCGCCTTCCTTTGGTTTCATCCGTATACTGTCTGAGCCTTCCCCTCCCAATACGCTCCTCAGTCATCCCTCGTAGTTTATTGTCAAAGACATTTCCTTGTTTACTTTCCTTGCCTTGTCGCATTTCTCTCTTAGGAAAATATTTAGAATAGGTATAAGAATTCAGCTTGTTTATTGGTTTGATTATTAATTCCGCTTTATGCTGCACGTTTAACTAGCCCATTCGTTTAACTTATTTGCATATTGTTATATACATATTAGAACATCATGCATTCCTCATTGCAATAATAGCGTCTTAAGAACAAATCTATGGAGTAGGCCTACACAGGCCGAAATATAAACATCGGTTATTTGTCCTAATATACAGACTAAAAGATCTGGCGCGAACCTCGCTGTCTTTCTTACTCCGCTGTTTTGTATACTTCAAATTCAATTTCTACATAGTTTGAATGCCATTTATTATCAGGTATGGCTATTTATTATTATAAAACTAACGTAAAACGACATTTTCTTTCAGGTCCTAGGCCTATAAGTCTCAGGTATAGACTTTCACATTTTGACTGTGTGTGATACCGTTATACTCTACAGACCGCACCTTCTCTGTACATGATATTCTAAAACAACTTTTCTTGGAACTTAAAACTAATCCCCTACAATTTAAAACTATCAAGTGTAGCAAACAAACGTGTCAAAGCGACCATAAACTTTGTCCTTCTACTTTTTCCACGAAGTGACAGAAAAATGTATTTAAGTTTGTTCACTTAATTCGATTGTAAGAAAAATTTCTTTTATTGTGTTATCCAAACTTGGACAGATGATTCGCACTATCGCTTTTGCGATTCAATAGTTTTACTTGTACTTTAACGTAACAGACAACGTGAATTTGTATGAACTCCCTGCCGCCCTTTCATGGAACGCGTAATGGACAACTAAATAAGAGATAGATGAACTATTGAAGCATAACGACATTGTTAGATTCGTAAAGCCTCAACGAATACAATGGTTAGGTCTCCTAGAGCGGACGGATGATCAGAGTATGCGAAAGACGATCCTGAGAACGCAAGTCTGTAAAAGCAGAAGCGGGGGCCGACTTAGAATAAGATGGTTGGATGATGTGCTGGAAGATCTAAGAAGAATGGATGTGAGGTGTTACACACCTTCCTCAATGGATGGGAGACATTGGATAAGATTGGTGTTGGAATGTAGGGGCTCACGTTCTCACGTTGGTGTGTAGTGCTGAAGAAGAAGAAGAAGAAGAAGAAGAAGAAGAAGAAGAAGAAGAAGAAGAAGAAGAAGAAGAAGAAGAAGAAGAAGAAGAAGAATGTAACTAAATAAAAAATAATAAACAGCTATATTTTAAATGCACAAAATCTTTATAATTTACACATACGCCCTTCTGATTAAAGTAATGTACTACATTCAGAATATCTTCCCAATTTAGAAGTGGAGAGATTTACTACATACAGAGATATCATCTTATCTTATTACCTATGTGTGACTAGAAGGCCAGAGTAAATGAAGCCATAGTTTCAGTTAGTGCGTGTTTCATTACAAGACACCATATTTTTTCTCTTTGTGTTTAACGCTAAGGGAAGTTAAAAGCATTAGGCTAGTATGCAATCTGCTCTTCCATTTACACTACAATTTTTGTTTAATGATTTCAAGAATTACAAGATCGTGACTCACACTTTCTGTTGATACAGTAGTTGTGTCATGCCTTTTATGTAAGAAGTGCGTACACGTGTCTGTTTTGCGAGGGTGTTTCAAATAAATCATTTTGACGGAAAGGTCATTTAGTTGCAGTTTAATAAGGTAAGAATATAGGCCTTAATGCACATGCACAAGCACACATATACACAAAGAGAAAAATGTGAGAGAGGGAGAGTGAGTGAGTGTGTGTGTGTGTGTGTGTGTGTGTGTGTGAGAGAGAGAGAGAGTGAGAGAGAGAGAGAGAGAACAGACAGGCAGACAGACAGAGTGTGAGTGAGTGAGAGACAAACACGGAGACAGACAACACACGCTTGTCTTTACGTGATAAACTAGTATGCTCCCTGAGCTGCAGAACTTGTTCACTATTTTGAAAATTATTACATAAATTTCGATATAGGAAAATTTTTTACGTAAATTTTTCAATTATGGGAAAAATTATAAAAACCCAGCTCCTCTATTTCTTCAGTATTACAACTGCAGAGTATGGATAAAATTTCCTTTAATTAAATTACCTCACTTGGGCTTTTGTGTGTTTTTTTTTTAATTTTGAATCCCCCAGATTTTTGCCTCCCGCCTCCTCTATTTTTTGGGTGATCAATCTAAAAGACAATAGAATTCTATAGAGTAAAAGTGTGGACACGACGCCTAGGTTTACGAAAATCGTTGACGCGTTCAAAAGTTATCGTGGAACATACACCAAACAGATAGGAAGATAGACAGATAGATTAGACAAGCAAACAAATGCCAACCGGTTGAGTTAAAAGTGAGAACTCCCTTCGCCCGCTTAATGAAGTAACCGACATTGGGACACACGTTACAAACGAGTAGCACAGAAATTGCATATTTTTTAGGTTCAGCTTGTGGAGTTCTTTAGTCGCGCTTCAATCAGTAGCTGTCTAGACATGTATAGAATATTACTTATAATAGGAGTACTGTAGCAACGCGGTATAAAAATCATATATTCTTAGTTACTCAGGGGGGATATTCTTATTATATTGAGTGGGGTAGGTCACAAAGTATGTAAGTTAATTAGAATGCACTCTATAACATTTTTATATACTGTCTTCCAAAATCTTACTATCGTAACTCACTAAGTTCGTAAATACCTTTTTTAATAATACAGAATTAGTGTTGGCAATAACTAGCTTCTCGGCTTATGGTGGACAGAAGATTAAGCGAGTTGCACGTGTTTTAATGCAGCTTAGGGTATGGTCAAAGGTTAGAGACTACGCACTAGACGAAGTATGTGCATAGTGTTACTAAGGACAACTTAAAATTATTGCTTCAAGGAGGCATTGTACCGTAGAAATAAATAAGTAACATAAAAAAAAAATAAATTACTCAAAACGATTCTCTTCAAAACAAAATTAAAAACCGTACAAAACTTGAAGTGTAAACTATTTAACAAAAACGTCTGATATATGTATTGTGAATATTATGGATTTCAAGATAAAATTCTAATTAATTTAATATTTTACACTAACAACGCAACTCGAAGCTTACTCAGTTTATTATGACTTTTACTTTTGGAGAAATGTGTAAGAGCGTATTAGACGTAAAACTTTAAAAACGAGTAAGCAAGAAAAACTTTAATTTTTTGTTGCGGTAAAAAACAGTCATGGGGAAAGTGATAGACAAAAAGTAAAAATTTAATTGTCTGTTCAAAAACGTTTACATATTATGCTCTCCGCACAATGATGAGATAATTATGAAGTAGAACTACAACCTAGAGGCGCTGCTCAGACCGGACTATGCATGTTGTTAATACTGAAAACACTTGTTGAATGATGAAAACGAGTTCTCAGTTTTAACTGGATATTTTGACATTATCAGTCTTCTCTACTTGTGCACATTCAGACAAAATTTGAGTGAATCGACCGACCTTTGTAAAACTTGGCTTACGTGTCCATATTTCTACTCCACAAGAAGTCTTATTGTTCTTGAGACTGATCGTCAAAAAAATAGAGGGAGAGAGAAGCAAATAAGGGGTCAATTTGTTTTTAATTGAAAAGTTTTATGTGTAATATTAAATTAAAGGGGAATTTTGAATATGTTGTTAAGTCTTAGAAATTTCAACATTTCCAGTCACCAGGGCCAAAAAGGAACAAAAATTTGAAAAAAATTATAAAAAATTCATGATGTGCATCAGGCCAAAATGAATTTCAACACAATTCGAAACTTTTTGAACTTACGACCACCACGGACGAAAATTGAAAATAAAAGTTTATAAGAAAGTTAAAAAATTCTATACGGGGCATTAATTCTGACGAATTTAACATGAAAACTCAATATCTTTAATAATTTGGCAAAATTAAAACATCTCAAAACTCCTTCCAAATTCTGGATTAGTTCCAGAATAATCCAGAATAATAGAACGTACATAATCACATATAAGTTTAGGACTAAATTATTTGTTGCTTAGGCATTATATTATATAAATTTAATTAAAATATTTTATCGAAATTTTCACCCAATTTTTAGGCTTTAATATTAAAAAATGTTGAAACTTGTAAAAATGAACACTGTATTTAGATTTAGGTTAAAAAATCCTTTAATCTGATACCTCACATGGGCTTTTGGGTTTTTTTCACAATTTTGACTCCCTTACATTTTTGACCCCGCCCCCTCTAATTTTGGGAGAGATCATTGTAAAAAAATGAGAGTTCTGTAAGGTAAAAATGTGGTAATCGGTAGTAGTAGTAATCGGTGTTTTATATTTTCTTTTGTTATTTGGAAAATAACTAATAACGAAACTCTAATAATAAATGTACTTTGTTCAAAATGTGAGCCAGTTCTGCAGCTCAGAGAGCTTGAAAGTATAGGAAGGGGTGAAGGGAGTAAAAACCCGACACATTGGCTTTACATGCCACTTACATTTGGTTAACCTAAAACCTTGCTTACTTACAGGTTTTCCACTTTGTAAATTATTTTGAAACATCAAGCTATACACATCCCGTTTCTCGCCAACCGATCTCGTATCAGTCGATACACTTACCAGCCATTATGTTGTCCCTGACAATCTGCACGTGATTGTCCCTGTCAGGTCTGGTATGTTCATGCCAGAAGCCGACCACGTGGCCCAATTCGTGAACCACTATGCCGAATTTGTCGCAGTTCTTCCCGATAGATATGGCTTGCGGTCCGTTTCCTCGTTTGCCAACGAACGAACAGCACCTGCACAAAGAAAACACGTCAATAATCGTTATCACATACAAATCAGATTCATTATGCTAAACAAATAAAGTCGGTTAAATGCTAAACTACTGAATATGAAATCATAGTCTGCAAGTAACTAGAGAAGCAAAGTTAATTAAATAGCACGTTAAATTTGTGAAATAATATAATCAGATATAGTCGTAGTAACAAAAAGCATAATTTAGGGGTGTTGAGATTTCTTGAGATTGTCATCATCGTTATCAACCGTCCAATGCTTAGGAGCATTCTCCTGAACCAGCCTCATGTTTCTCGCCACCTTGCTACCAGTCGTCTAAAGTCACTTCTTCCTTGTGGCTAGTAATTATAGGCTAACCGTGGAATGCGGGTATTACCCATTCGCTGCAAATGGCTTTTCCATTTTTATCTATACAACACTGTCTTTTCTCTAACTGAAAATATGTTCAGATCCTTTCTTACATCCTCATTTCTTATACGGTCTGCTTTTGCACATCCCTTTGCTGTTCTTAAGTATTTCATTTCCGCTGCTTGAATCTTATTCCTGTCGCTCTTCCTCATCCATAATGCTGGAAGAGCCATCGTTTTATAAAAGTTTAAATTAGCGTTCTTTTTGGTTCCCTTTTTCAGAGTGTTTATTATTACACCATAAATATGTTGAAATTTATTCACTTTGCTGGTCAAATTCACATTATGCCCATTTGCGATACAACACCCTAAGTAGGCTAATTCATCTTTACAACATGTTCCAGAACATTAGCATACAAGACGATTTTTGTTTTGTGAACTGGTTGTTTCCCACGGAAAGCCATAATTTTTGTTTTTATAACTGATATTCTGAGATCATACTCCTCAGCTGCTTTTCCAGATTCATAAATGTGTTTCTGCAAAGAATTCCCAGTCTCCTGAATAAACATCATATCATCAGCAAAGAGCAGCATCTTAACTGATGTAGTCTTCATCTAGCTTCATACCTGAAGGAACTTTCTCTTTCAGTTCTCGGGGAATATTGTCTACACATACATTAAGTAATAATGGGGACAGAGAGCACTCGTGTCTCAATCCTGTTATTAAACATTTCCTTCGAAAATTGTCCATATCTCAACTGAATTTTATTTTCGTTCCATTGTAAACAGTCTTTATTATATATATTTATTAAATGTTTAGGATGTCCCTTTCTATCTAATATTAACCAGAGTTTCCTCCTATTCTCTCAGTCAAACGCCTTCTCTATGTCAAAGAAGGGTATGTGAGTCTCCCGATTATGTTCTCTTCTGTTCTCAATTATTTGACACAGAAAAATGTTATCGCAAACAGTTGACTATGTCTTTTATAACGAATACTAAATTTACAACAGCAAACAAAATATGCTCAGGAAAAAAGGCATACAAATCTTGCACTGAAAGGCGAAACAACACCACGATTTATAGATATAAATTTAAAATTCTAGCTTGAAGTTAAAATTATATAGAAATTGGTAATATTGCTTTCAGTGTATGAAACTGAACAGAGAATAGAAGTTAGATGCTCACAACTCGAAGAAACAATCGAAGTAGTGAGGAAAGAGAAAGAAAATGCTATCAGCATGTTACTAAAAAAGTTAAGAATAAGAGTTAAAAAGTAAAGTACAGAGGTATCAGAAAATTAAATCGGGAATAGAAATGGACGACTTAATATACGAATTGCAATTGCATATATGAATTGAAATTTGAATCCAAATTAAGCTTTTAATATTCTATACCGAACGCAAAATCTAAAGTAATGCGTCAGTTTTTTGTTTAATCTAATATGTTTTTTTTAACGTACTATTTTGGCGAGGCAAGAATAACCGAGCGAACACGTTTGCTCAGACGACAACAAACCGGAGAGATACTGTGGGGGTTTTGAGGGGTGAGGGAGATAGTTTGCAAGAGAAGAGTGAGTACAAAAACAGCGCACTTTTCAATCAAAATGAAAAGAATCAGGTTGTTAGGGTTAATAAAAACATTTTAAGTTGCGCCGCGTATTATTCTATACGGAGGGGAATGACGTAGACCTTGAAAATTTTAAATAATGAATGACCTTCAATTATTTGTTTAGCACTGAACATAGAGAAAAAGACGTTCTACACTCCCCCTCCCTTGAGGTGACTGGAGAATGAGGTCACATCTGGGTTACTACTTAACTGAACAGAACGCTGTTTAGGACAGGTCATTATTAATGAGGCCACAGACAATTATGCAATATGAAAACGTTTAGAATATAAAATAATTGAATTCGCCTTTACAATGCAGTTGGAAATAATATTTGCACACAACATGCAAACAGAATTTAAAATATTGGATTTTTTATGTTTTCCCTTTCCTTCGTCGTTTTCTTTTTTCTCTGTGCTCTACTGGTTAGAGGATATCCTTCTACAAAGTAGAGGATATATACTGATGTCGTCTATCCTTCCTCAATGTCCTATGCAAATTATCCCTCATACCCTCTACAATGCCCTGTTGTCACTGCATCCCTCCATTCTCCTTGCATTATCTAATCGTCTTGTAGGTTTCTTCCTATTCAACGTTTTCACACTTAAGGTCTATTCACTGATCTGGCAACGTGTCCACACGGAGATGTGACATGTGTAACAATTGTCGTAACACTTAAGTGTGAATTTCAAGTTACGTTAGTGAAAGGCAATAGGTTAAAGTGTTGTGTTGGACAGACAATGCCCAATGATTGTGCATACACTTCTCATCATTAGGTACTCCTTCCGTGCATGGTAGCCTTAAGGCCCTCCTCCAACACCACATCTCAAAATCTTTAAGGTAACTCCTGTCCATTATCCTCAAAGTCCAGGTTTCGAGCCATATATGTAGACGCTAAAAACGAAACGCCTTAAAATATCTTCCTGGTTTCCGGAAACACGTTTCTGGACGCCAGACGAAATATTTTCTTGAAAAATGCCTTTCTTGCTTGTATAATTCTACCTTTTACATTACTGGCGCGTCTCCTATCCGATGTAATGCAGCTCGCAAGATATTTAAGGAAGCAACTTGAACTACCGCCCAGAAATACCTTACTCTTCAGTGTTCCAGTTCTGGAATGTTTCGTCGTTTGTTTATCGTTATGCTTCATTTATCTTTTAGGATCATGATCATTTGATAAAGGCCGGTACCTTTCTTTCCAACTTTTACACACACATTACAGAACATACAAAAGCAATGTTATCCAATATCATGGTGCATGGTATAATGATGAACGGTGAGGAAACTGGGTTATAATAAAAAGAGAAAAATAACAACAACGGAAATTGAGTCATGGAGGCGAGCTATAGTCTCAAGCATGGACCAGAATCACCAATGATGAAATAAGAAGGAGAATGAAGGTGGAAAAAGGTGTACTCAGTTATAACGAAGAGGAAAACTGATGAAGTGTGGCACGCAAGAAGAGCTGGAGATGACAGATCTATAGCAAGAGTTACGAACTGGAATCCTTTGGAGGGAAGAAGAAGAGGAAGAACTTAATGGTCTGGACAGAAGAATGAGGAGATGGAAAGATGAGATCTCAGAGATAGAAAATGAGAAAATGAAGACGACTGGAGACTGAAAAAGGAGTGCAGAAATACGTGTAAAATCCTATATTATAATAACTCCTTCCTTCTTGTACTACTGAAGTGGCATAAAATAGACTGTCTGCTTACGTCTTACGGCTTAAAAGGGAGGAAATATGGCCAGCACTGCGCTTTAAGGTCTAACATTTCACAACGGGTACTCTTTCCACAGGCTGAGTCATCGTTTAGTGTAGAAAAAAACGCGCCTAAATTTTATAGTTTTGGGAACTCCAAAACAGTGGCCAAGACCCATTAATCATTAATCTACATTTCGCTATCTATGGTGAATAATAAACTTTTGAAATTAGAACGGAGGAATACTATAAATCACTATAACTAACTGTGCTGCAGGGAAAACTAGCAAAGTGGGGCAATATATGCCAAGTACTATCCTACATAACACCCTAACAAACAAAGTGACCCAGAAAGAAACTCAAAACACTTTAAACTTTAAGCAAGCGTTTATTTTGTCCAGTATGGTGATCCTAGATTAGGAATAGGCAGGTGTAGTAATTACGTAATACTCTTAACAATAAGGTCTCCGACGCAACGTTAGGCTTCGACTTAATAAAAATTAAAAATCATTTTTTCAAAGAGCTTATCTACCGACCTTACATTTAACAGTTTTCTTTAATACAAATTTTATTAGAAGAGGGTTTTTATTTGGTAGTAATTTTTATAAGCAAGAATAACACCCCCAGTCATCATTATTATTACGAACCAGCAAAGAAGTACCTTGCCTGGAGCTCACAAACGCTGCGCATTATAGGGCTACGTATAAAACTTATTAATGTGTTGCCATTGTGAAAATGAAACAAAAACACATTTTGAAAATAAATAAAAATATTTGTCTTTTAGGAATGAACGTAAATATCAATTCCATATTGTTATTGAAATTATACATGAATTTATAAAATACGTTAGATTACTATCAAAAAATTACAGTCAAAGCTGCAAACGTCATATGTCTATAGAAAACTTTCTTCTTCTTCTATGGCGTCACAGTTCATAGTCGAACCTTAGTTGAACCATAATCATCCTCCACCATTTTTTCCTGTCCTTGGCGATCGATGTCCATCGTTTTATTTTAAGCAAAGTATCAGCATCCCTCGCCACTGCGTCAATCCAGCGATACTTGGGTCTTTCGGCAAGCCTTCTACCATCGATTTGATTAAACAGTACCTTCCTAGGTATTCGGTTCCATTCCATCTTAATGATGTGTCCTGCCCATCGCAATCTATGCAGTCGGATGATGGTGGCCAGACTGATAGAAAACTTTACCCAGTTTCACATGGGGTTGAATTTCAAGTTGAAATAGTAAAACAGGGATAAAACAATGTGAATTTTGTATTTAGAAGTAGCATTGTTTCTCTTATGCGATCCGTATCCGCCCGTTTCCAGTCAGTAGGATCGCAATTTTAAAACGAATATTTTACAACACCGAACAGGTTTAGCTCGATATATTTCCTCCGTTAGGCAGTGTTAATGTACTACAAAGCATCCTAGGGCCTCAGAGTTGAAAATAAATCTGTCAAACGGTTTGAAATAAAATTCCCTCGAATTGCTCGGTTAAGGACAACCGGAAGAAAATTGGTTCACCTGGGAAAACATAAGTGAGAAGAAGAAATACTGAGCGTCATCATTAACTATTCTAAGCATGAACCTTAAACAAAAGTGGTAGTCTCGACGTCCCCATACAGGTATATAATGAACGATCATAATAATAGGGAAGACTTGATATAAAACTCAGATAGAGAAAGAAATATATGGACGGAGTAAAGACTAAACAAGCTAAAATTTTCTCCATATCTCCTTGACGTGGAAGACAGTACCGTACTGTATTTTAACGGTTTACAGAATATTCTTACTTTGAAATCTGCATGGAAGAGTGTTTTATTTTTTATTTTAACTTGTTATTTAATAATTTTTTTACTTATGAAATACAAGCTGCTAAGCAAGAAGAAAACTAAAAAATGGCCTTTATATACTAAGTAATAACTTTATATATGCGTAATAACCTTATTGAACAAGCGAAATTGAGTTTTTCGTTTTGACTACATCGTTTGGCATTTGTCTGACTGTCTAAATGTAATATATTACACGATAACTTGTAAAACCGATATTTCACATAAACCGATTTTCGTAAAACTTAGAATGCGCATCCCCACCCATACCCGTATTATTTTTGACATTAATCCCTCGTATTATTTTTGACATTAATCCCTCAAAAATAGGGGTACGGGCAAAAATGTGAGGATTCAAAATATTGTTGCAAACACCCATATAAGGTATCAAATTAAAGAGAATTTTGATCAATATCTGAATATAATATAAGATTATAAACAATATACAACAATACTTTTTTTTACGCGAACAGACCAGCCGTGGATCACGCTAATATCATTTCCTTTTCTTCTCCTACCAGAAGGCCCTCATTCGCACACTATGCGCCGCCTTTCTTTCCACTGTCCACCCGTTTCTCGCTTCTTCTCACAACAGAGAACCTCAAGATTTTTATTTTGTTTCTGTATGTATTTCTATTCACACAGTCGTTCAAAGAGATGACCAATTTCATCATTTCTCCTCGAGTTGTTTGGTGTATCCGTTCAGACTGGAAAGTTGCCAAATATATTTGAAAATTTTTATTTAATCTGGACCGATCCATCCGAACCATATGTCCAAGAAATCTCAGTCTTTCCTTCGGAAACGCGTTTCCACATTTTCCTGGAAAATTTTCCACATGTTCTTCGGTTTCCTTGAGGCCATAAATTTTCCGAAGAATTCTTTGTTCAATTTAAGAAGATGTTCCAAATTTTGAAAGCACATTGTTTCCACTCCATACTTGACCACCAGCCTGATCACCGTGCTATAATGGCGGACTTTCACACTTCTGGAAAAGTTTTTTTTTCCGTACAGTTCCTGGGTTAGATTAAAAGCCTTTGCTAATTTGAGTTTTCTTAAAGGATTCTTTGTCGGAGGCATTTTGGGATATGTTTTCCCCAAGATATTTAAAATTGTTAGTACATTTTATTTCTCCATACGTAGTGTCCAGGCACGTTTATATAACAATACGTTTATTAATAATGTATTTTTTTTCAACTAACATAATATTGATAATATTGTTTAATATTAACACAATCTAACTAGCAGTAAGGATAATAATGTAATATAGTCTAGATACACTTTCAATTATAAATCATATGTATGTATATATGAATGACTTCTTAGGAGATAGGTTTGTTTGATTAACGCGTATGTCAATTGTAGAAATGTACATAAATACGGGTCCATTAGTGTTCACAATATTAGTGGACTAGAGTATTTTTATCAAATGTACTTTAATAAAACTGTCTATGAATACACTGGAAACAGTGAAGGTCACACAAAAATAATATAGACGCGTTACGTTACCGTGAAACGATAGATGTTAAGGCGTGTTCAATCTTGTATTACATTAAAATACAAAATTCATTCTGTGTACTTGTTTAATCCACAAAAGTTGACGATAGATGTTTAAAAATATATGCATCAGCTTATGATAATGAATGTTGATATTGTATTAATGTGAATTTAATATAATTTTTAATTGCATTTATTTCGAGTTCATAACTGTCGTCGTCATTGTCATCGTCGTTATCATCATTATCATCGCTACAGCCATCACACCACCATCGCCGTTATGCGAAAAAAAAAATTATTTTTCCATATTTAAACAATTCCTATTGATGGAGATGCCACACTGTTAACAAATAGGATATAGCTTGGTCTTGAAATTCTCATAACATACAGCTTATTAGATATTATCTGTTGCATGTTTTCTTCTCAGCTGTTTGGTATAATCAATGCGATATAGATAAAGTACAGGAATATCTTACATGGACATACATCATTAATATGCCTCGTTTGTACTGATTTCCATCAATTACAATTTCTTATAATGGAACGGATTGAGCGGTACTTATTCTATAAAAAAAATGCTAACGAACATGTGACGTGTTCTCTCTCTCTCTCTCTCTCTCTCACACACACACACACACACACACACACACACACACACAAGCACGCAAAGATAAAGGACGAATTACAAAGAAGAGGGGGGAGAGAGGGAGAGAGAGTATTTTTCAGGAGAAAAGAAATGCGGCAGAAATATTTTGTACAATGTGTTTCTCTTGGATTGGTGACCCACAGAACGCTGTGTCTGTTCCTTTAACATTATTTACAACTAAAACAGTTAGTTCGACAGCGTTGTCGCCTAATACAACTCGTAAGCCTACATACAGAACTGGAACTACGGCTGAACTATACAAATATTTTATAGTTCGCCTACCAAAACACAATTTGTAACTACTACTATTGCTTGTTCAGTTAAAGTGAACCATTAATTTGAAAGTTTTCAGCTGCCGCTGACAACAAAAACTGAAACACCGTTCGCATACTAAACGGAAGCGCGCGCGTATGCGTGTGAGGTAATGCAATTATGGCTGTGTACCCGCCGGCTACAACTTTGCTAATTTAATGAAACAAATATCAGTGTGCCAATTCAGCAGCAACACATACCAATCAAGCCGGCAGTGTATTCCGTAGTGTGCATATAGAATGTACGTAGCTCGCCCGTGGCGATAAAAATCAAAAACTTTGTGACGAGTTAATGTTGCAGGAGAGAGAGAGAGAGATGTAGAGAGAGAGAGAGAGATGGTGGGCGATAGGGAAAGAGAGGAGAGAGAGATAGAGATAGACGGTGGGAGAGAATGCTTTGTACGGAATAAAAAACTTACATTACTTTAGATCGATCGTTTTCAATACCGCTGATTGAATTTTCAAGAGTTTAACAGAAGCAGGCGGCGAAATAAAACGATCCTACTCCTTTGATGTTTGCATGTTGTAGATTCATATTACATCTTAAAAGAAAGAGAATGTAACCTCGAAACCCAAATTTGGTTTGTAAACCACAAAAGGGCTTGTGATCGGTTTAACAGAAAAGAATTACTTACGCAATATTATAGAGAAAAGAAGTATTCAAAACATCAGTAAAACTTGTTAGAAGGTTATACCAGAACACCGAAATAATAACAGTAAATAATGGGAAAGGAAAGGGATCCAATAAAGTTAAAAGTTAACGGATCCAATAAGAGTTAAACACGGGCGCAGTTTGTTACGACTTTATTTAATATCTTCATCTTTGACATTACTAGACAAAGGAAAGTAAGTATGAACCCTGGAATTTATGGAATCTTGCATAAGTATCTTGTCATTTTCTTACGACCAGATTGTAATACAGAAAACTAAAAGTGACTTATAATGTGCAATCACTTCTTTCTCACTTTCTTTCTTCATCTCTAAATAGGTCTTTGAAGTGTTTTTTAAAAAGTATTAACAAAGAAGAGTACATGTGTGGATTTAATAAGAAAATATCCTGTACGTCACAAAACATATGAAGATGAACCATTATTATTGAAACAGGGATCATATTACAACTAGGGGGAGGGAATGTTAATTACGAAAATGATAATGACATCAATAATACACTTCATCATATATTTCACATGATGTATGATCGAACATATTGAATATCAAACTAATGAGTAGCAAAGCAAGAAAGATAAAAATATTAAATGCTATAAAGTGATGGCAACGCTTGTTTTAACTTTGACTCTGGCTGGCAGACAAATGCTAAGAGTTATTAACAAAGAATACAGTAAGCTGAAGTGAAAAAGAAACAAGAATACACATAGGTCAGACTGGAACAATTATATTATGAATAAACTGAATACATATGTGTGTGTGTGTGTGTGTGTGTGTGTGTGTGTGTGTGAGAGAGAGAGAGAGAGAGAGAGAGAGAGAGAGAGAGAGAGAGAGAGAGAGAGAGAGAGAGACGGAGGGAGGATACGACAGAATAAACGATAGATTACGAGAAAGAAGAACTGAATGGAAACAACGCATCGACAGCATAGAAGAAAACATAAACAAGAATCAAGTAAAAAAATCAGAGGCTGCAGGGAAAACGCGATATAGATACGGAAAGGCTAAAGACGGAGTAAAGACTAAACAGGCCGAAATGTTCCCTACACGCTCTTGATGTGGAGGACAGTTCTGTATTATCACGGTGTACAGAATAGTCTTAATTTAAAACCTGCAAGGTAAATTCTCTTATCATTTATTTCTAGTTGTTATTAATTTGTTTATTTTATTTTAGAAACATAAGTTACTAAGAAAAAAAAACACTAAAATATGCCCTTTATACTGTTTGTAGATGTATTTCAATTGGCTTTGTAGAACAGGTTTTGCCTGGTAATCGAGATAGCAGTTTTTAATCCAACGGACGGCAAACGTAGTTTTTTTTGCTATATCAATGTACACGTTCCACGGATATTGGCCGTACAGGTGGTGAAGGTCCGACGTGTATCATCATAAATGCAGATAAAAAGATGGTTTACGAAGGGAAATTGGGGGCAAAAGATGAACGGAATTCCAAGTTTAAACAAGAGGTAAGCGAGATTAAATTTTTAAATATAATAAAAAAAAATAAGGTAAAATACGTACTTGCATCACATGAATGGAAGTGGAAAATTTATTGTAAAACGCTTGAGGGAAAAGTAAGTGAGAGGGAGGGAAACTGGAAGTACTTGGTGACGTACAGGCGATGTCGATGACATAGTATGAATGACAACAAGAAGAGGTTACGAGTTCCTAGTTATAACAAGGTTTAGTCATTCGATACAGGCAAAGAATAAGACGAACTTACTAATGCAGTGCACAATCGTTACATATTTACCACATAAGCTTACGTATTAGAACATGACAGGAAACTGTGCAACTCTAGGCGCTTCGCTGGAAAGGCTTTACACCACTGGATCTCCTTTTTGACGAGCACAGAATATATTGTATATGAATTTTCAATGGAAAAAGATTCCGTTTTCATCGTTCGCTACCGTTAGGCGTTCAGACTGGGCTTTCGGACTCGGTCGTCTGCCGGCGCCGTAGACCGTCGCCAAGTTGTCGGTGACGGAATAGTGTCTCTCCGTCGCCGAACTTTCCCGCGCGACATCACACGTCGGGTCGCCTGGCGTCGATCCGAGTAAACAAGGTTTCCTTCCTGTTTCTGATGGTTTTCTTAAGCCAAAAATTGTAGTAAAAATTACTCACAAAAATATGTCTTAATACAATCAATCTACAGAAGTTTAACAGTGCATACAATTTTAAATTTCAGCATTGATATAGAAGTCCATCTATGCTTAAAAGAATTTTAAATAAATTCTTGGGTCAGAATTTCTTTCGTATCTGTTCTATTATTCAAAATTTTGATTGTTTACATTAGTGATTGCCAAACTCTCCAAGTCACTGAACGCCTTACTCAAGTTGAACATATGTGGTGATCTACTTAAGCTAAGCCAGTCAGGGAAATGATGTGTATCTCACGAAATATTAACAATTACGTTTAATACTCAAGTGAAATAAATGTGTAAGTACAAATATAGGTAGGCCTACGTTAGTTTTGAAATTTACTTTATTATTTAAAATATTTTCGATTAATGTGAGCGCATACAATTTATTGTTGTTGTCTTTTTTGTGTTTTGCCTTTTAGTTTTTAAAACTCATTCTTCTGTGTACTATTTACAAAGATGGTGACAGATATTTACGTTTATCAACAAATTTTTATAAGGGACGACGACATGCAACTAAAAATGATGGCTTTTATATGGGTGGAGAAAATGCATTCCTTTACTAAAATATACAATAAAAACGTATTAAAAATAGTCGCCCATTAGGCCAGCTTACTTGTTACGAAAACGATGGCACTCACTAATATTTTTTCAACTTAGGCGAATAATTAGTTACTGCCATTCAAATACAATTGTCCAAATGTTCATCTGAGCGTCTATTTCTATGCTTGGTTTTTATTATCTTCAATTCGAAAAATAAGCATCCTATAGGCATGTAGAACTAAACAATGATATTAACGTCTTGATAAGTTATCTGGTGAACATTGAGCAGTTTAGACAAACTTCGGCGAGCACAGAAAATATCCTTGCGAGATACTGGTAGTTCACTATCGACGGTTTGGTCGATTATGGTTTCTGTTATAATTGCTCTATGTTACGGTTTCATGCAGCTAAAACAATAATACCACAGTTAAGCCTTCCGAAATGTTCATTACGGACTGAGTTGAACAGAACATTTTTAACATAAATCACTTCGATTTATTATTAACTTATATTTATTAATTAAATATATGTTCAGTCTAAGAACATCGAAATATTGAAAGTAAAACTGTATTTGTTAATTTTCAACAACCACAAATCAAATTATCTTAATTTACTTAGGCCTATAACAAATCCTTTACAGTAAAATAACACAAGTCACTGTCGTTTTATAATTATTTTGGCTATATAATACCTACTTTTTGTTCCCTACTTGATGTTAAATAAATTTTCATAATTTTTAACTGAAAAATATTTTTTTGAACATATATTTCTGTTTTGTGATACTTAACGCCTAAATTTTGAATTTGAGTAAAGCAATTATGTAACCAAGGCCTAATGCCGTCTTCAGACCCTACTCCCCCCCACCCGGGGCTTGAGCGCCCTTGTACACTTGCTTATAACGTCCCTGCATGGTGTCCATTAAGTGTAGCTTTGCAGTCGGTTCAGTTCAAAGTCAAGTCAATCGTACCCCGACCCCCTACTTACATAACAAAGAATTTGGCATTCTAGGTTGACTTGTTAGTAACCAGGCGATGTCTACACCAGAATCACACAATAAATTGTAGTATGTACTTTGTCGCAGGGCTTCTTTGACGGGACGAGTTGGTAATGTTTGAGAGCGTGAGTGGTAAATACCCCGCAAATGTGAATATCACGTACATGAACGAACAGTGAGCACTTGGCTTGTGTGTGGTGGTCCACTAACTTTTTCCAACGACGAAATGGCTGCCTACCTGCATCGTAGATGTATATTGTATTTTGTTTGGCCGAGTACAAGTAATGTCAGAGGAAATATCATGCGAATTGGAAACCCATATGTCGCAACAGACATTAAACCGAATGCTTAGTAATTATTATAATCTCTTCATGTAATTCTTGAAATATTGTGTATTTGTATTTTTTAACATATACATATAGGCCTACATTTATTTCTATGATGAATGTATTGACACAGCAAATATGGACACACTTCATTAATTGCTAATATTAGTTTCACAAATTATGAAAAATGAACAATGAGGCTGCAAAAAAAAGGCTCATCTCTTATTTCAGCGCAAAAGTACGTACACTTTATTACTGAAACGCGAAAACAACGAAAAAATATTAAAAGGGGAATTGATCTGATGAACAGATCTGCCGACGCCGATCCAGACAGGTAGTCTGCCGCAATATTCTTGGCAACAATAAATACTTTTCACTGGTGTGCATGCGTGCATGCGCGCCCGTGTACGTTTAATTGTACTGCACAGAGTGTGTGCTTTCAGGGCGTTGCGTTTTTGCAGAATAACGCTTCATACATTATTCTCGTGTCTCGTGTATACTGTGCGTGCGTGAGTTTGCGAATAGAGAGATTCAGAAGAGTCAGAACGTATTCTAGATTTAATTCTTGTGTATGTGTCGGGGTGAAGAGGGGTTTGCACCCGAACCTTTATTGAAGTTTGGTGACTGCTTCAATTGTCTGTGCAAAAACATTAAACTATGTTTCTGGACATGTAAAAAGAGGGGTACAAAAACATGTACGTAGATCAAAATATTTAATGAGAAGTGTAGAATATTTTTTAAAAACTCGTGAAGTCATGGTGAATTTGTCCTGACAGCCTTCATTAGCCATGTCTCGTTTACTCAGCACCGACTCTATTAGGTTTGCGAGGGCTAGAGGATCATGTCCTGTTTCACAATTCTTGCATGTATTTCCTGTTTCTCCGCCGTCAACAGTCCCAAGTCAGGATGAGAAAGATTTACAGTGAGGCCACAGCACGCTGTTGGGGTAAAAAGCACTGCACTGCTCAACGGACCAAAGAACAGCCTATAGATTATAATCTTTTTAACTCTATTTGTTAGGACTTCCATTCACTACTTCTTCCCGTCAAGCCCATTAATCCTTCCCCTACTCTCTAAATATAGTTTCTTCAAATGCAATTAGATCTTCAATGGAAATGCCATGTCCACGTTTCTGCAACTTCCAGATAACATATACGTTCGTCTTCTTTTGAGTTTCCAGAACTCTCACTTCTATGAAACAACGTAGTCGACACCAATGTTCAGAATCTTCCCTACCTCTATGCCGATCCCTTATTTTTTACAAATTCAATCTGTTACGTTTTCCTTGGCAGTAAAAGCTTATTTTGCAAAGGCGTTCTCCTCTTCGTTTCTACTGAACATCTCGTGTCCTTAATAACTATATTTTCTAGTTAACGGTACTGATTTACCTGTTTTGTCTTTCTATTATCTATTCTGATGTCAACTGCATCTATCCTAACATAGATTTTACTATTGCCTGTCTGAATACTTTTTTTGTTGGAAGGTGATTTTGTTGGTGACTTGTAATCGCAACGGCTGTGCTCCCAACCGTATCCCATCTGTGTGCCAATATTACAGCTGTCTGATTTGTAATTGCCTGGGCTAGATAAGTACCAGTCTCTCTCTCTCTCTCTCGCCCCCCTACACACACACACACACAAAATATGTATTTGACCAATTTATATTGTTTCAAAAAACTTCTTCTTTCTCTTGTTCTCCCTATGACGATTAGGCGATATCGTCTGTTCCGGTCAGCAAAGTCAAGCCATCTATTCAGCCTTTCGGGACGTGGCTTCGTTTGGACTTATAAAAGAGCACTTGGCTGGGCAACCTGTTAATATGTCAATATATCGCAACCAACACTCCGATATTCCCCGATGATAATTTCGCTCAGTGAGGAAGTGTTTAATTCCTGCCGTAGGCTATATCATGATTACGTATTCTACCTGCTCGTGTACATCCATCGCAGAACGCAGAAACTTCACCTCGGAATCCTGCTAATACCTTTCCGTGTCGTTACCCAATTCTCAGACTCATATAACATAGTATGGACTACTGTGACTACAAAACTTTAACTGGGTCTATTTTCTCGCTAAAATACTGCTAAAGAACGAATTTTGAAGAATTTTTTATCTTAATAATAAAGATATTGCCTATATTACACCGGGAAAGTAGACAGACCAGACTGCACTTTCTGCAAACCGGAACTAGCGATGTTCACCAAACGTTTTTCACCTGTAACAGATGGAAAGAGGAGAGGCAAACTCTAGAAAATGTAGTGGGACAGATCTCGTTCGAAAATATTGTCGGACTAACGCTGCAAAGCGAGCACTACTGGAATCAGGTAGCAGCCTACATAGAAAAGGTACTAAGGCGTAAGAAGGAAGCAGAAAACAATCTTGGCTAGGGGCGCTGACAGTATAGCAGAAAACAGGTAACGTGAACAAGCTGAAGGTTTAAAACAGATGAACATCCACAGGACGAAGTCAAATGGCACCACCTTGAGGTGATTGCGAAAGCTCGAGTCCGGAGGTGGATCCATGCTGTGGACAAAAGGGTTTGTGGTTTTGGTGGCTGCAAGTGTCACACACCGTGGCAATGCGGGCCTCCCTGCGGTCGGTGAACACTAGTTTTCCACAGTCTCGTAAGAAAAAAAAAAATAGCCTCTATTACGAGGGTCAGTTGAAAAGTTTGCGGAGCGACATCTGTAACTTAGCGGTAAAACTAAAATTTTTCGTGTGCTGCAAGATTTCTATTTTATGTGAACTCCTGTTAATTTCCAAATCTATCTATCAATGTATTCATTGTTTAGAAGCTGTTTAAAATTGACGTGTCATACGTGTTTTAGAAAACGGGCAAAGTCAAACATCGTGGTGTGATTCTTTGTTAAAAATTGTTTAGCGCCAACGGAAATTCAAAACGAAATTTTAAATGTGTCAGAAGATGTTGGGCCTTCAAAATCAACGGTATGTAAGTAGGCACTTGAGTTTAAACGTGGTCGTACGAGCATTGAAAACGTGGTTGCACTGGACGCCCAAAAAATGCAACAACTCCAGATGCGGAAGCCATCTTGCACAACGCTTTTTCACACCAAGTTCTTTAGTTAAAAGTATGAAGCACACGCTCATATGAGATGCCTATGATTTCAGTAACGTCATCCACTCCTCAATCTGCGGTTTTCCAACACCCTATGACATTTTTTCAATAATGCCATATTTTGTTGCACTTTTTGGACGTCCACTGCTGGGATAGTCTTCGGTGCTTGTGCTACTACTACTACTACTACTACTGCTACTACTACTACTACTACTTACTACTACTACTACTACTACTACTACTACTACTACTACTACTACTACTACTACTACTATAATAGGCAGTAGTGAGGCAGTACTCACCCACAGGGGCGTTCGGTGAAGACAATGTAATTAGGATGTTCGGCGGCAACCCGTTCCACAAATTTGACGCAGGTACAGTTCTCCCAGTGACGCATGGCCTGCTTGAAGAGCGCTTTGTGCGCGCCGCTGAAGTTGCCGTCGATCTCGTACGGTATGACGCCGTAGTCCCAGACGCGTTCCTTACGCGCGGTCGCCGCTCTGGTTACTCTCCTGTACGTGTGTTCCTCCGCTGCCAGTTGGATGCTGCGGATGAGACGTTTGGGCGGTGGTGTCTCCACCACTGGCGTCGTCCCGTTGCTTTTGTCTTTCCTGTAAACACAACAATACAGATGTACAGTTATTGACGATTGGATAAACTCATTAGTCGTAACACACAAATAAAAATTTACAAGATACTTATCAGACCGGTTGTTACTTATGGAGGAGGGACAAGGACATTGACATAAAAAAGGAATAAGAAACACTAAGAAGGTTAAAGAAAGATCGTAAACGTGTTTGTGGCCCGGTTAAAAAAGATGATGAATAACCAGGAGATAGATGAGCTATTGAACCATGAGGAAATTGTAGGACTCTTAAAGGCTCAACGAATACTATGGTTAGGTCACTTAGAGCGGATGGATGAAAGCCTATACAAAAGAAAATCCTGAGGGCACATGTCTATAAAACCAGAAAAAGGGGCCGACCTAGGATAAGATGGTTTGGATGATGTGCTAGAAAATCTCAGAAGAATGGATGTGAGGGGTTACTCTGAGATGTAAATTGATAGGAGACATTGGAGAAAATTGGTGTTGGAAGCCAGGGCTCATGTTGGGCTGTAATGCTAAAGAAGAAGAATTAACGATTGAATTCCAAAGCCACACAATCAACATTATCGACTAAGTAATTATAATGATAACGTAACGTTACAGTTGTTAACACTGATTTTACAATCAGTTGTTTTCTAATTCATTGGCCTATTAGTAACACACTGTTAAAACAATTATAATTGAACGAGCGAAGCAAGTTCTCAGCTTTATCTCGACCGTTCATATTACGGTAACTTTTGTACGCAGTAACCAATTTTTTTTTTTTAACTCATCCCGCGTGTTCTAGTTTTCCCTGCGACCTGTGTATTATTTTTGAAACTGATCTCCCAAAAAAGGGGGCGGGAGGGAACAATGTGAGGGTCAAAATTTTTAAAAATTGGAAATAGGTTACCAAATCAAATAGGATTTTAACTAAAATCTGAATATAGTGTTAAGTTTTGGGAGTTTCAAAATTTTGAGACATCAGGGTCGACAAGAGATGAAATTTTAAAAAGTACATAACGAGTATAAGAGTAAAAGAAATTTTAACCTAAATCAAAATTTAGTGTTTACTTGGAAATTTTTTAGCTTTAGGAGAACTACGATTCAAAACAGAAGACAAAATTTTGAAAAATTGTTAACGTTTATTTGTGTAAATGTTTTGTTTTTATAAATGTTTTTCGTTCAACATAATGAGTTCTGCAGCTGACGGAACTTACTAGTACCTAATGAATGTTTCATTATTATCCAATAAATTTTATATGACCTGAAATTATACAAAATATTCTGAACGTTCCTGAACGAAGATATGGCAAATTTCATTATAATTTGCTTTTTACTTCCATGTTTCATAAGGAAATGGAAGTATGGTCATGGCGAAAAAAATCGTGTTCGAGATAACGGCAGATTCTAATTGTACTACCATCAAAACATGGAAAAAATTAATTTTCGAAAAGTGTGTATGTGTCTGTGTAGAATTTTTTTATGGCAAACGATAACAGCCGTAAATTCAAACAGAATCAAATAATTTTTTGCATACTGCCCTGAATTGTAGAGGACTCAAGGCCTATTGTTTTTGATGAAGACCGGTTAAGGGAAAGGGGTAGTTTACCTGCAACGTTTTACGTTTTAACAAGAGTAAAGTGCTTAATTTTGATAAATAAAGTATCCTGAAAAGAAGGTCATAATAATCCACTGTAGAAAGGTAGATGAAATATCTATAAATGAAAAGGGTAGTTGAAGGGGGGACGGGGTAATTTTTTTTATAAATTAAAATGGTAGTTGATGATGGAGGAGGTAAATTTTTATAAGTTTTATATGTGTACTACGTTATTGAGAACAAAGAAGTAGTTTCTATGGAAACATTTCTTTTCACTTTAACAAAATTCTATATTTTTCATTTTAATTTAAATCACGTGTGAGTGAAAATATATCGTTCCTGGCAGGCAAGCATATCTCAATTATGTAATGTTTACTTTTCCAAAGTTTTATTATTGTGATTACCGCAATAAAAAGTCCGGCAGGACACACACACACACACACACACACAAAATTCGCGTTATTTCTGGCCTCATTCATGTTTATTTTCTTATGTTTGCACGCTTTTTAAATGGAAAGTGCCGAAACCCACACCAACACAACGCGTGCAAGCCGAAAAGATGGACATCGATTTGGTTCCTGTGGATCGCTGGGCAGTGTTGTTGTATTAAAGCAATTAATACAATCTGTGTACTTATTTCTATTATGATATGAGAATTATAAACTAATATGTGCATGTGTGTACGTATGAAAAATATATAAATATTTTTCTCCTTTGGAAAATTGTTTGCCCCTCCTTCCACTCCTTGAAAATATTTTGACCTCCCTGATGGCTAGTTATTTACTAGATTGTGTGGAATATAGCGTTATGACATGGATCAGAATGGTGGGTGTTAAACAGGAGACACAAACGTATTAAGGAAGAAATGTTTTGCTGAGAAATTTATAATTATACGGGTGAACAGAATAGTCGTTCAGGAAATCAGAAGACAATGAAAAGAAAGAAATCAAGATTCGATTTGAAAAAAGAAAAATGACTAGTATAGTATTGACAGGAAAGAGTTTGATAACACTATAGACATCCCTCGGCCCCTCGCAGCGAGAGTCCAATTTCATTACATGAATCAGAACGCAGCTACCTTTAGTTAGCTCTTCGTTCGACCTACTTTTATCCAAAAGTACAGTCCTTCCTCACGAAGGTTGAGGATAGCCTTAATCCACCTGACATAGTGGTACCATTTTAGCTGATACGTAGTTTCTTCAGAACTCAAGCATCCACTTATTTAATTAATATTTGATTGATTTTAAATATAAATTTTAGGACATGGAAGTCATGTATGGTTCTCCATACCGATTTTGTGTGTGTTAAAATCGTCTTTTCATGCAGTGGTATGGTTACCGGCACTTTGATTTACAATGACCGCTTTGAGTTTACTTCTACGTCTGCAAAAACTATCAAATGTGTCCAGTTACATGGAAGATCAGACATTGTACCAATGCTATAGTCGCTAATCAAAAGTGACTGCAAGAGATATGTTGGCATGAACTAACATTGTGACGCGGATGCGACATAGTGTACGTGACGGTGGTCACGTATTCTGTTATCGGCAGGATGATGCAATATTCTAGAGCTGCGCTATCGGCGTTGCGCGAGTCACGACGCAACACGGATAACCTTGCCTGCTCTATAAGGATCAGCAACGGATCCGTGGCAGTCGTCCGGGCGCCTCTATCAAGACACGGGAGAAAGCTACGCCTCTAACACAACGCGACTCCGTGGGTTCGGCGAAGTATGCGACATGGCTGCGATCAGTTCGGTGTTTAATCAGTGTTAAGTGTAAGAGAATGAATTTAGTGACAAGTATTTCATTAATTATTTTAAATTGCGGACTACTGTAATTATGTCACTTTTTTATTTGTTGTGATAGTGTATAAACGATGGACATAGACGAACTTCTGTAACATCAGTGTCATTGAGTGATGTTAATAAAATTCTAAATATATCGGTCTTTGGCGTTTAATAATTTGTTTCACTGTTGCGAGAACAGGATCGTCGTACGAGTATTTAAATGTACTGTCTTAAGAAATTGTTTTTATGCGTGCCGATAGTAATTATAATTTAGAGGAACCCCTAATTTTTAGAATATGTAAGAAAAATATACATTCACACGCACAAACGTACCTAAAGCACACACACACGCTCCCGCTCGCATATTTTTTATTTTAATAAATATCGATTGTAAATGGAAGAAGAGTTTGCATGAAAATGAGTAAACTGTATTCAAAACTAATGGCAAACCCGTAAAAGCATGACTTTATGCAACTGGCTACGCGTTTTAAGTGAAATACCTTCCCCTTAATCAGATGGAATGGTTAACGCAATACTTCAATTTTGACGATTATTTCTTAACTTCTAGAATATAAGAAGTTAATTTAAAGTGAAGAATAATCACTGTAACACGTCTAGCAATATGTCTAAGTTTACAGCATTAAAACAGGAGACTCTACCGGATCCAGTAAAAGTTAAAGGTAATGAAATAGATCACGTTAATTGCTATGGATGTTAGGCACGATAGAAAATAAGTACAGAAAGTGAAATACGTGTACCTGAACACGTATGTGGAACAGTTAATACGACGCGTCAGAACAAAGTACGGATGTAAAAATTAAAAATTTACAAAATAGTGTCTGACCCCTGTCCAGTGGAACGTGGTCCACGATTACAAAAAGAGAAAAAGAAATACAGGTCGCTGAGATAAAATTTCTGCGGGTATCAAAGAGAGATATCAAAGAATAAGAGAGAACCAAAGACAGAGAGAGAGAGAGAGAGAGAGAGAGAGAGAGAGAGAGAGAGAGAGAGAGAGAGAGAGAGAGAGAGAGAGAGAGAGACAGACAGACAGACAGAGACAGAGAGAGAGAGAGAGAGAGACAGACAGACAGAGACAGAGAGAGAGAGAGACAGAGTTTCTGAAGAAAAAATGTTTAGAGAGAAATTCCCGTTGGTGGACGATAGGAAAGGAGAGACTCATAGGGAGAGCAATGTGTAACACCGCTAACCCACAGTCGTTGGGAAAGACAAAAATTCAGTTTTATGATCTAAGTCTCGACCACTGTTTCATAACGGCACATGATGTTACAATTACGGTAAATACAAATTCTTCAGTGCCTTATATACATTATTTGAAGTAAACGACTCTAATTATTTTGGCATATTTTGCCTGCTGAGCGGAATAACATTGAATTTATTCTTCCACCAGGCGGAGTAAAATTAGCTTAGTGATGAACGCAGAGCACTCAATTAGCTGGCGCAGAGATTACTGTCTTCTCCTGTTTTCAAGGATTAGCATTCTCATATCAATTTAATTGAACATAAAGATGAATTCCCTAAAAACGTTAGTAATTCCCTATTGCGTTAGTAACATTTAATCATACAAAAATTATAAAAGGTTTTTGTTGTAAAGGATACCGGCCTAAATGCATGTTTTAGATGTTTTACGAACTTAACTTTAATTTGAGTCAGTACGTATAAGATTTTACTGTAGTCGTCTATTTATTAATTGAGTAGCCAGGGCGAATGAGTGAGTGAGAGAGAGAGAGAGAGAGAGAGAGAGAGAGAGAGAGAGAGATTTCTGTTTTCTTTAAATGCCAGTCTTCTGAAATCGTGAAACCCTGCCTATTGCCAGGAGTCAACGTCGCGCCTGAGGCCGACGATACGATTTAATGATTACATCAGCTGTGCATAACAACGTTTTTGATGCAGTGTTATTACATCACAAAAAGTGACATAATGCGTGCCTCATTTGCCAGGAATTCACCGATGTTTCCACGAGTTGCATTGCACTCGTACTGTTTTTGCTGTGTCAAAAACTTAATATTTTTAATTAAACGCAGTGCATTCGGTCATTCAAGGTAATTCTTATTTTTAAACATGTCATTTATTACGATAATTCACGCATTTTTTCCGGCTAAATTATCTAAAAAATATGATTTAATTTTTATAATTTTGTCTTCTTTAAATTGTGCTCGGTTTGGTATGTGTTAATAACGATTATAACTGTTTCCCAATTAATTGAAATACCGTTTCCGTTAAGAGAACGTTACTATTTTATAGTAAATAATAGTACCGCAGCTTATATTTTTATTTTGTATTATTACTACATATTAAATGTACTTCATAACAAACTTTTTTTTAATCAAAAAATGCCTTAATTTTTTTAAAGCGACATACAAATGTCAACTGAAGACGTATCAAATGTGTTGGATTTCTTTTTGTTGTTGTTTCAGATATACTAGTTTTTATTGTCCTAGTTGTTGAACCCGATTGTCCTAGAAATTCATTTTAACACATGGCAAAATCTATATATTGTAACGTAACAAAGTTAAGGTCCCAGACGTTACATAAAAATTTTGTCAATATAAATTAAAACAATACCCAATGTATGCCATAATTAAGGTCAGGAAGGTAAACCTCACATAATAAATATATTAATAATACCTAGTAAGGTTACTAGGTAATAAAATAATAATAAAAAATGTCTATAAGTATAAAATATGGAGTGATCAGTGGAAGATGTAAACAATAAACACAGTGTCTAATGAGATGAAATTACTATAGACAAGTTTGAAAAGAGTAGACTGTTTAATTGATATTTAATGTTTTATAATGATGTACATGTTGTGCTTTATCATGATATTTTGTTTACATGATATTTATTCTGTTTTGTATGTAGCAGGTGTGAAGCAATTGCTTTAAGAAAGTATTAAGTAATTGATACTAATTTCATTCATGTCAAACTTTTATTTAAGTAATTAAATACAAGTGTATTTATATGTATTGTTTCATGTTAAGTGTATTTACTTTGAATAATTAATGAAGATATCGTAAGATAATATTTGTAAACTTGGCCAGGAAGGCAATAATTGTTAATAAATTGTCAAGGGGTCATAGTAATTATGTTATAAACAGATGAAGGGTTCAATAATAAAATAAATAATAATAAATTGAAATCAGGATAAAATAAAATTAGAATAATTGGCCATAAGCCAGTGACTCAGGTCAAAAGCCAGTACAGTAGGTCAGGTCAAAAAAGTTAAATTAAAATAAAAAATTATAACACTTGTAATAAAACAAATAGGCCTAAAATTAGTATTTTGTAAAAGGAAAATAATACCTTTTAAAATAAGTCGATCAAGAAGAAAATGTAGTAAAATGTATATGGGTTAATAATGCACATTAGGTGAAAGTTTTATATGATTTAATGTAATTTTAATAAGGGAGTATTTTATTAAAAAAGTGTAAGAATATTTCCTAATTACGGCTCTAGGATAACAAATATTATCCAATAACAGAAGAAGAAATGGTTGTTAGGGACGACTGAATGCAAGATATCTTGTTGATTTCAACACTCAATTGTTATTATGTGAATGGGTAGAGTTCAGTTAATACAAATTTAAAATAAAGAAAACCAAACTAAATGAATCAAATTAAAATAAATCAAATATAATAAACAGAAATCCATTAAAAAGGACTGAGTAGTGACTTCCGAATCTATCTCTCAGCAAATATAATTCGACATACCATTAAAGTCAAATGAATTCAAAAAAATAAATCATTCAGCCTACTAACAGCAAAGAGTAATGATGAAGATGAACTATAATTAAATAAAGATGATCCAAAGCCGAGGGATGCCAAATTAATTAAAAATATATATTAAAAACAAACGAAGAAATTTGAAATAACGTTCTAAACCTCACTTTGCACTACCGAACGAAGTCTTAATACTACACAAATTCCATTGGGACCTGCAACTACCAGAACCGTGAAGATTAACGAAGACCAGAACTGAAACTTCTACTACATTCTGGGACATCAATACCAAACTTTTATTGAGAAGCTGGAGGCTGTTATTATTCAAGAGCTGAATCACCATTCTGTTCTCGTCTCGGCGTAGCAAAACACGGCCATACTAAGTATCCGGTCCAAGTTGGTAAAAAACCTGCTTATATTTAATTATATAATAAGGTTTTATAACAATATTGTAATACTTGGTAACCTTAAAATTGCATTACCTGACCTTACTAATAGTTAAAAGAACTACATGTACCCTGAGATAAAAAACAAATTAAAAATTATAATTTTTAACCCATCTAAAACCCGAATTCAATAACGAATCGATTACGTATTGTGTAATCGATATGGTGTATTAGCGGCAAAAGGAAGCATCTGTTGGAATTAAAACATATATAAAATAAAGAATCCTTCTTGAATTAGACGATTTCTTGTTATTTGTAGAATAATTAGTATATTTCGAATAGGGTGTAATTTACAGAGAAAGGAACGTGAGAAACACATCAAGCGGAACGACTTAACCTATAATAACTGGTCAATCGCAAACCACAGCGCTCGTTTGTTGACAGCTGGTGAATACGGGAGAATAGAGAACTAACTTGCTCTCTGCGCTCTCCTCTCTTTACACTTTCGATACAGACTAGGGTTGGAGAAAAATATTGAATTATTCAATATAATAACTGGAATAGAGCGTTTTTCTCTTGTAAAACACTTAATAACTATCTAATACAGATCTATTATCAAGAACCGAATAATATCAACCACCAGAAGATTTGTTACAATATGTATATATATATATTGTAACGGTACATAACCCGGTCCCAATAAAGTAAGTCATGAGAGTGAAAGTCAAAAATGGGTAGAACTAAAGCTCGCTCAAAATTTAATTATATCACTCCACATAATAAACAATTCGAGTGGTATATAGTGCGAAGTGAGTGATAGTGTACCCATTGAGGTGAAAAACCAAAGTGAAACTAATGTATTACTAAACTGTGCTGTATGTTTTGGATAGGATAAAACTATGGAAGTAGTAGGTAATAATACTAATCGATTTTTGTGATTTTATTTATTTATTGTAATTTATATTGTATGAACCACAATTTGTTATACCCCAGTTAATATTATATTGTTTCAAATAATTATGTTAGATTGTAAGAAAACCCAGGGTTTAATTTTAAAGGACATACAAATTTTAACTACCAAAGATAATATAAAATTAAAATAATCCTATGAAGGAAGTGACAACAGGAAGTAGTACCGGGTATGAACACTATTCGAGATTAAATAAATAATATATAAATTTATTTAATGATAATAAAATGATAAAATATTTATATACAAGGTCATAAAAAAATTAACCAAAACATATTATGTGAATTAAATTAGTAAATAAACCGGAATGGAAGGGAATTATTTTTCCATAAATAAAAATATAAATTTATAATAATCACAAACTGCCTACATAATAAAAATACTATGTGTTACTAAGAGTGATGGAAAATAACAAGTATTGTGAATAAGAAAAAAAATTTTGAACTGAACCAGGAAGTTGAAGAATCGATGCGACAAAAATTATAAAAAAATAACCTTTTTTGGACGTTGGAGGAGGCGAAATTCACGCAAGAGTAATAAACGAAGTGAATACTAACCAATTATACCTGAGGAATCCAAATTAAAAGGTGTTATACATTAAAAACCAGTGGATGAAACCATTCTGAGGATCCAATATAATTCGGCCTACGTCTAGTAGACAATCAGAAAATCATCCAAATGAAAAGGAAATAATAACGCAAGACGTACCTCATCACAGAATAAAACTTCAATCCAGTAAGGACAACACGGAGCGAGGTAATATAAACATTTTTCGTAATAAATCCCGAAGAAAACTCGTTTTTTAATAGTGAAAATAGAACAAAAAATATTAATTGTATCATATGCTTATTTCAAAAGTAAACAAATACATGCTGCTCTCTTACGGCAGTTCCGGAAACTACGTAATATCTGAAAATTAAACCAAATTATTTATTAATTTCTTATATTTGTAAAGCGTAGCATTTAGCCATTTCTGACACTCTCATAATACAAAGAATTCACCCTGAACCCTGGGGAATTAATAAGAATTATGTAATAACTGATGTATTTTATTATAGCGTAATATTGGTTAAATAACAACATATATGTTTTGTTCTTTAGACAGATCTATGTTTACTCGGTAAAGGCGAGAGGATGTTTTCTTTTTAAAAAGATTAATTGTGATACCTATACTTTGGTGGCTGGAGACAAAAGTCAATATTATAAAGCAATATTATTGAAAATTAATATTGAATTATAACGTGTTATAATTTATTGTAGTGGGTAGTTAATGAAAATTTCAGCACAACATACAGAAAAAATCGTCACAACAGAGGGGCAATAATGATACTTACTCTCTCTTCTGCATAAGGCTGAACAAATTACCTCCTTGACCCCAAATCACACACTCTCGATTTCTTTTAGATTGAGTAAAACAAGATAAACGAAATCCTTTATTTATACCGTTTAAAACGTCAGTTAGTATAATTCAAAAGTGACGCATACTGCGAGAGGCATATAATAACACTTCCATAACACATCACATCAAAAAGCGGTACGTTACAGAATTGGCGAACTCAACATTTGGGGCTTGACTCAGACTGACGTTTCGCTAAAGTGCCTCACATAAAAGCAGGACGTTACAGATTGGCGCTCAACGTAAAAGGGCGGTAATTAGAAAAGAATTTTGATATTTAATAAAAAGATATATCAAAAAATCTAATTATCGTTGGCAGTTATGAGAAAACAAGAAATGCCTAATACCCGAGGAAAATCGAAGAAGAGGGCAGAAGAAAAGGAGATTGAAGAAGGTGGACAGGAACAAGAAATAGAGTTAGTCACGGACAGTGAAATGGACCAACAGACAAGTGATACAGAAGAAACCGAAGTAGTTATGGATACGGACAAGGAAATAGTTGAAGAGGATGCCCAAGGGGATCAACCAGATAAATTCAACCAAAAAGAAGACATGAGCATGCAGGAGATGTTGAGAATTATTATGGAAAGCAATAGACAAACCAATGATAAAATAGACGAAAAATTTAAGAAACAGGAGGAACAAAATAGACAAACCAATGATAAAATAGACGAAAAATTTAAGAAACAGGAGGAAAACTTAAAACAAACCATGAATGAACAATACCATGAACTGAAGGAAGCGGTTGAAGGGCAAAGAGAAGAGATGAATGCAAAATTTGAAGAGAATAATGAGAATTTAAAACAAATTGAGAGTAAGATGGAGAATTTCAATAAAGAATTAAGAGAAAATCTAGAAGGTAAAATTGAACTGGTCAATAATACGTTAAGCCAAAGAGTAGAGGCATATAAGGAAGAGGCAGAGAAGAAATTAGTAGAAACTAACCAAAGATTAGATACAACTGAAGAGAAGATGGAACTAATTAAAATTGGAGTTGAGGCACGAATGGAAAAAGAAGAACAAGATAATCAAGTTCGTGTAATGGCCATACGACAAGAAAACACTGACCAGTTAGATAGCATTAAAAGCAGTCTAAACTGTAAATTTTCAGAGTTTCATAAAACTGTAGAGAATGTAAAAAATCAATGTGATAGCCAAGCAGAGAAATTAGATAGTTTGCAACAAATACAAAACAATTTTCAATGTGATGTAGATAGAATAAGCGCTAGATCTGCATGCAGCAGTCATCATGTTTATCCAGACCATAAGGAAAGTGTAAACTTTCGGGATTATCTCAGAAACCCACTTGAATTTTTAGGGAGAGTAGATGAAATTTTGAACAGATCAAAGGAGAATAGATGGAATATGATAAAAGGTCTATTAGACGAATCGTTCAAAAATATCAATGATAATTGGTGGACAGCAATTAGGAACGAGGTGTGTGATTATGAGGGTTTCAAAACTATGTTCAAACTTAAGTACTGGTCAGAATCAGTACAAAACATTATTAGGGACGATATCTGTCATGGTAGGTATGACCGTACAGCGGGACAAACACCTACTGCTTACTTTTTAGGGAAGGTGTGTATCGCCAAGTATCTAGACCCTAAGATACCTGAAGAGTGTCTGGTGACCAAAATGGCGTATCATTTTGAAGAAAAGATCATCAGTGCACGCTTGAGTGGACAAATCAAAACTATTGGAGGCATGGAAACGCTGCTAGAAAATTATGAACAGGAATCTTATTATAGGAGAAGTAGATGGAGGTCAGGGAATACCGAGGAGCGGAAGAATGAACCACCAAGAGAGAATCGGCCCAGAGTTAATTATGTACATGCTAATAACAATTATTACAGTAATAGTTACCAAGGAAGACGGCCGTATTTTAACCAGAGACAAAATTATGATAGAAGAGATGAGAGAAACAACTACAACAGACAACAATGGAATGATCATGACGAATATAGGAGGTCCAGAAGTGGAGATAGACATAGGGACATACGTTCAGGAGATCCACCAAATGACAATCAGGGAACTAATCAAGCCCAAGTAAATTATCTAATGGCTGATGAAAGGGATTCGAGGAGACCCGAAGAACAGCAACAAAGAAAAGTGGACAAACGAGTTGACCATGGGAAAAATCAAGGGTCTAATCCTGGTCCCAGTAATAAAGATGAGAGGCTATATACATACGATAATATTGAAATGTATGGTAGTGATCCGCAATGGGGCAATCCAATAGCGAATTTTATTGACAAGTTTAATCAACAGAATCCACGGGAAAAATATACGAGTGGATCAATCCGTGTTGTGAATGATACTGAAAATGGTTAAACTAATTTAAAGTGAAGAGAATAAAAAACCCCAAAATTCAAAAAGTGTGTAAGTACAACTTACTTAAGATATTTTGCAACCATTAGAATTAATAAAAAGCATGTAAGTACATCTTACTCAAGTTATTTTGAAACCATATAATTTAAAATAAAAAGACAAAACACCAAGAAAATGTAAGAGCAGATTATATAATTTAGTTATGAAGAACTGATTTAAAATGGACTAATAGGAAAAATAATATTTTATGGTAACAAACTGAAGAATAAATAAATAAACAATTAATGGTAATGTGCTGAGATAAGAAGGTACAATAAGAAGAATAACGAATAATTTAATGACTCCAATGAAACTGAAGTAGGATGATAATTAATACAACAAAAATTTGAATTTCTCGGAATTGAAGATTATATAAGAAGAAATGATACGGAGAAATATGTCACATGAAGTAAAGTCAGAAGAATTTTAACATAAGGCCTATCAATGATGTTATATGCTATTAGTCAATGGAAAAGAAGAAGGAATCCAGGAGAAGAAGAAATATATAAATAAATACAAACAGCTACAGTATGAAGAATCCCAAAAGTGTTTGGTACTAGTCGCTAATTGACTACTACTTATAATTTTTTTATTTTTATGTATTGACCGTAGAAATGTTCCGGCAATAATTTTTATGAGCAGGGATGATGTTCCCCTGGTCTCAGGAGGTGTAAGGATGGACAGCGGTGTATGGACCCAGAGTGGCCACCCGACTGGAACCACCGCACAAGATAGGGAAAAATGTTAGGGAAATTGAATATTTAAGGGATAATAATTATAAAATAGCTGAAAAGATTGATATTAGATTCCAGATGTATAAATGAAGAAAATAGAAGGAAGATAGCAGACCGAAGCTTAATTGATAAAGCGAATTTATAAAAGTAAATAGAAATGAGTGTTGAAACAATTTTAATATGATTAATGTGACCAGTCCTTATCAAATAAAATGTGGAAGTACCACTAACCCCGAGAAATAATTGATGAATTTGCCTCCAAGAGAGAGAGAGTTAAGTAAGAAAACGACAATTACCACAAGTCTGAATTACCAGAGTTTATAATCAGTCAGCAATGAAACATTATTATGAAAACAAAGTCAAGACCATTAGGAGACTTGAACCAATTAACAATTTATTTCTATCAACGAGTTGAACTAAAATAAATTTGTTCTAGTGGGGGGGCTTTATGTAACGGTACATAACCCGGTCCCAATAAAGTAAGTCATGAGAGTGAAAGTCAGAAATGGGTAGAACTAAAGCTCGCTCAAAATTTAATTATATCACTCCACATAATAAACAATTCGAGTGGTATATAGTGCGAAGTGAGTGATAGTGTACCCATTGAGGTGAAAAACCAAAGTGAAATTAATGTATTACTAAACTGTGCTGTATGTTTTGGATAGGATAAAACTATGGAAGTAGTAGGTAATAATACTAATCGATTTTTGTGATTTTATTTATTTATTGTAATTTATATTGTATGAACCACAATTTGTTATACCCCAGTTAATATTATATTGTTTCAAATAATTATGTTAGATTGTAAGAAAACCCAGGGTTTAATTTTAAAGGACATAAAAATTTTAACTACCAAAGATAATATAAAATTAAAATAATCCTATGAAGGAAGTGACAACAGGAAGTAGTACCGGGTATGAACACTATTCGAGATTAAATAAATAATATATAAATTTATTTAATGATAATAAAATGATAAAATATTTATATACAAGGTCATAAAAAAATTAACCAAAACATATTATGTGAATTAAATTAGTAAATAAACCGGAATGGAAGGGAATTATTTTTCCATAAATAAAAATATAAATTTATAATAATCACAAACTGCCTACATAATAAAAATACTATGTGTTACTAAGAGTGATGGAAAATAACAAGTATTGTGAATAAGAAAAAAAGTTTTGAACTGAACCAGGAAGTTGAAGAATCGATGCGACAAAAATTATAAAAAAATAACCTTTTTTGGACGTTGGAGGAGGCGAAATTCACGCAAGAGTAATAAACGAAGTGAATACTAACCAATTATACCTGAGGAATCCAAATTAAAAGGTGTTATACATTAAAAACCAGTGGATGAAACCATTCTGAGGATCCAATATAATTCGGCCTACGTCTAGTAGACAATCAGAAAATCATCCAAATGAAAAGGAAATAATAACGCAAGACGTACCTCATCACAGAATAAAACTTCAATCCAGTAAGGACAACACGGAGCGAGGTAATATAAACATTTTTCGTAATAAATCCCGAAGAAAACTCGTTTTTTAATAGTGAAAATAGAACAAAAAATATTAATTGTATCATATGCTTATTTCAAAAGTAAACAAATACATGCTGCTCTCTTACGGCAGTTCCGGAAACTACGTAATATCTGAAAATTAAACCAAATTATTTATTAATTTCTTATATTTGTAAAGCGTAGCATTTAGCCATTTCTGACACTCTCATAATACAAAGAATTCACCCTGAACCCTGGGGAATTAATAAGAATTATGTAATAACTGATGTATTTTATTATAGCGTAATATTGGTTAAATAACAACATATATGTTTTGTTCTTTAGACAGATCTATGTTTACTCGGTAAAGGCGAGAGGATGTTTTCTTTTTAAAAAGATTAATTGTGATACCTATACTTTGGTGGCTGGAGACAAAAGTCAATATTATAAAGCAATATTATTGAAAATTAATATTGAATTATAACGTGTTATAATTTATTGTAGTGGGTAGTTAATGAAAATTTCAGCACAACATACAGAAAAAATCGTCACAACAGAGGGGCAATAATGATACTTACTCTCTCTTCTGCATAAGGCTGAACAAATTACCTCCTTGACCCCAAATCACACACTCTCGATTTCTTTTAGATTGAGTAAAACAAGATAAACGAAATCCTTTATTTATACCGTTTAAAACGTCAGTTAGTATAATTCAAAAGTGACGCATACTGCGAGAGGCATATAATAACACTTCCATAACACATCACATCAAAAAGCGGTACGTTACAGAATTGGCGAACTCAACATTTGGGGCTTGACTCAGACTGACGTTTCGCTAAAGTGCCTCACATAAAAGCAGGACGTTACAATATATATATATATATATATATATATATATATATATATATATATATATATGTGTGTAAATTATCGCATCGTCATGGCGACGATTTTCTTTGCACACGGATTCATCCGCATTACATAATAATTAAACATAGATGTAATTAACACTAAGATACACGTATTTTACGAAAATGGTCTTCTCACGTCAGGTACCTATATTGACTGCTTGACGTTTTCTGGGAAACGTAATTAGTGGACACCAGGGGTTCACATCTTGTGAATACGGGTTTGGCAATCCCGATGTGCCCTAGCTGGATTCTCACTTTGCTTCAACTTATCTTGGGTGAGATCCCTTCCTTTGATCTTTCCTGTATAGTCTCTCTTGACTGACTCTTGTTCTTTCTGACCCCGACGCTATTAGAGTACTCGAGAGCTAGGGTGTCTTTCGTTTTCATTCTAATTTCTTAATTTTAAAATGGGCAGATCAAGCTCATCAGCCGTAGAGAAGGCGGCCGGTCTAGGGGTCGTGTGCACCGAAATCAATGCACCTGCTCCTCAAGGTTGGGGGTTTTGCGAGGGACTGCCAACCCTTCCATGTAAAATTTAGTTTACTCGAATACTTCAACAGAGGAAAAAATACCGGCTTGGGAAATGAAATTTTTAAGAGCAATTTGAGAGATCATCTACTAAACGACGACATAAGGAAAAACCTGAAGTTACAGTCGGTTCTGGAGAGAATAAAGGAATGCAGGCAGAATTGGTAGTCCCATGTGGAACGCATGGTAGACACGCGTATTCGTAAAGAAGCGTTTAAATATAGGCCAGTGGGGACGAGAGGTTGCGGAAGACCCTGGAAAATATGGTCAGAGACTGTGAAGTCGGAACGGGCTATACCCCAAACCATGTAGTGGAGAAGAAGAAGAAGAAGAAGAAGAAGAAGAAGAAGAAGAAGAAGAAGAAGAAGAAAAAGAAGAAGAACGTAATCAATGCAAGTACAGTCATTCGTATGGTCTCGCAGGTGTGAGTATTGAAATGTACGACTTATCATACAAAATCAATGTTTCTCCGCTTCTTGTGCATGTGCAATAAACTAAGTAAATATACCGTATGTACTTAAACTAATAAAACTGGGGCAAAAGAAACTTACATGTTCTTGTGTTTCCTTCTTCCTCTCTGTCGCCGTCTGCGCTTTGTTCCGTCCAGTTCGCGCTGCCTTCCTCTTCTCCTTCCTTTCCTGTGTCCTTCTCTCCTTTGCTTGTTTTCGCGCCTGTGTTGTGTTGGGTTCCGCGTCGTCTCCGTATCGTTCCTGAGCGGTGTCTGTGCAGTCGAGTCCGACCATGCCGAGACCGTCGTCTCTTCGCGTTCCTTGCTAACCACCGTTGTCGTACTCCTGTCATCGCTACCGTCTTTGTCGTCGTCAGTGATAACCTTGACTTTAGTCATTCCGTGCCTGTTTGTCGCCCTCTCCTGTCCCTCTTTCAGTATCCCCAGTTTTCCGCCCTGCTTTGACGTCGTCGGCGACGACAGTTTCTTATGCAATCCGACTAACCCTTCCTCTTCGATCTGCAGACCTTCGTGCAAAACTTCCTTCTTATACTTTTCTATTTCTTCTAAGTAACTTTTGTTCAATTTCTGTAGATCTAATTCTAATTCGTATCTTACATTTGGCAAAGCGATGTCTCCATAGAATCCCTCTGTGAACAAAAATGAAAGTACACAATTAGGTGTATAACGTTTCGATATTTGAAATTTATTTGAATAATTTATAAATAAAATTTGGTTTTTAGAACATGTTTCAAAGAATAATTTTGGCTTCTTAAAAATGAGAATATTAGTTATAAATGTAAAAGCCCTTTTCTCTGCATTTAGTATTTGCCGTCTTAGATATGCAAATGTTCTTATACTTCTTACAAGCCTATATGCATATTACCTTCTTGGATGTTTTGATTCTAAACAATGGCAGCTATTACAATTGAAAATATTGGTAGTATATAGTATTGGTAGATGTACATAATCATGGGAGTTGATGAAAAAGTTTAGAGGAAATTTGATAGCTGAAGAAAAAGATGTTAAACAGACGCAATGCTATTTAATAAAATATAATTCATTTTTGTATATACACGTTTTTGATTATACTAGTTTAAAAATCGACTTCTTGTTTCTGCAATTAACGCCCACTCCTTTTATAGTTCTAAAAAGCAGTTCCTAATTAACTGTATCGCATAATTTCTTCCGGTCAACTAAAGTTAATTACATATTACATTGATGTAGAAGTTAGAAAGCATTTGGAAAAGCTTTTGTTTGAAGTGTGTTACATTACGGAACAGAAAGTTGGGCCATTGGAAAGAAGAAGAAGAAGAAGAAGAAGAAGAAGAAGAAGAAGAAGAAGAAGAAGAAGAAGAAGAAGAAGAAGAAGAAGAAGAAGAAGGAGAAGAAGACAGAAATTTCTATTAAACACAAAAGTATTTTATTTTCATAATTACTAACTTAGTAAAGAAGAAAGCTGCATTTCTTGGATCGAAAACTATTGTGGACAAACTAAAGCGGTGGGATTAAGAAGAAGAGGAGATAAGATCACAAAAGAATTGTCGGGGGTGACAGCGTGTTTGTTTAACTACTTGGGCAGAATAGTAAATGACACCAGTAACTAAAAATAAAAATAGAATTTTGTTGGTACCAGGGCACTCTATTTGCTTAACTAATGCATAATGACATAGCTAGTTCTATGAGAATATACACTCATTATAGTCATGACGATAACACGACCTGTCGTAACATCAGGCTACAAAGAGCCCAAGACGGGCAGGACGGTTTGAACGAACGAGTGACGCCAGGATACCCAAGAAAATAGTGAAGGAACAGATGCTGAGTACCAGAAGAAGAGGAAGAACAAAAACATGCTGACAGGGGAATGTTCATCGAGACCTGTGGTGGTGGGGGTGGGGGGGTGAGGAATTGTAGAGCGGCAGCAGGTGACTGAGTATGTTGGAGCCGGTCAGAGACCAGTATGAGCTGTAGGACCATGGGAAGAAAGAAAGAAAGAAATTGTGGGTATTCATGCTTTACGTGCTTAATAACATGATGTTGCGCTGGGAGCTTTTGAATAGCTCATGATTATATTCAATTGTAGTTATTTAAAGAAAATGAAATTAATTAAATTTAATGAAATTTATAACAATGACGTGGTGAAGAAGCTAAATAAGTTCAACTACATGAGTGCTACCATCAGGAGAACTCTAAAATCAACGAGCAAAGAATCAAGGCGACGGTCCTGCCCATACTTTGAGAATTGTATTTTAACGACATTCAAGGCCAGTCATGTTCAAGTGGCTGAAATGAGATTTCTCAGACACGTGGCAGGACATACTCTTCAAGATCCCAGAAGAAATGCCAATGTATGGGGAGAACTGAATATTATGAGTATACTCGATAGGATTGCCCAGTATGGGCTAAAATGGTTGGAACATCTGAACCGAATGGATGACTGCCGCATCCACAAACAACTAATGAATTATAATTTTATAAAGAAAACTAAAGACTTGTTTTCGTGATTTTCACTCATTTATTTAAAAAATACTACAACCACGACAGCTGTTTCGGCACACAGTGCCTTCTTCAGATGGTAAGAGCTGACCATCTGATGAGTCAGCTCTTACCATCTGAAGAAGGCAATGTGTGCCGAAACAGCTGTCGTGGTTGTATTATTTTTTAAATAAATGAGTGAAAATCACGAAAACAAGTTTTTAGTTTTCTTTATAAAATTATAAAAAATGGATTTCCATCAAGTAAAGGCCTCCAGTATAAATTATTTAATGAATTATAAGCGGAAAGGGCGGAGTAGTGTGAAGCGTCCGAAGAAGAGTGGGAATGACGAGCTCTGCTTGGGTTCGGAATAAACTATTTCTGGTTTAATCCTTGCTGAAGATGGTGGTGATGATGTTGATGATGATATAAATTTTTATTATTATTTAATCGAGTCCACGGCTGAACGAGAATAATCCTCTTAAAAGTATGTATCCTCTTCTGATTACACGCTGTCTGCAGAAGTAATTAAGTCAAGTTTAATCATAATTTAAAACCACAGTTTTAAACAGAAAAAACGCTTATGTAAAATGAAAATTTAATGAATGAACAAGTGCGGAACTTGTTCGGACACGCCTGAATAAATTTAATGACTAGTAACTGGGTGTAAATGTGTTTGTGTAACAGAAGTGACTTGTTAAGAATATTAGTTATTTATCGACGAAAGGTGAGAGTATTAACAAAGTTAAAAAAAAAGCATAACTCCTATAAGAACGAAGCTACAGCGTCACTCATAAACGGCAATTTAACTTGTTAGTTAGAACGTAGTAATAAGGAGCAGTTACACGCGCAGCTCGGTTTCTGAAGATTCTGTAAGATCGATTCTCTGTAGCAAAAAACTTGATTTTCTCTGAATTTTTCTGTAACGATTTTGACTGGTTAACCAATTTGGGTACGTTAGTCGGTCTGTTCACAAAAAGACATTATTTGTCCGTAGACCAGCTAACGTACCCAAATTAGGTTAACAGTGAGGGAGCGGATATTATATATTCAAACTCGTAAAATTATTAAATAAATAAATAAATAAATAAATGAGTTTTTGCTGTGGAGAATTGAAATTACAGACTCTTTTTAGAAGCAGTGCTGGATATATAACTTCCTCTTCACCGCTGGGGCGTGATAGTACAATCTATAACAACGTTCTTTAAAACCTCTAAGCGATGGGTGACTTCCTGGCTGCTTCCATCGTAATATTTTTATCACTTGACGTTGTTAGGTCTTCCAACATGGTCTTTCAACCCCCACTCGCAGCTTCTGAGGACGATCGCAGACGAAACGTCAAGCGACAAAAATACTACGATGGAAGCAGTCCGAATGGAGGATTTACCCGTCCATCCTATATTACGATGGAAGCAGTCCGAATAGAGGATTCACCCTCCAAACTATATTACGATGGAAGAAGTCCGAATAGAGGATTTACCCGTCCAATCTATATTACGATGGAAGCAGTCCGAATAGAGGATTCACCCTCCGAACTATATTACGAGGGAAGCAGTCCAAATGGGGGATACCCGTCCATCCTATATTACGATGGAAGCAGTCCGAATGGAGGATTCACCCTCCAAACTATATTACGATGGAAGCAGTCCGAATGGAGGATTTACCCGTCCAATCTATATTACGATGGAAGCAGTCCGAATAGAGGATTCACCCTCCGAACTATATTACGAGAGAAGCAGTCCGAATGGAGGATTTACCCGTCCAATCTATATTACGATGGAAGCACTCCGAATAGAGGATTTACCCGTCCAATATATATTACGATGGAAGCAGTCCGAATGGAGGATTCACCCGTCCAATCTATATTACGATGGAAGCAGTCAGAATAGAGGATTCACCCTCCAATCTATATTACGATGGAAGCAGTCCGAATGGAGGATTTACCCATCCAATCTATATTACGATGGAGGCCGTCCCAATGGAGGATTTACCCGTCCAATCTATATTACGATGGAAGCAGTCCGAATAGAGGATTTACCCGTCCAATCTATATTACGATGGAAGCAGTCCAAATGGAGGATTTACCCGTCCAATCTATATTACGATGGAAGCAGTCCGAATAGAGGATTTACCCGCCTAATCTATATTACGATGGAAGCAGTCCGAATAGAGGATTTACCCGTCCAATCTATATTACGATGGAAGCAGTCCGAATGGAGGATTTACCCGTCCAATCTATATTACGATGGAAGCAGTCCGATTAGAGGATTCACCCTCCAATCTATATTACGATGGAAGCAGTCCGAATGGAGGATTTACCCGGCCAATCTATATTACGATGGAAGCAGTCCGAATGGAGGATTTACCCGTCCAATCTATATTACGATGGAAGCAGTCCGAATAGAGGATCCACCCTCCAATCTATATTACGATGGAAGCAGTCCGAATGGAGGATTTACCCGTCCAATCTATATTACGATGGAGGCAGTCCCAATGGAGGATTTTCCCGTGCTATCTATATTACGATGGAAGCAGTCCGAATAGAGGATTTACCCATCCAATCTATATTACGATGGAAGCAGTCCGAATAGAGTATTTACCCGTCCATTCTATATTACGATGGAAGCAGTCCTAATAGAGGATTTACCCGTCCAATCTATATTACGATGAAAGCAGGCCGAATAGGGGATTTACTCTCCAATCTATTGAAACGTTGCGGTGCACATGTGTATTAGTTTAATATGTATATGACATATAAAATAATCAATCAAATATTAATAGTAAATATAACAATATATAATAATTTAAAGTATTGAAATGTACGTAGATGTAAGTAAATATATAAATGAAAATTTTGAATCTAAAGAGGCTCGGCTATGCGACAGTCCGGCGCCGACAAAATATGTTACAATAGACCTAAAACACCCTTACATGGCATAAAAGCATAAAATGTTTTGTAGTGTAAAACTAGCAAAAAACGCCCATATACCGTTAGGTTAACGGTACTGTGTCCTTCAACAGACAATAGATGCCACGCCAGTAAATATGACGATTTTAGAAAGTCGCATAACTTTTTAGGGGGTATAACGAACACCCGCGTAAGTTTATCGCCCGCTCCCTGGCGACCAATCACAGATAGCGTCGGTAGTGTGCGCGAAAAAGATACAACACCGGACTGGGTACATTCAAATAAACCGGCAAATATTTGAAAGTCAAGCCAATGGGAGTATGATCAACAGAAGCTGTAGTGAGGGTAGGACGCGAAAAACTAGAAAAAAGAAGCGAAGCAAACAACGAGGGAAGTCTAAGTCTAAATTTCACGCAAAACACGGGAAACCTGCGTCACTCGATGTGAGCAATTTTAATAATACTACTCTAAGTTCAAATCAATATTATCTCGGTTCAACATTGTCAGTCATCAAGAAGTTTTATTTATATGTGTGCGCGATAGTACGTACGGACAAGATGTTTAACTTGTGCTCGTAGATTGCAGCAAGTAGTATATTTATTTATATGTGCGCGACGTCTAATAATAACGCGAACGAGTGAATTAAGAAAAGAAATTTAATCAAGTGTGATCAGTGTAAAGTGTAGTGCAATGGTTAATGCAGGATTACAATTCGTCATTCTTCTATTTGGAATCCAGCAACAAGTAACAATATATCATTAATGATTTACAATACAATAAATTAACATAATTTTAGCATCTCAAAATTAACTCATCTCATTCTCAAAAGACCCACGAGTTCAGATACTAAACATACAATTTATGCTATATGACATGTTTTGGTGAATTATGATATAGTAAAGTAAGAAACAAGTAATAATAATTATAGAAATGATAACTGAGTTAAATAATTGAATATATTGAATATTATAGAAGTTCGTAGCAGTTAAGAATTGATGATATATATTTGTTTTGATTAATATTAATGATTTAAATATTAATGGAGTAAAATTGAATATACTAAGAACTCCTTTGAATATTACTTGATTCATATGATTTCAAAGAAGCCGTAAACTAGAAATATTAATAAAATTTTGTTGCTATTAATTATAAAGATGATACAAATGATTAAGTTTGAGATGTATTAAATGATAAGAATATAACAATATAAATCTTAGTATCTGAACAAAGTGTTATTATTTCATAACAATCATGAGATCTTCTGCTCTGGCGCCCAAGTAAATCAATAATACAAATCTGAGTGGAAGTATTCAATAATAAATATAGCTAAATATAATTTATAACACGATAAATCATTGTAATTACCAAGTATATGCAATACTGTTTCGAATAAATTATTTAGCGCATCAAAACGTGGAGTTGTTCAAAAATCTTTATATTTGACGCCCGAACACAAAGGGGCAACCCTCAGTTTATTTTTTATTTGTCAACAATAACGTGGCGCAGTTGTTAAATATTTTGTATTATATTACGATGGAAGCAGTCCGAATAGGGGATTTACCCGTACAATCTATATTACGATGGAAGCAGTCCGAATAGGGGATTTACCCGTCCAATCTATATTACGACGGAAGCAGTCCGAATAGAGGATTTATCCGTCCAATCTATAACTTTACTGTTTCGTGGATCTATTATTACATTGTATTCAAAACTTAGTAATAATACTTTTGTATACTATGAGCGGTATTATAGGTACTCGCGAACTGTGTATTGTTTCAAGAAAAGTGAAGGCAAGATAACAATCTTAACTGAAACGTCCACAAGATTGTCTGTTGTTTATAGGTTAGATCGCGGATTAGTTTTGTCGTATCCACAAAATATTAGCGCTCAATAAAAACATCGATCGTATCTTCATCATTTGACCACGTGTCTAAAAGAAACATATGAATGTGAGTCATGATATGAATTGTTTCAAAGTGAGGTGAACCCACTCGACACATGTCGAGAACACATCGTGTAATAATCACACACGTTTCACAGCTATACGCGGTGGAAATCTCGCAAATTATTTAGTGCTCCACAGATACTTCGTCCGTAGCAACTGCATAAAACGACCCCGATAAATTGCATTAAAATTAAGAAAGAATTCAATGTATTCCAAAGTGTAAAGTATATAAAACTTTGTATGTAATGTGTGCATGTAATACAATTTTAATGACCTTTCCGTGCGTTTATTGGTTGCAGATCTTGTTTACATGTGTTCAGATAAAACTTAAGGTATTAATTCAATGCTATCGATGTCGAGGTCAGCTGACAACGTTCCCGGGCGCGTCTCTGTCCACTCACATTTCACGCTGTTTCTCATTACTTATGTTTCATCTTTTCGCGTGTAAAACGATACGCTTTGTCGACGACACCATTTTTAAAATATAATAATAATAATATCTTTGTTCCCATTATCAAAATTTGCAATGTTCATTACATTCACAGCACTAGGAATTACCTGCTCACCACATACTGTGAGCAGTGACACGTTAAGTTTGAGGTTCTTGTTATATAATTAGTTCAACAAAAAACTATTATTATTCCGGAAAAATAATATTCGGCTATTATGGTAACTCTTCCATCGCAAGATCTGATAAACCAGCGAGAGGTATCCTTGCTTAGTAGTACCTCGTACTTAGCCATTTGTAGTCAGCGTAGGATCCATATTCCAGTGACAGAATCTGCAAAGACACCACGACGGATGCAGAGAGATAACATACCTGGGGAGAGAGGACAGAGAACATAGGTCCGAGTAGCTCTTATCGCCAACAGTTTTTGTCACATATTTATTGTGCAGTCACTGAAACCTTACACAAACTACGCTAAATACTAAAATATACTATAAAATAGGTCCTTAACATTTCAAAATTAACCCGAACTGAAATAATCCTTTTTAATTTTAATTCACATCAATGATTACAACTATGATATAGTACTAACAATTATTATTAATAATACAACAAAATTAACCTACTATTTAGCGGTTATAACAAATTTTAACATAAATTAACACTTTCACATTCAAATAAATGTGATATCTACTCTTTGCAAATGAAATAAAATTATTATGACCGATAACAATTTTTAGTAATAAACAAATCATGAATACTTCGACATCACATCTAAATCAAGCTATATTCTTTACAAATAAAATAACAACACATATTAAATTTCTTCTGTTGATGATGGAATCTCGTGTGGTTAAAATTATTATTAACGATATTGTAACTTAACGTGTTAAAAATAAATATTGTTTCTATCTTTGCACCACTGTGGTAGCGTCAATTTGTAACTTAACGTGTTAAAAATTCATAAATTCTTTATAAATTCCTTCTCACTTTTGGTTCTCACTGTTGGTTTTAAATGACTTACCTATTTGGATTATTCAATTCAAATTTTCGTTCCAAGAGTAAATGTTGCCAACTTCTTTTTTGTAATAAAAAATCAACATTCGACTATATGAAAAAATAACGATGTCATTAACATCAGAATAAATTAAACATGCAATTCAAAATCTTCAATATTGTTTTTATTTCTTTCTAACTCTTATTTTCTTCCTTTTAAGGCAAAGTAAATGATTTTATAATAATAATAATTGTTCCGGCTATGTTGATTCACTGCAAGTTAGTTGGTATTACCTTCCCGTTTCCAGAGTAGACCATACGTTACACTTATTTATGTTACAAAAATTAAATTTAGTAGGTCCTTTTGGCTACAGAAAAGTAAAAAAAAAAAAAATACCTCTTACCTCTTATTACAGACCCTTTTAGTTTTGTGAACATTAAACATTTTGAACACAATTATAATGAATAAAATTAGCTAACACAAAACATTCAATTATTTATAAATATTTCAAAACATAGTAGGACTCCTTTTTAGCATTCTAGCCAAAATGCCAGTTTTCAAGACATAACAGTCATTCCTTATCATACTAATAATTATTCATAAAGCATTTTTTTTCTTTACATACAACTTTTAAAACAAACAACTATGATTATTCTTTAACTATTATTGCTTACTCTAAATTATATACATCAGTTTTACCTATTTCTCTTGTATAGGCTTTTACTGTCCTAGTCTTTAACAGTAGTCTACACCTTATCACTTCTTTTATATCGAGTATTAATTACTTTTACTATTATAGTTTGTTTATACTACTGTGTTCTAGTTAGTATAACGTTTATTGTTTCTATACACTATTTAGTTCAAGTAATCATTGTTCACATTACTTTATTCTCTTCAAAACTAGTCACACATCTTACTTTACACCATTAATCATTGTACCTTTATTAGGTAATAGTTCTACTCTGTTTATAGTCTATTAACATTATAGTCATTATCATTCATTATTTTACATCTAGGTCCCTATGGTTTTACATGGAATTATATTTATTCCTCTACTATTTCTCTGGTGATCAATAGTCCATTTAGTTTTCTATTATTAGGCTATTGCTTAATTATGTCTAATTCGTACATGACTTGTTTGAATCATTGTCCAAGAGTTTCCACATTTTTTGAATTTTCCCGCAATTAAACGTTGTTTTTATAAAAATGTAATCTTAATAAAAATTTTGAATTTATTTCCTTTTTTTCGATACGTATAGATTGCGTTATACAAAGCGTACGTCTTCCCAAACTATCGATAACATGTTTCCAGTATAATTGTTTTCATGTTTCGAGAACGTAATAAATATAAAATTAGACAAACAGGTAAACACGCACTACAGTTGTGGAGATATAAATTAATAAAATTCTTTCATACATTATGTAATTATTTTCAACTTTTCTATTCATAAATTACCACAAATTTTACCTGTATTGTGTTATTTAGCTGTCAACATTGTTTCACTGTGGTCTCAAATAATTTGCGTAAATCAAGACTTAGTAATTTTTTGAAGAATAGTTTAATTGAAAGCATAGAAATTCCAACAAGTTTTCAGAATTCTTTTAGTAAGTAGGTTTAAATATAGTTGGAATTTCCCAGTGTAAAATAAAATTTAGACACAAACCCATAAAGTATGCATCCAGGTATTGGGAATCCCCGGTCACTACCAGACGCTTGTGGCGTCACGGACCCGCGCATTCTTCATTTTCAGTCGACGCGTTCGTTCGGTCAGTGGTGTTTCAAACCGGGGAAATTTCAATTTACACAAAATCTGTTATTGCTTTTTTCTTCTTATTATTTTTTTTGTTCCAAATTGCAATATTTAACAGTTTAAAAAAATCACATTGCGATGAATAGTGCGGAGTTTCCAGTGTTTATTTATTCTTCAGATAACGATTCGTTCGTTTTCTTTCAGAAGTTAAAATAAAAGTATTCAGTTTGTGCAGCGTTTATCGTGACTTTAATTTGTCAAATGCAAATTGTGTTCGTGTATTCAGCACCGCTAACGGCGCCTGGCCCGTTAACGACGTTCTGTTTGTTTTAAAAGGTTTCTGAAGTTTGTAACGAGCAGCGAGTTCGCGGAGTAACGAGCAACTCAAAACTGGATTAAACTGAGAAATGTAAGTTTTCAATAAGTTTTGTTGTTTCTTTAAGTCAATCTGTGATATTTTAGCAACAGCAAGGAAGACTTGGGTGGCATGATTCTTTCGAGTACTGTAAACGACTTCCATACCTTTCGTGTCAGTTTCGAGTATAATTTAAATGACATTATTAAGTAAGTATGAACTTAATTTGTTAACGTAAACCTTATTTATAACATTTGAAACTACTAATGACGTACATATATGTATTACTGGACTGAACAAACTGTGTTAATTGTATCAATAGCTTCTTCTTCTTCTTAAGTTTCACCGACATTCTTCAGACGGGTCTACGCATAAATTGACCAAAAACATCAAATATTTGTAACGTTTTTGTTAAGATATTCTGATGAGTAGGCCTACTGACATAAAAATAGAAATGTTTAACATCCAATAACAAATAATTGAATTAAAATAACTCGACAAAGGATACACACAATACATACAGATAAACCGTTCTGTTACGCCCTGAACGTAAAATAGATAATACTGGTATAATATAGGCCCAAATTTTAATTACCTTTTTTTAATTCCTGTAGCGGTTTTCAAACGAACTTTTCTTTGACCCATGTCTTACGGTACTAGGTTTTCATAAGCATATTATATGTAGGCCTATTGCAATTACTGATCCTATCTTAAATCAACGCCATTTACCGTAACCCCAGAATTAACTAAGATTAAATTAAATATCTCAGCGTTTACTACTAAAGCGTTTAATCTGTACGTTCTTTTAAATTAAACTAAGCAATGAAAATCAACGTTTTCAAGTAGTGTTTCTATATATAATTTGTTTACATTAATATAATAATCTAAATTAGTTGGTAAATTATAGGCCTAACTCCTAGATCTTAATAAGTAGCTGCATCTAAGTTTACCACGATTGAAACCAAACAAAAATTAATAATAAGCTGTTCATCAACGTAAGGAGTATTTAGGCAAGCTATTTTGTGCATAAATGAAGTTCTTTAAAAATACAGTCGTATTTAAACATTTCTAATTCAAAAAATTATATTATGTTTTAGTTTAGACTTACTTAATAATCTTGTCATTGTAAATTCAAGGCTTCTTATATTTCTGTATCATCAAAATGTGACAAGAGGAACAAGAAAGAACAAAGAACGCTAAACTTGTCGCGTGTTTGATTCCCTATTATTCAAAAAATGCCGTGAATTCATAAAATATTATAGACCTAGTCGTGGAGCTTAATATCGTCTTCAATTAAAATACGAATATACGAATGGTCTTATGTAATATAATTCATTTTTTGCAGTAGAGAGACGTCAATATTGTAATTTACTGGCACTGAATGCATTTGCTGAATGCACATATAGACCGGATTATATGTTTAATGCTAAGCTCACGTACTATCAGTTGTTTTTATGAACAGTAAACACACGTTTTGTAATAAATAAAATTTCCCCCCCCCACACTCTCAGTATCACAGTTCATTATTGTCTATATCAGTTCAAGTAGTAACAACGGCTAACTAATCAACAACAGCTGTAGAAATGATTTATTACTTGCACTGCTATCGATCATTACAATTTATCGTTTCTTGCTACAAAGAATGCAGGCAGAGAGCCCTGTAAAAGACGTCAATAGCTACTTGCTAATTGATTTCACAGAATGAAAGTAAATCTGATTGTTTAAAAACAATTTTCCACATTGGTTATGGAAAATATAAATTAGAGATTTGCAGTGGTTTTCTGTTTGCAACAAGGAACGCAGACTCGACTCCCTCTTGCTAGTTTGTATGTTGTGTGTTTACGTTTGTGTGTTTTTGTCCATCTTGCCGCTTAAAAAGGAAAAAAAAGTTGTTATTGTATCATTATTAAATAATAATTATTTAATAATTATATCATTATTTAAAATATTATCAATTCATTTATAACCCTCTGACGATACTGATGTGATCAGTGAAATGTGCGTCAAGAGAAAATACGATAATAATTTTACTTGCAGAAGTAGTTAATATCTGAAGAACATTTACATCATTAAATAATACAAATTATATTACTAATTTGTCCCAAATCGTATCTCTTATATACTTTTGTTTTACAATACAATACTTGAGACAAACAATTCAGTATTAACTAATAATAATACTTCTGTTTAAACAATGGCCCGTCGTGTACCATTTTGAAAAGTCTTATTTGTTTGAAGACTATCTTCACGTCCACTATGCCTTCCTATATAGTGATGGTTTTCGATCTGATCGTTTATTTACTTTATTTGTAATTTTATTTTATTTTAGTTTAAAATAAAATTATACTGCTTTTATAAATTAAAAAATAATTAAAATTTGTTGATAAATAGGCATTCCTGGGTAGAAATTGTCATTACTTTATTACTACAAATATCAGAAAGCTAAAAAAAAATAAAAATAACAAGTTTCCACGTCGAAACTGCCTTAGTTAACGAACATCTCTGTAAGTATAATTGGTTCTTGATGAAGTAAAACATACGTAATCTAACCGCTTTCTGTCATAAATTGTTATAAGTAATAAACATGACATGAAATCCTTTTTAATTACATGCATTTACGTCACATTCAAAGACAAAATTGAATACAATTTGCAATCTATACACCTATGGGTGTTTTGTCGGTTACATCTTAACTCGACATAACGTGAAATACGCGCGAAGAATTTCAGGATGCGCATTTAATAACTCCGAGATTACGTTAGTCTTTCGGAATCTTGTAATCTTGTAACAAAGAAGTCTTATTCTACTATATATACGGAAGGACATGTAATTTAGGCCTAGATCTGTTAATATCTGAAAATATTTGAAACACAATGCAATGTAAAATAATCAGTTGTGGGGAGTTTTTCGTCTCGTCTTTATCAGTTTCAAAAAAAATAAAACACGGCGTAGGCCTACATATTAACATTTCTAAAATTACGGAGTTATAGCTTACGATTAGTCACAGTGTAATGTAATCTAAAGTGTAGCGTTATTTACTGTTTCTATAAATCTAAACCTTTTTCCTGCCGAGCTGTATTGACATTTATTTTTCTTCTTAGCGCATCTTGTTAACTCGTCAGGAATGACATATTTTGGTAATCACCTGAAAATTAACTTGTGCACTTCATGATGTCTATTTTCTGTAGCTACAATGCTGTCATCAGCTAACAGAAAGCATCATTTAATTGGAATGTTCCGGACTCGTGTTGTCTTTAATAACGTAGCTTATGTCATTACGTACTGAGAATATTTCAAGTTTATTATAACGAAGTGAAATAAAATTACGTTTCACAATCTGTACCTAATGTCAATGACATTAATTATATAACTATAAATTGGCGTGACATATGAAGTAACTAACTTGTCTATAATTGAAGGATGAAATGCTGAACAAGTCGTCTGCCCCCAATTAGCTGTCACAAAGAGTCCGTGGTTTCGATGCTCGTCACAGAGGAAGGTACGGAACGGAACGAGAACGCCAAAATGCTCATTGTGGCAGTGGGACAGCAAAGCTAGCACAATTTGTGTTTGTTCGGTTTCATTCTCTGGAGTTAGTAAACAAGACGTGAGTTACGTATTGTATGAGCAGAACAAATACAGCGCGTGTAAAGTTGGTGATACAGGTCGCAAGTTCACCTCCCGTTTGTGCTTTAATTAACAGACGAACACAATAATAAGTTTACAACAAACTTGTATTGTTCACACGTTATTGAATTATAGCTTATATTACTGTTTTCAATATATCAACGGTTGATGTCAGTTAGGCCTAAATTTTACTTTGTAAAACATTTAAAAATGACACAACCCTTAGTAGAGGTTAAGCATCATTATATTCGATTCGGTTTAGACAATTCTGAACCGGTCAGACACCGGAGGAGCAGAACGGTAAATAGAAGACCCACTGAAGGTGACTGCCACAGCTGCAGTCGAAACGTCTGGTTTTATAGGAATAGGTATGCTACAAATGTCCAATTAAAAAACTGTTTTAATCGGTACATATCTGCAATATTGGTGCTCATCTCAGTAACTCAATATTAGCCATACAATGTTAGGTGCAAAATTGGATGCATAGTGTAGATTGTACAACTAAATGAGTAAGTTGTACTTTGGAGTATTCGACAAATTTGTATATTATACAACGAAGATTGAAGAACATGGATTGAACTCTTTGTAAAGAATGCGATATTCTGGTCTGTCGGGGTGAAGGTGTTGTCAAAGGCTTCGGAAGTGTCCGTTGTGAATAAACAAGCGGTTTACAAATGGTAAAACATCTTCGAAAACTGTCGTGAATGAGTTGAGAATCGAGTTCTGGTTTTGTGTTAAATGGATTTTAATCACCAGGAGCGACGGCGATTAAAGAGTATTCGCACAGTTCGCGCCACTTATGAGAACTATTCTTAGAAAGCGGCCAGATTTACGGAAGAATAATTTCTGGAAGTTGCATTCCCATATTGCACCAGGACGCACCACATTACTTGCTTGTTCTACAATTTTAGGCAAGAAAATAAAACATCGTAATGACACCATAACCGTTGTATTCGTCAGATGTGTCACGATGCATCTTTCCTCTTCCCAATGAATTATGAAAACTTACAATGAAGTAACAACTTTTCTGTTAAAAACGTAAAACAGAAATCGTTGAAGCAAAAAAGGCTATACCAGAAAGTGCATTAAAGAAATGTTTTGAAGGATGATAAAATGTTGGCATAATCGTGTTATATTTGACTGAGACTACTTTGAAAGGGGAAATACAAATGTAGATGAATGTTTTCAGTTAAACAAAAATTCCACTAACTTTTTGATCAAACCTCGTGTTGTGTATCATTGTATATACACCTAACGGACGCTTCGCAGACATAATTTTAATCTTCATAAGTTTAGATATAAATTGACGAATAACCAATTTCTATTTCAATTTTAACATATTTCAATTGTTGTAACGTTTGTTTACATAATCAGATGTTTTGCCGGCTACATTGAAAACCTTTAATGTATATATTTTGTTACAAACAATAGTAATTAAAACTTGCTCATTAAAGAATAAATCCAAATAAAAAAAATTAATTAAAAATGTATTAAATTTATCATTTAATATTAAAATGTTATTTATTATTATTAACCTAATATTAATTTTTAATAATTAATTTATAAGTAATTAATTTGCTAAATATTAAATTTATTTAATTGAAATTTATTAAAATATGAACTAAAGGAAAGAACTTTGAATATAACCTTCAAATCAACAAATTCCGTAAATAAACATTACAACAATCGAAACATTGATTATTCGTTAACTTTTATTCAAACCTCTGAAAATGCAGATTGTCCCTGCGAAACTTAGTAATTTGCGTAAATCGTATAAAATATACTTGCGGAAGAAATTTATTATTTGATAAATTTTTAAATGTACTGTGGTGAAATTCACAGTACTCAGTTACGGTTTTTATAACGCAAAAGTATACATTCCGGTTATCTGAAAATGTGAACAGACTGATGAAACTTAGATGTATATTGAAATAACTCGGAATTTTGACTCTACCTTACTGTATATATTCGAATTACTAAAATGTGTACAACAAATTCGTATAAAAATTTTGGAAACAAAAAAAATTGTATGATATCTATTTTAATTAACAGACAACAATATACATGAAGATTTTTAAAATTTTCCAAACATTATGCATATTAACCGTCAGACTCATTAACCAAGAATTTAAAATTCGAGTGTGACAGTGTTTTCGGTCGCGCTGAGGAGGGTACCTACATAGTTATGGAATCGACTGTAATAGGGTTATCGCACTTTTACAAGAATTACATTTTCATTCTCAGAATGAGCTTCTCGATTATTGTTTTGAAATCAAAAGTGTGAGTATAAATTTTAACTTGAAACCCCGATTTCAAGACGCGCGCGCGCGCGCGCGTGTGTGTGTGTATTGCAACGATACAGCCATATGCTGTATTGAGCATTGATTTAAATAAATCTAAAATTTGTTTAATTAATATAAGTTTGGGGTAAATGGACAGGTCTGGGATTGTAAAAATGTTTCATTGTTATACTAGGGGAGAAATTAACCTGTTTCAACAGGCAAAGAACACCTGCTCGATTGTATGTGTGTTACGCGTGTGTCTTGTGTGTGTTAGTGATGCATGTACATGCAGGAATCTCAGCTACCCTCCCCAAGTAATTACTAAAATAATTACTTTAATTCACTGTGTGAAAACTAATTAGTGTATAAACAAACAAAAGGCACCAAAGTGTGTGTAAATTTTATAGGTATCCACAGTATGAAAATGACGTTAATAAGACACACTACGGGAAGACAGTGCGAAATAAATGTGCCAAAAATACGCAAATTACCCTAAGACGCTCAAATTAATACAGTGAGTGCTTAATCAAATTAGCTATGATTTGTGCTATCTCGATTCCATGCAAAACATTGCCATTTGCTAAGAATTGCAAATATATGAAAAAGGTTCGGGAGTGGGGGTTAGCATGTGATCTGCAGGTCTCGACAAGATGATTTCGGAACCAACAGGTGCGGAATCTCGAGAGGGTATAAATTAAGGGTTTGACTGAAAACCCTTCTCTTCATTTCAAGACACAGTTGCAGTCGGACACGCTGTCCGTCGGCAGAACAGTTTTATTTTATTATAAGTCTCATCTATGAACGAATAAAGACGTAATTATGTTTACGATATTTCGGGAAACCTAAAGTACCGGGACTGCTTAAGTCAGCAGAGTATCTACGGAGAAGCTACAAGAGCGACGCGGGATGCTGGACGTTAGGAGATGCTTTTTAGACGCCTAACCGACGACTGAGATCCACCTTGCAGCAGATAGTAATTCTCTGGGACGGACCACACACTGCTGGAGAACGAATCTGGACTCTGGATATATCCAGGACCACGCCAAGCCAGGAGTAACGGAAACCCAACTCTGGACAACGCTGGACCCCGTCAATATTTCGTAAGGTCATCAAAACTCGAGGTGACATAATGCATTTATAAATGATTTTTTTAAAAGAGCTCATAAAGACTATATAAAAAGGCAATGAATTAAAAAAAAAGTTTATAATTAGAAATAATGTATTAGAATCTTAGATAAATGTTTTAGTCGTAAGAATGAGCGATCGCATATAGAGAAATATAGAAAAAAAAAGTTTAAATTTGAGATAGTATATTTTTGTTTATCAAAGTAAATAATTGAAATGATTTGATATTTGAATTTTGTAGAAAAGAATAATTTAAATTTTGATTATGAAACAAATGCCAGTCTAAGAGTAATGAATATAATTTTAAATTTATGTTTTTGAAACATTGGTATAGACTGAGCAAGCTGAGGTGAGATATAAATTAAAAGAGTTCAATTAAATTACATTTAAATTTTATTTTGTTTTAGTAAATCAAATAGAATAAATTTCTAGATTAAGATTATTAACATGTCTAGATGTAAGAGTGTTTTAAATGTGTGTAACACCGTATAGCTTATGAGATAAACACTTAATAATGAGTGATATCTTGATCGGAGATTATTAACAATGTTTTATTATTTATAATGCTTGATAAAACAATAAATATGAATTTTTAACTACTCATAAATCTACTACTCTTATTATACTAGTTACACCTGGTATTGTAAAAATTACTTACAACCTGCATATGTAATTTATGTAATTTGTGTTGTTATATAATTTTGTCGCCCGTTAACTTGGGACTCGACACGCTTACATTTAATAATATGTATCGTTGTATAGAATTGGCGCTCCAAGATCGTGGGGCTCCACAAATTTAAATTATATTAAAGAAATGATATTTTTACCGTTGTAATATATATATATATATATATATATATATATATATATATATATATACTGTCTTCGCAGTGAGTATAATTTTAGAAACGGTGTCTGTTGTAACTGAGTTGTAACAGGTATGCGAATCCTGTAAACGACTTGCACATTTAAACATTTCTTTGTAAAATTCAAGACTCTTATGCGCGGTGTCACTACAGTTAGTGAATATTTCCGTGCATAGAGTTGCTTCAGGCTAAGACAAGAGAAAGCAAACTCCATGCGAGCAAAGGTGTTGTATTCTTTCAAGAGGACGGAAAGTTTTGCACTCTATTACATCTGAACCAGAGCTGCTCTGACTAGGAATGAAAATGTTGCACCTTCGTACACAAACACGCCTGGGAAAATGTGTGACAGTAATCAATAATATAATTATGATTTTATACCTCGTAGTCTTTGGGCCTTACATTTTTAGGATAGGGAAAATTTAAAGATTAGGCCACCAAGTAAATTGTACTTCTGTTATTACTATTACTACTATTATTAATATATTATTATTATTATTATTATTACCCACAGAATAGTAATAAAATACACACAAAACAGAAATTACATTAATACATAATAATTAATAATACATAACATTAATACACAATAATAATAATACGACATAATTGCTCAATTAATTAGACTGTCTCTGTTTAATTATTTCTCTATTGCCGTAAACAGGCGCTGCCCTGATGATGACAATAAAAATTGTGGAAACGTCTGAAAATTATTTGAAAATTCTGTCTACTCATTGACCGAAACACTCAAAACATTCCGTCGCCATCGTCGTCGTCGTCGTCATCATCATCTTCATCATCACCAACACCACCACCACCATCATTATCGTCGTCGTGGTCTTCGTTATTATTATTATTATCCCTTCCAAGCAGAAACGGGTGCAATGAAACACATTGAACGAGATGTACAAGAGAGAGAGGGGGAAAGATAGATAGATACTATTTACAGACTGAGAAGACTGTCTATAGTCGAGTCTGTAGACTGAGACTGGTGGACAGAAATACACACGGAATGCGTGTGTGTGTGTGTGTGTGTGAGAGAGAGAGAGAGAGAGCGCATTATTATTTTGTAGATAATGAGATGCCAGAACCATAATTTGTAAAAATAGTTAAAAGCATTTACAAAACCTCTTAGCGGAAACTGTTATTGTTGATGTAACTAGTGTGTATATTTAGTGTATGTACGTATATGATCCTATATTGTACATTTAGGCTATACACCATACAATTCCCTAGTAACATGCGCGCGCCTGGAACGTTAATTAGCATCAATACGTGTAGCCCAGTTACATAAACCATGCAAAGTTCTAAATTCTGAATTAAGTCACTTTACAAACTCGTCTTGTCACAAATCCAGTTACCAGTAATATAACGTTAACTGTATTACGTACTATACATCCGTCGGATCAGCTGCGCTCGTGTCCTTACAGTACACACTGCCCCCCCCTGCCCACAAACATTATTCTGTTTCTCCATAGCATTGTAGACAACACGGTGAAGTGAGTATATCGACTTTACACAGTACTAATGTATTCTATGTTGAATCCAAAGTCCGTTTATGCTCATGTTGAACAGAAATTCAAAGTTTCCACCGCAAAGCCATTAGAGAAAACAAATCTCAGTGTAATTGACATTCGAACCTACATAGCTACACTTCCTTCTCACAGAATTATTATTATTATTATTATTGTTATTATTATTATTATTGTTATTATTATTATTATTATTGTCTGTTGTGATACACGAATCAAATTTTACAAAACTGTGGTTGTCCCCCATAATCCTGTATGCTAATGAGACATGGACTCTTGATAAAAAGGGAAGTACAGAGGATTCAGGCAGCTGATATAAAATTTCTAAGAGGGACGCAAGGTCGGAAAAGTAACGAGGATATTAGACATGAATTAAACGTTCTATCGTTGCACCAGAAGATTGAAGACCACAGAAGGAGATGGTGTGAACACTTGAACCGCATGCCTGATATCCCGTGGCTGCCTTGGGTTATCATCCTACTGGGAAGAGAGATGTCGGTAGACCGAGGAGGAGATGGGTTCCGAAACAGGTCTAGTGCCTAATCCTTGGAGTGGTGATGATGATGATTATTATTGTCTGTTGTTGTTACTATTATTCTTTTATTATTTTTATTTTTATTTTGCTTCGAGGCTCAAATCTAATTGTGAGTTCTCACATAAACTTTAATTGATCTAATGAGGTTGTTAGAGGGGTAATTAGGTGGGCGCCTCCATTTTGTGTTACACGTACTTCCGATTGACATTTGTTACACATATGTCTACACTAGTAGGCTCCCTGAGCTACAGAACTCTTTCACTATTTTGAATGAAATACACTTATTATTAGACAAAATCAAGCTATTAATTAATTTATTTCTTAATTTATTATATAATTATTAACTTTAATTTCTTAAAGCTATGAAGAAAATTTTGTGTGTGTGTGAATCTTTCAGTAGTAAGACTACAAGGAGTGATCGCACGTGACCATTAGATAAATATACGTTTATGTGTGTTTTGATAGAAACCTCCATGCCTACATTTAGTACTTTTCAGAAATGTATCTAGCTCATAATGTATGAAAACAGGTCTTTTTGGCGAACATGGCTTACGAAAGTTTTGAAGGCGGTCAAAAATTCGAAATGTGTGAAAAAAAAAATTTATTTTGTCAATTTAACTATTTAAGTTAAGCAGTTCGTATTTTGAATAAAAGTCCTACTAATTTTATGTCATAGACACGATTTTTACGTATACTTTCAAAATTATGATCCCTTTTTAGGCGTCGTATCGCACAAATTTTGAAATATCCTGAACCAAACCCTACAATCAGATATTTCGCAAGATCCGCATGTTAGTTTAATACCAAACGTGAATTTCTGCGATTTTTCAAAATTGTTACCCTCCCATTTTTGTCTTCTGCTACTTTATTTTGGGGCTTATTTTTCATGCTAATTGTGAGAAAGTCGGTTGATGCATAAAAAGTTTTCGTCAGTGATCTCCCAAGCAGGTAGACGGTCAGACGTTTAAATACCAAACGTTTAAATTGAAACAGAGAACACACTTCGCTCGTTCAAATATCAGTACGAGTTTCTCTATACAGCGTTCTTCTGTTATGTGTTGTAGGCTACCTACATGATGCAAGCGTACAGTTACGACATTGAATAAATTTGCTTCGATCAATGGAACATCAGTAGCTGACTCTTAAAATAGGGTGTGTTGTGGGAACACCCTATAACTTCAGTGGCGAGTGAAATGATTCAACGTGTAAAAGGTTGCTCGTATGTATTTGAAGTAAAAGAGATTTTGTTACAAAGAACTAAGATTTATATAAGACTGAATTGATGATAATTAAATGAGACGAGGGCATAGTATTGCGTATATGTATTTCATTGTAAGAAATTGATATTTATAATGAACATAAATAAAATTCACTAAAATGAAAGCCACCATATACTATGCAGTTATTGTTGATGGTACTTCAACCTACGGCTGCGACATTTGGGATGCAAACAAAAGAAACAGAAACGGTCTCCAGTAAAGGCACTGGAGAAGGAACAGATCAGCTAACAGGTGCATGGCTATACTCTCCCAACATCAAGTCATTTGGAGTGACCATATGCAAAGGATCGATTATCAAAAAACGACGAAATCTGGAAACGGATTCCGAATGGAAGAAAGAGCAGGAAAACGTCCAAGAAGGTCGTGGAACGTTCAAACGCACAAAGCCAGCGAGATGAGACCAGGGTTATAGAAACCTTGCATAAAAAGGAAAATAGTAATTCCCTTCTTTTTTTTCACGATCTACTCTTAACACTCGGTTTGTTCAAAAGACGGTCATTACCCTGTGTTAAGAGTGGTCTGTAATACGAATCGAGGGTTTGTTATATACGATTTTTAATTCCCGAATTAGCATTCCTATTATATTTCAATTGATGCGCAAGGATTCCCGTGAACATTCGAAACGTTTTCTTGGTTTTAAAAAACACAATTGTGCAAATACACGGGTTGAGGGAAAGCTATTATAATCGTACCGCTAACTTCACTATGTACTCTATGGGAGGTGACACGTAATGAAGAAAACAAAACCTAAGCCTAATTTTGAGAGTTTTAACGGCTCGCTATTTAGTCGGTCGTGTCGATATACCGCCGCCGACAACGCAAGTTGCACGAATTTCTGTTTGTTCTGACCAAACCGCGAGAAATCCAAAACTACGGTTTATTCTCTCACAGCGTAGGTAACTACGCCCCTCCATTGTGTTACGATGGTAAAACGTGAAGGGGCTGGCGTAAGTAATTGGGTTTGCACCAGCAGTTTGCACGCCCTAGCTGTTCTTGTTAAGTAGTTGTAAATGGAACGAATTGAAATAGGATTTACCTGCTGCTGCTGCTGACGATGCTGTATTTTAACTAAGTTTAATAAGACACTACTAAGGAAGAAAGAGAACTGAAAGAGAGAGAGAGAGAGAGAGAGAGAGAGAGAGAGAGAGAGAGAGAGAGACAGACAGACAGACAGGCAGAGAAAGAGAGAAGTGCAAAGATAAATACAGAGTCAGAGAGTGAGAGGGGGAGAGAGAATTTGGTGCAAAGACAAACACAGAGTTAGGGAAAGAGAGAGTGAGAGAGAGGGGGAATTCATATGAAGTGCTTTGCTGGAGAGAACAAAGGTTAAGCCTTGATAAAGGTGCATACTATGAAGGGAAACAGGGTAAGCCAGGCCGAAAGTAGACAAGCAAATATATCTTATTGAGATTCAGAATACATGTTGAGAGAAAACAATAACGAATTAAAATTGAGAAAACGCGTGACGGCGAGATGATAGGAGAACCGGGAAACAAGTCAAATTAAGATAGTGAAAGACAGAGAGAGAGAGAGAGAGAGTTCATATGAACAGCTTTGCTGGAGAGAACAAAGGATATGACTTGATAAGGTGCATACTGAGAAGGGAAAGAGGGTAAGGCAGTCGAAAGTAGACAAGCAAATATATCTTATTAAAATTCAGTATAGAGATAGAAAGGAAAGAGACGGAGTTAAAATTGAGAAAACGTGTTAATGAGAGATGATAGGAGAGCCGGGAAACAAGATGAAAAGTATGAGAGAAAGAGAGTGAGAGAGCAACGATGCGCGAGGGAGATGAGCGGGCAGCATTGTATTAGTTACGCGTGTAAACTCAATGATAAGAGGAGATTAAGTCAAAGGTCGTAGTTTCAGTTGGGGCTTTGCCCTTCGTAATCTGTAATACATCTCAAACACACACACACACAGACAGCAGTCAGTAGCTGCTACTCCGCAGCCTAATAATAACAACAGAAGAAAACAAAAAATGACCGTCACCGTTTAGATAATGCGTTGGCCAACACTCTTTGCGAGTACTGTTTAGCAGTCAGTGAAATAAACATTTAAAAAAATATCGTTACGTAAAACGAAGTTTTGTGTCTTGCGCAGTTAAAGATAAACGTTTTCGTATGCTGTGTTCATAAACCAGAGACGTCGGATGTGGGCTTCTACGAAGTAGGCTTACTTGCTATGGTAAACAATAACTCGATGCTATCAAAGCAGATAAGACTTTAAAATTATTTATTATTATAATGGGAAATACTTCCCTATTTTAATAAACGGACAGTTGTAGCATAAAGCACAGAAATAAAATCATTGCAATAATAAAAGTAACTACTGTAGACGCACTGTCCTGGAACAAAGTCAGCAATTTTGACTACAGTGTGTCTTACAATAGAAGCAACGACGTTGTGAATAAGTTGCATAAGTTCAGCCTTATGTGCGGGACCATTAGGCGAACTCTTTAAGTCATCACGTTAAGTAACACGCCTAAAATTCTACAAAGTGTTGGACCTTCCCACACTTCTTTATGGGTCTGAGAATTGGACTTTAACGAAAGGCCAGGCCAGTCGTATCCAGGCGGCTGAAAAAAGATCTCTCAGCATGTGGCAGGGTATACTCTCCATGATCATAGAAGAAACACAGATATACGGCAGGAACTGAATATTATGAGTATACTCAACAGGATTGCCCAGTATTGGCTGAATTGGCGGGAACATCTTTGCCGAATGGATGACTGCCGCATCCCCTATAAGCCGAGGGGACGTAGAGGTGTGGGATGTCCGACGAAGCGCTGGAGTAATCAGCTCTAATTTTTGCCTGTTTAAACCCGGAACAAACCATCCTTGGTTTAATCCTTGCAGTTGATGATGATGATGATGATGATGAACTACTCTGGACAAAGAAGCAAATAAAGTAAGATCGCGAAAATGTAATTAACGTATCCATTAACGAAAGAGTTTACAATAGAAAATCAGTCTCGATGAAAGCGAATCTCTGTCATTAAAACCATAACGCCTGTACGTAACTCTCAACGAGAAAGGAGAAACCGAGAAATTAGTACAAAGGAAAGGAAAGTACTAAGCAAAATTCTTGCCTACAAAAAGAATAGAAGTGAATTTATAAAACGAAACAATATAGAAATTTATTTAGAAAATGAAAAACTATTGATACAATTAGGAAAAGAGGGATTACATTCTACGGACACTTGGGCCGGACGAAGGTACATAGACTGACAAAAAGAATATTCAACTATTTCGATAAAGGTCTCAAAACACAAATCCGTCAAGTTTACACAAGTAAAAAAGGATTTCAGAGAAATAAAGTTTACAAAAGAAGATATTTTGGATTTCGGACAGGGGGACATAGGTTGAGAAAAGAATAAAGAATCTGGGGATTTTCGGGAAAAATAGACAAGCGACAAACAAAACCTATAGGGAAAAAGGAAGAGAGAAAACATAATGAAAGGATGAAAGAATCCTAGAAGGACAGAAAAGAAGAAAATATTGACGAGGTTTTTTCGTGCTTCATGGCAGTGGCGTATCTACAATTTGGCTTTGTGGGCCTTGTGGGGTATCCGGTCGAGTCGGCTTCATACAAAAGAAAAAACAAGTCAAGACTAATCAACATTTCTGTCTTTATACTGGTTGAAAACGTGTGATAACATCCTTAAATCAATCCCATTAAAGTAAACTGGAATAACACAATAAAATTACGCGCTATTGAACGTACACAATCTTATATTTACAGACTGAGTTGATTACCTATACTGTATTTCGTATTTGAAACATACACACAAATGTTGTGCAATAAACCTGTTTTTATATTTTAAAAAAGTTACTACTATCTAAGCGCACACAGCTAGAAAATAATAAAATAGCCTAAAAATTAAGAAGAGATTACCAAAATTTGTATTATTTTATTATTAAATTTATTAGTATATAATAATGATAGTTTTATATTGTATCATATTGTAAGTAGAAAATGCGATAGGCTGGATTGAAAGGCTTAAGGCTATTCACTGTGTCCCCATGTTTATACTAAAAATAATATTTCTTAATGGCTTTTACATTCAAGTCTAAAGGATTTATAATATATTTGAACTGACGGTTGGCCGCAAAGAAAATTATTTAAAAACTGTAATAAGCAAATCGTTAGATGATCACATAAGAGCCTAACATGTGGATACTCTGTTTAGGAAACGTTTGTCCGCTCTTTACCATTTTCAGGGCGCTACTGAAAGATGTAAATTAAAAGACAAGAATAAAATTTTAACATTTGTAAACAGAAGAAACGGCAGCATATTGATGCATGTACGAGGGTCAAATGAAATGATCTATAGCTTAGCGGCAGAACTAAAATGTAATGAACTAATATTTCATGTAACGACCAAGTTCTCGAGTTAAAATGTGATACACACGCTAATGTGAGATGCCTATGATCTCAGCAAAACCATCTCCGGTTTTCCTTCATCGCGTATAAAAATGTTTTAATGATACTTGGAGTTGTTACACTTATTGGAGCTCAATGCGCTCCTGCGTTACATCGTACATGTTTTTATATTTAATCGTGTCATATATTTCTCACAAATTCTATTGTGATTATAAACACTTTGAAATATATTATGTATAAATATAGTAACACAGGATTAAAATTAGTAAATTAATAATAAAATTAAGAGAATTTACCTACGACCAGATCATGATGGCACAGGAGAGCGACGATTTGGAGTCCATGTCAGGTACAATTAAAAAAGAAATACGGGCAGGCCGATACACATGAATTTAATTAAGCCTAATTGTTCATGCTTGGGAAAAACATCAGATCCAGATATAGCGCATAACGAGATAAACTGAATATTTGTTATGAATGTCGTGTGAGAGTTGAAACTCCTAAAGGCGGACGGGATGAAAAGGAATCACAGAAAGAACTGTCCATTACCTTTAAGTAGAATGAACAGTTTTCGGTGGAATAAGGAAATGTGAAACAATAAATAAGAGCACAATTGTTAAATGTATACTGATGTGGAGTGCAGGAACCTGGAGAAGCAGACAAAAAGAGGATAAACACTTTGGAATGGATGAACTGCGCAGATCCCGCAGAAAATCAAGGACGGACAAAGTACTTCACGAAGAATAAGAAAATTAATGATTAAAAAAGAGACAACGATTACAAAATGTGAACAAAACCATATTTATTAATGTACGGACTTTCGAATAAAATGGCGGAAAATAAGTTACATTAAATAATTTTGTAGAATGAAAGCGGGATCAAGAAATTGGAACACTTTCGGGGAGATAGATTTATGAAAGGGAATATGGCAAAGAAGAGAGAAGACTAAAGAAAAAAATCTGGAAATCGAGCAGCTATAAAACCGATAGTCCGATGCTGATTATCGAACCATCGAGATATAAATAAAATTGACTGGAATAACAATTTTCAACCTTTGCTATACTTTCTGAACATCTGACATCTGTAGTAACTCAAGTTAATTTTTTAGAAGACATAGCCAGTAGAACAGGCTTAAGAATCTCTGCAGAAAAACCAAATTTCTCACGAACATTAAAAATGCGCCAAAATTCCTGGTAACAGTTATTGGTCAGATAGAGAGAATTCGAAAATTTAAGTATCTAGGAGAAATAATTCAAGAGAATGGTTTAGAAAAATCTGCTATAGAAGAAAGGATTCTTAAGATGGAAAGGGCATATGGTATAACTAAAGATATTTTCAATAAAAAGTGCATATCTAAAAATGCGAAAGTAAGGCATTACAGTACAGTAGTGAAGCCAGAATGCCTATATGCAAGTGAATGTCTAACATTGATTTATAATTTAGACAAACTAGAAATATTGGAAAGACGAATTATCAGGAAAATATTAGGCCCACGAAAAACGTCAGAAGGTTAGAAATTAAGAAGTAATGATGAAATATATCAAAGTATAGAAAATATAACAGAAACAGTGAGGAAAAGAAGACTAGTATTTTTTGGACATTTATATAGAATGTACAACAATACAAGGTTAACAAAACAGATCTCCAAATATCTGTGGGGAAAGAAGTCAACATCGAATTGGATTAAAGAAGTCAAAAAGGATTTAGAGAAAAATAATATAAACGCAGAAGAAGCAATTGAAAGAGACGTTTTTTGGGCAAAAGTGCTAAAAATGGATTCCAGGGTAGGAGAGATAAGAAAGTAGGTTCAAAGTGGACTGAAGGCAGGAAGAAGAGACATAGTGAAAAGATGAAAGAATATTGAAGAAAAAGAAAAGAACAAGGAATAAAGAATTGAAATTGGCATATAGTCCTCAGATGGCCAAATAGACACAAAAAAAGAAATTATTTTTGTGTATCTGAAAACATTTTTATGACATGAACACGAGATGAGTAAATCTATTTGATCTAATGTTTATGATTTCTACGTAAGTTTATAAATAAGTTTTGGTATATCGGAAATATTTTTTGATAAAATATATCAAAGTATAGAAAATATAACAGAAAAAATGAAAAAAGAAGATTATTATTTTTTAGACATTTATATAGAATGGACGACAATAGGTTAACAAAGCAGATCGTCAAATATCTGTGGGGGAAGAAGTCAACATCAAGTTGGATTAAAGAAGTCCAAGCGATTTAGAAAAAAATAATATACACGCAGAAGAAGCAACTGAAAGAGAAGTTTTTCGGGCAAAAGTGTTAAAAATGGAAGGAGTCCAGGGTAGGAGAGAGAAAAACGCAGCTTCAAAGTGGACTGAAGACAGGAAGAAGAGACACAGTGAAAAGATGAAAGAATATTGGAGGAAAAGAAAAGAACGAAGAATAAAGAATTGAAATTGGCATGCGGTTCTTATATGGCCGATACAATAAAAAAAAATTCAACTCACAGAACCCGGAAAGTTTTGGAAGCCGCCCGGAAACGTGAATTGTAACGTTTACAAACTGATTACTTTAACGAATGCCTTCTAAGCTGACAGTGTCAACATGAAGGAACAGAGTAGCGCTTCGCAAAAACAGACTGCAGTCCGTGTAAATGTAAATACACGGTGTGGAGTTGCACTTTACCATGTTACTTCAATGCATTGTTCGTTTGCTTTGCTGTCTGTAATTACACTGCCGGTGTTCACTCTGTCTCCCCCCCCCTCACACTCTCTCTCTCCTGCAACATTAATTCGTCACAAAGTTTTTGATTTTCATCGTTACGGGCAAGCTACGTACATTCTGTATGCACACTACGGAATACACTGCTGGCTTGATTGGTATGTGTTGCTGCTGAATTGGCACACTGATATTTGTTTCATTAAATTAGCAAAGTTGTAGCCGGCGGCTACACAGGCATACGCGCGCGCTTCCGTTAGTATGCGAACGGTGTTTCAGTTTTTGTTGTCAGCCGCAGCCGAAAAGTTTCAAATTTATGGTTCACTTTAACTGAACAAGCAATAGTTGAGTTACAAATTGTGTTTTGGTAGGCGAACTATAAAATATTTGTATAGCTGAGCCGTAGTTCCAGTTCTGTATGTAGGCATACGAGTTGTGTTAGGCGACAACGCCGTCGAACTAACTGTCTCAGTTGTAAATAATGGTAATGGAACTGACGCACAGTTCTTCTGTGGGTCACCAATCCAAGAGCAGGTTTCAAATTAACGTGGCAGATGAAAAGTTTCAAATTAATTACTTAGTGATTCATTCACATTGAACAAGCAACAATTTGAATGAAATATTTTCAAAGTTTCAAATTACTCTTTCATATTCGCTTTTAACGAACGCTTTCATACCGATAATACGTTCGCTTTGCGCTGCTGCTCAAATCTGTGTGGAGTGGGGCCCCTCCCCAAAGGCCATGGTGCAATTCCCCCACAAGTATTCCGAAATTCCCCCCCCCCAACTTGATTTCATGAGTAGGGAGATCACAATTCGGTTATATGGAATAACCAACCACCAATTAACGGTTGATCTTGGCCCTTTATCCAAAAATGTTTTAAAAACCATTTAAGCAATTATTGGAGTTAAAAAACAAATGGTATTCTTTTTATCAATGCCAAAAGGTTTTCTAGTATGCCTAATCAATAACAAAATTATGAGAAATTTAAAAGCCTAATCAAACCTGAACTAACATATTTAGTAGTACATTAGGCCTTATAAAGATAATCTAACGTGATTTTGTAATTGCATTATTTTTCTTCACAGAGGGGGGATTTAAAATTAAAAGAAAAGTTTGAGTACAGCCGAAATTCCCCACTAAAAAATTACAAAAATTGCCTTGAAAAATCCCCCTCAAAATTTCCAGTGGTGCGACCTGCACCATTGCACCATGCTGTAGACACCCTTGACTGTGAGTAACTATTATTGGGAATATTAAATGGATGACAATGACGATATGACGACGACGATGATTTGATTCAACACATAGGCTATTTGTCTGTACGACGCGTAGTACTAGATTAACGTTTCACAACGCAAACGGCTTGCTTCCGTATTGTGAAGCTGGAAAATTAAAGATTTAATCTATTAGTATTAATCTTAATTAGTATTAGTGGAACTGTCTACTGACAGGTAACAAAGAATCGAAAACGCTATCGATCTCCTCGCTTGTACACTGTCCTTCAGTTCTTTATGTCACCGACCACACTTCAGGGCATCCAACATTCCCATCCTATTGCCTTTTCTGCCGCTTTCCCTAAATTATCAGAGTTGTCTTACGGCCTTCAAAAACCACGCCGTTGTAATACGAACTGCTCCTTTCAACTTATCTTTAGAATCTATCTCCACATGCATACTAGAACAAATAGGCTTACTTTATATCTGTTTTCCTAAATCTCCGCGTTTTCACACTGTATAATAGTATTGCTCAGTCATTACATTATGCAAACCTTTTTGACAGACTAAGTATGTAATTTTTGTGTAATCGTTAATTTTTTTTTAAGTTTACTGAATGTTGTCTCCATTTGCCTGCAGACGTAATTATATATTCCCTGATATTATTATTATTGTTATTAATTAGTTTTCGTTTAAGGCTTTCTTAGGACCACGTAATTTAATAATTAGACTTCTTTTTCTGACAGCGTTGTTAACATTTTTCTTCTGCCAGCTTCATTCGTTTCTTTTGACCAGTTCTTCTTGGCGCTATCGGTTCTTCTTACCTTCTTCTGGAACCCCTTCAAGTTGACTTTTTAGTCCTTATGTTTTCTATCTGACTGTAAATCCCTTCTCGGTTTCTAAATCTACACTGTCCTTTGACTTGCTTGCGCCAAGGATGGTTTTAATTAAGGACAAAAAAATAATTTTAACTAATGAGCGTTATATACAGTATTGTCTACTCTCTACTGTGTTAAATTAGTAGTTCTCGACAGTCAAAATGTTTCGCTAACTCCTGTTTCCACATTTTCCTGGTCCCTGATGAGCTTCTTTCACCCATGGTACTTGTTTCTATTTTCGTGGAAGCTGAAGATCTCGTTTACTATCCTTTACAGCTCCTCCATCTTTTTAATGTGTCAATAGAAGGTCATTCATCTTTTCTATACCGTGGTGGAAATATTTTCAAGCTGTTCATTCGGCGCTCGGTTTGGTTTCAGATAAAACGTAAACTCATTTGCTGATACTTTTCTGAGACCCGGAATTATCCTTAAATGTTTCCTGTCATTCTTTTATATTTCCTAGATTTCTTTATCATCACCATCATCATCATCATCATCATCATCATCATCATCATTACCTTCTTAACGGTTTTAAGCCTGTTCCTATTCGACAGTCTACCTTTTCTTAGGTCTACCAACTTTTCTTCTGCCTCAAATGTTGTAATCTTTCGCCATAGTCGGTATTCTACTGTCTTCCGTTCTATTGATGTGTTGAATCCATCTTCTGTATTCTTTAAACCTTTCATTAATTGCAAACCAGTGGCGAAGTTACATGGAGGCAATTGAGGCAATGCCTACCCTAAAAAATTCTGTAGAATAAAAATTATAAATACGTATGAACTACATAACGTAAAGATTATACATTGTTACCGCGACTGTCGAATTTATTAGGCCGAAAGGTGCTTTACTGAGCGACCGCTAGATGGTGACAGGTGAGACTCGGCATAGCTCGTTTAAAGCGAATGAGGCAACCTGAACTTGCCTCAGCGTTTTTTGTATACATCGTATGTAAGCAATGTGCCGGTATGATATGGAAGTGAAACGAGGGGGGATTGTCCCGTGCTGTACACATAGAGCGTTGAGGCATGCCTCACTTTGTGGTCCAAACATTCAAGTTAAAGCGCGCTGTGTTGTTTATAAGTGTGTTTATTTTATGGGGTTATTAAAAGTGTCCCTGTTATTCCACTGAACTAACAGATGATCAAGATTGTTATTTGAATTATTTGTAACATTAAACATATATATAGAAACTAATCAAGTTTAAAAATTTGAAGTTCAATCAGTTGTATTATTGTGTATGACTAATACAAGGATTGTTCAATAGAAACACGTATAGAGCTGTAAAGCATTTTTTATTCAACGATTTTAATCACTTCTTATGTCCTGGTTTCCGAGGCTACTTTTAGAATTGTGAGTTGTTGATTGAGACCACCGTATGCCAGCTGATTTCTTCACTAGCTATTATTATATTATTATAATTTTTTAAATTATTATTTTATTGTTATTACTACATTACTACTCTCCGCTGTCACTGTACGATAATAGGTAAGAAGAGCTCAGTCGAGAGGCACTTATAGGCGTGTGTGTGTGTGTGTGTGTGTGTGTGTGTGTGTGTGTGTGTGTGTGGAGGGGCGTACTGCTTCGCATAATGTTACTACAGTTTCTTCACTATACGCGATGTAAATAAAAACAAACTTTACAATGAAAGTTAATATATATTGTTTAGTTTCCATACTCAGAGGTTAGCAATCGGCATCAAAGCAACTGTTATCAGTGGTAATTAATTTTTTATCTCGCATCAGTGTAGTTACGTTGTTGGCACGTTCCTGGACATGAATCGGTCGGTTCCACTGACGGAGGATAATTGTGGCAACGTGGAAGAAAAACGGTAGTCTCATTTTACAACGGTGCAAACTGATTGTAGCAAGGAGACAGTGTCGGGAAGTGCCACGCAATTCAGAACATGTTATTAAATCACAGACTTCCGAACGTTATCCTTTTGACTGAGGGAACTGTACTTAAACCCTATTCCAGGGCTTACGGTCCCATCTTCTTAAGTACGACCGATCTAGTTTCTTTTGATATTAACGCAACCACGTGGTTTTGCCTTCGTTCAGTATTTTTAATGTAGTGTTGTTTCTGCATTCGCGCGCGTGTGTATATAGAAGGAAACAGGGAAATCAATTATTTATAACCAATAAGAAAAATAATCAATAATCAAATTCGCTACAGTAGGTCCAGTAGGTGTATGTGTACAGTAAACACGCTCATTCTCGCCTTACAGTTGAATGTAACAGACATTTCTCTAAGCAATATAATGTAACATATATTTTGTAACTGATCTGTAGAATTTAAAATTTCCACACACAAGACACAAAAATAAAATTATAGGAACTGTAGCAAAAGAAAGGGTTCATAACTTAAATAAAATGGACAAACCTGTACATAAAATAAAATAATAGATTAAACTATAAAATTTCCAGTTCCAAACCAAAATGGACGACAATTATAAGAATTTTAAATGCATTTTGTTTAAAAGACGGGTTCTTGAGATATTCAACACTTTGTGCATAATATAGAGAAAGAGTATGGAGACAGACTGAACAAATTTCAGGACAAAGAAACTGTCAAGAGTCCGAAATAGAAAATCAAACTCATCTGTTAGTAAACTTGATCTGCTAAACGCCGGAAAGTAACATTAGTAAGGAAAATAATGAAATCTTCCAACACCTAGAACAGTCAGAGAACTTCTCATGGGACCCTACGTGTCAGGAACATTTGGTTACACAGGTACGGCAATCTAGGACTCAAACCACTTAATCCTTTCTTACCTTCCTAACCAACGTCAACAACTAAAAGACAAATGGAGGGAAAGGCCCAGAGACCTCAGAGATGAAGGAATGGAGTTAATATATAAAAGTTATAGAAGGATGGAAGGGGAGTTCCTATGAAGAAATAAAAAGAAAACAATGTGCGCCTCCATGAGGTGTTAGGAACAAGGACAACAACTTAATTAAAGAATTTAATTATGTAAACTTAAAAGAGTGTTATCCTCTTGTAAAATTGTATGCTAAATTATATACAAGTAATAAAATGTTCAGCATAAAAAATATTGGTAGAAATTCGGTTTAAGAACCGAAATACTATTTTCAAAATTTTACTTAATATTATTCATAATATTCTATTTCTCTTCCTAATTAGAAAGGATTATTTCCTATTAAAATTTTATCAAATTAATAATTAAAAATCTTTTCCACAACCCACTATCATATGTATATATATATATCACATTAATAAATTAATGCCGCAAGAAAAGACTACTGAGTAAAATTTTATAAAAATGTTATAAAATGTGATACATATTTTATTTACTGTACACAAATGTATATATGTATAATGAATACAGTTTTACCTCATGTGCTAAAGGGAAAGACTTGAGGACGTTGTATTTAAATGCGCCTTCATTTGGGTTCAGTCTCTGCTGACACGTTTGGTAGGTTTTGTAAGATAGTCTTTTTCTGCGCTGAAGCTGTTAATTTTGTTTGTCGAATACTTCATTAAAGCGTTGTCTAATTTTCACTGAAACGCCCCAAAAAACAGCAAAAAATTTCGTGTTCCGTACTTTCAAGTACGAAAGTGACGCATTACGGTTGGGCCGCGGTTACTTATCGAAACACGAGATAAACGGTGATAAGACGAAGCAGTACTTTGCTCCTCCGTTACGACCTCTAGTATTCTGTCGAGTTACATAACGGTAAAAACAAAGCTTTCGGAGAAAGTAGCGTAATAGTGTATACGGTAAACACAATGTGGTCATCTTGTAGACAGCAATTTGAGTCCTATTGATTGCAATTTGTCCGGTCTCCCAGGCGTTTTACAGGAACTCCCATACAATATTCTACTAAATTTTAAGCCACTTATTATCCAAAACTTCAGGTCGCCGTCATACTTTGCCAAAGGTGTAATCATTATGTAGTTTTGGGTACTCAGAATTAACGAGACCGTTTCATGAGTCTTGTTTCATTCATTCACAGCAGTCTATGTTGCATCAAAGTGTCCTTTACTTTGATAAAGGAGGCAAAGCATGTGGAGCCGTGTTTAATCGTGTCGTCTCCAGTCTCATATCACAGAGTTTCTAGGATCAACTAATCAAATCGCAACAGTTTAAATTCCGTTCGAAATACTTGCCAGTATAAGCCAGTCACACGTATCCAAATTTAAAACAAAAATTTATTTTTCTTACGTTTTTGAGATGGGTCACCAACTTATCGAAAAGTGCTCTGTAGCGCTTCCGGACTCTTAACTAAACGGACTGTAAGTGCTTAAGGGAGATAACATGACTTTTGAAAAAGATGGTTTGAAAACAAAAATAACTGTGCTGCAACAAATAATGCAAGAACCAAATAGATTATGGAAATAACATTTATTAATTAATTTTCATTTATCACTCATTGTATGGGCGTATCACTATCCAGCCCTCATAACGTAAGCTCCACATTCTGCAGCGTAGGCCTATTCTGCAATAAGTATAATAATTTCCATTCTATATACTGTAATTTGACGAGTGTCGACTATATTAAGGAACTAATATTACATATTATGGTTATACGACCTAAGCTTACATTACGGTTCTCAAACTTCGTACTTCTCTGCCCCTTTAACGAATCGGTAATGGCTAGAGTGTCTACATTCATTTTTTAGGTCAACTTTCCTTACGTAAACAGAAGTATGATGCGCACATGCACTGTATGTCAGTAAGATTATATTAATATTTATTCACTATTATATTAAGTTCGGTGAATAAAGGGCGTAATTTCTTCTTGGTACTTCCAAGCAAAGTATCTAGCATCATCGCAGTAACAGAGTATCATCACAGTAGCGCAAGTTGCATATTTTTCCCCGCTACTGACACATCTCTTTCCCAGACCTGTGTTGCCTTCTTGATAAACCGTTCGCCATTATCTTCTGTCTAAGTGTTGCACGGCCGGGGTCAATATATTCAAAATTACATATAAAAACCGGGCTGTTAGGCCGTGGTCGGTTGCTACGAAACGCCATCACGTCGGCAATGTTTCGATTTCCCCTCTGGAATCTTCCTCAGGCCGCCAAAAAGCGACAGAGCGTAAGATAAATATCGTTCGCCATTATATTGAAAAATTAGAGAGCAGCATGTGCCTTACACCTGTAACCAAACAAAACCTCGGTCGTCTATGGGTAGACGATAGGCTATGTTGGAAAATTACAAGTTTCTTATTAAAAATGTCAAGGGTTCGAAAATACACATATCTCTCAGTATTTGCTACGACAATCTCAGCTTAACTGTATCAAAAGCTTTGGTGTAATCGAGGGAGCAGGATGTGAGAGGTAACGAGAGCTCGAACAATTTTTTTTTTAACCTGTCAAACCCAGTCGCGCACAATTTACAAATTTAACTTTGTTATCTCAAGCCGTTCTGTCTGTTGCCACTCGACAGTAGATTTTGAGTCCAGACTGTGCAGCAGAGTGATTTATAAATTGTAAAATTTCGTTAACTCAAATTCACATTTGTTCAATTTTTTATAAATGTCTATGCTTTATTCTTTGCTTTGAGTACCAAAATGCATGGGACGATGTCGACACTCCTCAGGCGTACGACGAATTAATATTTTACAAACTTTTTTTTTGTAAGTACGGCTGTGTGAAGGGTATCTGCATTATAATGGAAACCCACGCGTCGTACGAAAAATGACGTGATAGAAAACAGTTTGCATTAAACTGTACTATGTCATTGTTCAAGCTACAGATAATTATAAATAGACATTTATCAGTTCTACATGTTTTTATGTAAGTTTATTATGTTATCAAAGTCTGATTAAAGTGAATATTATTTTGGGTGCTAAAGGCTATCAGCTGTTTAACGCGCCCTTAGACAAAACAACTAACGTTACATCTTTGTTAACTACAGTACACTACAACATTATCCAACAACCTATTATTATATTATTATTTACAATATTATATATACGTAAGCAAATAAAAACCTATGTTTTAACGTTCTTTTTCAATGCAAAAGAAGCTTATTTGCATTGATTTTACGGCTTACAGTGTAAAGCTTACATAGTAAAGTGTTACTATGCAAGCATCGTGCTTGATTACAATTTCGCATAAACGTTTCGCACTCTTGAGTATGAGTCATCAGTCACCTGCAAAGAACGACAAGATTCGGTGACGAATTCACAACCACACCACACGGGATGCTATAAATAACGTTCTTCGTATGGGACACAGGGTCCGGAGGTGCATAAACGTTTCGCACTCTTGAGTATGAGTCATCAGTCACCTGCAAAGAACGACAAGATTCGGTGACGAATTCACAACCACACCACACGGGATGCTATAAATAACGTTCTTCGTATGGGACACAGGGTCCGGAGGTGCATAAACGTTTCGCACTCTTGAGTATGAGTCATCAGTCACCTGCAAAGAACGACAAGATTCGGTGACGAATTCACAACCACACCACACGGGATGCTATAAATAACGTTCTTCGTATGGGACACAGGGTCCGGAGGTGCATAAACGTTTCGCACTCTTGAGTATGAGTCATCAGTCACCTGCAAAGAACGACAAGATTCGGTGACGAATTCACAACCACACCACACGGGATGCTATAAATAACGTTCTTCGTATGGGACACAGGGTCCGGAGGTGCATAAACGTTTCGCACTCTTGAGTATGAGTCATCAGTCACCTGCAAAGAACGACAAGATTCGGTGACGAATTCACAACCACACCACACGGGATGCTATAAATAACGTTCTTCGTATGGGACACAGGGTCCGGAGGTGCATAAACGTTTCGCACTCTTGAGTATGAGTCATCAGTCACCTGCAAAGAACGACAAGATTCGGTGACGAATTCACAACCACACCACACGGGATGCTATAAATAACGTTCTTCGTATGGGACACAGGGTCCGGAGGTGCATAAACGTTTCGCACTCTTGAGTATGAGTCATCAGTCACCTGCAAAGAACGACAAGATTCGGTGACGAATTCACAACCACACCACACGGGATGCTATAAATAACGTTCTTCGTATGGGACACAGGGTCCGGAGGTTTTATAATTATATAATTACCTTATTATCCACTCTAGTGATACAAAGTTTCGTCAGTTATGACGCGTTTCGGGACTAAGTCCCATCCTCAGATAACACATTTAAATATAATAAACTAATACAATAAAAATCGCAACCAAGATATGGTCATGTCAATCAAATAAAATAAAATAAAACTTCAAATAGCATGTGAAATGTTATACGAACCACGGCTGGAGCTCCCGCATGCATTCACCCTCAACCGCGATCGTCACGCGACTGGTCAAAGATTAAATCCAAACCGATGGCAGTGTCGAACAAGTAGTTTGATGCAAAATTTATCTTATCATTTAGTAAACTGTTTTTAGTGGTACTATTTTTTATAGCTTTATAAATTTCAAATTCCTCCAGACTATCCATCCGTTTACCTTTTTTACAAAAATGCAACGCTGTTAAATTTTCTTCAAAGCTCGTATATTTACGTCCGCTTGATATTAAATGTTGTGCAAAAAAGGATTTAGTATTACTTGGGTTGGGAATATGTTCTAAAAATCTTGTATAAAAACATCTGCCTGATTGACCGATGTAGAACGCTTCACAATCATCACATTTTATTTTATATACACCAGATTTCTTTTTTAAAGGTACTTTGTTTTTGTTTTTGAAATAATTTCCCAAGTTATTATTTGTTTTAAATGATAAGATATAGTTATTATCTTTTGAGAACGGGTCTTAAAATATTTTAAGACCAGATGGGACTTAGTCCCGAAACGCGTCATAACTGTCGAAACTTTGTATCACTGGAGTGAATAATAAGGTAATTATATAATTATATACTAAGTGATACGGTACGCAAAAAAAATAAGTAATTCCGGAGGTTTTGTAACAGCTAATAATTTTCCAAACATCTGGCTGGAGTGAAAAGCAGTACGCAACCCAAACTCAGTGGCTATCTTCCTAATTTTTTTCAGACACACCACTATGTAAGGGAGGAGTAACTGCCTCTCACTTTCGCCTCCTGCTTATTACAGACCCTAATGTCAATAATACTTTTTTTTAATGAATTTATTCCTAATAGCTAATAGCCTGGATGTTAATAAAAAACTTGTCTTTTAAAGAACTTGACACTTCCACTAATATCAGTCTGTAATCAACTCACAACCTGTTTCGCGGAATTCAACTGTCGACAATCTGGAAACGCTGGTACAATTCGATGAACTGAACTGACCCCCGGCTACTCGGAGGCGTTCTTGTATAAATCTACAAGATCACTTGTCACGTTAATGTTATCTATAAATACCTTCCAGGTTCTTCAAACGTCAGCTAGTTTATGCCAGACGCGGACCTCCGTTAACGGTTGAGGAACATTGTTTCTACTTACAATACGTGACATGCGGTACGTAATCCAGGGGTATATTACTTATGTCACATTTGTGTTACAATACCGTGATATATGTCGAATGTTTACACCGAACAAACGTAACGCTGCTTTTTACAATAAAAAGAATTCTTTAAACAAACAAACCAGGCTTCTTGTCATTCAGTTTTCATATTATGATCGCTCGTTTCAGAAAATTGGAATACCTTCTTTTCTTCTTCTTCTTAATCCAATCCTCTACTACCGCAAGGTGTAGAGATTGAGCAAAGGTCTCGCCACCGTGGTCTCTGTACGACCAGGGCCTTGGCTTCATTCCATTGCACTCCTAGCCTCAACAGAAGAACACCTCACATTGTCCTCCCAAGTCACTCTTCTCCGGCCCCCTGGGTCTTCTCCCAGCAATTATTGCCTCATACAGTTGTTTTGGAAGTATATCCCCTTCCATCGTCTGAACGTGTCCAAACCAGCGCAACTGTGCTTTCTTAATTTGATCAAAGGTAGTGTTAAGACTCATTCTTATAGTAGTGTTTCTGACTGTGTCTTTTCTTGTCTTTCCTTCAGCCTTCCTTATGTGTCTCATCTACATAGCTTGGAGAGAGGTTAGGTGCTTCTCAGTTAGAGCCCAAGTTTAAGCCCCATAAGTAAGAACTGGCACACATGTGTTTTTGAGAATGGCCGTCTTAACCTTCTTTGAAATTTCTGCCTTACCAATGAACTTGGTCTTTAATGCATGGAAAAGTCTCGAGCCACTGCTTATTCTTTTGGAATGTCTATTAATTTTATTATGAAAAAATTATACACTTTTTCTTTGATTACGTATAGTTTACATCTTACACACACACACACGCGCGCGCGCGCGCGCAGACTAATCTGCATTACTACATTAATTTGGATATAATTACTATTACAACAGATAATTCTCACTACTACAAGCAAATGGAACGTTACTAATTTCTTGAGCGTATACTGATCATCAAAGTTATACACTAGTAAAATAAAATTCATTCAATAGTTTCGTATGTATCGGTGAACACAAAGTTTATTTATTCAATTGTATTATATTATAACAGAGTGATTATGGGTGAGAGGGTAACGTGGGTGGAGAAGTATCGCAGGTGATGACGTGTAATCCCAGGCAGTGAGCGCAAAATTAATCCCCCACCGGGAATAATTGCTGTCCCTTATTGCGTTCTAGACAATGTGAAAATTTATATTATTTGAGACGTCAACCGACTAAATGTAGATTCAATAGCGGAAAATGAATTGTTTGGAACAACGTCGCGTGTTTCCACACGTGATACGGTCTTTAATGATCTTCGTCATCTCGATATTATACCGTTTACGTGTTATAAACTTTTTTTCTTTCTAGTTGTGTTCTAATACCAATTTATATTTTTTAAGATAATATTTTATCTCGGGTAATTGGTTCCAGTCGCACCTTACGTGAAGTATACGTATTCAGCCCCACGTTGCTGGTGTCAATTTTGTACCGTGTATTTTATTTATTTATTTAACGCCTCCCGTTGTAAGGGTCAATTTTGTAACCATATTTATTTTTATTTTTTAACTTTTATTTATTAACGTGGATTACTGTTTGTTTGGGGACGAGTGTTGGTTTTCGTGGTGATTTGTCAAGATTGAGGTTACCAGACTCACTTACCGTAGGTTATTACGCTTGACGGACTTACGTCGTCGTGATCGGGTTCTATCTTCTTATTCTGAAATAAAGTTATTTATTTCTATTTTATTTTTTAATAAAAGACTACTCGCATCAATTAGGGAAAAATATCATTATTTATTTTCATAAATTAATGCCTTCGTTGCTATAATGTTTATTTGGTGCAATGCACAAGTCGATTCTTAATCTCAGTTCGATTCAGAGTTACCCTTTCGATAGTTATATAAACTCCTGGATTCTTTTGACTGTTATTAAAAAGTACGAAATGCACACTAAGAAGTACAACATATTACAATTAAAATAATTCTTACTTACTAATAACAATAAAATTAAAATCAAGAAACTACAATGAAATAGTTGTTTGGTCTGATGTGAGAACACATTAGTTAGTGTCGACTCAGCGATGGCTTCAGTTGGCCGTGCCAAGATGGCGGACTGACGCTAGGCGACTACAGAGTTTATTTACCTCCCAACTATTTAAAACAAGTTTTTTTAAAATAAAATTAGTCAATAAATTGTTCACTGAGTGTTGAATTGGTCTTTTCACTTTGGTTCTGATGAATAAGTGTTACTGTGATTTAGTTCTGGTGTTGTATAATTATTACTAGTGTTGTTATACAAGGTTCAGTCTCATCACTTTTGTAGATAAGTTTTATTTATTTTCAGAGATATTATTTTCTTCTTTCTTCTTGTTTTATTATTATATTATTATTTCTTGGTTCTTTTTTGACACTGTGAATTATTTTACTTTCACTCTTCTTCTGACTTGGACTTGACTCTATCATATATACTGCTACGACAGCACAGAACAATCTACGCGTTTATCGAATGTGCCAGAAAGATCTCGATGTAAGCGTGTGGTGTACGTGCTACTAGACGCATTTTGCGAGAATTTTCTCGACTGTGCCGGGCTTCGCTCGGGCGCTCGGACTGTGTCAAGGCCGTAGCAATTACGTAGTTCACGAGAGATAAGACGCAGTTTGGAAGCTTCTGGTGGGTGAGCGTGACTATAAATACATCGGGTAGCGGCCTTAGTTTTCAGTTCCATGCGAGATTTTGGATAGTGCGGTTCGAGAGTATTAGTGCGATATGTTTACAGAGCGGTTAGGGTTATTACTGTGTACGTGCAAGTAGTTAGTAGTGAAGTGTTGCGTTTTATATTCGGACGGTATAATTGTAATACAATTGAGTTTTAATATTTGTGGAAATTTTATTGTGTGTGTACAATTTTTATTTGATTTGTTGTAGAGACTGTGTTGTTAATTACGAACTGTTTTACTGTAACAATTAAAGGTGTGATTAGTGACTTAACTGGTGTCTTGTAATTATTTTGTTTCCACTGTACCTACGACGATCGAATAGACCGTCGTAACAGTGGTGTCAGAACTGGGATAGAACGGTTAACAGTGGAAACAGTGGATACTTTGTACAAGACGAGTGTAATTCGTAATTAATCGAAAAACAATGGATGCCAGTCAGATGATGGAAAATTTCCAGGCGCTGTTGTTGCAGACAGAAGAACGACGACGACAGGATTCAGAGAAAGCAGAGGAAAGACGCAGACAGGAGGCGGAAGAAGCAGAAAGACGACAAAAAGAAGAACGAAGACAAGAAAGAGAAGAAGCTGAGGAACGTCAGAAAGCACTAATGCTAGAAACAGAAGAAAGACAGGATGAAAAACGTAAGCAAGAAGCAGATAAAACGGAAGCTCTCTTTGAAGTTATGCAGAAACAGTTGCAAGAACACAGTACCGCAGAATTGGGTATCCTACGAGGTGAGCTTAATAAACAAGTTACTAAAATATCGGAGGTACAAGAATCAATGACATTAAAAATAGCTGAAGTAGAAAAATCTGTCTTGACTGTTGAAGAATCGATGTCTACAAAAATATCTGTTATAGAAGAATCTGTTTCAAATAAAATATCTGCAGTAGAAAACTCAATGGCAAACATAAGAGAACAAATTAAAAGTGAAGTCGAACAGTGCATGAAGATTCAACCAAAACAAATTTCTGAACAGACTGTACCAGTGATAAAGACAGAAAAAGACACAGAAAATAAGTTAATAGAGAAAGTCACTTTGCCTGCAGTAGGGACAGTTCATGTCAAAGCTCCAACCTTTGACGGAGTCACTGGGCAACGTACCTCCGCCAATTTGAAGCTGCTGCATGCGCAAATAATTGGACAGAGAAAGACAAGGGTGTTTCACTTGTTCTTGCATTAAAAGGACCCGCGGCAGAATTACTACAGAAAGTGCCACCTGACAGCCAGAACATCTATGCCGAGTTGATAAAAGCTCTAGAATTACGCTACGGTGATAAACATTTGCGAGATGTGTACTGCACCCAGTTGAGAGCAAGGCGACAGCATTCCGGGGAGAGTCTTCAAGAGTTTAAAGCAAGTATCGACAGACTAATTAGACTGGCCTATCCTGAAGCGCCAGAAGATTTTCGAACGCGTTTTGCGATGCAGACATTTACTGCCGGTGTCCGAGATAACGAACTACAGCAAGTGTTACGAATGGCAAGACACCAGAACAGTGCGGACGCCCTGGTACATGCTTTGCAATTTGAGGCCGCCAAATCAGCGTCTGGTTGGAGAAGTCATAAAGTGCGCGCGCTAAAAGATCGCGACGGCACAGACGATGAGGAAGAAGAACAAGGAACAGAGACTCGACGGTCGGCGCCACAGAATAAGATAAGAAAGGATGGTAGACCGAAGTGTTATCGATGTGGGAAACCTGGACATCTACAACGAGATTGTCGGGTTAGAATTCAGCAGCAGGGAAACGAGCAATAGTCGGTACAACGGGGCGTGTGCTGACTAACTGGAGGAACGAAGCCCCTAGAGAATACGCAATTTCTACACTTCAGAAAACCAGCGGGAGCTTGGTAGTTACCGGATTTGTTCAAGAAAGGCCAACCTCGATTACAGTTGACACAGGCGCAACAGTTTCTATTGTGCGCCCCGACGTGGTGAAAGATCTCAAGCCAATCTGGTGCTCTTGCAGCTTGCGAACAGCTACTGGACGGCCTGTAAAAGTGTATGGAAAAGTGGAGATACACCTACGCTTCGGTAGACTTGAGTTTAATCATCAAGTACTTGTTGCAGACATTGTGGATGAAGCAATTCTTGGTGTGGACGTTATGAACGCATACGGATTTATAGTCGACTTCAAAAACAATGTCTTGAGAATCGGAGGCGAAGAGGTAATGCTATCAACAATGACGACAGCAGAAAAATCGATGGACGTCATAAACCAAGTGGCCGTAACTGTTCCGCCAAACTCCGAAAAGATCATCATGGTTAGAACTGCGGTAGATACTAGGGGCAATCAGTGCTCTATATTCGAACCCTAGGTAGTCAGCACACCGGGCATACTAATTGCCAGAAGTTTAGTAAAACCTGACGAAACCGGAAACGTACCTATTAGAGTGGCGAATATTTTGGATCAAGCTATCACTTTACAAAGCAATACGCTCCTAGGCAAATTGACTCCTGTGGCCTGGGTAGCCGGAATAACGCAAAGAAGATCCAGTTCTTCGGATACTTCTAAATTACCAGACGAACTGCAAGAATTATTGAACAGATCTTCTAACGACCTCTCAAGTGGTGAGGTAAAAGAACTCGGACAGTTTTTACACGAATTCAAAGATTGTTTTGCAGTTCGGGGACAGTCACTGGGAAGAACCTCTCTTGTGCAACATCGCATCAATACCGGGGACACAACACCGATACGCCAACCTCCTCGAAGGCCTCCATTATCTAAACAAGAGGAGATGTCTCGGTTAGTACAGGACATGTTGACAGAGGGGGTAATCGAACCTTCGTCAAGTGCTTGGTCTTCCCCTGTAGTCCTGGTAGCGAAGAATGATGGTGGATTGCGTTTCTGCGTAGACTACCGGAGGTTAAATGACGTTACAAAGAAAGACTGCTATCCATTACCTCGCGTTGACGATAGACGATACACTCGACACGTTGTCCGGAGCACAGTGGTTTTCCACATTGGACCTGAAGAGTGGATATTGGCAAGTGGGTCTTCATCAAGAAGACAAGGAAAAGACCGCTTTCTCGACCCCAAGTGGCTTATTCCAATTTAACGTCATGCCATTTGGACTCTGTAATGCACCAGCAACATTTGAGAGATTGATGGACCTGATACTCCGAGGCCTGACGTGGAAAACTTGCCTTGTTTACTTAGACGATGTCATAGTGATCGGGAAGACTTTCGAAGATCATTTGGAAAACCTTAAGGAAGTTCTAACTAGAATTCACGGTGCACAACTGAAGCTGAGCCCGAAGAAGTGTTCTCTATTCCAGAAGGAAGTACAGTATTTGGGCCATCTGGTTTCGGCAGCGGGCGTTAGCATGAATCCTAATAAAGTATACACCGTAAGAGACTGGCCAGTTCCGAAGAATAAACACGAAGTTCGGAGTTTCCTGGGGTTATGCTCATATTACCGACGTTTTGTGAAAGGCTTCGCTACTATTGCTAAACCACTACATGAGCTAACGGAAAATAAACGAAACTTCCAATGGTCGAGAGAGTGTGAACAAGCATTTAGAACGTTGAAGATTGCATTATGTTCGCAGCCAATTCTCGCTTTTCCAGCTTCCGAAGGGAAGTACATCGTAGACACAGACGCAAGCAATACTGGTCTAGGAGCAGTTTTGTCTCAAGTGCAGGACGGTGAGGAACGAGTAATAGCGTATTACAGCAAGACGCTTTCTAAACCAGAGAGAAATTATTGTGTTACAAGAAGAGAGTTGTTGGCAATTGTCAGAGCTTTGGAGCACTTCCATAAGTACCTCTATGGGAGAGAGTTTTCACTACGTACTGACCATGCTGCACTTGCATGGCTCTTGAGTTTTAAAAATCCGGAAGGACAGTTGGCAAGGTGGCTCAAACGTCTGCAAGAGTACAACTTCAAGGTACAACATCGGCGGGGGCGCCTGCACGGTAATGCAGATGGCTTATCACGAAGACCATGCCCGGAAGACTGCCGACATTGCCACAGAAAGGAAAAACAAAACTCAGTCGAACATGTTCAAGCCATCACTGTAGATTTCCTGGCTGATGGCTGGACAACACAAGACTGTCAACAAGAACAGATGACTGATGAAGACATTGGACCAATCTTGACAGCAAAAGAGGAAGGTCGCCGCCCGGATTAGCAAGATATCTGCCATGGTTCCGAAGGGCTACTGGGCACAGTGGGAATCTCTCACCTTAGAAAACGGATTGCTGAAAAGGGCTTGGGAAAGTGCAGATGGACGAGACGTCATGCAGTTGATAGTTCCCCGAAGTAAAGTGCAGTCTGTTTTGAAGGAGATGCATGATGGAACATCTGGAGGCCATCTTGGCGTTAACAAAACCCTTGACAAAATACGGAAGCGATTCTATTGGCTTCATCTTCGCCACGACGTAGAGGAATGGGTTCGGACGTGTGAAATATGTGCTGCAAGCAAGGGCCCACAAACCAGAACCAGGGGAAAAATGAGAGTATAACGTTGGACAACATTTCGAGAGAATTGCCATAGACATTGCTGGACCATTCCCAGTTACTGACGATGGAAACCGGTACATCATGGTTGTAGGTGACTACTTTACTAAGTGGGTGGAAGCATACGCAATTCCAAATCAGGAGGTTACCACTGTGGCAAAGCAGTTAGTTCACAACTTCTGTTGCCGTTATGGAGCCCCTATGGAAATCCATACGGATCAAGGGAGAAATTTCGAATCAGGAGTGTTCAAAGAATTATGCCGTCTACTCGGAATTCGAAAGACCAGGACAACGCCTCTGCATCCTCAGTCGGACGGGATGGTTGAGAGATTCAACAGGACACTTGAGCAGCATCTTTCGAAAGTTGTTGACGAGAACCAAACAGACTGGGACCAACGTATACCACTATTCCTTATGGCGTATAGGTCGTCAGTACATGACACAACCGGCATGACTCCAGCAAAATTGGTGTTTGGGCGGGAGATTCGTCTTCCTGGGGACTTGATGTTTGGATCACCTGAGACTCAGTCCCAAGAGCCAAAGAACTATTCCTCGCAATTAGAAAACCAACTGCGAGAAATGAATCGCTTGGTAAGAGGACGGCTCAAGATTGCCAGTGATAAAATGAAAACTCGGTATGACATTCGCAGCAATAGTGTGGGTTTCCAAGAAGGAGATCAGGTCTGGTTGTTCAATCCAAAGCGCCGTCGTGGTCGCTCACCTAAGCTTCAGTCTAACTGGGAAGGACCCTACACTGTAAAAAAAAAGGATTAACGATGTTGTTTATCGGATTCAACAGGAAGGACAGCGAAAGTTCAAGGTCGTCCACCTAGATCGCCTGGCTAAATACAAATTTAGAGACGCTTTGCCAGTTCGGGACGAACAGGCTTAAGGAGGGGGAAGTGCTACGACAGCACAGAACAATCTACGCGTTTATCGAATGTGCCAGAAAGATCTCGATGTAAGCGTGTGGTGTACGTGCTACTAGACGCATTTTGCGAGAATTTTCTCGACTGTGCCGGGCTTCGCTCGGGCGCTCGGACTGTGTCAAGGCCGTAGCAATTACGTAGTTCACGAGAGATAAGACGCAGTTTGGAAGCTTCTGGTGGGTGAGCGTGACTATAAATACATCGGGTAGCGGCCTTAGTTTTCAGTTCCATGCGAGATTTTGGATAGTGCGGTTCGAGAGTATTAGTGCGATATATTTACAGAGCGGTTCGGGTTATTACTGTGTACGTGCAAGTAGTTAGTAGTGAAGTGTTGCGTTTTATATTCGGACGGTATAATTGTAATACAATTGAGTTTTAATATTTGTGGACATTTTATTGTGTGTGTACAATTTTCATTTGATTTGTTGTAGAGACTGTGTTGTTAATTACGAACTGTTTTACTGTAACAATTAAAGGTGTGATTAGTGACTTAACTGGTGTCTTGTAATTATTTTGTTTCCACTGTACCTACGACGATCGAATAGACCGTCGTAACAATACTTTTTAACAGAGTAGCATTGATTAGTTCTTTATTCTTTCGAGTCTAACAAACAAGTGAAGAAATTTCCTTATACCTTCAACGGGCTTGACCAAAATTTCAAAATCGTCGGGTTAAGAGGTCACATGACCTTAATTATTTAAGATACAAAATTTTACATTTTCTAGTTACAATTAATCCCTGTCTATTACGTAATAAATCTCAAATTAGTTTACAGTACAATATTCCTTATAACAAGACAAAAATTTAGACACCTCACATGGCACAGGTGTGTGTCCTAATAATTAATTTAACATTTTACGAAATTTCATCTCATAAGCCATTCCATGTAGCTTTTGACATTTCAGATCACATTAAAATTCCATTAATTAATTAAAATGTTGCTTCTGACACTTAAATAAAGCATATATTAGTACTTATACCATCTTTTAATATTTATTACAGTGCTGTGATGGTTTAATAGTTGGATTTACAATAATTTCTATTTTGATATTGGCCAATTAATTGGTATTTCTCTATAGTACAAAGTTTCAATTTAATATTACTGTATGACCTGGTGGCTTGATACACTATTATTATTACATGCATTGAATTATCCATTATGTTATTATTATCCATTGAATTGATTCTGACAAAGTGAAGAACAACATTAACACAAAACAAACATATTACCGTAATGTTAGGCCATTATGGTCAAACTCAAACCAAGTTTAAACAATAAAATTTTCTTTTAATAACTTCTTATATCTATAAGAAGATATTAGATATTCTAATATCTAATAGTATAGTTGGCCAATTTATTATGACCTATTATTAAGTATTATTGACACCTGGTCAATTTAAACAATCTAATTCTTATTACCCTGAATAAGGTTTAACACATTAATTTAAACAACACAAACGATTGTATCATTCCCTTCAGTTAAGATTAAAAATAAAATAGGAAACTATTTTATACAATCAAGTTTATTCAGTTAACATCAAAATAAATTAAATTAACAACCTAAATCATTTTTTGGTTCCTTATAGGTTGAAGTCTTGTGGCAAATTGGTAATACACAGGTATACTGAATATTAGATATTTCACACATTAAATATTATTATCACACATTGTCTTTAGTTGTGATTATAAATATCATTAACAATAAGTTACCACTATTATTAACAGTCCTGTCTGTATAGTTAGTAACCAATACCTTACATTTACATTTTACACTCAATCACTTATTGTTCTTGATGTGATTACATTTTCTTTTTATAATTAGTTATTATTGCTATGAACAGTCATTTTTAATGGTTTAGAGTACATATTTGTTCTACATTAGCTTATATTGTACTTCTTATTGCTTATTTCGGGTTTTAACCTTTCTCATTGGTTTAGCAAGGTTAGGTATATTGTTTAGTTTATGTCATATTATATGGGGGTTTATACACTTATTGGGTTATGCTCATTATGTCGCATTAAAATATGTGTCTTCAGTGAACATTTCAAATTGAATATATAGTTAACTTGCTTATAACGAGATTACCGGACAAATGTGCTCGTTAAAACCGGGTGCTCGCTACATCCGAGTTGTCGACTCGCCAAGCCTAAATTTTTATACCGTGATTATCGAACGCAAACAAAAAAAGTCTACTATAGAAGGGGGTTTGCACAATAAAATTTTGACATGTTTTACATTCTACGATTAAAAATGAAATTTATACTTTAAACATTTTTTAGACGCTAACACTGTTTGCTGAATATTGGCGTATAGTGCATTCGCGGAAAAATGGAAAAAGTAATTGTGTAATTTGGTAAAAACTTACCAAAAATCAGCCGGATTCTGGCAGAAAACGCAAAACTTTCCACGCCCCATGTACAATATTTCTTTTTAAATTACAATAAAATTCACTCCAATTTATTTGTCTCTTTGTTCTTCGTTCTAAATAGAATCGTCAAAATTTTGTAAACAGAACTTAATTAACCTTAAAAAAGCATCTACTTTTGTTTGTTTAGTAATTTTGTGTCTGTAGATATCAAAAGAGTTTTGTAATTTACTTAAGTATTCCACGAATAAAATCACTTACACTATTAGTTCCACTAAACTGCGTTAATGATTTTAAACGAATGTTTAATATGCTGTATTGTAACGAACTTTTGTTAGACCTTAACCCATGAACAAGCCCGCGACAAAATGGTCGTTATAACCAAGTCTCTAATGCGTTCCGACTCGTTAAAAGCGAATTTAATTATCATTACTAAGATACAAAACCAAACAAATCTCGTACTTTTGCTCGTTGCATCCGAGTTCTCGTACAGGGTAGGGAATGTATAAATTTATTCACACAATAAGAAAGGCCAAGTATCTGGGGGTAACGGTCGTCTGTAAGTTCACTTTCTGGTGCCCTACCGGAAGGCGTATGATAGAGCGCTTCCCTTATTAGACTGATGGCCAATATTGACGGGCCTTTGCAGAGTAAGGGAATGTTATCGGCGCAGTCTGTCCTGCTATATGTGCGATGCTACTTCGGTGCGGAAGTACCGTACGCGCATGCAGCGTCGAGTAGCACTGAGAAATTCCGTGCTCTTATAGATCAGTGTCGTAGTTCTGGTGGTGGCCAGCGTCATCTCGATAGAGCTTTTGGCGAAGAAGCGCAAATGTATCTACGTGCGCAGTGAAGATCGTGGCAGAGTATAGGTAGCTGTCCACGCCTGTGCTCACATTATGGTCGTATGGGAGCAGAGCTGGACGCTGGCCGGCAAGATCCGTCAGGAACATAGGACCGTGGATAGAACGCAACCTTTTCCTCATTCAGTTATTGACAGGTCACGGATATTTTCGTGAGTATCTCCACCGGGTGGAAAGGATGGCGTTCTCTCAATGCAGGTACATCACATCACAGAGAGATAGTGTTTTCCCAGTTTTCTCAAGTGCTTACATTTTGAGGATAGCCGTCTGAACCTCAGCTCAAGGATCGGAATTTTCAATCCTGACAGCATTGTTTGATGCTTCAGAGTGAAGGCAATTGGGAGGTACGTAATCGCAGTGTACACAGAGTGCATCCTGCATCGTAAGAAATACGAAAGGTAGTTGTCCGACACGAAATAGTAAGAAGGCGGCGGCCTAGTCGTAGATGGTAGGTCGTTGAGCTGAGCATGGACGCTCCAGACCGAAATAATGCGAAAGTGGTCTCGGCCTGGGGAATCGTGGAGAAAGATAGGTTTTTAATGTGTAAAAATTCCACGCCACCGTACAGCCTGGCCACATGCCTGATGGTTTTTGAAGATTTCTCCTATCTGTTAAAAAAAAAGGTATGAAACCTAAAAAGTTTGTACAATGAAACAACTGTAAAACTAATTTAAGGGACCAAAATGATTTTTACAGGTCCTGGAACAAATACAAATTCTCATTTTTAAACTGAATCAAGCGATGCAATATATCCGATTCGATTATACACAGCTTCTATTAAAAAATACGCTATCGGTTTTCCACGACAGGATGTAACATGACAGAACAGGAAGCGAACGTACTTGTCGGCATCGGCAGTAGAGAACACAGGGATGGAGAGCACCAAGAAAAAGGCTTTGAAATAGGAATTTAAAAAGTACTTTCATTAAATCTTTAATCTCCGTTCATTTAGTAAACGCTGCGGGTTGGTGGTGCGAACTTTAACCCGCCCCGCCGGCAATTGCTTTCCTCTTTGTCCTTTTGACTTTTACTTATTTTGCACAACAGACTACGGTGGTACCTCCTTGTCTCTCCCAGCAGCAGGTAATAGTGAAACTCTCTCTATCTTTCTCTCTCTCCCTCCTCCCCACACACAAATCTCTGAGTTCGATACTACTGTACCTTCGTCTCTCTCGCCCATTTTATACCTTGTGATTACAATAAGCGGCAGGTTTGCGTTATAAGGTGTACAGTTTACCTTACCATTTCACGCTCTTGTTCAAACGTGTCGCTGCAATATAGTATCCTGAAGGTTTTAATATGGAACTTTTAAAAGTACACCGAAAAACGAACAGAAGAAGCGTCATTTTAAACGGAGTAAGCACTTCTGCAAATGAATGTGTTGTTCACTTCGATGTAACTTGGTATCGTCTTAATTATCTCTGTCCCCATGACTCTCCTTACTTAATTAAAATTAAGATGTGGACGACTTCGTCTTTGTTGTAGACAATACAACGAAACATCATCACACCTATAAAGTTCTGAAACGACAAAAACTGTTGTGCTTCAAGGTATGAGACCTAAGAGCTCAAAACACCAGTATAAAAATCAACGTCACGGAAACCAGCCAACTACGTAGGTTACAAAAACAGGATTAATCGCTGTTGCACCGCTATAAAAAATTATTCCGATTAGCGCTTTCAGATCTGACGATGAGCTGTGAAGCTTGAAAGCGCTAATCGGAATAATTACTTCCATATTCCTTAAGGAATGGAAGTATGGTGATGGCAAAAAAATCGTGTTCGAGATTATTGCAGATTCTGATTGTACTACACTCAAAACATGAAAAAAAGTCGTTTTCCGAAAAGTGTTTGTGCGTGTGTCTGTCTGTCTGTGTGTCTATCTATGTGTCTGTCTGTCTGTGTGTAGCTTTTTTTCTATGGCAAACGATAACTGCCGCAAATTCAAACAGAATCAAATAATTTTTTGCATACAGCCCTGATTTGTAGAGTACTCAAGACCTATTGTTTTTGGTGAAGATCGGTTAAGGGGAAGGGGTAGTTTACCTGCAACCTTTTACGTTTTAACAAGAGTAAAGTACTTGAAAATTCATTTAAACTTTTTCAAACAATGGTAATTGTTAAAAATAAAATAATTTTATATACGCTGAGGCAAGTTCAGGTTGCCTCATTCGCTTTAAACGAACTATGCCGAATCTCACCTGTCACCATCTAGCGGTCGCTCAATAAAGCACGTTTCGGTTTAATAAATTTGACAGTCGCAGTAACAATGTATAATCTTTACGTTATGTAGTTCATACGTATTTATAATTTTTATTCTACAGAATTTTTTAGGGTAGGCATTGCCTCAATTGCCTCCATGTAACTTCGCCACTGATATATATGTGTACAACGTTATCGGCAACAAAGAAGTAGTTTTTGTTAAAATTCCTTCCCGGGATATTTGGCCGTAGTCCAATGTTTTCTACAAAACCAGACATTTCGGCAATGCCATCGACTTCCATCATCAGTGAAAATCGAGTGCGATAACGTGAGGTGGTATACGTTAGTGACCACAGTACTGTGGTTAAGGCTGAAGCAGTAAGTAGAAAGAAGTAGTTTCTATGGTAGTATTTCATTTCGAAAATGATTTTAAATATAAATCTTAGAATATGGAAGTCATGTATGGTTCTCCATACCGATATTTTTTTATAGCGGTGTGCAACAGTGATTATTCTGTTTGTGATTATAACCACTAACACAACTTTCTTAATTAAAAAACATGATTGAAACAAATTATGTTAGACCTCATCTCGATTTACATATTCGGCTAGTATCTTTCATATCTTAATGCGCGTTTAACGTGATAATGATTTAGTCCTTAATCTTCAAGGAGAGTCGCCAGATAAAAAACAAATTAGGTTTCACCAACGAGGGAACTGCTCCCACACTGCTGGCATGTAATTTCAGTGGCGTAGTTATGGGAGGGGGGGACCGGACCTTCCTCTTAGAGCATCGAAAAATTTGTTGATTAATTTGTAGGTTGTTTTATTATTCTTTCAGCTGTGGAAGCTAATATAGTAGTAACTCTTTTTTAACTTGTAGGCCCACAAACAGTTTTATTACACAGCATTAGCGTATACGTTTAAAATATGAAATAGGTATAGGAAAATCAATTCAGTCAATAAGTAGGCCTATCTAGTAAACAATGTTTCAAGAACGCGTATTTTGTTATTACCGTTTACTCTAATTGGACTGATTACAGCCACTTTGAAAATAGTAATGTTGATTAGTCTCAAATTGTTTTTCTTTTGTACGAAGACCCAACCCCGGACCCCCCTCCCAAGGCCAAATTCTAGATACCCCACTGTGTAACGCAACCGAAATAATGCCTCAGCAACATTAGTTGGGCTGCCCGTTCAGGTTACGTGCGGGACTTTATTTGACAAGAAAATTATCTTGTTAAATAACATTCAATTAATCTTGTAACTGCGTAGGTTTATATCAATCTAAACAGGAGTACACCTGTTAAATGAGCGTAGGAGATCAGCAACACATGATCTTATGGGCCAATTGTAACAGAGGTTTCTAAAAGTTACTCATTTCCGATTTACGGCAATAATTTTTTGAATATTTTTCTAATACCGATTGTCACACACATGTTCTAAGTTTCTCAGATGTTATCTCAGAAGAAATGTGAAAAAAAAACTTATTCGAGGTGAGAAGTAAGCACAGAATTAATACAACTAGTTAGAGCTGATTGTAATCTTATGTAATTATATTTGAAAAATTACTTAAGAACACAACAAACTTAAACAACTGATTTGATGTTTGTAACGTATGTCTTGGTTTTGCGAAGAATGATCATAAAATAGTTGATTCGAAAGTAGAAGAAGGCAAACTCAAATAAAATGAAACTTATTCTGACGAATCTACAGGGATTTTAAAAACAGGGGCTTCTAAAATTGACCCATTTTTAGATTTACGGCCCGCTTTTATTTCGTTTCCTGTTACCGATCATTCAGTTATCCTAAATGTGTATTTAGGCTATTGTGTGGGCATCCTAGAAGTTTCGTTAATACCTGTTATGTCAATTTGGTGTCAAGTAATGATAGAATTGTACTGTATCTCCGTTAAGTTTATTTACTCAACACACAAATTACTTGCGACGTGCATAATTGTTAACTTTGTCCGCACTGATTGGTTTAATCGCGATGCTTTGTTTCAAAACGCAAAAAATGCACAATTCCATAAATAGCGCAAAACAAGAGTGCGTTATCGAGTGACACATTTAGGGGAGGAATTCCTTGGCCTACCGACCGACTCGAGATAACCTTCCTGATAATGCGGTTGCGCGTGTTATGTATCTGTCAACGTCTCATATTACATGTTGCGTGCTCCTAACTACCCTACAGTACTCTCTTGCAATTAAAACAATTACCGCTTCCAAACGAAACGAGTTCATAACGAAACAAACTTCGTTTTCAGTTTTTTCTTTGTAACCGATTTTTTACGTTTACATTGAAGGGTTAAAGATTTTTCAAGGCGAAGTTAATAATTTCATAATGGTGTCAGATAGAGTTAGTTTGCTCGCATGTAAAGTTCAAGGGAATAGGGGAACCGACTGATCGTAGAGCAGGAGAAAAACAAGGTTGCAACTTCAGTTTTTTAAGCGCTAACTCAAGGTAGCAAACACAGTTTGTCCATCTGTAGCAGTGATTGCCAAGTGGTGGCCCGCGACCTAATCTTGTAAAACCAATTTAATAATTACTCTGTTTACTTATTATAAATTACTTTAGGTTAATTACTTTAAAATTAACTTTAACAATTTCCAATTTTTTCTAGAAAATTAAATTTTGCAAACAGTCGAAAAATAACATAAGAGGAGTGAGAGAAGAGAGAAAGGAAGAATAAGAATAGGCAACCACAGTTTTGAGGAGGTCCAAGAATTTAAATACCTCGGAAGGGCAATTACAGAGAATAATGAAACAAGCGTAGAAATCAATGCAAAAATAGCAGCAGGAAACAGAAGCTACTACGCATTAAAAAATATATTCCAATTCAGGAACATCTCAAAAAATGTCAAAAAGAAAATATACACCACGGTAATCAGGCCTGTAGTAACATACAAGCGAGACATGGGTGCTGAAGTTGGAAGATATGAAAAACCTTGCTGTTTTTCGAGAGCAAAATTCTGAAAAGAATTTACGGACCAGTGTGGGATGCAGAGAAGTGGAGGATAAGAAAGAATCGTGAGCTAAAAGAACTTTATGGAAAAGCAGACATAGTTGAGATAATTGGGGCACGTGGCGAGAATGAGAAGTGATACAGCATTTTAAAAATTCGTTTCAAATCATTAACGCAATTTAATTAAACTAATAATGTAAGTGATGAATTTGTAAAAGTTTTAAATAAATTATAAAACTGCTTTGATATCTAAAGATACAAAATTACTAACAAACAAAAGAAGATGACTATTTTAATGTTAATTAAGTTCTGTACGCGAAATATAATTTTGACGATTTCATTTAAAACGAAGAACAAAAAGACATAGACAAGGCGACTTTAAGTAGTCTTACACTCTCGTACTTAGCACAAAATCTTTAGTTTCAGTTGAGAATAATTACACAAAACCCGCTAGGGAAAATGTTTTGTGCTAGTGGGATATGTTCTCATACGAAGTATTGAGTACGTACAGACTTACATACACACGCATACACGAATAACAGGTGCTTCTTGTTGCATATATGCATAAACGCGAAGAAAACTATTAAAAATTTAGTATATTTTCAAGGCCGGTTTTTTGTATATGGAGCTGGTATAAATGTAAAATTACTGAACACGCGAAGCGAGTTCTTAGTGTTGACTCGCCTGTTTGGCATTTGTCTGTCTGTCTGTCTATGGACACGCAACCTGTTTTTCTAAGATTGGAATGCGTGTCTATAGTTTTACCTTACAAAACCATATTGTTTTTAAGATCGATCCCCCAAAAATAGGTGTGTAGGAGGCAAAATATCGGCAAAGTTGTGAAAAGTCGCAAAAAACCGTGTGAGATATCAAAGTAAAGGTAATTTTAACCACAATCTGAATTTAATTTAAAATTTTTTGAACGTCATACTCTTTTTCTTGGTGAAAAAACTTCAACCGAAAACTTGGTGAAAATTTTGAAAAAATTGAAAAATATGTGGGGTATCAAATTAAAGATAATTTTAACTAACATTTCAAAATTTCGGGATCCCAGGGTCCATAAAAAGATTGAAACGTAAGATTAAAAGGAACTTTAACTCAAATCCGAATGTTTCTTATTTGAAGTGTTTATTATGTGATTATTTGGTCTACAATTGCCATATTACTAAAGAAATAGTAGAGTGATCGGAATTTTTGTAATTATTTCCATAATTGAAATATTTTTAATATAAAAATTTATGAAACAATAAATATGCTTTGTTCAAAATAGTGAGTGAGTTCTTCAGTTAAGTGTGCTTACTACTTTATAATTAATAGAAATAAAAGCTAGTAATAATTATTTTGATTTGTAATTAATATTGTTTGAATTAAACTTCCATAAACTTCAACAAAACACAATTTATTGAAACTTGAGTTCCACCCCTCCCCCTACACAAACACAGCAGCCACACTAGATTTCTTTCTACACAAACACAGCAGGCCCAAATCATTCTCTTCTCTTTATCCTTTATTACATTAGTTGACATGTTAAAAAAGAAATGTGTTCAAGATAAGTGTTCCCCGAAGCCCTTGACCTGTTGTCCTAAAAATAGCCGATAAGAAGAAGAAAACAAGGCACACATAAAATCTTATCTGAAGCCTTGATCGCGTTGTCAAAAAACACAGACAGTTGACAGAAAAACCTGGACCAGATTTATTGTAACCTTCACCGCTGATAACTGGAAAGTAGGTTCAAAAATTAAATACCCTATTTATACGAACAGTAACTGAAGACATTTAACTCAAATGCGTACTTTAAAAGCACCCAATGACGGGTTATCAGTGAGTGGAAAATCGTTACAGAAACCAGCCGTCATTGAAACTTTATAAATCGAAGCAAGGTTGGATACTAAAGTCTACGACCGTCTTCAAGCTACAAATTAAGTTTGATCTAACAACACACTAGAAACTAGAAATACTCTACCATAGAGCTATAATAGCAGAACAGTCATCGCATCTGCGATGGAGAGTTGTATACTTACGGTTATACGAAAATTGTAATCTTTACTTGGAAAAGAACATTGCATCATTAAACATTAAACAAACAATGACAAGCGGTTACTTCAACCATAAAAGAACGCTAGTAAAATACTAATCTGTCTGTACCTTATACTCCATCAAATTGAAAGTGTAAGACGCACAAAATTAAACTTCAAGGCTTTACAGGTTTCAGAACCGTTTAGAAAACAATAAAATACCTTATTTGCATTAGCAACCAACTATAATGGCTTTGATATTTTCCATCCAACCATCCTTCACCTACAGACGTCGTGAACGCCACTCGCGTGTACTCAGTTCCTCTAATCTGGTCCTTCTATCAACCGGTCTACCCTTAACTTTAATGATCTATTTTTGTCGTAATCATAATGCTAAGTATAGACATAGACATATAACTGCAACTTCAGCGACCGAATTCGTACAGATCTCTTTCCAGTTTTATATTACCGGATGCGGTGCCGGATTAAGGGGACAGGGGGAGGACTAAAGCCCCGCACCTTGCTTGTCGGGGGGGACCCATGCCCGACCATTTAAATATTCTCATTTTTGAACGAATAAATAAAATTTTCCGAGCAAGCGAATTATTGAAAACCGCACTGACAAGGAGAGTACCTGAAGTGCGAATCACGGATTTAGATTAAACTTGGGGACATGTTTAGGTACACAAGGTTATGATAAAGGCTAATGCAGTAAAGTTTAGTAGTACATTAGAACTCCATTTATCCGAACTCCAGTTATCCGAATCTCCAATTATCCGAATCGATATCAGGAAATGCCATAGAATAAAATTAATGGAATTTCGACAAAACAATCAAATCCTGGAAGAAAAAGATGAGCCAACGAACAAGAAGGAAGAGTAAAAAGGAGCAAAAAAGTCGAAGAAAATATAGCTGTATCAACTGAAGACATCCAGAAAACCATTGTACAAATGCCTGGCTGTTCCGAGCGTGACGTGGACGACATAAACTAGCGGTTGCAGTGCGACCCTGGATATCAAATTTTAGGCGATGATGAAATTATCCAAAGTGTAACGATAAATCTCAGCAGGTGGATGAAGACGATGACAGCGTTGCTTCAGTTGAACCGGAAAAGGAACCTAACCGTTGACGCTAAACGTTGCCAACCGGAGTGAGGCATTCGCTTGTTTTGACACTGCCTTAAAGTGGATGGAACGGCAGCCTGAATGCGACCACCATGTGTTTGCGGGACCTGGCTGCACGCAAATGAGTTTCCACGTCAAAACAATTAACTTTGTTTGACATGTTCAACTGAAAAATCATAATTGTGTGTGAGTATTATTTTAAATTTTTTGTAGTAAATATAAACTTTTTGAAAAACACGTGTGACCTGGTTTTTATTAAGATACTGTACTCACGTAATAAAAATAAACAAAAGTGATTTTTTAGCAATTTTCACGTTTTCTTTCATAACATAACCTTTTTCTTATGTTTGTTTCAATTATCCGAATTTCTGCGTATCCGAATTACGTCTGGGAATCATTAGTTCGGATAAATGGAGTTCTACTGTATATGTGAGTAAAAATACGATGAGAACAATATTTTGTTTATTTCATTTAGTAAATGATCGTCTGAATAAAGTAAAGTACTGTGCAAAACGCGAAAATTTCATACATGGGCCCCTGGTCTTAAATAGCCCCGGGCCCCCATAGCCTTAATCCGGCTATGACCGGATGACACGCAGGAACACAGACTCCCATAATGATCATTCCGGTACACGTGCGGATAAACTCAGGAACACTGACTTCGGGAACGGCTTATTATGCGGCCAATTCAACAGGGTATCGTTATCGTGGCGCCGGCTAGCTCTAAACAGACTGCGAACACACTTTCACTTTTTCCCCGGGAAATGTGTTATTCCATTTTCTCTGAGGAGTTTCATGATTCACCAAATAAACATACGTGAAACACAAGTCCACGCTTCAATGTTGTCTGGTTTTCAAAGAGTAAAGTATCTTTGGAAGTTTACAGTTAGATCGTACTATAATAAGTGCTAATGTATGTAAGACTGGATGCTGGAGGATACGAACAAATTATAAACTGGATCAATTAATACACGGATATAGTCCGCTCCATTAATAATAAAAGATTATAATGGCTGGATCACGTAAGACGAATTGATGATAGCAGAACGAGTAAAAGAATCGCAGACAGGAAACCAATAGGCAGAAGGATTAGAGGAAGACCCAGGAAAGATGGATATATAACGTAGAGGATGGTTTGAGAAATATGCGTGTGAAAGGCTGCAGAAGACTGTGTGGTGAGAGGACGGAATGGAAGAAAATCATTGAGCAACCTAAGATCCACATTGGGACTATAAGATCAACAACTGTGTATTACGTCAATATAAGTGCAGTAAAGACACTGTGGAGTCCCGGGAATCGACCTGGGGAGTCTTCTGGCTCTAGCCAATAGGAATCATCCTCGAGGAATTTTAAATTAAAACTGGTGTCAGATATGGAGACAGACTCCTTTCGATTTTATTACCTGCTCCTAAAAAACGTAATAAGTGTATGAAAAGAAACACTTAAAAAAAGTTTATTCCCTTGCGAGGTCAGATTAGAGTCAGAATTCAAAGGGATAAGTATAAACTCCTTGGCCTTCGCTGACAATATTGCAGTCTTCCCTGAGAGTGTAAAAACAGCATCAGAACAAATAAGCCTTCTGAAAGAAGTTGCGGAGTTGTTGGATTTTAAATGTCTTTAGAGAAGAGGAGAAGACCAAATTCATGACAAACATCATAAACTCAACTGAAGTGTTAACTGAATATGCTTGTAAAAACAAGGTTTAAATAAAAAAAGTTAAATATGTATAACACATTTAAATGCCTATTTGAAATAATTCAAGTCAATGGATTAGGCAAGTAAATAAAGAAATCAAGAGCAAAGAAAATGAAACAAGCACAGCATCTAAGCAAAGGTGTCTACAGTAAAAAGAATCTCTCAGAAAACCGTAATTGTACACTACAATATAATAATGCAACCAGAAAACCTCTACGTTTCAGACTACGAAGTCAGGAGATGATTGACTCGTAATTGACACTTTGTGTGAACGTCGTTGTGTGAAACAGAAGAAGCACGGAGAAAGCACGAAAAATATATGGGTTACTAAAAACAAAGGAAGAGTACAAAGAATGAAGATCTCTACTACAAGAATTAAGAAAGCAAAAAGGTATCAGATACAATACGGAAGACCAGAGTTGGGTTCTTCGGCCACACAATAAGGATAAACAACGATAGACTCACAAACGAACTTTCAACCACGTTAACAACAAGAAAGAATGGAAACTATTGTGAGCAATGGATAAAGAAGGACATAGGTAGGGATAACAAAACATAATTCAGGATAGGACGACTTATAGAGCACTGATACAAAACTCCAAGGGTTTCCAGGAGAGAAACAACAAGAAAAGAAAAGACTCCTGGACGGAAGAGAGAAGGTAAATGCAAAGCGACAGAATAAAGAGTTGTTGGAAACCAAGAGAAGAAGCGGGGAGGATAATTTGAAATTTACGCGTTGGGTTATTTAGACGGCCCAAATCGAAAAAAGAAGAAGAAAGGCTCACCATAAAAAAATCGTTGACGTTGGTTCTAATTTCCAAGCGTCAATAATTCACAATTTTGAAAAATACTTTTAGAATGGAAATAAAGCTTTATGAAATTTCATAAAACATGTTCTAAACATTAGACATTGTTTAGACGTATATGTTGTTAAAAGTATTGCTTACGTGTTGTATATTTGTTGTTGTTCCGGTCACCACAAACAAGCGATCATGTGTTTATTAGATCGGTGTCCGTAACGCATCCTCGGGTGACCCGGTTATCACGAATCACGAGTGTTCCGTCCGTTGACTCAAGCCTCGGTTCACTGGCATTATTGGCGTACATACACAAACACGCACTATTACAGATTATTGTGTGACTGTCCTCTTGAATTAATTTTATTTTTGAGTTCCGACTGTTTGAAAAGCGGTTAAACTATTTTAAATCAAAGACTGACGGCGATTGAGGCACGGCATTTAATCGCTACTTCGTAGATTCGGACTGTTCCCAGTTTACATTATCCACGTACCACATGTCCAATCCAAATCGTTGGGGGTCTTTCAGTGGCTGTACACAAAGTTTCAGAGTGATATATGTAAAAAAGCAGCATTGTGTTGTACGAATACTGCAGTCTGTTTTTATTGGTCTCTTGTTTCCACCGTCGTCGCCGTAACTGCAGGCGCTAGGCCTTAGCCTACGACCTTTCCCGTCTCCGCAACCCACACTTTTCCTAGTACCCGACAATGCGTTTTCTAAAGGGTGTACACTGGAAAGCTGGCTCTGGAAACCTATCGTCTGCCATTGGTAACACATGATCACGTCGTCGTTTATCATAAACATAAACTGCCTCGACTAGGGTGAAAATACCGACCGATCCTGATGAAGAATATTTTTCCTAAGTTGACCTCGTTTATTGCAAACCTAACAGAATGGAGAAACATAATTTCTGCTGAGTGAGTACTTGTTTCATCACGTTGCCTAATCAATCATGTCTTATTTCGTCTCATAAAATGTCAGTTGTATCCCCTTTCTATAACTGCCTGCCCAGAACCCTCCTTACCGTGTCACACAGTCTAGACAATATAGCTACTTCATTTCCACTACCCCTGTGAAACACAACTTTCTTTGTTTCAATATCCTTATCGAGCCCATAAGTAATATTACAACCCAGCTATTTGAAGTGATTTAATTCTCCCAGGCAAACTCGTTTAATTGAGTCGTAATCCCCAAAATTCCATTATTATAGTTTCGAATTGGAAATTTTATACCTCTCTTGTTTTCTATGTATTCTCTTTTTATAGGTTAGCAGCCCATAGGCTGGTTGGCAGCAGCTCGCCATTCTTCACGCTTCTCTGCTTTTCTTTTCAACTCACAATATGATGTGCAGTTCATATCGACCATAAGCTGTTTCATGTAGTCTAAACTGGGTCGTCCTCTGTGATTCTTCACTTCAATTATTTCTTCTATTATTCTCTTAACCCACCCATTGTGTAGTAGTATATGCCCTATAAACTTAGGTCTTCTGCCTTTTAAATTTCGCAGAAAGCTCTTCTGCTACTGAGCTCTTCTAAAGACTTCCTCATTCGTTATCTTCTCCCTCCAACTTATCTTGAATATTCGTCTTAGCACCAGGTCTCAAATGCTTGGAGTCTTTTCTTGTCACTTTCTCCAATTCTCCAAGATTCACTCCCGTATACGTACGTCTACTAGATTCTTCCTTATTTTTAGGCTGATTGTGTTTGAAGTAAAGAGGTTTTTCGGTTTGTTGAAAGCAATTTTAACTTGGTTAATTCTGCTTATAATTTCCTTACGGCTACGTCCATCACTTGTGATTTTACTTCCTAGATAATTATATTCTTTAACTGCCTGGAGAACATTATTTCTAAGAGTTATTCTGACTGGATCTTCTTCCGTCCGACTACAGACTAGGACTTTGGTCTTTTGTTCATTTATTTTTATATTGAATTCATTCTTCATAACTTGATCCATTGTGTCAAGAATCTTTTGTAGATTTTCGTTGCTCTCTGCAGTCACTGCTATGTCATCTGCAAATCTAAACATGTCCACTTTTTCCCCGTGTGTGTTTACTCCGAGGTGGGTGTCTTCTCTTACTCTATCGATCGCTTCTTGGACATACAAGATAAACAAACATGGAAACAGAGAATATCCCTGTCTTGCTCCTTTTCTTCCCATGTATATATGGATTTACAGAAAGTACTGTAAAACTTTCATCGGTTATCGTAAAAACGTACTACACAGTCCACTCAGTTTTTTATAAGCTGATTTGTGTTTATAAGTGACTTCAAAAAAATAGTAAACGATAGGGAGTTTTATATTGTTTGTTTCAATAAAACGTGTCACCCAGAAAGGTATAAAAGATAAAATTTAATTTTTTGTTTCGAAAACTTATTAAATACGTTTTGATAGTTTGTTTTCTCATAATGATGAGAAGATTACAGAGAAGAAGTACTTCAAGCGAACCGCTTAGACTTTTCACAGTTTTGCAATGTTCGTCTCGTACATACGATATTCACGTTAACTTTTTCTTCCCGTTTTCCAACGCAGTTTTATCGGCGTTTCTGAAGAAACTATCGGCAAAATTGAGTCCACTTTAAAACACTTAACGTTTAAATAATAATATGCAGGAGTAGAATGCGTTATTTTTCACCTAGAAATCTACCCCAACATAAATACGCAAGAATGTAACCTAAATTATGTAAGTAAATACGGTATTTAAAATTACCCTACAAAGGTCTGCGGTTCTGTTTGTACTATAGATACGCATATCTGACTAAACCACTACACTCTGCAACAATTGTGACACTTATCGACAAAAACCGCAACACCGTTTAGATTGCAAACAGGTTAAAAATAATGACAGTAACACTTTTTATGATTAAAATGTGGTGACAGTTTCTGACGTTAGATTAATACAGAGAAGCGACCTCACTTAAATGGATAGAGGCGAAGAGCGGTGTAAACCCACCACCTTTACCCTCCGGTACCACTTAGACAAGTTGAATTGTAAACCAGCTACGTCTACTCTCGCTTAGAAAAAATAAAACGGAGTAGTAAAAAGGAAACAGAATGGAGTCAGTCGACGGATTATTGAAGGAAGTTTGGTTTCCGAAATCTGCGAGCCGTCATCTCTGAGAGACGGCTGGCAACCACCACGGCAATCCTGAATTTCAGCTGCAATTTTAAAAAAATCGATTGGGTAAACTGGAACCATTGTCTTAAGTTATACAAATAGGAAATATACCTTCTGCCCCGATATTTTATTCGTACTATTAACTGAAGAATTTTAATTAAGAAAGTTGTGTTAGTGGTTATAATCACAAACAGAATTATCACTGTTGCACACCACTATAGAAAATTATTCCGATTAGCGCTTTCAAGATTCTCAGTTCATCGTCATCTCAGGTGAACTCAGCTCATTTTCCGATCTGACGATGAGCTGAGAAGCTAGAAAGCGCTAATCGGAATAATTTTCTATAGTGCTGTGCAACAGTGATAATTCTGTAACTGAAGAATTGATATTTGTCTCCACTCATAAGGCGCCGTAGATATTGGATTTTCCGTACTTTTATAATACTCATTATTCCCATTTGTTTCATTACATTTACAGTGGCGTTATTACCTTTTAAATGCACACACGCGAGCGTGTTCGAACTCATACTTAAGTATACTTATAAATTTACTTATATTATATTGTTTTTAAATCTAATTTTATCGACGCATTATTGTAGGATATGCTGTTGAATCGGACGTAGATCGTCGGTAAGTGTAATAAACACGACTTTTCTGTCACTACAAATGTGTTAAGAAAATATGACTTCAAGTGTCAAGAAAAAATTAACCTCAATCTTGTTAATATTAAAAAGACATACGATATTCGCAAACAGAGAAGCAAATTACCAATAAAAATCGAAAATTAATAGGTATTAAAAAAAAAAGAAAAATCAATTTATTCAAAGAAACTCGATTTCGGGTATCCTTTGAGAAAACTGAATGTACATCACAAACATTAAGAATGGACCCGAACGGTTGAAGACAGGTTATGGCAAAATAAACAAGGTCAAGAAATTCAGCTACCTGAGCGAAATAATCCAACTTAGCAAGTCAGAAAACGAGGCCGACCAAATACACCTGACCAGAAACGTATATAACAAGAAACCCATCTCTACGACAGGAAAATTAACACATTACAAAGCGGTAATTAAATCAGAGTGGCTCTATGTGGCGGAATTTGAACATCGTCAGTATTGGGGACAGCAAGAAATGGAAAAACGAAGGAAAGTCTTCCAAAAAACCTTGAGCTCAAGCAAACAGAAAGACAATATAGACTAAGAAGCCGAAAGTAGATTTAATGTCAGATAGAGATGATTATAGACACTGTGAGGAAAATAAGAGAAATTCCCTGAAAGGCACCTGAAGGGGGTGGATTCCAATAGAGTAACTAAACAAATCTTTAACATCTTTGATGAGTAGCCTGAACAAACTTAAAAAATGGCTCCAAGAGTATAAGAAGGGTATGCAGATAATGAACATAAATCGAGATACAATAATAGACAGAAATTTGATTCAATAGTCAACTTCAAAGGTTTCCATGAAAAGGTTAGGGCCAAGAAGAATTAGTCAAAAGCTGCCAGACATAGCATGCTCCAATAGCGGCAAAAAGTCCAGTCATTAAGTTACTATACGCGGTCCTAAGACGGCCCTAAACGAATAATTATAACAAAAATACAGAAAATAAAATAAAATAAAAGTAAAGATTTTTACTTTACCTTGACGATCCGCAGACCCGAATTAGCAATTCCCAAGAAAAACTGACGTACAAGGGATGTCCACAATTATACAAAACATTTAGTTACGTTAAAAATTCAACAATGTAAAACAACAAACATGAAAATAAAAAATAAAACAAAAATGTTAGAACAAACAAAAAATATTAGAACCAGCTATAGCGTCTATAAACAACCACTTTTCCTGAGGGATTTATTTACTGCAAGAGTCGGTTATATTAATACAAATATTTGAATTGTAGGTTGTTTATAGTTAGGGCCTATATGATTGTATTATGTCCATTGAAAATTTCTTGGAAATGTCAATAGAGATATTCTACATTTAACAGATGGCCTTAAGCTACGTCTCAGATTGTAGGTTCAAAATCAGAACTTGTTTAGTCTAACCTGTTGCTATCAACTAATATGACAAAATGTATAGAGTATTTAAGTAATTATGTGACTGCTACTGTCTGTGTATATGAAGCGTAATTATGTGACTGCTACTGTCTGTGTATATGAAGCGTGTGGGTAACATAGAATAATTAAGGTGATGCGAATATCATAATTTATATGTTGCGTTAAACAAACATTCTGACTACTGATTTCTCCGGCCTTGATAATTTACTTTACTGTTCAAGGTCGCGATCGCCGTAAAAATATTATTTATAATTACGTTACACTAGATTAATTTGTACTGACACAAACTGTTATTATTCAAAGTAAACTAAATGTTTTTGAGTAGAAATATTCAGGGCACAGGACAAGAAGACAGACACACCTCATTGAACGCCGTTTACTGTAATAATTTTCATGTAACAGAATGTTTTGAGTTACCAGTAATTCATTTCCGATATGTAGGTAATCCATTGTCTAAGGTCAGTTGTGTAGAATAGAGTTTATGTCTGTATGCGCTTTCAATTATCGAAGTCGTAAATAATCGCTGACAGGAAACTGTCTGCTTATGAAGACGCTGGGGATGAGACACGAGTATTACTGCTGCCGCCATTGGAATGAATGTTATCGACTTCTGTGGACTTGTGAACGTTATCGACTTTTGTCGTTATTTTCTTGCTTCATATAATGGTATAAAGTTACGTATTTTGCATACTCCATTTATGTGCATCCGATTCTTTTGGCACAGGGCTCTATTGCCAGACATACTTTCTTTAAACTATCCATCTGTATATCAAAACAATTATTATTTCAAAATTTACAATTGTTTTTCATAATAATAGAATTCAATAATATTTTGTGAATAGGAAAGCGTGTTGTCTGTTTCTGATAACATCCGAGTTAGCGTGAAATTTGATACTTTCAACGTGATGATATTATTGTTACGACATCACAGAACAATCTACGTGTTTCTCGAACGATCCATTTGGAAGCCGGGTGAATGTTGTGGCGTACGTGATTTCAACATGCGCTTGCGTGACTTTTCTGGACGCCGCCAGCCTCGCTGACTGTGTCAAGGCCGCAATTAATTACGCCGTAGGTAAAGATAACGCTAGTTATGGAATGTTCTGGTCTGTGAGCGGGGGTATAAATACAAGGCGGCAGCGGGTTTAGTTCAGTTATAGTTGCGATATATCACAGTGCGGTTCGAGTTTATTGTCGGGCGATTACAAATGATTACTCTGTGCGTTCAAGTGGTTATTGTGGCGAAGTGTTGTGTTTTATAATCGGGCGGTATAATTGTAATACAATTGTGTTTTATATTAGTTGACATTTTATTGCGTGTGAACAATTTTTATTTGATTTGTTGTAAGAGACTGTTTTGTTAATTACGAACTGTTTAACTGTGATAATTGAAGCTGGTGATTAGTGACTTAGTTGGTGTCTTGTATTTTGTTTTCCACTGTACCATACGACGATCGATCAATTAGACCGTCGTAACAGTATTCTTAACCCAGGACTGAAATTCAGACACGGTAGATCGTTAGTAACATTTGTATCACGTATTAATAGATACGTGACGTGGGGGGGGGGAGACGGATATTTAAAAAATGTACAGAAACCAAATTCCGTCTGCACAAACCATGTACCAACCAACTACATTATACGGAGCAGAGGGTTGGACAATATTAGACAAGATTACAGTAGAAGAGTACAGTAGTTGATGGAACTCACGTATCACATATATGGGACATATTATGAAACCAAAATGTAAACTGGGAACTAGAAACGACAACAAGTATTAATGATACCTTAACCAAATACAAGCAACATGTGGTGAAGTAGTTTCACAAGTTCAACAATACGTGTGGAACCATCAGGAGAACTGTAAAATCAACGAATACAAAGTACAAGTGAAGTTTTGCAAGGTGACTGCCCTATCCACATTTTTCTATGGGTCTGAGAATTGGACTTGAACGAAGTCCCAGGCCAGTCGTATTTAAGAGGTCGAAATGTGATTTCTCACTCCTCAAGATCGCAAAATAAATGTGAGGCCTAATGTACGGTAGGAACTAAATATTATGAGCATGCTCGATAGGATTCTGCCCAATTTCGGCTAAAATGGTTGGAACATCTTAACGGAATAGACGACTGCCGCATCCCCAGACAATTATCGAATTGTAAGCCGAAAGGACGGAGAGATGTGGGACGTCCGAAGACGCGTTGGAGCGATCAGCTCTAGTCTTATCACTTAGGACTGGAACAAACCATTTTTGTTTAATCGTTGCTGATGCTGATGATGATGATAAAGCAAATAGCTACAATGATAAAATGTTTATACGCATACAATCAGGAAGACACGCACAAAAAAGTTTGTCTGAATTGAAAGTAGATCCAGGAAGTCAACCCAAAAGCAATGGAAAATAATATTAAAAATTTGGCATACAAACAGAAGAAAAACACGGAGTGGAATGGAAAGAAACGAAAATGCAGAAAAATATAGGCTATAAAGTATTTGGATAGAGTACTCAATGCCGTAAGCTATAAATGGGAAAGTAGACAGGGCAAGACAAAAAATATTGGGTAAATATGTCAGCTTGAAGTCACACTTACCCTACTCAGGGCTTTAATTTTTTCCAAAATCTTTTTGCTGTTTTACCCAATGTATTTAATGAAACCTAGAAACCTCGTTGTTAAAAAAACAAACAGAATAATGGTGGCAAATGTGAGAATATTATGTCACCAGACAAAAAACCATGCACTTTGATCTATAAATAGATAGCACGCGAGCAGGCTATCATGTTTTTGTCGAGTTCGACTCTAAATATACACAGCGTACTAATTAAAGAGGAATGTCTAGTAATCTTTGGTAATCGTTTGTTTGTGTTTCTGTGACAGACATAGATTACGCGTGTCGTGTCACACAATTGTGACTGACGGCCGCTGGTCATTGGACTTGGCCGCACCACGTGTTTGTCTACACACCCGCTCTCGCACTTGTTTCGAGTGGACAAATTGACTCGCTGGAATTGTAGCGAAATTCTTCGCTTCACAATATTTTGCCAAAAACGTCTTGTTTCTTCAACTCTAGTCAGAATCTCATCATTACTAACCATATCGATCCACCTTACTTTCAGTAACTTCCTATAACAACAGATTTCCAGTGCTTCATGTCTTCTGCTTTCCTCTGTTCCAATTGTCCACGTTTCACATCGTTATAAGGGTATACTCCATACGTAACTCTTCAGAAACATATTTCTTGTTCCCACAGCTATTTCTTTACAAGTCAGTAATTTTCATTTACTGTTAAACGCAACTTTAGCCTGTCCGATCCTATTCAAAATTTCTCTTTTACTTCTTCCATCTTTTGTGATTTTACTTCCTAAGTAAGTAAACTCTGTAACTTCCTCTGTCTTTTCCCCCATTCGACAATATATTCATACTGGACTTTTCGTGTTTACTACAGACTATCACTTTAGTTTTATTAATATTTATTCTTAAATTGTACTCTTTACTGAAAGCCTTATCCATTATCAGTTATGTAACTGTTCGCTTAACTCCTGTTCACTTTCATCCAGAATTGTAATGTCATATGCAAATCTGTACATGTTAATTCTCTTTCCTTTTACTCCAAAATCCTATTGCTCATTTATTTAATTAAGAGCGTCCTGTATATATAAATTAAACAATTCAGAAGAGGTTTGCAATCCTGAATTACACCTTTTTGAATTGTTCCTTCCTTTCGTGTTTTTCCGAAGTTCATCAACGCTGTCTCATTTTTATACACCCGTCAAATTATTTTTCTATCCCGAAAATATACTTCGTGTTTTTCAGTACCTTAAACATTTTCTCCAAATTAAAATTATCAAACGCCTTCTCTACATCTACAAACCAAGGAACGTTTGCTTCCCTTTCTCCATTCTCCTTTCTATCACCATTCTCAGAGCCAGTATGTCTCGTAACTCTTCCTCGTCCAAACCTGAATTCTCCTGTAACTCTTATGTATTACCACCTTTCCCTCACCTTTTGGCTTTTCCGTCAATTTGTCTTTTAAGCCTTTATTACACTATGCAACTGATTGCAAAACAAGTTGTAGGGCATTGATGTAAATCTAGCGCATTACACTTACTGCAATTGGTTGCACGATCTACAATCGATTACAAGACAGTTGCAAGCCTTGCAACTGCTCGTGCAACTTTCAGTTTCACGTACTCGTTGTGGGGCATTGATTCAAATGTAGCCTATTATACTATGCAACCGATTGCATGCAATCAGCCTGCGCGCGCATTCTGTAGACAACGAAGAAATTTCATGACACGTTATTGACACAAGATATACAACTTTTTACAAAACGCCAATATTTAAAAAACAAAAAGGAGGATTTTATTGAAACAAAAACCAAAATAAAGTTTGTAATTTTTTCTAAATTTTACTTGCTGACACCATATAGCTATCTCTTACAGAAGGAAAGTTTATCGCATGCCAAAAATTTCACTATATGCAAATTAACAAACATTTTATGTCATGGGACCGTTTGAAATACATGTTCTTTAAAATTATTAAAGCTATTGGTTAAAACTTATGTCTAAAACAATTCTCAAACTTCAAGGAACACAATGGTGAAATAATTTCTTTTTATCGATTAGCAGTTTTTAAGGTTAGCCTTGATAACGACACAAACGATTACCTTTTTATAATAGTAGTATAGACGACATGCTTAGGGGCCGGACAGTCGTTCCTGAAAGTAAACTGCGCCGACCCACTGTTTGAATTACCCCCACTTAACTAGAGAGAAGAGAGGGGAGACGACGCGATAACAGTTCACTGTCTCATTTCCACTATGGCTCCCTCTGTATCAAACATATGCTTCCATTGTGCTCACCAGGCTCGTTGCAGGCGATGTTCACACTATGAAACACTGTACAAGACTGTTGTGCGCATGTGGGAACTGAATGAAAATGTTGTTAGCCTCGCAACAATGTGTTTTTACACTGCGCATCTTTAAGCCACTGTTCGATTTCTATCGTCAGGTTTCTACTCTGTAACTTATTGCAGAGTAGCTGCAGCCTGGTTTTACTACCGTGCAATTACTTTCATGTAGACCTGAAATCGGTTACATGCAATCAGTTGCGTAGTGTAATAGAGGCCTTAGTTAATGATTGGTTGTTAGGAAGGTAAAAGGGCTAGGCATTTTGGGTATAAGATTCCCACACATATAGATGCCGACATATAGGTGGTTCCGTGAGAACTACTCGACTATTCTTGCTGATGTAAGATTTCTGCTATTTTATTTTATTTCTGCTATTATTACATTCCATAGTTTAGCAGATAAAGTGTGTCTGGTTTTGAACTCTGCACACTCGCCAATTTTTCCAGTCTGAATTTCCTCGCTGTCTTCAAACAATCGAGAGTTGAATTGTGCAATGTATCACAAATAGTAAGTGGAAAAATTTGTCTAATTTTACATGCAAAATTAATGCAGACAATTTATCATCACACAATTTCCGAGATATTTCGGCTGATTTATATATACTGCCATTTCTGATTCTTCTAGAAATTTAAAAATTAAAAAAAAATTTACAGGCATTGCACAAATGCAATGCGCAGAGAAGGACATTGAAAATGCTTCAATAAATCTAAAAATATATATATTTATGTTAATTCACCAATCAATGAATTCATTCTTCATTTACCAATGTACAGAGTATAAGTTATGTAGTCGCATTCATAAGCGAAGTTGTATATGTGTACTACGTTATTGACAACAAAGAAGTAGTTTCTATGGAAACTCACCGGTTCCCATTTTCGATCACGCACCAGCGATCGGCCGCAAATGTGCGACACGTCCTTATAAACATTTTCAATGGTAAAAGTGTTACTAGACTAAAATGTTTTTATTGAAACTGTGCATGTATGTAACTGCATCATTTGTTTTACTTAACAAAACCAAGTAGGAAATCAGAAAATCCGTTATTCGAATGTATGAGGTGTGTTCAAAAAAAGACCGAACTGATCTTCAGTCTTCGAGCTACACGCGCTGTAGTGGGCACGGGCACACACCGTCCAACTGATTTATAACGAAGTGAGAAGGAAGATCTTAATACAATTTGTGTGTATAAAATTTTGGTGCTAACTTCGTAAAATCTATTTCTGAGCTATTTCCATTGCATTCCAAAGTTATCATTACCATTTGGGTTGGTACGCAGTTGTTGATCGATATCAAATTGGGTCTCTTTCTGATCGTCGTCAACAAACGCAGTAAGAATTGTTTTTTTACAAATGCAGTAATACCATACAATTAAATTTATCGATCTAAATTTAATTTTACGATTTTATATGAATGCGCATTCTCTCAGAAAGTCTCGGTAATTAAAAGAATGAATTACAATTACAACATCGCGAGCTCTCTTCCCATCATCTTCGATATCGCTTTGATTGCACTGATAATTAGATTTTTTCTCTCTTTAAAAATTCTTAAAATAATCGTTCGGCTGAAGTAGGCTTCCGCGTATGCTTAATTAAAAACCAGAATGTCTCTGAAAAGTTTTAACCTAGTTTTGCCGCAAACTTTCATGCGCACATGTTGTTCTTTGCGGTCTTTCTTAATCAGTTTGTCACTAATCGCCGGCCAGCGTGCGCATGTGCCCACTCAACCTGATATACCTCAAAGACTAATGCTAATAGCGGAACACAATAAGTTGCAGTTTGTTGTCAAAAACTATCGCTAGGGGCGCGCAAAGTCGCGGCGCGTCGTTTGTGCGGGTTGATGTGTTACTCAAAAAGTTTCGTCTTTTTATGAAATAACTAGTGGTCGCCCAGTGGTCGAAATTCGACCGTAATTCATTAAATTTTTAAGTTTGAACGTTATTGAGGTTCTTTTGTCAAAGAGTATACCTCTATAATCATTGCGTATAATTTTTTTGAATTTTGTTCTATTACGTCAGCTGCGAGCGTGTACAAATACGTCATTAGCGTGTGTTGTTTGCCTTAATTCCCTACAATACCTATGAAATTTAAAATTTAATGATAGTAACGGTTAAAAAAAACACAATTACAGCTTGAATTCGTATTTATTTTTTGATATAATTCATTGTCAGTTTTAATTTTTTCATGTTATTATTGAATCAAATAAACGCTAATAAAAATGAGACTTGACATTCATAGAAGTATAAGATACATTGTTTTCAATTCCAGTGGATTACATTTCATTTTTGGTACGGTACAAAATACGAAAACAGTTTGAAGATTATCTGCTAAAAAGCTTATATAATTTTTAAATTTTTTATTCTATGCATTAATTTTCGAGTTATCTGAAAAATAAGAAAGATAGGAAAAATGAGGTTTAGCTTGGCTAAGCCATATTTAAAAAGCAATAACGCGTTTTTTGACATTTCCTTGGTTTTTTTTTTTTATTGCCATACTGACCAGGTTTCGCCAAGGCTAAACAGTTATTTTGCCTATCTTTTTCGAATTATATAAAATTTAAATAAAAAATTAATACAAAATAAAAAATGAAATAAAAAATACGTGCCTCGTATTTTTTCATATATTTTTCATTAAATCAAAAAAACCGGGCGGTTAAAAAAATAAATGTTGTCCATTGAACTTAAAATAGTTTGAAAGTGAATTTAATGATTCAGAACTTCTGTGTAAACGATGTTTTTTGTAAAAACTCTTTCATCATTTGCTAAATGGCCTTGCGCTATTATATTCGGAAATATAAAATCTCAAACCATCGAATGATCGAACTCTACTTGCTGCGAGGTACAATTGACCATGTGTAAAAACTGGCTGTCTCAATAAAATTCCAATTTTTTCGAATGTTTGTCCTTGAGACTTATTTATTGTCATCGCAAATGCAGGTATAATTGGAAATTGAGTTCTTTGAAAGTTAAATGGTAAAACAGTACCGGAATATGTTAAATTTATAGGTGGAATCAAAATTCTCTTATTGCGTGCGGTTCCAGTTAAAACTTCGCAATCAATAGCATTACGATGCATACGCTTGATGCGCATTCTTGTTCCATTGACTAATGCTTCCTTTGTATTTAAGTTTCTGATCAGTAAAACGATGCAATTAACTTTCAATACTAACTTATGTGGTGGCAAACCACTAATAGTCAAAGAATTCAAAAACTCTACTGGATAGTTATTGATTTCATTGTCATCATCACAAATTATTTTATCGTAGCTATGATATGTTTTCTGTTCACCTGGTATTCGATTAAGTATATCAGTATTAATAAAAGTACAATAATCATTTTTAGGTGCTAAAATAACTGACTTCAATATGTTATCTGAGAGTATGTTTTCGGAAATATTTCCATACACCTCATTAATAATATTATTTTCATCTCCTATTAATTGCTGAGGTCACCAAACTGAGGGAATTGTGGGGCTTCATCATTACCAATTTTTTTCAAGAATTCGACAAATTCTATTTCACTTGGTAAGGCTCTCATATTTTGAGTAAACGTTACTTTATGAAAATAAACAAATTTATGCCAACTCGTGACAAAATTTTCAGTTAAAGTTGCACGTGATCCATGTGGGACAACTGGTAAGATTTGCCGAAAATCACCGCACAGAAGTATCGTTTTCCCTCCAAATGGTTTATGTTTATCATTTTCATCGCATAGATCCTGCAATAATCTATCTATGATTTTCAACACTTGCAGTGGGCACATAGAAATTTCATCAATAATTATCAATGATGATGAATTTATGTAACGTCCATAGCTACAATTTGCGGTAATATTCGCTACAGAATTTTCCAAAATGGGTATAGGCAATTTAAACACATTGTGTAAAGTTCTACCTCCAAGTAATAGAGTTGAAGCTACGCTACTGAACGCTGTTGCAATGCAACTAAGATTAAGCGAATTTAATTTGTGAATGATTGCTGTTTGTGTGAATGTTTTTCCACAACCTGCATGAGCGGTTAAACAAAAAACATTAGATCCAGTATCATGATGCAAAACTTCACGAATCACTCGATCAATTAGATTACGCTGTTCAATATTTGCAGTTTCATAATGCTCAGAACACAGAAACTCTTGTTCTATTGGATCAATAGCATTTGCTTCGTCTGTTCTCTGCGAATACGAGGGAACTGGTAAACCAAGTTCTTGACATGACAAATTATGAACATTCAAAACATCTTCAATTTCTAATAGAGCTGTATTAAAGGATACTTCTTCAATTTCTAATAGAGCTGTATTAAAGGATACTTCTTCGTTGTAATCTCTCAAAAAATCTTCACTAAGATATACCTTAAGTTCATTCCATAATGCCAATGCATTGGCTGGCACATTTAATGCACAAATGTAACCAAATAAATTTCGCATTTGTTTTGGTGAAATTAATTCTTTTGCTTCATTTAAACATTCGCGCCATTCATTATCATTTGAAGCAATGCCGCGAGCATGGCACGCTTCAACAAAAGAAGTGTGTATAATTCCATTGTATGTTCTAACATCCTCAAATGATTTTGGACCACAGACATGTAATAAAAGCAATCGTAAATGGAAAAGTTCGATGTCTTTTGGTGATACTACATATATGCGTGTAATGATTTTATCACCTCCACGCCTTCTCTTCTTCCATTTTTTTCGGGAATCTTCCCACACATAATGCAAAGGAATTTCAATATACTTATATTCATGCGCTGATGGATCTGATCGATTCAATTTAAAAAATGCTAATAATTTTGTTTGTCTTGCATTTTCAATTGCTTGACGTTCTTGCCCTTCTCGAAAGTAAACATTCTGTCTACGCGGTAAATGAATGTCAAGTCTAACGATGACATGTGATTGAAAATGCATTGGTAATTCATAGATGCGCCATACAGCTTCAGTTGATCCGACATAACGGCCATTTAAAAAATTTTTAACTTCATCAATTTGTATTTCTTGACCTGGTTCATTTCTCTCTGAACCTAATTCAACAGATGCACTGTCATAGCCTTTATACACGTATTTATAAATCTATTTAACACTTTTAACTGTAGTGCATACTTCAACATTTATATGGCAATTAAATTTGGCAAGTAAATACGGATTGTATGGTACAACATAACGATTGTCGAGGCAACTACCGCGAACTTCAGCATTAATACCATTATCACGCCTTCTGTATAATGGATATCCATCTAATGATTCGCATGTAAATTCATTAAATCGTTTTGGATAATCTTTTGTGCATTTTCCATCTCTCATACATACAGAATTTGGATTAAGTACACCGCATGGACCATGCGTCATGTGTTTTACAACATATTCATGTAATGTAGGATGTGTTTGAATGTTAGGAATCTCCGCAGATACAACTTTATCAATATCGGTAGCGTTAACAATTTTATCTTGCTCATTTAAAAAGAGTAAAATGTGAGCATGAGGCAATCCTCTCTTTTGAAACTCAATTGTATAAATGAGTGCTTCAACTTTACCGAAGATTTTTTTTAGTGTAAGGCCCTCAATTAATGCTTTCAGTTTGGACTTGAATACACGCACAACAATATCAGGTCGAAAATTAGCTGACTCACCTACACCAATATTGCTAACTATTTCAGGCCAACTTGGATTGCAAGTCATTGTAATAAACAAAGAAGGCTTTCCGAAATGTTGTACAATTGACATTGCATCTAAATAATTCTGATTCATATTTCTTGGAGATCCATTGAATGAAGATGGTAAAATTACTCTACGGCCAACATTTTTGGCATTGGGGTTCAATTCTAAATAATCTGTTAAATTGTTGTAAACTTCAGACCTAAGACTTGTTTGATTTTGTCTAATGAAATGTAACCTTGTGCCCTCTATTCTCACATACATATCAACTATCCACTGCAGAAATAATTTTTGTGAATGGTGCAACATGCTAAAATCTTCTCTAATTGCAAGTCGATAGGCTGCATACTGAAGCATGGTTAATTTATTTCTGGGCGCTCTTGAATTACTGTAGATGTAGTTGGTACATTATGAGAAATATTGATATGCCACCCAGTATCACCATTTGGAAAAAGTAATGGATACGCTAAAGGGTCCAATGATGAATCCAAAACAGAGATATTTTTAATGGTACCATTAACTTTTGAAAACGAAACCATATTTCGTTCAAAGGGTGGCTCACCATCAACTGTACTAAATATTACTGCTACATCAGTTTGAACTGCATCATTATAACGGCGTAGATCTAAATCACGATTTACTTTAATGAGCATACAAATTTCTTTATTTTGATTTTCAACTCTCTGACAATGATCTTTCATTGCAATGAATGACCGAACGAAAGGATTAATGCGTTCCAATTCAAGAGAGATTTCGCGCATTATATTGTTATTGCATGTTTGATTATAGTGTTCACGTAATCTATAATTGACAGCAGTGTCAACATCATAAAAATATAATTGCGCATAACATGGTGAGCGACCATATCCAGCAGTCATTGGACCTGATCTGTGATAAAAAACATCATGTATTTTAAAATGATACACTCCACGCCTAACTGTATCCGAAATTTTAGCTTCTGAGCTAACCATAGCAAATGATGAATTGTATTTACGAATGTTTTCAAAATAATTTTTTGACTTTCTTTTTATTGAAGGTTCATTTGAAGTAAGTCCATCATACAATGATTTAAAGTATTCATTTTGACTTAAGGCCGGTAATATTGCTTTACCCTTATGACAACATGAAGTGAATGCAGTCCTTTCACCTAAAGTGACCTCAGATTCGAAATGTTTTGCATTGCAAAACCTGCATTGTAAATGCATTAATCCACAATCAAAAGTATTAAAATTTCTTGGAATGACATTCAGTGCGCATTTAAATGTATCCCTCAAAATAATTTCATCATTTTGTATACTATTTACACTATGTAAATTTGCATTTGGCCTATTATCATTTTGACTTTCACGCGAATATATATTCCTTCTTATTTGTCTCTCACTCCGACCCGTCAATTTTATACTATTTACACTATTTAAATTTGCATTTGGTCTATTATCATTTTGACTTTTACGCGAATATATATTCCTTCTTCTTTGTCTCTCACTCCGACCCGTCAATGTTCTATGTCGAGGCATAATGGAAGTAGGTGCGAATATCTGAATATAAAAAAAAAAAACATGTAATGAAATTACTGAAACTAAGATTAGACAGGGTTTAATTTAAAAATAATAAAATGTACTCACTTTTTTGAAACCATCAATAATAATTAGGCGAGAGTAAGTCAATTCAAATTGCTGCTACAAAATTTTCCTTTTGCAACAGGTGTATATTAAGCAAGCTGTATTTCACTTTCAACTGCACATTAATATATAAAACACAGATATCTAATATACAAAATATAAAATAAACGCTTTTTTTGCCTTGACATACACTCCACAGACTATTGAAAAAGGAACATTTGAAATCACACAAAATTCACAGCTCATTCAGTCAATCTGTCAGTAATTATTTGTTGGCAACATTTTAAAATTCTTTGGCGACAATCTCTACTCTGTGCGACTGTTTGACCACAGACTATTATGTGTTTGACATTGGCAGTATGAACGTAAACAAACGACAGACTATTATGTGTTTGACATTGGCAGTATGAACGTACAGTAAAATGAAAAAATTATAATTTTATTGCCTGGCAACAAAATTATTTTATTTTTAACAATTACCATTGTTTGAAAAAGTTTAAATGAATTTTCAAGTGCAAATGAATGTTTTATTTTATTTAATTTAATGTATTTGTAACACATATTATATATAAATATTAGCTTTCTGCACTCCTTCTCCATATAAACTTTAACTATGCCAAATCTCACACTCCTCCGTGCGCGCAATATGCTTAAAAAGGGGTACAAAGTTTTCTCTTCACGTATTAATATATAGATACTCGTATTGTGCTTTCCAAAGATAGAAATTACTAGACTTCTTATGTAATCTATAGACACAGAGGTACACGGGAAGATTACAGTGTTGTACATTAACGTTTAATCTTTGTGCACGTTTGGAGCGCTTCCAACAGAACGATACTTCATGGCGAGCAAAAACCGTGTTTGTATTATCATTCGATAACTCTTATCACAGTATTGCATTTTACAAGTTACGTTAGTTCATTTTAAGTTGTGCTATATTATTAGAAATAATTTTTTTTCATTAATAAAAACTAGTTTAAATTTACTACAGTATTATTAATTTATACAATTATAAATATTACTCGCTTTCCTTAGGCATTCATCTAGGTAATGAGAGTAAAGAGATTTTAAATGATGACACCGATAAACTTCCCAAGTCGTGGATCAAGCAAACTGAAGCTGGCAACATTATTAGGAGGTACAGACTGTGCAAACGTATAGCCCTGCATGGCTTTTTAATAAACTTAATTTTAATGGAACTGAATGTTTTTTATGACTTCTGTTGTAATTTTTGATATCCATTTCTTGTTTGTAATACTGATCTGTTATAAGTACAGTAGAACTTATCTATCCGGAATAATCAATGTCCACACGTCTCCGATAAACTGGTTTCTCTTTAATTGAACATTAAAATTGAAAAGTGTTATTATCCAGTACATTGCACTATCAGTACAGTATTATGTAGTACTGTACGTAAAGATGTATTGTACACTGTGCCCAGTACATGATTTATTTACACATTTGTTATAATGTGAAAATATTTCAAGATTGACTTACCGCTTAGTACTAGAAACCCTGAATTCTCCGTATGCATACAAAAAAAACATGCATTCAAAAAATACATTTAGTCAGTCACACAAAGCCAAAGCCAAAAAATACATACACAAAATACATTCAGTCATTGGTAGTTACAATTGAAATGTAAGTTATAATATAATATAATATACTAAAAAACTAAGATAAATACAAACGATTGTAGTTAGCAAACAAATACAGACAGCGTGTAAAACATGAGAATAATTTTAATTTAAATGGATTAGTTTAAATATTTGGTACGATGATATCACAGAATTGAAGGTTATATAACAAAATTATTGACATAACAACAAAAGCTGTGAGGCTATTGCGAATAACTCCTTCATAGGTACAGTGAAATCCCGAAAGAAACTGAAGTTAAAATATTCAGAAGCGTAGTTGTCCCTAAATTTCATACAGGCCAGTCATGGATAATCATAAAAAAAGTAACGAAGAAAAATAGAAGTAATTGAAAAAGATTCTTAACAAAATAAACAATATATCATAGATAATAAAGACACGACACATTTACCAGAAAGGTTAAAAGCTTTCTGAATGTACTGAAGGTTGAAAGGTGAAAGTACTGAAGGTACAGGGATCCGATAATGTCAAGGACAGTTGCGCAACTAAGGGATGGGGGATAAATGAATCAATCCTCCACCTGAAGCTATTGAAAATTTCTGTGAAATTCCAAAATCAGTTAACGTAGCCTATTTCTATGCCTGTTGCGAGTGTCAAAACAAGTCTGTAAATAACTGTAGAAACAATTACATGGGAAGAATCTTAAATATCTCATTTGTACTGATGAAAACGGGGAGTCAAACCTTCAAGCTAGTCTCATCTCCCCCCCCCCAGGACTGCTCTTATTAACGCCACAGGTCAAGGACATGAAATTTTCAGAAATGAGACACGTGTAACAAAAAATATTACGATATTAATTGATGACTCGTTAGCCATTATAATTGGTGAAACATATTAACAAAGGTTTCTTAAAAATATAAAAACACTTGGTACGTTTCACAAATTTTATTTAACTCTGACAGTGGCCATACTCTGAAACATCGCATTTCTGAACACAAGAAGGCGATTTTAACCAATACACCCAATATAGGTTTTGCAGATCATTGCTTACAACACACTTACTTCAACACATAAAAACTCACACAACATACAAAAAAGTAAAAAAATGGATTTGTTAGAAATTCTAGAAATTAAAAAAGCAATAACAAATAACAAAAATTTAGCAAATGAACAAACTGAATTCTGTGTATCCCCTTTATTAAAAGCTGTTATTTAGTTTAGTTAATTTTATATTTTGCATTCAGACTACATTTAGTTTTTACAGACACTTGACCTTCCCTTAGCTCCTGCAACCCCCTTCTCCATCTTCACACCTCACACATGTTTCGACACACGCCCTAAACAGATGTCAACCACCCTCAGCCTACATCCTCTGTTTAGTGTTCACTCAGCTCTTTGACAATGGCTTAAGAAGTCGAAACAGCTGTCACGAGTTAAATAAAAAAGCTGTGAAACGTACCAAGTGTTTATATATTTAAAAAAAAACCCTTTGCAAAAAATATTACATTCTAATGTGATAAACAATATGAAAGTTAAAAACAATTATTACATTTTGCAAAAACGCATGGAGCTATTCGTGCATTATTACGTAAACTTTGTGTGTAAAAACTTCCATATTCACTCGTAGATTTACGTGCGCAGAGCTTGAATAACAACTTTTTATTGTTTACAACCTCGTTTTGTTTACATAATAGTTAACGCCAAACGTTTCTTCCATTCTATATGTGACACCCTCTGTGTTCGAAAAACAGTGCAGACCTGAGGTTGCGCGAGGCTCCAAATTCGATGCGTGGGGTGTTCCAGATCTCCTGCCATTGGGTGAGTTCAGTTATTAATTATTTAATTTTGATACATAGTGGAAGGGGAGTCAAGCGACCTGCATTCATTAGATCACTCCACCGGGACTTACAAACAGGGTCGCTTCGAAGAGTTACCTGACCTTGGGCGAGAAACTTTTTCTTCGTCCCCAAGAAACATGGCAAATAATTGATATTCCGGTTAGTCAACGGCTACTCTAATACTCGAATACACGCCTTTACGAATTTTGCCTATTGCCTCTGCCGTTTTTGTGTGTGCGCGCGGGTTTATTTTGATGTAAACATAACTTATGTAAATTTAATGTCTAGACTAAGACAGAAGCGATTTCAGAATGAGGTACTCATAAGGGTCAAAACAACAAATTTTTGGTGTAGAGTAATCCAAAAAAATTAACCTGTGCAACCTAGACTGACAGTGCATGATGAACCTGAAGCTATGATCCGATCTTAAGGTACGATACAGCTTTCCCTATATCGTACTTTGGAGAAGGGATCAGTTGAGAGATACAACTGCATTCCGCTGAACCTCGGGACACACGAAGCGCTAATTTTATCCTTAGTCATTAAAGTAGATTTATCTTTTAGCACTACGGCCCCGTCTGCATTAATGTTAAGTGTACAAAAGTAAAAAAAATTCAAAAAATAATAGTTTTTGTGCGGCACAAAAGGACACATCGCGTCTCTTGAATGCTCATTAATATTTTCCTTGGTCAACCTATAGAATTCTTCCTATAAATGCTTTTATAATGCTTCCTATAAAGGGTATAATACTTAATCCAAGTTTTATTGATTAAGATCAGGAAGGCCTATTTGCTATCACTGTTGCGACAGTATAGTGCGACTTTCGTCTACTGAATTCCTACAGCCGCCTTCAAGATTACAACAATTTGGCACTAAATAGCCTATATAAATATCAGACTCATGGTGATAAGAAGATGGAGAAGACTATGTAATGAGATGAATGAATGGAGAAAAATTGTTGAAGAGGTTAAAACCCATTCTGGGTTGTAATGCCAGTAGAAGAGGAGGAGGAAAGTTTCACTAACTACCTGTTGGTTTCTGATGATGCTGAACCTGGTGCGATAAACAAACGTAGAGGTGATTCGGTGTAACTCAATAAACGACTACAGGACACTGATATTATTTGCCTACTAGCCCACATATTCAAAGTAACGAAGACGAAGCTAAATGATCTGGAAGTCGAAATTGCAAAAGTCGGGTTGAAAAAAAAAAAAAGTGCAAGTCAAAATCAAAAACCTGAACACCACAGAGCTCAGGCTCGGGGACCGGGTTACCAAGAAAGTGGACAAGTCCTGTTACCCTGACAGCAATATTACCCCACACGGAGATGCGGCAGAGTACATCAGCGACTTATAAACAAAGCCGAAGAAGCCTTTGGGACTCTTCGTCCGATCTAGAGGTCCAAGGTATTGAAGATAAAGACCAAGCTGCAGGTATTTGGAAGTAATGTGAAGTCTGTTCTGCACTACGGATATGAGATTTGGAAAGTGACTAAGCATCTAACCGGCGCTTCAGAACCACCCTGGGAGTACGGTGGCCAAATGTCATCTTCAGCACTACGCTCTCCAAAATGACTAATCAGAAACCCATTGAACTGAAAATAAGGAAGAGAAAATGCCGATGGTTGGTATACACGCTCAAACGGCCGGATGACTACATTGCAAAGGAGGCAGTCGACTGGAACCCGCAGAGGAGAAGAAGACATGGTAGATCCAGAATGCCATGGTGGCGGATAATAGAAGCAGGAGGACAACTGTAGGGAAAGATTTGGGGTGAAATCAAAACGCTATCTAGAAACAGAACAATTTGGCGATCCTTTGTTGCGGCCACAAGATGCTAAAGGAAATAAGTCAACTAAGTTATCTCATAGTCACAGATCCATTAGACAGCTTGTCAAATAGAATATGCTGTAAACAGAAAGAAATTATGTTATCACTCTACAGCTTAAGGCCTATTCAGTGTAATTGTAAAGTACAGTGTAGTTGGAATGAAGTCCGACCGCAGATAGTCAGAAATAACCTGAATGACTGTAGCTTATTCTTTTTAACAAACTCTCTCATGGATTCTTGTCTATGAAACAGTGAGTTGGTTGTCTATGATACAACATTTAATCTTTTTAAATTGTTGTCTTTTATATATTTAGTAGGTTAATTGTTCCACGGTTTAAGTTATGTGTGATTACAGTACTAGGGAATGTCCTTTCTTTTAATAATTTTTCACATTCACCAGTGATTACGTTTAAAGATACAACGTTCAGACAGTTCATACAAAGTTTATATTCTCTTATAAAGTTGTCGCCACTCATCATCACGACTACTCCTCGTAGCAAGCAACAATCTTCAACAGTTTTTTTTTTTTTATATTGAAAGTACACAATTTCTTCCGTAACTACGCGTCTCCATGCATCCTGTATTGCTCTATCGTTTGCGTCTACGGCTCAAACTCATTTAACATTACTCCATAAATATTAATTAAAACGTCTTCTGTAACTTCAGAACGCTTTAGTATTCTTTTGTAAGTTATCCTTTATTAAACATTCCCTTTTAGTTTCAGTACTGTCGGTTTAATTATTTTTCTTAATTTAAACGTTCTCTGAGGACATACGCTATCGATAAGTATTCTGCACGTCGTGTAATGATTCTGTAATTACATTACAGTTAAAAGGAGCTTATGATTATGTCTGTCGCTTCATTTATAGTTGTATTCAACTATCATCTCTCCTTCAAACCGCACGTTGGTGGGCGTATACACATATTCGTTACAGAACTAATCTCTTTACTTCCTTGTATTTCTCTTTTCCTTGACATCGTCTTTGTAAGACATTCGGTAATAGTCTTTTCCTGATGCCAATTTTCTCCACCATCGCCTCAAGCAAGGTAGTGACCCAGCTACCGCGTTGCAAAAATTGCAATAAGTTATTTTATTCTCCATACACAACTACTCCTCTCCTACTCCCGTCACAACCTTCTCGTTCAACGTTCTCTCTGCCCATGATGGTATCTTCTGTATGTTTCACCAGCACTTTTTTCTGTCCATCCACTGATGTCTGTTGCGTAAAGTCCACGTTTCTGAGTCATTAAGTATAGTTCTCCAAAAGAAAATTTGTATAAACTGCAAAGTTGTTAAACTTTGACGGCCGTCTTCAGAATCGTTGGATTTGCAATTATTAGCTGGGCTGTTAGATGTGGTCCAGACGGCCGCCTTCAGAATCGTTGGATTTGCAATTATTAGCTGGGCTGTTAGATTGTGCTCCAGACGGCCGCCTTCAGAATCGTTGGATTTGCAATTATTAGCTGGGCTGTTAGATTGTGGTCCACAGCAGTTTCTGTTAGCAAACGTTTCGGCCCCCACCGTCGGACGTCATCGTCAGTGTCTAAGATTGACACGGTGTCCGCCAATTCATCCCTAAGCTGAATTCACTCCATAGTCTCTACCTCATCTCTGTCAATCTTAGACATTGATGATGGCCTCCAATGATGGGGCCGAAGCGTATGCCAACAGCAATAACTGTGAACCACGGCCTAATAATCCGGCTAATGATAGTAACATGTATAAACTGTTTTCTCGTTTGATATAAATTATATTCGACAATATATTTTGGCATCACTAATAAATGCATGCTTAACAGCTTTAAAGGATATATCATGTTTAAGGCTTGAACTGCATCAAAACGTGTCTTTCGTAAACAAATTACTTTATCAAACGTATGACACGTGGCTTTCTATATTGGTGTTTACTTCCGTGGGTGGCGATGGGGAAACAGAGTACGCTAAGTTGCTCTCAGTGTGATGTACGTGCTTGGCGGGCGTGTTTGTATGTAGCCTATCTATATACACGAAATAAACACGCTGACGAATAGTCGATATCGTTGACACTGATAGATGAATGCTCTTACGTAATGAGCTCTCCTTTGGGACGCTCAAAAACTGTACTATACCGTTTGAATTTTGTAAACAAGTCGACGAGGCCATCAACTTTGCCATAAATCAAAGATAACGAGAAGTAACGTAAAACAAAATAGGATACCGTTTACGAAGTGCAATACAAAGCGTCCATCGGCGGTATAAAAAGTCGGTAATAAACCGGCGGTACATGAGGCTTTTCATGTAAAGACTCAGTTGCTGTCTAGAAAAGAAAAATAATTTATATAAGTAGTTTCGACTGAAACAAGCTTTGCGCCGATATGAAACAGATCACGGACTTGCATTTTAGTGTAAAAGGATCATGTTTTTGCACTTTCTACATGCACAGTCAACGTCAGACCCTGTGTGTGTGTGTGTGTGTGTGTGTTTGTGTGTGTGTGTGTGTTTTCCTCATAAGTAACTCTTGGTGTTTCTTACAGTATTTGTATCTTATATATTAAATCAAACTATATTATATATGTTTCTTACAGTGTTTGTATTTTATATATTAAATCAAACTATATTATATATTACATTAATATGGTATAGGATATGTTATTAACAAATACAGCCGTTCAAAATGATAATTAACTAAAAACATACAAAACTGCCACAACACGAGCGTTTAGGAAAATCTAATTATTATACGAAAACAATAACAAAGAACCTTATTTGTTAGAAGGAACAAATTCTTAATTCTTTATCCATAAATTACCTACTAAGATCACATTCAAATAAAAACGAAACAATATTATTGTTTTTAATTAAAAATACAGGGTCCGCCAGTGAAGCGGGAAATTTTGAAAGTCCAATAGTTCATTTTCTGCTCACGAGAGGGCGTGGAGGTTTTCGATTGTTGTTTTACATTTAATGCCATTTGTTAAACATGGAGCAGTGGTCGGTGCACAGCGTGTTTTCTGCGTAAAATAGTTTTATAAGAATGGTGACTGTGTGACTTCTGTACAACGATTGTTTCGTAATCATTTCAATATTCCGCGACATGGAAGAGTGCCGTCCGCTCATGCAATTATGTCATGGGTGAAAAAGTTTGAAGAAACTGGTTCCACATTAAACTTAAAGCATAGAGGAGCAACAAGGTCTGTAAGAACAGAGGAAAATATTGAAAGAGTTCGAGTAGCATTGACGCGTAGTCCACAACGTTCTGCAATGAAACATGCATCCGCACTAAACATTAGTGACACATCGTTACGACGAATTTTGCATAAAGACTTATCTTTTCATCCTTACAAAATTCAAGTAATCCAGGAGTTGAAAGATGGCGATATGCTGGCTCGCAGGATTTTCAGCGAAGAAATATTGCGACGTGTAAATGATGATGAAAACTTTATTCACCGTATGTTTATGTCAGATGAAGCACATTTTCATTTGAATGGTTATGTAAACAAACAGAATAGTCGATATTGGAATGATGAAAACCCAGGTGAGTTGCATGAAAACCCATTACCTAGTCCGAAAGTTACGGTGTGGTGTGCAGTTTCATCATCTGGCATTATTGGGCCATATTTTTTCCAAGACGATAGAGGAAACACCACAACTGTCAATGCAGACCGCTACACACACATGGTCAGACATTTTTGATGCAACAGCTCCCTAGGTTTCCGAAAAATTAATTTTTTCTAGCAGGATGGGGCCACAAGTGGCTCGTGTGTCCATGGCTGCTTTAAGAGAACTCTTCCCGGACGGACTCATATCCAGATATGGCGACATCTCGTGGCCTGCAAGATCCCCAGATTTGTCCGCATGCGACTTTTTTCTTTGGGGATTTCTGAAGAGCAGGATGTACATTGATAGACCGCACACCATACCGGAATTAAAAACGAATATCAGACAAGAAATTGTACGGATTCAACCTGACCTGCTTCGTCGAGTGATGGAAATTTTTCGGTCAAGATTAGAAGAATGTTTACACAGAAATGGCTCTCACTTGAGCGGCGTTATTTTTTAAAAGTAAAATAATGGCATACTTTACTCAACTCAAATCTGTAAAAAAAAATTCTGATAATAAATGTTTCATGAAAAATTGGTACTTTTAATTTTCCCGCTTCACTGGCGGACCCTGTATATTAAAAATAGAAAAAATTAAACATTAAATAATTACAGTACAACCGACAAGAACAAACATTACAATAATCGTCAATTTAAATCTATTACTCTTTAATTTATGGGGCCTTAGGAGTTGCAACCTGGTTGGCGCAAGAGCACGTCCCATGGAGTTGCCACGATATCAGGCAACTGAAGCAACTCCATGTAAACTTGGATCCACAGAAGGCATCCCCTGCACCAAGCTCTGGATGCTGTAGGCCTGCTAACTCGAGACCACACTTATTCAAAGAAAGTTATGGCTTCCCATTCGTTTTTGGTTTTTTAAATTGTTATTATTGTGTGTGATTATGGTGTATATATTAGTATTTTGTGTATTTTCGATGTTGGGTGCTTTGAAAATTGTATCATGTTTTGTATTGATTTGTATTTGTTCAGGTATTAGTTTGTTTTGTGTTTGTATAAATTTGTAAATTTTCCCAAATGTCCATTATAGTGCCTGCCTTTGTGTGGTATGTGTTTTATTAGTGTCATGTTGGTTATGTCTGGGAATTCATGTCCAGTGTTTATTGCATGTGTGGCCAAAAATTTATATATTCCTTGTTTCTTGTATGCGTTTAGATGGTAAAAATAACGTTTTTTCAGTTGTTTTTTCCTCCTATGTAAAATTTACTGCAATCTTGGCATTCAATTTTGTATATACATAGGACAAAAAAAAAACTGAAAAAACGTTATTTTGAACATCTAAACGCATACAAAAAACCAGAAATATATAAATCTAATTTGGCCATACATACAATACACACTGGACATGAATTCCCAGACATAACCAATATGACACTAATAAAACACATACCACACAAAGGCATCATAATGAACATTTGGGAAAATTTACAAATATATACAAACACAAAACAAACTAATACCTGAACAAATACAAATCAATACAAAACATGATACAATTTTCAAAGCACCCAACATCGAAAATATACAAAATACTAATATAGACACCATAATCACACACAATAATAACAATCTAAAAAAACAAAAACCAATGGGAAGCCATAACAACAGCCAACCAGCACACAGATACTCCACAAAATTCAAAATTAGAAAGGCTGATGATGGGATCACTAAGGATCCCGAAACATGTTCCAAATAAGGGAAAAATAACATCTTGAAGTAAAGTAAATATAAATTTTAAATAATATATTATATACATCAAGAAATAGACTGTAGCAAAAAATGTTTAAATATATATATTCAAATACTATTTGCTACAGTCCGTTTCTTGATGTATATAATATATTTAATATTTATACTGAAATTACCTCAAGATATTTTTTTGTTCCCTTATTAGGAACATGTTTCGAGAACCATTGTTCCTAATAAGGGAAGAAAAAAAATATCTTGAGGTAATTTACGTATAAATATTAAATATAAATATATATATATACTTTTTTTTTTAATTTGTGTCGGAAAAGACGCATTACTTCATCATACACCTTTCCTGTAAGTTTTTAATGCAAACGTTCTTTAAAATGAATTTTCAATTCTCAGTTTTGGAGATTGTGTATAGGGACAAATATACTCAGATCTATTCAGCAGGCACATGAAACTGTTATTCGGTTCACTGTCTGGTAAGTGAAGTGTTAACCACACATCAAAGGCAAGTAACGTCTCAAATGTGATTCCTTTCCAACGGCCCGTTCATAATTGGCCCGTTCGTTCCACCTTTGCAGTTTGACGCACAGTTATCCTGTTCATTCGCACTAACGTTGATTCGGTTTCTTTCAGCGAATCCGGTCTGCGTTGGATTTAACTGATATATTACCTATAGTTTTACTGTACACTGACACAAAAATAATGCCATTTTTACTTACATGTTCCGTAAGGAAATGGAAGTATGGTGATCATGAAAAAAAATCGTGTTTGAGATAAGGGCTGATTCTGATTGTACTACCTTCAAAACATGAAGAAAAGTCATTTTCCGAAATGTGTGTGTGTGTGTGTGTGTGTGTGGAATCTTTTATATGGCGACAATGTTCTATGCCGCAAATTCAAACAGAATCAAATAATGTTTTGCATATGTCCCCGAGTTGTGGAGTACTCAAGGCCTATTGATTTTGGTGAAGAGCGGTTAAGGGGGAGGGGTAGTTTACCT